>JACCHY010000038.1:0-1302259 GCA_018907195.1 Dolichoris vasculosae | reverse complement strand
TCCTTCCTATTCCGACTTTCTAAGGCCCGCCCTTTTCTTTTCCTACCTCCTCCGCTCCTCCTTTCCTCGGATCACTGGCCCCCCTTCGGTCATGCTCTGGCTGTCCTCATTTATTCCGTCGTGTAATCCGTGGGCCTCCATGCGTCTTGATTTCCCCCGTGGCCTAATTCCGGTAACGCACCCAGTATCTCTCATCCCTCCCTTACGCCTGCGGCCGCGCGACCCTACTGTCACGATGAATTACACATATTTTTTATAATATAAATAAAATCGAGTCTTATTTATTATTTTTAATATATTTCATAGATATATTATAATATTTATGTTAAATAATTTTTTATTCAATATTATTAAATGTTTATTAAATTATTTAATAATTATTAATCATGTATATCATGGTACTAATTCTGAATCTAAATTTGAATTATTAATTTATTTAAAAGGGGGATGCATCTTATTATTAGAAATATTACAGAAGTCATATTTTTAAAATTTCACTAAATAATTTAAAATACAAAAATGTTTCTAGTGCAGTTGATTATATAATTGTCAGAAATATATGAATCTAAATCTTGTAATATATAAGTAATTAGGAAATTTTGTCACCGATATTGTAGTTAAATAAAAATCATTCAAAAAAGGCAAGAGAAAGTAAGCTAAAAAACCATAATGAAAATAAGCATTTATAAAAGTATAAACAATCATGTTTCTTACAAACCATTAATTTCCTTTTGCTAAATGGTCTTTCACTCAATAGACGAATGCATATGTTTTATGGATACATTCGCTTATAATATTTATTTTCTTCGTATTTATCTATATTTCTCTCTTTCTTTCTCTTTTTATATTACACCCACTCACATTATCCATATGTACATTATATTACCCTTTCTTCTTCGAAATAAAATATAAAAATAAAAGTGCATCGAATAAAAGTTCCGTTCAAAAAGGGATGCCAATATTTCTTTATTTTAATTACGCTAATTTTGTTTAATTTCAAAGCCGCTCTTGTTAATAATGGGGCTCCATTTGCATAGATAGGAAACTGTATATACAATGTTTTCCCGTAAGACAATTGATAAACATAAATTTTGTATTTATGATTTTTTACATAAGATAGTTGAATTTTTAATTAGATAGTAATAATTTATATTTTAACAAATTGTAGAAGATATTGTAATAAATTTTTAGACATATTTGTTTATTTAGTTTTTGATTTAAGTAAAATTATAAAGAAATATAATATTTAAATGAATTATTTAAATGTGTTTTGAATAAATATATCACAAAAATATAAAATTATTTTGTATAACCAACATAGATAACTGGCACAATTGTTTTCAATATTTTATTGCATGTTTTTGAAAACCTTTCATTCAAGTACTTCATTAAATCTATAAATAACTTATAGATTAATTAATAATTAATTAACATTAACTTTAAATTAAAGATTCCAAGTGATATTTAACTTTGTTGAAATACATACATTAATTCAAATAATATAAATGATGTTCTTACTTTTTTATAGTAACTATAAACTTTGATCTTGAGGCATTAGACTTTATAATTTGAACGTATTTAAAAGGAATACTACAAATTTTACATTTTCAATTTGAATTCTATTGATTTATTAGAAAAGATAAAAGAAACAGAAAAAAACAAAAAAGTGTTCTTGCATATAACACTATATTTAAAGACAACTATAAACAATTGATCCTCTTTTTCCTTAATTTTATATTACGATTTACGCGTTGAGCAACACTAACTAGTGAACCTGGCTAGATACACTCAGCTCCGATAAATAAGACGTTCGTTAAATCTTGAAATTTTTATCGAATTTTTTTAAAAAAGAGATCAATAATTAAATTTGCTTAACTTTTTTAAGATAGCCTTTAACCAGGTAAGAAGATGTTTAACAATTTATAATGCTTGTTTAAATATTATCTATTTATTCTAATGATAATAATATTTTCAAACGAATATTCATAAGATTACATTGTAATGGAATTTTAACGATTATTTCATGTTTTCCATAAAATTCGTACTTTAAATAAAATTGTTTTTCTTGAATAATTATTAAATTATTTTCGAATTCATTGACGATTCGTAGAGAATTCCATCCTGAAGGAATTGGCCTTTTAACTCTTCGTACATATTGAGTCAGAGGAACAAGAAGCGAATGAATAGGTCACTGTAAGAGAATGTAAATTACTTGACTTCTGAAAAGAAACAGGCTTGCGGCTAATGGCATAAAATGTGGTGGAGGGCTTCGGACGATGAATTGCTTAACTGCCAAGAAGCCAAGCCTACCATAATAAATGCCCCTGATGAAAGCGTTTATTACCGGTGCGATTGTATCGTTCATTATTCTCATTGGGATAAAGCCCGAAGGAAAGAGAGAAAGAAAGTGGGAATTGGCGCTTTCGTAGATTTGACGTACACATTATCACAAATTTCTCATTTTCCACTGGCATCTACGCTTAATTTATGATTGATATTTCAGACATTGGTCATGTTTATTATGTTTTATTAATTTGTTTTATTAATTTTTTTAATATAATGGAATACTTCAATGATAAAATTAAATTTAGGTAACTAATAAAATATACTACATTAATGTTTAAATGAAAAATTCATTTTAGAATAATTTACCGTGTTCCATAAATATGTATGTAACTTATTCGTTGAATATTTTTTAATATAAATTGTTACTAAAATTATGTGCACTATAATAATAAAAACTTTTAATTTATTTACATTCAACTAATAATTTTCAATCTAAGACATGCTAAAAAAAATGACTTAATATTATTTGGTAGTATTTTTATTTAAAATGAAAAAATGTATGAAAAATTTTTTATTATTGATTTATTACTTACAGTTCAAAGTTTCTAAATGCTAAAGTTTGCATAATGATTTTATAAAATAATTTAAATAGATAATAAATATAATTTTATAATATTTTGTAATATATTGAAATGTTGATAATAAAAAAAACTTTTTTAATTAATAATATAGAAAAAGTTTTAAATCTTAATTATTTATAATTATCGTATTGAATAAATCGATATATATTTTTTTGTAAGTAATATTAATTCGTTTCAAAACTAAAATATAAGTACACAACAATTATATGTTAGATACTTATGCCTTCTAATTTCTTTTAATGTATTATGGATCAACAAGAGAGTGTATTACTTTGCGCTAATTATTTTGCACAAATCTGAATCTCGAAATTAAGTTTTGATATTAATATTCCATTACGAGATAATTATCATACTTATATCTTAATTTTAACTGCCTGACTCTGAAACGAACAGATTTTAATTAATCAATTTAATTTATTTGTGGGTAAACTTAATTAATATCGATTGCTAAATTATAGAAAATTAATAATGTAATACAAAATGAAAAAAAAATTATACTAATCATATTGCCGAAATTATGAACTTGAAATAACTTTGTTTATTCATCCCAACTTCAATCTAAACAATAACTAGATTCTAAATATTTATTCTAAATTTTGATTTATTAGAGCATATCAAATATAATTTACTTTAATAATGATTCTCTAATATGAGTATAACTTAGTAAAGAAAATCAAAAGAATAATTTACTTGATTTACCAAAATTTATATTAATTATTTCTAAACTGAATAATTTTCTGTAAAAAATGAATAAATATTTGCCATTCGTTACATAGAAATATAAAAATTAATTATATTAAAGAATATCAAAGAAGGCTAAAAGGTTAATTTTTTTATGAAAATATTTACATTTTAACCAATTAAAATAAAAACAATATTTATTAATATTATAATTTTAAATTTAGTTGAAAATTAATGATCTTACATATTTGATTATTTTCATTGTCTATCTGTAATTAAAAAAAATTCTGGTTCAGGTACATAATAGTAGTGTATGTAAAAAAGTGCTTTCTCGAGTATTATATTTATTATCCTTTATATTATCTCTTAAATCATTCAAGCATTACAATAAGAATACACAACCTTGCGTTTTAATTAAAAACACATTGTCATATTGGAACAATTTAAATCATTGGATATTCAGAATTTCAAACAAATCTTCCCTTGCGATTGTTTTTAGTTTCTTAGCGGCTATTGATACAACATTTATAAATCATAGGATACACTATTTTTGGTTCACATTTGGTTTATTCCATGTGTAATAAAGATATTTATTATTATATTTGTTTATTTAAAAAAAAATACAATAATATATAAGTTTATATAATATTTATTATAATATCCCAATACTAATATTAATTCGGAATATTTTAATATATATTTATTGGCTCTACTTTAGCACATTATAAATAACTCCATTAAAACAAATAATTTTTTTTAAATATTTAAAAATTATATAATAAAATACACTTTGATATAGTTTTTAAAAAGCTTTAGTTAATTTTCAATTACTTATGTCCACTATCCAATTTACAACTTAACTTTCGTTAGATCTAACCTCGTATATTATAAACTTATTCTTCTCATTTCTGCAATCTAATAAGAATTATTTTGTTTTTCCGTATAATTGATAGCTTATCACTTATTATAGAATTTCAAATATAAAATTCCTATAAAATTACACTAAAAATAATAATTAATTATACAGAAATATAATTAAACGAAATATATCATGTAGGTTTATTACTACTAAACATGTTTGTAATCTATGTTAAACCATCTATAGGAATGTTATTTTCAGGAATTAAAATGAATTAATTGTCATTATGTTTGACTATTTCTTTTTTTATGTTCAATTACAGAAATATTCTATTAAATTATTTTTTCTTGAAAATTATGACCTTTTTTAAAAATTTTTTTATTTCAAATAAATATAAATAAATATAAATATTGAAGTAACAGATTAAAAAATTTAATCTTAATATAATAATTTTTTTATATAAGTATAATAATATTCAACTTTAAATGAAAAAAAAACTTTAAAGCAAAATATGTTATATATAAAAATAAATTTAATATTTGTAAAAAATTACTTATATTAAATAATATTTTTAATTTAATAATTATTATAAGAACAATTTATTTTACATTCTTATTTATAGATATCTTTTATTAAGAAAATATTTTTTTATTATAATAACTATAATTTTAATTATTGAAAACATTATATTTAAAATAATATAGGTCCTAATAATAATAATATTTTTTACAAATAATTCTGAAAATATCATAAAAATATATAAATTAGTACATAAGTCATTCTTAGATTAGTACTTTGAATATTCAAAAAATATTACAACAAAGGTACTTCTACATTAATAATATTAATTAACATTTTTTAACAAGTTCATTAATTCAATTTAATATAATTTTTTAACTAATTTGAATCGATTTCTAAATATGAATGTACATGTACTTGCTGAAAATTGAAATGTTAATGAATACAAATAAGAATTAAAAGTTAATGAGTGAACAATGTTCTATTGACAAAATATTGATTAAAATAATTAATAAAATATTAATGATTATTGTTATAAAAATTTTTCATTTAGAAAAATTTAAAAACATATTTTATTTGCATTAAATTTGTTATATATATTATGTAATAATGTAAGAATTTTTATATAAAATATCATTTATCTATAATTATATAATATCACTTACCTATAATTACTTTTAATTCTTTATAAGTAAATTTTAATGAAATATCATTAATATAATGTTTATATATTATCATCAATCTACTTCAATATTTTATAGTAACTTCAATGAACCAATAATATTTTCTTTTTTTTCATCTTATTTAAAACATTTATTTATTTAAAACATTTACTTAAAACAGTATTTAAAAAAACTGTATATTTTAGCGAATTATTTTTTAAAATTATTTTATTGAAAAACGGTCAAAATTAATTGTTACTCAGTCAAATTAATTGTTTTACTTCAGAGCGTCTAAAAATGTATCACCAAGGTCATTGCATTGCAAACCATGATTTCGTTTTTTCTTGTTTCAAATAAATGCTTATTTATTTTACTATAATAGATTGTTTCACATATATCGTTAACTGTAGGTAATTAAACACAAAAGATTTTATCAATAATATTCAACTTTTTTGAAAACTTTTATTTTGATAGTTCGTAATTATTATACATATATTAAAAATGGAACTTCGAAGTAAATATATTAAAATGGAATTATTAATTTCTTACTACCAACTTATTAATAATATGAAACCACTTTTTTACGCTTACAAACGCGTGAACATATATACATTAGTAGGTACAATGTTTAATTTATTGTAAGAAGTTATATTTATATTATTATGCTCATCTTTAAGTATTCTTAAAATAAATATGCTGATTTAACTATTTATGTACAAAAAAATTTATAAATACCTTAAACAATCATAAATTAATTATTTTTTTGCGATTTCTCATTCTAGTATAAAATACATTACATAAAATTCATATAATCAGTGAAAGCTTGATTATGATAAAGAGAACTTTATAACATATTAAAATATTGAAAATAAAATAAAATAAAATATAATAATAATATAAATTGAAAATAATATATTTATCATTAAAGTTATTAAATATTTATAATTTATGATGCAATATTTTTTTTATAAAATTACACAAATTATTCGTTGTTGCGAGAGTAAAAAAATTGCATTTTTTATATTAATACGTTCATATTTAAATATCACAAAATAAACTCCACGTAATAAAAAGAAAGTATGACATATGGATGAGCTATTATAATTTTGGGTCATGGATTTTCATCAAAGATTTAGAAAATTCTTCCAGATATTTGAAAGTGAAAGTAAATTATAGTGTTTTACCTAAGAATCTTTTATTTAATCAATTAATATCATTTTATTTTAATATTTACAATTAAAATTTTTTTAAATTATATGGAATTTGTATATTACGTGTAATAATTTTAATAGTTTTGAATAAATGTAATTCCAGTTTTTGTATGTAATATCAATATATCCTTGAAATAAAAAAGACAATGTTTTTCATTCCTGATAATTTTTAATTAATTGTATATCTACTTTTGATTTTCCATAAAAATAAGGGTTTGGTAAAGAATTATAATAGTATTTTCTATTATCCTTGAAAAATTAAAGTTCTTAATAATTATTTTGGAGGTACAATGTTTTTAGTTATTCATTTGGAAGTACAATGTTTGTAATTGTATATTTTAATATCGTTTAATTATAAAGAGATAAGTTTTTGCTGAATAGTACTAATAAAACAGAATATTAATACAAGGAAATATTTAAGAGAATGAATTTTTTGAACATTGGATGTGTTTAAAATAAATTCATCGAGTCGAGCATATGATCAATTTTAACATATACATGGTTTATACGTTTGTATTATTGTAATAAATTATTTATTCATTAGAATGAAAAAGAAATTTCTACTATATTTATATCATTATAAATTACAATAGCATGGACTACATAAAGAAACAATTTATAACATTTCGTAATTAAAATTTAGTAGATTTTAATTGATACAAAGTATCAAAGTTTAAAACTTTTAATTTATTAGTATTTTGTATATTGCTTATGAATAAAGTAACATATAATTCTTATTTAATTTAATTTTATTTAAAATTTAACTGAATATCCAGACACTATAATTAACTCTAAATAATTTTAATAGATTAATAATTCAAGTATTATCATTATTCTTTTATGATTTATGATTACTTTAATCTAAAAGATTTAAAGACTAATGGTGCAAAGAAAGGATGTCTTGGAAATTACTTGATATAAATTATTTTCTAATTTATGAAAATATGTAGTAAAATTTATTAAATTAAAGAATTTTTTTTAACGAACACATTTGTAATAAAGGAGTTTTTTTAGATTTTCAACTTTATTTAATGATTAGTACAACCTTTTAAAGTAGTTGTTATAAAATGATAATATTATAATCTTATAATGTTTCAGAGTTGATTATTTAAATAGAAAGAATAAAAGAGATTTTTTTATCATGTTTTTAAACTTCAAACATCATATCAATCTACTTATTACTAAAATTTATAAAATTAATAAATGTATTTGTTTATAAATAATAATTAATTGTTTAATTTTAAATAATAATAACTTAAAAATTTTATTATTTTAAAAATATTTATAATTTAAAAACATAATTTAAAAAAGTTTATGGTTATGTTTTTCTATTATATTGTATTTATAAAAAATATTATACTTAACGTGATTATAGTATTTTATATCAATATAATACAGTTAATAGAGTAAATTATTATGTACATAAAAATATTGCACATAACATAATAATTCATGAAATTATTAATATATTTTTAATGACTGTGAAATTTTATTATTATTATTATTATACTAAATAAAAATTCTTTTATAGAATTATTAAATATGATTATTATTCTAACACGTAATTAATATAAATGAATACTTCAATAATTTTATATTGTAATGTAAAGAAATTAGTTTACTTATAGAAAGTCCACCTTAGTTTCCTTTTATTAAAAAGATTTTGTTAAAATTAATTAAGTACATCTATATCACAATAGATCTTTTTTTTTTATTCTATTAAATACACAATAAGACTATTAATTTGTGAGTACTTATTTTCATTTAAAGTATGTATTTTACACGTAGACTATTAGAAATATATTAACCAATTAAGATTATAATAATACTTTATACCCCGTTACCCCCGCTCGCGCTCACACCCCCCCACTTTTTTCCTTCCCTTTCTCCTCATCCCCCCGTTTCTTCTCATTTTCCTTTCTCTCTCTCGCTGCATTATTTTCCCTTCCCCCTTCGCTCTCCGTTTGTCCCTCCCCCCCCCTCTTTACCCCCCCCACCTGGGTACTCTGCCTTTTGTCCGTTATACTCTTGTCCCCCTCCGCCCCGTCTCCCCCCGCTCGCTTTCGATTCCGTCTACCTCGCACGCTCCTCTGCCCTTTTGTACCCCAGGCCCGTTTCCCTCATATGTCACTCTCCTTCGTTGGCTCCCCCAGGCTCTCCGTTCTGTTGTATCTCTTAACCCACCCATTTGTTCTCCCTCCCTTCATCCCCAGCCCCCGCCTTGTCCTCCGTCGTATTTTCCAGTATTGGTTTCTTCCACTGATTCCTATCCTCACCCTTATTTCTTCCCCCGCCCTCTTTTGCCTTTTTGCTCTTCGAATCTCACTCCGTCTGTACTATTTCTTAAAAAATATTTCAGAGTTAAAAATTGATGTCAATTTTACTTATAATTAATTTGCAAATGCAATTTAAAAAAAGTTAGTAAAAATGTAACTAAATCAATACTACATTACAATAAAATATTAAGCGAAATTAAATGATTTAAATTTGAAAAGACCACATGACTTATTAAAATATTTAAAGGTATCATATTCAATGTTTCTACTAATATTTCTTAAATTTTCTGTTCGTATAGGATTTATCAAGAATTTAATTATGTTTAGTTTCTAAAAAATTCAAATTTTATGAATTTTTATAGAAATGGGTAAAATTGAAAATTGAAATAGATTCTTAATTCTTTGGTAAAAAAGGATTTTTTGTTTTTATTAAAAATTAACGATATGGGAAATAGACACTAAGATAATAGATTTAGGCTGCAGGCAAATGGGCACCCTGAGGTTGGAATCCGTTTTCGTCGGCAATGTAAGTAACTGTGTAGGTCTGACCATCCTCGGGGTTAATCCAACTAAAGGAGCCCCGTACTCGAAGAACTGCGTCCTTGACGCCTCGAGTCTCGATTTGGGCGGATTCGTCTCGTGTCGATCCGTCGCTCAGCTCGTATGCGAATTTGTAACTGTCGAGACCGATGTTATCGGATCGGGTTTCCTTAACTAAGACGACCTCTACGGGGTTCATGACTGTGCGTTGGGGAGCAGCTATAGCAACGACCAAGAGTCCGGTGAAAACTGTGAGCTGTAATTGCATATTGCACAAATTCAGAATACTTGTATATTCGAATAATTTTTGTTCTAAATTTTTGAAACTATTCTTATAAGATACATTATTCTACACTTTAGTGATTCGAAAAGAAAGCAGGTAAAGTAGAAAATTGAGAAGAGGTAAAAGTTATATCAAAGTAATTTATCAATGATTTGCTACACTTATTTTTTGAGTATAAGATATAATACATATTATTTTTGATTTTGTAAGATAAAGATATTAGTTTTTTCACTATAATGATTATATATACGAATTTCTAAACAGTATCGAAAACAAAAGTAATATGTATTTAAAATAGTGATTGTTCTAAAATAATTAATGTCAAGTCATCAATACTAAAAAAACACTTTAATTTTCGCCTAATAGTTAAATACAACATACTAATTAATAATAAAAACCGCAAATAATTAAATAGAGTAGTATTTATAGAATTCCCTCATATAATTATTGACACCAAAAAAAAGTATATTAAAAATAACAAAAAGAAGGTGGTGTATAGGTATGAAAAAAATAGAAACACTGCCTCAGTCGATATTCTACGTACCTCCTTCATATTTATTTTGACAATTTAAACTGGAAAAGTAGAGACTTGATCCAAGCTAGGAGAGAGAACGAGAACTGAATGTCGTTACGTAGATGTCTAGCTTGTTTTATACTCGGAGCCTCCTACCGCCAATAAATCTCTGTTCTCTCATCTTTTGGACCATCCACCGCTAACACATGTGTACTCACGATATCGTTTCTGACCTTCGAACAAGTCGGGCCTGGTATACCTCCGCGTGGTCGTCACATACTTATACTTAATTTACCACATATGTTTGAACACGTTAATGAATATTTGTATGGGAACTGTTCATTTTTTCACCCGAGGAATTATCGAACAATATATTGATCATGCATTTGTATTTGGATAAATAAGGATCGAAGACTAAATGCATTATTTTGGCACATCTTTCTTTTATCAACGTACATTAGCTGGATCTTATTATTACCAACGATTTTTATTATGCTTTCTTACAAATTTATATGCATATTGAATGCGTTCACTTACTTTTATAACTGTACTTTAAAATTTTATTTTGTATTGGATTGAATCCTAAATTACTCAATAAAATTTAAAATATCTCTGAAGTTTTAATTTATTTTTTAAATAATTAAAATAAAAAATATATAATACTTTAATTATACTATTCATGTGTAATACAAACAATATGTTTTTAAAAAATATATGATTTTTTCATTTACGAATTATTTTTTATAAATTCATATACTACAAGTTGCAGGATGTACAAAATACGTATATTTATGAATTATTTAATTATTCAACGCATATTTTTAATATAAAATTTAATTTTATATAATTTAATTTAAAAACTATTTTTATTATTATTTATTAAATATCAATCAACATGTTATCCTGTAAAAAGAAAATACAGTAATTTATTATTTTTATTGCAAGTTAACATCGAAGAAACATATAAATATTATTTAAATTTATATTTATATTTGTAAGTTTTTACATATAAGTTTTAATAATCTTAAAATATATTAATTTTTATATAAAATACTTGACAATAAGCTTAAACTCATTTAGTTTCATAACCGAAATTACTTTAATATTTTCAGTGTATATGCACATATATGGTTACTTAATTTAATATTCAAATTTCTTACCAAATTTTTAACAAATTTTTGAAATTTAAATTGTAAATAAATTTTTGAAATTTAAATTGTAAATACATTTTTAATTAATATTTGAAAATCTAGCACTGATCATATTCAAGTATTACTAAGTATTATCATAATGCATAATATTATCGATATTATTTAATTTAATTAACCTTTGTCTTTATTTTTTTAACATTGAATAAATATTGTAATATTATCGTGATACTTTTTATTATAATACTGTATTTTAATGTTTTAAATTATATATATGTTCTTTTTTGTAATTGAGGAGAAAGTGATATTTTATTGATGTTATATATTAGTTTATTGTAACATTGTTTCTTTGTAAATTTAAAATAAATATTTACTATATTTATTCTCTTTTTCTTGGAAATATTATATAAATTTATACAGAAAATAATTATCATTTAAATTTTTTATATTTGTTAACTATTGTTAATAAATCCGAGTACAATTTATTTATTGTAGATGATTTTCAGTTGGTTAAATTGTAATATAAATTTATCCTTTTAAGAGTTTGATTTTACCTGTATTATTCAAGAAATACTATTTTTGATATTTTTGAGCCAATGTTCAGGTAGTACGTAATTCTATTAATCGTATAATTAAATTACGAAAATTTTATGAAACAAATATTGACACATCTATTTATATATATTACATAACTTCAAGAATGTCGGCTCCGAAAACTACAAGCTTTAGAACATTTAAAACTATATCTTTAAATCAAAATTGTCTTATATTGATTGATTATCTTGTATCTTGATTGATAAATATGAAAATGAATTTCTAAGTCATTCAAGAATCTTTATATAATGTATTACGCAATAAAAATATTTGAAAATTATATATTGTAAATTAGAATGTTTTTAATCAAATATTAACCTCAATAATATATTTGAAATATTTAAATAAAATTAAAATACTTGTAAATGATGATAACCTTATAATTAATCTTTATAAATGTATTTAAGATAAACAGAATCTAAATAATATTTCTTAGTATACTATTTTTAATAACTGAAATATAATGGAAAATTCTACATTTTGTTCAAAATTAAATAAAAATTCATAAGTTTATAAACCTTTCTATTTAATATGTAGAATATTTAGATAGAATAATTAATTATTTTTATAATTTTAGAAATACTAACGATTTATTATTTATAATATTAGAAAATAAAAATATTGCTATAATTAACTTTTGAAATCAATTTTTAATTATTTAATTGTAGACTAATTCAGCACACATATTTTCAGTACACAAATTATATCTATGGATATTAATATATCAAGGTTTGTAATTATTTATTAAATATTTTTCTAATTTTTATTATATATATATATATATACAATGCTTTTATATTATCAGTTGCATTAATTTATACTTATTATATTAATAAAAATATAAAATAATATAACTTAATTATACTAATAAAAATATGTAGTTCTTTACTATTTATATTTAATGGAAGTTTAGTATATATTAAAATACAAGAATATTACGTATTTCTCTATAGAAAAAACAATATTCCAAATTTGTAAAAATACTATACGTCAATTTAAATAAGCTAGGAAACCTGTTTTTCATCATTTGGAATTTTATACTATATTTTTAATTTACATTTTACATAAGAATTGTGGGCTTTTAAAAATATTTAAGAAATATTTACTAAATATTATCTTTTAATATTTCAGATATTTTCATTTTTAATAGTTGAAATATGAATGAATCATGTAAAATGTTTTCAAGCGATACATTTGTCAATAATAACGTATATTTTCAATTTAACATTGAATACAAATTTCTAAGGAACAGATGCAAATAAAACTTTTTTGGAACCAAAATACAGTCGTTTTATACCAGCATTACTTAAATTAAATTTCAAATTTTTAGCTCTATAAATAAATTTTAAATTAGATAAATTTTAATATAAAAATAGCATTATTACAAATTATCTTTGTAATAAAAATTAGAATATTAAATATATTGAACAGTTTCTAAATTAATGAAAAATCCTAAATATCTTACATTTCATCACTGTAAATATTTAAAATTAGACTTCGTAATGATCCTCAACATTTTCTACTCATCGCTTTGAAAAACTTGTTTGTGTTGCAATAATCAAGTTTTAATTGAAATGCGCTATGGATTCAATGCATTTTCTTTTGATGTAATATTTTAAATCTTGGATATTTATTTTTTTTCATTCTATACTTCTTATCCAGTTTATGGTATAATGTATCAAGAATTTTTTACTTTGCACTACGCTAACATTAATATGGTACGTAATACGATTACACTTTCATACTACATACATTTTTATGATTGGTTTGTTATTTTTTCATCCAGCTTGATCTAAATATTTTTTATATACTTTATAATTTAAATCATATATAACATAATGTATTATATTCAACTTTATTTTAAATTTTTATTATTGAAAACGCATTAATGACATTTTATTATTTAATAGAAAAATACAATAATTTACATAATTATTGAAATATATTGATACAATATGATCATTTATAATATTATAGATTAAATTAAAATCTTTATTTAGTAAATACAAATTTTAATGCACTTTAATATATTTGTGAGGAAACAATAATTTTTATTAAAATCTTCTTTTTCTATTTTAATTATTATTTTCTTTCGAAATTAAAATACAATCACAATTCATGTAGATAAGAAGGATAATCAGTACATTACGATACTATATTTATTGTTATAAATGTATTATATAAATGAAATTTCTGTAAAGAAGGCTTGATGTACATTTAATATTTTATAAAAGTATATTAAATAGAAGTAATTTTATATTATTATAAATTTTTTATTGTTATATCAGCAAAGACTTAATAAAAAATTACTTGATATGAATGTAAACTTAGCAGTATTAGTAATACAAGACAATTCTATACTTTAAGCATTAATGACTGTTAAGTCACTGTTTAAATAACATACACAATATTTCGTTAATTGATCATTCTAAGTAAATATATGATGTGTTCTTTCCTTTTATTCTTATTTGTAGTCGTGAATATGCGTACGTAAAAATGATAACACTGGAAAATTGAAATTGACGCCAGAAATTGAAAAGCGCATCCCGTTTAATAATTGTGCGATAAGTTTTGTGTACATAAGTAATAGCGAACCATTGTTGATAATCAGTGCCAAGGGACTAACCAATGGAAAGGGATCCTAAAGGCGTGAAGACTACTTATACACTTACATAATGCAGAAGTAATAGGTGATAATAAACGGCAGACGAACAGGAAAAATTTGGTATTGAAAGACAGAAGAAAAAACGCGATGTTAGTTAATAGGTAAATTGCAATAGATAGTTGGGACATAAATAACTTATTAGTTTTATATGTATGTTTTTTTTATAAGGCTTTTTATAAGGCTTCAATATTTTCTTTAATGGTTAATTTATAATATCATTATATAAGGTAAAAAATATATTTTTATAATTTAAAATTGTAAAAAGATTTTATCATATGTGAAGCGAAAGTTAAAGATTATACAGCATTGGAAAAGAGTCTAATTACTTTGTAAGGTATATATTTTAAAGGATTATAACCTTTTCTTAATATATAAAACTGAATAATATAAAGTAATAATGTAGATAGTTGATTAAGTGTCGATTTTCAATAGTAAGAGCATGTTTTTAATATATTACAAAACAAGGAACATTTATACAATTTTTCTATAATTTTTAAACAAATTAACTATATAATTTGAAATATAAATTAGTTATTAGTATTAATAAATAGTTATACATATCTCTTAAAGATATAACATATATATATATTTAGACAAAATTATAATTTTACTTAATATTATCTTGATTGTAATTATTAATTTTTTAAAAGATTTACATAAATATTCATCTAAATTTTATAGAAAAATCTTTAAAATAAATTATAATTAAAAGTATACTTTACTTTAAACATATCTTTGATTTGATATTTAATATAAAAATACAATTATCAAAACTGTAACATGTATCGAACAAATAATTGAAAAGAAAAGATTACATTTAAATTAAATAATCTTTTTCAAATAATTTATTAACAAAATACTAGTGTAAAAAGTAATCATCAGACTTGTTTAACTTACAATATATTTTGAAGATAATTGAAATAGAATATAAATATTTAATTATTTTAAAGAATATTTTTAATTCTTTTATTAGATATTTTTGTTTCAAATTTTAGTCTTTTTAATAAATATTGAAATAATCATAAATAGAAAAAATTTTCTTTAAATTTGATGTAAAAGTTAAAGCTTCAAAAATTAAATACTATATTTATAAGAATATATACTAAAATTTCTGAATGATCAGCAAATATCATTTTTTTATTTTTCAAAAATTTCAATATTAAAAAAAAAATGTGTTATCTAATTTTTTCTTAAAAAATTTTGATACGAAAGCATGAATATTTAAAGATGATATATGATCACAAGTATTATTTGCCCAATATGTATTGTCGATATATAAAAAAATTACTAATACGTAAAAAAGTCTTCTTTACTAGTTACGATTTCACTATTCAATTTCGCAATGGATAAACATTTAAAACATTAAATCATTTAAAGGTAAATCATTCAAATCTAATATACGAGAAAATGATATTATTGACATCATAATAAGTGTATTAAAATTTATGAGTTTTCAAAAGTATTAGAAATGGTTTGCGTATTTTTTTTAGGTGATAATGCAAATTTAGAATAAATAATTAAAATTTGATGAATTTAAATAAATTATATAGAATATGAACCTTCGTTAAATATGAATTGAATTAAATTACTTTTATGTAATAATTATTTATATTAAACTAATAATTTTTACTATTAATACATTAGACTTAAAGTCCTAAACAAATATTATAACTTCATTGATGCTTCTTAGTAATATTACAAATACAGTAATTAATATATTAAAAATAAAAATGGTTATTTTTTATATTTTTCAATATTTTAAAGTATAAATAATATAAACAATATAATTTTTAGCATTAATTCTAATTAGTAGTTACTTTATTGTTTATAATTTAATATAAGTCCAAAATATATATTATGTACAATTCTATTCATGAAGTTATTATTTTTATCTAATTTTGTTAAATATTTTAGAAACGAAAGGATGAAAGTACTTGTACTTTTAAGTGCTGCGTCAGTGTGTTTTACTCTTTTAAATTCCATATTACAATTATTAATCAGTCAAAGTTTAATTTATTTTTAGTAAAATTAATTTATTTCATTTTAATATTAAATAATGTTAATCACTGTTATACTTTATGTTTAAGTATTCTGATCTCTGAATTTTCTTAAAATTTTAGATCTTGAAGTTTATTTAATTGAGTAACTATTGTTATTTGATATATTCACAAAATGATTCGATTTTGATAACTAGTTTATAAACAAGAATAAGATATTCGTTATCGAAGATTAGATCGGAAATGTAAATAAAAATGGTTATACTAATAAAAATTGAATATGTACGAATTTTAAATAAACAGATATATTAAATATAACTTTAAAGTAAATAATTTGTTTTGTATAAGATATTATTATGTGCACAAAGAAGCTATACTTACAGAATAAAGAAAATTTTCAGTCTTCGTTATTCCTCTTCGTTTTACTATGCTTGGGTGACTCATTTTCATTAGCACCGTGTGACCTTGTTTAGTAATTTGAATGGATTATTAAACGATTTCAAGGATGTTAGTAGAAGATAACAACAGCCCATTGATTTCTGGGCAAAACATTAAACATATTTTTGCGACTGATAAACGTCTAATTGATTTGAACGGAGCATTATTATAATTTGTATGCATATTCATAAAAGAATCATTCGTATTGTAGACTTTTTTTATTGGAATATGCAAAAACTATGTTATTAATTTGTAGCTATAATCATATATGAGTTACAAGAGGTTTCTTCATTGAATAACCTAAACGTAAAATAGCTAATTTACGACGGTATCTTAATTTTAATTTGAACAACGAAACCTTCTTATCTTTCGATAAATGTCTAGAAACCCCGTTTTACAATATGCAAAAATAACTCATTCTGTTTTAAATAATTATAATAATATGAAGACATTTTATAAAATTCGATAATAGAAACTTGAAAAATCTTTTTATATTTAGTTCAGAAAATTGTATAAAATATATTTTTTATTTATTTTAACATAATATTAAAAATAGTTGTTTTATATGCTGAAAAAATAAAATGTAACAAAATTAATTAAAGATTATGGACTTTCGAGGATATTATATATACTATGTCCTAAATTCTATGAGTTACAAGAAAACAACTAAAATATAAATATAAGACATAAAAAGAATTCAATATTTAATTTATTTATAATCTGCATTTTAATTTTAGTTAATAGCATCTATTTGAAAATTTATCATGAATTCTTTTAAATGATAAAATCGACTCAATATTAAAATCGATATAATTTAAAAAAATTTTAATTGTAAATATTAAAATAAAATGATATTAATTGATTAAATAAAAGATTCTTAGGTAAAACACTATAATTTACTTTCACTTTCAAATATCTGGAAGAATTTTCTAAATCTTTGATGAAAATCCATGACCCAAAATTATAATAGCTCATCCATATGTCATACTTTCTTTTTATTACGTGGAGTTTATTTTGTGATATTTAAATATGAACGTATTAATATAAAAAATGCAATTTTTTTACTCTCGCAACAACGAATAATTTGTGTAATTTTATAAAAAAAATATTGCATCATAAATTATAAATATTTAATAACTTTAATGATAAATATATTATTTTCAATTTATATTATTATTATATTTTATTTTATTTTATTTTCAATATTTTAATATGTTATAAAGTTCTCTTTATCATAATCAAGCTTTCACTGATTATATGAATTTTATGTAATGTATTTTATACTAGAATGAGAAATCGCAAAAAAATAATTAATTTATGATTGTTTAAGGTATTTATAAATTTTTTTGTACATAAATAGTTAAATCAGCATATTTATTTTAAGAATACTTAAAGATGAGCATAATAATATAAATATAACTTCTTACAATAAATTAAACATTGTACCTACTAATGTATATATGTTCACGCGTTTGTAAGCGTAAAAAAGTGGTTTCATATTATTAATAAGTTGGTAGTAAGAAATTAATAATTCCATTTTAATATATTTACTTCGAAGTTCCATTTTTAATATATGTATAATAATTACGAACTATCAAAATAAAAGTTTTCAAAAAAGTTGAATATTATTGATAAAATCTTTTGTGTTTAATTACCTACAGTTAACGATATATGTGAAACAATCTATTATAGTAAAATAAATAAGCATTTATTTGAAACAAGAAAAAACGAAATCATGGTTTGCAATGCAATGACCTTGGTGATACATTTTTAGACGCTCTGAAGTAAAACAATTAATTTGACTGAGTAACAATTAATTTTGACCGTTTTTCAATAAAATAATTTTAAAAAATAATTCGCTAAAATATACAGTTTTTTTAAATACTGTTTTAAGTAAATGTTTTAAATAAATAAATGTTTTAAATAAGATGAAAAAAAAGAAAATATTATTGGTTCATTGAAGTTACTATAAAATATTGAAGTAGATTGATGATAATATATAAACATTATATTAATGATATTTCATTAAAATTTACTTATAAAGAATTAAAAGTAATTATAGGTAAGTGATATTATATAATTATAGATAAATGATATTTTATATAAAAATTCTTACATTATTACATAATATATATAACAAATTTAATGCAAATAAAATATGTTTTTAAATTTTTCTAAATGAAAAATTTTTATAACAATAATCATTAATATTTTATTAATTATTTTAATCAATATTTTGTCAATAGAACATTGTTCACTCATTAACTTTTAATTCTTATTTGTATTCATTAACATTTCAATTTTCAGCAAGTACATGTACATTCATATTTAGAAATCGATTCAAATTAGTTAAAAAATTATATTAAATTGAATTAATGAACTTGTTAAAAAATGTTAATTAATATTATTAATGTAGAAGTACCTTTGTTGTAATATTTTTTGAATATTCAAAGTACTAATCTAAGAATGACTTATGTACTAATTTATATATTTTTATGATATTTTCAGAATTATTTGTAAAAAATATTATTATTATTAGGACCTATATTATTTTAAATATAATGTTTTCAATAATTAAAATTATAGTTATTATAATAAAAAAATATTTTCTTAATAAAAGATATCTATAAATAAGAATGTAAAATAAATTGTTCTTATAATAATTATTAAATTAAAAATATTATTTAATATAAGTAATTTTTTACAAATATTAAATTTATTTTTATATATAACATATTTTGCTTTAAAGTTTTTTTTTCATTTAAAGTTGAATATTATTATACTTATATAAAAAAATTATTATATTAAGATTAAATTTTTTAATCTGTTACTTCAATATTTATATTTATTTATATTTATTTGAAATAAAAAAATTTTTAAAAAAGGTCATAATTTTCAAGAAAAAATAATTTAATAGAATATTTCTGTAATTGAACATAAAAAAAGAAATAGTCAAACATAATGACAATTAATTCATTTTAATTCCTGAAAATAACATTCCTATAGATGGTTTAACATAGATTACAAACATGTTTAGTAGTAATAAACCTACATGATATATTTCGTTTAATTATATTTCTGTATAATTAATTATTATTTTTAGTGTAATTTTATAGGAATTTTATATTTGAAATTCTATAATAAGTGATAAGCTATCAATTATACGGAAAAACAAAATAATTCTTATTAGATTGCAGAAATGAGAAGAATAAGTTTATAATATACGAGGTTAGATCTAACGAAAGTTAAGTTGTAAATTGGATAGTGGACATAAGTAATTGAAAATTAACTAAAGCTTTTTAAAAACTATATCAAAGTGTATTTTATTATATAATTTTTAAATATTTAAAAAAAATTATTTGTTTTAATGGAGTTATTTATAATGTGCTAAAGTAGAGCCAATAAATATATATTAAAATATTCCGAATTAATATTAGTATTGGGATATTATAATAAATATTATATAAACTTATATATTATTGTATTTTTTTTTAAATAAACAAATATAATAATAAATATCTTTATTACACATGGAATAAACCAAATGTGAACCAAAAATAGTGTATCCTATGATTTATAAATGTTGTATCAATAGCCGCTAAGAAACTAAAAACAATCGCAAGGGAAGATTTGTTTGAAATTCTGAATATCCAATGATTTAAATTGTTCCAATATGACAATGTGTTTTTAATTAAAACGCAAGGTTGTGTATTCTTATTGTAATGCTTGAATGATTTAAGAGATAATATAAAGGATAATAAATATAATACTCGAGAAAGCACTTTTTTACATACACTACTATTATGTACCTGAACCAGAATTTTTTTTAATTACAGATAGACAATGAAAATAATCAAATATGTAAGATCATTAATTTTCAACTAAATTTAAAATTATAATATTAATAAATATTGTTTTTATTTTAATTGGTTAAAATGTAAATATTTTCATAAAAAAATTAACCTTTTAGCCTTCTTTGATATTCTTTAATATAATTAATTTTTATATTTCTATGTAACGAATGGCAAATATTTATTCATTTTTTACAGAAAATTATTCAGTTTAGAAATAATTAATATAAATTTTGGTAAATCAAGTAAATTATTCTTTTGATTTTCTTTACTAAGTTATACTCATATTAGAGAATCATTATTAAAGTAAATTATATTTGATATGCTCTAATAAATCAAAATTTAGAATAAATATTTAGAATCTAGTTATTGTTTAGATTGAAGTTGGGATGAATAAACAAAGTTATTTCAAGTTCATAATTTCGGCAATATGATTAGTATAATTTTTTTTTCATTTTGTATTACATTATTAATTTTCTATAATTTAGCAATCGATATTAATTAAGTTTACCCACAAATAAATTAAATTGATTAATTAAAATCTGTTCGTTTCAGAGTCAGGCAGTTAAAATTAAGATATAAGTATGATAATTATCTCGTAATGGAATATTAATATCAAAACTTAATTTCGAGATTCAGATTTGTGCAAAATAATTAGCGCAAAGTAATACACTCTCTTGTTGATCCATAATACATTAAAAGAAATTAGAAGGCATAAGTATCTAACATATAATTGTTGTGTACTTATATTTTAGTTTTGAAACGAATTAATATTACTTACAAAAAAATATATATCGATTTATTCAATACGATAATTATAAATAATTAAGATTTAAAACTTTTTCTATATTATTAATTAAAAAAGTTTTTTTTATTATCAACATTTCAATATATTACAAAATATTATAAAATTATATTTATTATCTATTTAAATTATTTTATAAAATCATTATGCAAACTTTAGCATTTAGAAACTTTGAACTGTAAGTAATAAATCAATAATAAAAAATTTTTCATACATTTTTTCATTTTAAATAAAAATACTACCAAATAATATTAAGTCATTTTTTTTAGCATGTCTTAGATTGAAAATTATTAGTTGAATGTAAATAAATTAAAAGTTTTTATTATTATAGTGCACATAATTTTAGTAACAATTTATATTAAAAAATATTCAACGAATAAGTTACATACATATTTATGGAACACGGTAAATTATTCTAAAATGAATTTTTCATTTAAACATTAATGTAGTATATTTTATTAGTTACCTAAATTTAATTTTATCATTGAAGTATTCCATTATATTAAAAAAATTAATAAAACAAATTAATAAAACATAATAAACATGACCAATGTCTGAAATATCAATCATAAATTAAGCGTAGATGCCAGTGGAAAATGAGAAATTTGTGATAATGTGTACGTCAAATCTACGAAAGCGCCAATTCCCACTTTCTTTCTCTCTTTCCTTCGGGCTTTATCCCAATGAGAATAATGAACGATACAATCGCACCGGTAATAAACGCTTTCATCAGGGGCATTTATTATGGTAGGCTTGGCTTCTTGGCAGTTAAGCAATTCATCGTCCGAAGCCCTCCACCACATTTTATGCCATTAGCCGCAAGCCTGTTTCTTTTCAGAAGTCAAGTAATTTACATTCTCTTACAGTGACCTATTCATTCGCTTCTTGTTCCTCTGACTCAATATGTACGAAGAGTTAAAAGGCCAATTCCTTCAGGATGGAATTCTCTACGAATCGTCAATGAATTCGAAAATAATTTAATAATTATTCAAGAAAAACAATTTTATTTAAAGTACGAATTTTATGGAAAACATGAAATAATCGTTAAAATTCCATTACAATGTAATCTTATGAATATTCGTTTGAAAATATTATTATCATTAGAATAAATAGATAATATTTAAACAAGCATTATAAATTGTTAAACATCTTCTTACCTGGTTAAAGGCTATCTTAAAAAAGTTAAGCAAATTTAATTATTGATCTCTTTTTTAAAAAAATTCGATAAAAATTTCAAGATTTAACGAACGTCTTATTTATCGGAGCTGAGTGTATCTAGCCAGGTTCACTAGTTAGTGTTGCTCAACGCGTAAATCGTAATATAAAATTAAGGAAAAAGAGGATCAATTGTTTATAGTTGTCTTTAAATATAGTGTTATATGCAAGAACACTTTTTTGTTTTTTTCTGTTTCTTTTATCTTTTCTAATAAATCAATAGAATTCAAATTGAAAATGTAAAATTTGTAGTATTCCTTTTAAATACGTTCAAATTATAAAGTCTAATGCCTCAAGATCAAAGTTTATAGTTACTATAAAAAAGTAAGAACATCATTTATATTATTTGAATTAATGTATGTATTTCAACAAAGTTAAATATCACTTGGAATCTTTAATTTAAAGTTAATGTTAATTAATTATTAATTAATCTATAAGTTATTTATAGATTTAATGAAGTACTTGAATGAAAGGTTTTCAAAAACATGCAATAAAATATTGAAAACAATTGTGCCAGTTATCTATGTTGGTTATACAAAATAATTTTATATTTTTGTGATATATTTATTCAAAACACATTTAAATAATTCATTTAAATATTATATTTCTTTATAATTTTACTTAAATCAAAAACTAAATAAACAAATATGTCTAAAAATTTATTACAATATCTTCTACAATTTGTTAAAATATAAATTATTACTATCTAATTAAAAATTCAACTATCTTATGTAAAAAATCATAAATACAAAATTTATGTTTATCAATTGTCTTACGGGAAAACATTGTATATACAGTTTCCTATCTATGCAAATGGAGCCCCATTATTAACAAGAGCGGCTTTGAAATTAAACAAAATTAGCGTAATTAAAATAAAGAAATATTGGCATCCCTTTTTGAACGGAACTTTTATTCGATGCACTTTTATTTTTATATTTTATTTCGAAGAAGAAAGGGTAATATAATGTACATATGGATAATGTGAGTGGGTGTAATATAAAAAGAGAAAGAAAGAGAGAAATATAGATAAATACGAAGAAAATAAATATTATAAGCGAATGTATCCATAAAACATATGCATTCGTCTATTGAGTGAAAGACCATTTAGCAAAAGGAAATTAATGGTTTGTAAGAAACATGATTGTTTATACTTTTATAAATGCTTATTTTCATTATGGTTTTTTAGCTTACTTTCTCTTGCCTTTTTTGAATGATTTTTATTTAACTACAATATCGGTGACAAAATTTCCTAATTACTTATATATTACAAGATTTAGATTCATATATTTCTGACAATTATATAATCAACTGCACTAGAAACATTTTTGTATTTTAAATTATTTAGTGAAATTTTAAAAATATGACTTCTGTAATATTTCTAATAATAAGATGCATCCCCCTTTTAAATAAATTAATAATTCAAATTTAGATTCAGAATTAGTACCATGATATACATGATTAATAATTATTAAATAATTTAATAAACATTTAATAATATTGAATAAAAAATTATTTAACATAAATATTATAATATATCTATGAAATATATTAAAAATAATAAATAAGACTCGATTTTATTTATATTATAAAAAATATGTGTAATTCATCGTGACAAGTATGCTTCTATCTTCCTCATTCTAATTTTATTTATATATTATAATGTTTGCTTTTACCGTAATATTCCATCTTAAAAAATACTCATTTATTGCCAATTATTACCACTACTTAAAAATGAGACATAGCAGACTAATTGGTTCATTATCCTTGAAAGTATTATCGTATTACTTTATAAAATAAAAGTGCGTTCATTATAAATCTGAATATACTTATAATGAAATGAATATTATAATACATAACTAGTAACAAGCAATTTAAAAAAATACGTGAATGTAAAGTCTAATTATCTATGAGTGAAAAAATTAACGATAAAAATTAACTTCTTAATTGGAATGAGTATAAGATGATTGAATATTATTGATATTAATGATATAAGGATTTTTTTTTATTTTTATATATTTTTTGTTTATCATTATGGTTCAAATATGATCCTACATATTTTATTTTAATATGTCTCAATTTAATTAAAACACATTAATATCTCCTTAAAGAATATTTTTTAAGTACAAAAGAGATTGAAAGCTTAAATGTAATATATTAATAATTAATTGTCAAAATCAAAATTATTAATTGTATGAAAATACTATTAGAAAAAAAAGTATAAAAATAAACCTTCTGACTTAAATAAAAAAATAATTAATTTTTTTTTAAATATAATTAATTAACTTAGTTTTTAAAATAGATATTATATTTAAAAAAATGGCAAAATCTAGAAATCAGTGCTATACATGTCAGTATGCTGTCAATATCTTATTTTTGTGAGAACTACTGAATACGGTATTTAAATCGTGCACTTTATTAATTATAATATATTCCATAAATTATGTAAGAAAAAATAGGTATTTAAAATTATATAATAACAAAGTTTAGCTTGTTAATTTAATAAATTAATTATAAAATAATTATTATAAATAAAGAATAATAAAATCAAAGAATCATGTATATATAAATGTGTACATGCACAATTGTCTATATTGTAATATAATTCAAGAATAATAATTTCCAAAAAAGATAATACATATGCTATCAACACATCTAACATTGTTTAGAACTAATAATTATGATTTTCTGACTCTGGTAAGTAATATAAGTGTTTTAAATTATCTTTTATTCAATACTTTCGCACAGTTATTTAACTCAGTGGATCATATAATTGTCAATGCTTTAATAGAATTTAGAAAATTTTGTCGATTGTCAATTTCAATTATAAAAAATTAGTTGCTTTATACCTTGTTTAATTTCATTTGGATAATATAATCAACATATGATTACAGAAGTATTTAAGCCAGTAATGATTATAAATACACTAAATTTTGATATAAAGATTAAGCAGAATTTTTTAATGAATTGAGAATTGACGATGTATACGTGCATATGTAAGTAAAATAATCAGAATAAATAACGGAAATCATTCTCTAGACGATCAGAATTTTCTCTTACATCGTTTTTAAAGTATACTTTATTCATATAAATTATTAATTATCTGATTTTTTATCTCCTAAGTTCCGATTAAGCACTTCACAAGAATATTTAAAATTCAGTTACTTTCGAAGTTGTAATTATAACGGTAACATTTTTATGATGTGGTACAAAAAATTATTTAATAATTACGTTTGAAATTAAACGTCCCTATTATATCGTGAATCACTTCCTTTGTTATTTGTTGTATCATTATTTATTATATTTTCAAATTTTTTAATATCTTTATTTCTATGACCAGAAAATTACTCATTTTTTTAAGCGTTAATGAGTTAACGTTTATCGATATAATTTTAAGTCTTTCTATTTTTTTATTGAAGTTATCATTACATTTCTTTTACGATTTTATATTGTTATTTTGTACATTTCTTGTATGTTTTGTTATCTATATATTGAAAATATTGTTAAAAAGGTTTTTTTGGTGATTTTTTAGAGCTTCTTTAACTTCGTTTATTTGTGATTAATATTGAATTAAAGTATTATTTACATTTTCTTTTAATTCTTGTATTGCTTACATTATATTATTAAATATGTGGCTATAATCATTGTTTGCGTGTGTATTTGCTTCCGTCGATTGAGTATTATTTTGTTGTAGTTTGTTTACTATTTCACTTTTTTTCATATTTGCATAGGATATTGTAGATATTTCTCTTTTGACTATTTCATTATCTCTATTTTTATTGGTTTCATAATTTTTATCTGCTATTTTTTTTAATTTCTAATATTTTTGGACAACCCATATACAAAACAGGGTGTCCAGAATTTTTACAATTTACACAGTATAAATTTTAATTTTTAATTTTTGTTTATTGATTTTACATACACCGTGTTTATGCTGGTGAATGCATTTTACACATTTGTATTGCATATTACAATTATATGATGTGTAACCTAATAGTTTGTAATTGTGGCATCGAATAATATTTTTTTAAATTATTTTTTACTAATTTATTTTGTGATAGTATAAATATTTCATGCTTTGTAATTTATTTATGTCGCTATTTGGCGAAGTTTAAAATATATAAATCGGGAGCAATATATTATTTTTTGTTGAGTTTTATGTTATGAAACGCGACACTTTAGTCAATTGAATTTCCAGTGTTTGTAGGTTATTTAGTTTTTTTAGTATTTTTATTTCATTAAAATTTTTGTTTAGTCCTTTTAATAAATATGTGTGATTTTTTCAGTTTTCGGTGTGAATGTATAATAACTTGTGCTTGTGCATTTTAATAGTGTTACTGTGATATTAAAGTATTGAATTGTTTTGAGATATAATATGTTTTTATTATTATGTATCTATTTTATGTTGTTGTATGGCTTCAATATTTGGTGCTTTGCTTCTCTTGGTCGGCATCTTTACTTTCGTCGCTTACCCGTAATTTATTCCCGGGTTTTGGCACCAAAATTTCGGCAATAAAATTTATTCTGCTTTGTATTAATGTAAATGTCTTTATATTATTTTCTTATAATTCTTCTTTATATATATTTTTTACAGGAGATATTTTAAATACAATATTTTTTTGGATGTAACGATTTATAAATAATGCAGTTGTTTTACAATATTTTTCGAAGTTTTTACAAAATTTCGATAAATCTTATCTGAGTGATCTACTCGGTCAAATCTGGGGCTTTCCGCTTTTCTCCTATATTTATATTATCAATTTCTCTCCCCGTCACGATTTTTTCTATTGTTTTTTCTTGTCAATTGTTAATTTTTTGTTATATCACGATCATTGCTCGACACGCTTATTAAATATCGCGATTCTTCATGCGTTTGTTTTGCGTATGTCGATTTTTTTATGAATCTTTTCTCAATTATTTATTTGCGATTCGTTTCGTGTTTCTTTTTGAAAAATATCAAACTTCCACAAGTTATTTATTAATTATCGTGTTAATCTCAAACCTTCCAACTTCTGTCATCTTACAACTATAAGTCTTAATTAGTATCATCATTTCTCCCTAATACATGCTGATAAGAGGGCCATCCGGATGATACATAGATTTAATGAACCCGCAGCCTCACTTATCCCAAACGAACAAATCCTTCGCTAATCATACATATATTTCTTTTAATTTATGACCACTGTTATCATATTGTATGATGTTTGTCTGAGTTAGCAAGTTCTCTCTTTTCGGTGGATACGAGCAGTCTAAACGATCCATTGATGATATTTCCCGCCCGTTCGCGACCTAGCTTATACGTCGCCCACTAGGCCCGCCGTTACTTTATCTCGTTACCGGTGAAGTCCGACTTGTATGTTGTCCCACCGGACCCCATTCCATATACTACCGAGTTACTCACATCACTTTAATTATTTTTTATCTATTACTTTATTGTTTCAATGTGAAATTTTCACATTCTTTTTTGAGAAATTCTCCCCACGATGGCCCACCTGTCGCGAGAAGAACTCCTCAAGCAATCTATGATTTCAAACTCGCTTTTCCGAGCTCAGAACTGCGAGATTACTCAAACGATTTTACACGAATTACGGGCGTCCTCACATCCTGTGTTTATAGATTTTACTGTGAGCAACTCGATATTCCTTCGAGGATCGATTCTTTTCGGGTAAATTTCAATTATTTTTGTATTATACCTTTATTGTATCTTATGTTGCTTGATATTTTTCCGTCATATTATTATTATTTTTTTTTTGTATTCTAACTTAACAATGATAGTGATTATAATGCACTACTGATAGAAGTAAAATTATTAATAAAACACCTAACTAATGATGAATTTATTAACGTATACCATAAATTTAATTATAAAAAAAAATTTGAATAAATTCAAGAATGTTTTAACAAAAATTTGTCAACTAGATATACAAAACAGAAAAAATTTAATAAATAACGAAATCGATAACTACATTGAACGAATAGACAATCGCATAAATCAAACCATCAACAAGTTAGTATCAAAAATAATAAAAAAACTCTAGTGAATGCTATTTAAACAAAAATATACAGAAATAAACAGAACACGAAAAAATTATAATGCTAGTAAAAAACAAGAATTAGAATTTTATAAATACTTACTTACTGTAATAAAAAAAAAACTGCAACAAAAATTTTTAGAATCAATAAATAACTACTGGAGTAAAAAAATTAAAAATATTCCAAAAAATGATCCAACAATTCCATAAAATTAATTCAATTTTTAAAACAAAAAAAGATATAAATATCCCACCACTAACAATACCTATATAATATCATATACTAATAATAATAATATCATACACTAAGAAAAGTTGGAATAGATATAACAAATACAAATAAAGATAACAGTAACAACTATATAACAACAAATATCAAAGACAAACTCAATTTGCTAGAATTACATTATGCTGAGGTACATAATCAACACTTCACTCTTGGTAAACAAAAACACAACAATATAATAATAAAAAAAACTAATAAACTAAAAAAAAGAAATAAAAAAGATAAAATATATAATATAACAATAACAACTTTCTCATTAGATAGCACATCGGATAATCCAAAACAATCTGATGAAAAAATTGATTACTTTATTAATAACACTCGAGTAAATAATATTTGCAATAAATTAAATAACTAAAAATCGTAAGGATTAGACAATATACCAAACATAGTATTGAAACATACTCCGAAACATTAAGCATTATTACACAATAATATTTAACAACGCATTAAATAATATGTATTTTCCGATAAAATGGAAATTAAACGAAAGTATTATCAATCCAGAAGAAAAAAAAACACTACAACGCTATCCAATTTTTGCCTTATAAGCCTTCTGCCAAATATAGGTAAAATATATGTAAAAATAATTAATCAAACCTTAATAAAATACCAGAAAACCAATTTGGATTTAATTAAACATAAACAATCTCCAATACATGCAATTAATAAATTAACATCGGATATATTCTGGGAACTAAACGATAATCAAAGAGTAACAGCTTACCTAATTGACATAGAAAAAGCATTCGACACCACTTGGACCGAAGGCATAATTTATAAATCAATAAAAAATATTTTCTAAATATCTAATAAAATGAATATGTAACGTGATCACGAATAACACATTTAATACAATAGAAGGAGATAATGAATCAAGCCTAGAATTCACAGAAAATAGTCTACAACAAGGCACATTAAGTTCTCCAATACTCTTTAATATTTACAATAGTGATATTCATCATTTATTTGATCTTAACAAAAACAATCAATATCCTTTGCACATGATTTAATAATTTACGTATACGGTAAAAAGACCAACAAATTAAAAACATAATTACAAGAATTATTTAACAAAATAAACGATTATTATAATACATGGAAATTAAAATTAATGTAAATAAATGTGAAACTATTTTATTTCGAAATAACCTATCTCAAATAAATGTTTCAAAAGAAAAATTTGTAAAAATTTTCAAATAATGGGCAGTTTCACCAAAAAACAGGTAATTCCTCTCAAACAAACAATCAAATATTTAGGATTACATCTAGATACAAAATTAAAATATAATTATCACATAAAAACTCAATTGAATAAAGCAAAAACAGCATTTTGGCGATTCAAAATTATTTTATTCATACCACTTAAATAGTAGAATAAAAGTATTATGGTATCAAGGATTTATCAGACCAATCCTAACATACGCTTACCCCATCTGGTACAATATAACGGCACATCAAATGGAAAAAATAAGAATTTTCGAAAGAAAATGTATAAGAGCCTGTCTTAAATTGTACAGAACTGAGGCAAGCTCTTATAAAAAATATGTAAAAAATAAAATATACAACAAAGCAAATTTATAAGTAGATTGCCATGTATTAAAATTAATAGAAATCATTGTGCAAAATTACACCATATTAAAGAAAATAGTTTAATTTCCAATACCAGCATATCCAAAAAATTTCTCAAAATTTTTAAAAACAGGATTTATACCTATAGAAACATTTACATTTCTAGATAATAAACAATACCTACAAGATAAAAACAACATGCCAATTATAAATTACTACATAGAAAAATATTTAATACAAAAATAACTTACGAAGCATATTTAAATGGTAATAATAATAACACGTTATAAAGATAAAATAAAATACGAAAAAATATTATTGTCTAGCATAATTATATAATAATAATGATATAAAAAACTGAGTAAATAGACATATAAACACACAAAAATTAATATATAATTATACGAATAAAAACAAAACACATAAAATTAAACTACTATGTAATTAATCCTTAAATGATTAAAATTTTAATAATTGAATATATTCATTTATAAATAAATATAAATTCTTAATTTTCGGTATATATTACAACATTCCCGTTTCCTTTTCCACACCCACACACATATATGTAAAAAATCATAAAGAAATCGAATGTACAGTTTTTAATTCTACCTATTTTCTATATATAAATAAAATTTCACAATTGTTATGAAAAAAATTTTTTCTCCCATAACAAATTCTCACAAACAATAACATTCCTAATTAAAATAAAAAAAAACAAATAACCTTTAAACTGCGATCGCTGTATATAACAGCATATTAGTCATAAGTAATTTATTATATTAAATCATTATTTATTATGATTGTAAAAATAATATATTGTATTTATTGTCTTTAAATAAATAAACATTAACAATAATAAAAAATAATAAATTCTCTTTTGAAGCCTTAAGAACTAAATATTTCAAAATAGATCTTAATATTTATAATATATTTATATCTAATTATCTGAAATATTAACACCACGAAATGGAAAAAAAAAATTCTTTGAAAATTTGTATAAATATTCTCTGGTTACGATGTACTCCTACCCTTACATATAATTTCGTCGACTTATTTCCTAATACTTATGTAATATTTAGTCATTCCTGAAAAAAGAAAAAAAGTATTGATAAAAATTATTTTTTTATCAATTTTACTTAATGTATCATAAATAGACAAGAAATCATTATATGTTCTTGAATTAATGTATTAAATAAATTATTTTTATCATTAATTTAATAATGTTTTATTATTAAATTCAAATATATGCTACAAAAAGTATTAAAAAATCGATTCAGTATATTTGAAGTAGCAATTTATACCATTCGATGATGATTTTGAATTGTGATAAACATAGTAGCTTATTTCAATTAATAATTTGAATTACTTACATTTGAAAACTATATTTTAATATAGTAACGTGTTAAAAATGTATATGCAATAAGTTAAATATAAGCAAAATCGAACTTATAATACGAAAATTTAAAGTTCAGGAGATGCGGAAAAAATTTAGAAAATATCCAAAAAATGAATACAATAATGTAAATTAAGAAGACAAATAAGATTTGAATTGATGAAAATTTGCTTTAAAGATATACAGCGTATTATATATTTACTCATAATATACTTATAATTTAGGAGTGTTGGAGGTATTGATGGATTACCATGATAATAAGATTTATTTATTCATAATTCATGCATCGTTGCCTGCCGGCAAATCCTTGTGCTATCGCTGTTGGTAGTTGCGTGTATTGCATTCCCCCAGTTAAGCGATCCTAATGAATATGGTAGCATCACGATTACGAAACAAGAAGAACACAAAAATGTCGGCGTCGATAGTTATCATTACATTTACGAAAAAAGTGATGATTACAAGGAGAAAACCGTGTTGCCTAGGAATTTCGGTATCGAAGACGAGGTGCTCGTGATTATCGATTGCTTCCATCGAACGATTACGCTTCTCTAGACTTATTTTATTACTATTTAATGATCTCCTTCGTTATCTTGTACAATTGTGATATTCGATGTTAGTATCTCGATGCCGATGTCTCTAATTTAATTTCAGATATGTAAAGATATAATTCGGAATTGCATTTCTGGTTTTATTTTGTGTTGACGAGTTGATATTTTATTTTTATCCCTACCATTCCTTTTAAAATTATAATAAATTGTGAAATCAATATGCGTATATACATATTTATCTTAAAATAATTTTTCTTTTTTTTATTTCTTTGATATCATTTAATGTTTAATCATCATACCCTATATAAATAATAATTTACTTTCATTGCTTTTAAGATTTCTTGCACATCACACATTTTTTTTTTTTTTGTAAAATATTATTACATTCGTGTATTTCTCTAATAATAATAATACGTAGAATATTACCGTTATGTTTTAAAAAAGTATGTAAATAGCTGAAATAGACATTTTCATCAACAACTACATTTATTAAACAGAAAATATGTAAGTAATTTTTATTTTTTCTTTATTACAACGATTTACAATCAATACAATAAATAAATAAATATTTTTTTACATACGTTAGCTGTATTTTATAATAGCATATGAAATAAATGTAATATTTTCAATAATTGTTTATTATATTTCAGCTTTTGTCCTTCTATAAAAAATTTACAATAATCATATTATTATTTTAAATAAGTTTTCATTACATTTTCATCTATAAATACAAATAAAATATTTTAATAAATATATAAAATAATCCATGATAATTACATTCTAATTATTATAAAATTTTTGTATTAAAATTCATTACAAATTAATGACTCTTAATATACTATGAAGGTCATAGTGACATATATTAAAAATCTTTTATACATACTAATATTTTTACCGAATATATTTTGCAAAAAATCTAATGTTAAACTAATTGTAAAGTAATATCTATTTATGATTTTTAAATTAAGCTATACTCATTCAAATTTAATAAATTAAAAAATCTTTGAAAAAATTCGGAATTTAAATGTTAAGGTTTTGGTCAATGATCACAATAATTATAATAATATTTCATATAATTACAAAAATTGGGTACTTTTTCGATTAGCTTTGACACATTTTATTATTAAAATATATATTTTCATTTTTATTTAAATAGTATAAAAATTAGAATAAATTTCCTTTTTTCTTGTTTTTTGTATTTGTTGATCAATGGTCAGTTTATTAAATTAGATTTATACATACATTTTTTTAAATCTAGTCTTTAAATTGTAATAATTGTTAATAATAATTTTTAAAAATGAAAAGAATTAAAATATTATTAACCATCATGTAAAAATTTATGTCTTTTTTAATCTTTATAAATACTTATACTAGTATTTTATTAATTCAAATAAACGTTTTTAATAATTGTTATAAATAACATAAAGTTGCATATACGCTGTTATAGTATTATGTTTCATCACATTTTAGATAATTAAAGAAAAAGAAATAAAAATTATAATATTTGTTCAAAAATCATTAAAATAATTATTTTTACATACTCGTGTTTTTTATAAAGTAAATAATAATTTTATCGTTGCTTCACGACTAAATAATTGTTGTTAAATTTTTTTATATTACATTACCTAAACAACGTTATTTAAATTAGAGATTAGTTAATAGTAACTTTGGTTTTACAGCAGCAAATAAAAAATTTCTTTATAATTTGTAATAATTTTATTGGATTCATCAAGCATCCCAATAATCCTATTGAGAAAGTAAATTTGATTACTATGAAATATTATAGAAATAATTTAAGAAGAGTCAAACTACAGCAATGATGAATGGATACATACATAAAATGAACCGAGTAAAATATTACTTATGCAATTTAAAAAATTAATTCGGAATTATATTACAAAAAATATTAGATTTTAACTCCAAGTTAATAATAATTAAACGTATAAATTTATCATTAAAAATATGAATATACTACTGCATAAATAGTGGACAAAATATACTACACATAAAATTACATAGATCACATAAAAGGTACATATAATACCGTAAAATAAAATTATTAAAAATTTCTTGTAATAATAAATGATAAATTTTTCTAAAACTTTAACCATTTAATCTGAATTTAGATATAAATTAAAACATATGTAAACTGAAATAATATAATAATCTACAAAAATTTAAAAAGAAAATCTTAATATCTACACGATTTAATTTATTTTGGTGAAATCTTAGCAAACAGTTTTTTAAAAAATAAAAATAGAAACTAATTTGATTATAGAAGAACTAATAAAAATATGATGTGAAAAGGAAAAAATTAAAATTAATAATTTATCTTGAATTACTTATTTAATAATAACAATAATTATTATATAGTATAATAATAATTAGTACATTTGAAATACATTATACATAACGTTTTTAATTTTTCAATTAATACTTTACATTAATATTATTAACACAATCTTCAATAGGCTTGAAAAAGTTGAATTAAAACCAAACATTAAAAAAACAATAATTCGCAAGCTAAGACTTATACTGTCAGTACAAATCATTTATTATTAAACCTAGATTACTTTTTATTTCGTTAAATTAACTTATCTTTAAAATATTTCAACTAATAATACATAAAATTTTAAAAATAGAATTTCTTATAAAGAGAAGTGCAAATAATATTAGTTTTAAAAAATACTTATAATTTATTATATTACAAAAATTGATTTATTATTCAATAGTTTTATGGTAATTAAAAGAAAACTAAATTAAGCTGGAGAATAATTTTTGTTTTTCTAAGTTTCTTCTTTTAATTATATAAAAATAAAAAAATAACTACGAATCTTACAAAAATTAACAAAACAACATTTTTTAAATATTCTTTAGTACATTTAAAACAAAAAGTTTTTTATAAACAATAGAAATATAAGAAATATGAAAATGCGACATAAATAATACAAATTGTATAGTTTCGCAATTTTATTAAAATTCGTATTTTTGTACAAATGTTAAGTATGTAAAAAATCATAATTATATATATAAGGCTAGGTTAATATTAGTAAGAAAAACAAAGATAAAAAGCGATTCCTTTAATTATTATATAAAAATATGTATATATAAATACTGCATTGATATATAATTTTATATATAAAATTACAAAATGTAAATTATATTAGAATATTATTATTACTTTAATATTTACAATAATTCAATTAGAATATACTAATTCATTTTCTATATTTTCGCAGAAAAATGATTTTTCAATAACAATATTCCTTAAAATTTTTTTCTATTTAATTTTAGGTATTTGATGTTGAAAAATAAGTTTTATATTTATATAAAATGGTGAAATAAAATTTTGTATTAAAAGAAAGAAATAAGAACATAAATTTTTTTCCTTGTAAATATTAATTACATGATAAATAAAAAGAAACATTTTACAATATACTCAATTTGATACTTTTGTAGATAATTGTAAATACTGTAATAAAATACTACTTGTAAAATAGAATAAAAATAATTAATTGTATAATGTGCTTTCTTTACACTTCTCTATAATAATCACACTTTATGTTAGTTTATGTAATATTATAAATAACCATAAAATTTTCATTTCTATAAACTGAAACAGTCGACATATTTAAATTCTATCAAACTCTTGGATTTTGCATAATTAAATCTGTTTACTAGCTTCACCTGATTTTATTTTCCTAATAATGCATAAGCTATATGTTAAAGAATTATTCTTACTTTATATATATGTATATATATTACTTTCGATATTATTATGTTGATGTTCCTTCCCAGGCACGAATTAAATGCAAAGTTTTATTAAGTTTTGCACACCATTCCAATCTATCTTCTTTTGTATCAGCTGACAAAAGATGCCTAAAAAATTATAATTAAAGTTAATAACATGATTTCATAAACTTAAATTTAAACTTATTTTTAAAATAATATATATACCTTATTGTTGTTGCTGATCCACTTTTAACCATAATAAGACTATCTGTATCTCCAGATCGAGCTGTTCTCGTAGTTTCAAGTAAAAATGTATGTGGTCTTGCACAAATGTCCCGAGAAACCAAATTTACATTTATTGTAGTCACACCTATAATTAAATTTAAGATGATTTTTCAATTAAAAAATCATTCAAGATTTTAAATAAACGTAAAAGATCTACTTTGTAAATCCAGACTTCCAATAGGTGCTTTTTTACGTTCATCATCTGGATATTTCCAATAAGATAACGTAGCTCCTTTTAATAAACACCATCTTCGATGCCATGCACCAAAACCTGAAATATCTTCGAACATTGTTAGAAAACCATGATGATCTACCGAAACTGTTAATTCACATGACACATGCATTTGTAAACGACCTTCTAAAGGAGATGAAAATGGAACCTAAAGTAAAAAAATAATAATAACAGTAAAATATACGCTAAAATATTCATTAATATTTTATTACATAAAAATAGATTGTATGAAGTGTAATGGTAATCGATTATTTACCTTGTTTAAAGTAAACTGTTGTCTATGTACTTCTTTCAAACTGAAAACTACATACCCAGTGAGTAAAAAAGAGGTTGTTTGAACAGCTGATGGTCCAGCAGGATTTTGAACATTTGGCATTACTAATTTATTTTCTTGTTTGAAGTATTTTTTTGGTGTTTTTATCCCATTCTAATAAATTATTTAGAATTCATATTTATTTAACTATTTTTTAACAATTACACAAATTTTAATATTATTAATACAAATGTGTATATATATATATATATACCTTTTTATTATTGGAGATCGAATTACTACAACCAGTTCCACTATTATGAATATGATATTTAATTTCATGAGGAAGAATTTCTGCACGAGTTTGTAAGGAATAAACTTCGATAGTCACTTTAAAATCACTGTATAAGTCTAACATTTTCAATGTAGATGGAAAACGTAAGCAAGAATCACCAGGCTCTACTTGTACAACTGGAGTTGCTATTACTGTTTCCAAATGACGTACCAAACAAACAAAATGAAGACACGTTTCTGACAATTTATTGACAAATTTAATTTAAAAAAAATACTTTCACAGGTTACATAAAAATTATGTAGTATCACTTTGTTTACCAGGTTCTATGTGAGGAAAGAAGTTTCTTTTCAGTGGTAAAGTAACGGCAGAAATAGTGAGAGTTCCACTCTCTTGAACTTCAGGAGCTCCTGGAACCACTGGTCGTAACGATCCTTCTACTTTTAATCGCTGCACTTCATTCAAAGCAGCTTGCCTTCTATGAGCTATTAAAGTAAAAATTAAAATATTTTTCCAATAAATTTAATAAATAAACAATTGATTTAATATTGAATTTATAAATGTTAAACAAGACTATTTAACTATAATAATGAAAATCAATTGTTTCACGGAATTTTTTTGAAATATGTAAACTATAAAATATTTATAATACATACTTGCAAGCAGTAGTAATCTTTCTCCTTCTACTTGTTCACGAGATCCACTAAATTCTATAGTGGAATTGCAAAGATTCAATGCTTGACTAGCTTGACCAATAATTGTCTGCTGTTTTTGTATGTCATCAAACAATTGTTTTACTTTATCTTGAACTAAGATAGCTTCTCTATTTTTAGATGAATTATAAGATATGGAGTCGTATGTACATTCCGCAGTCGTATAGACACGAGAAATCACTCGTGCAGATGTCTTAGGAGTCTAAAAAACACACTATTTAATAAATTTATTCATAATAAATAAATAATGCATATTGAATTATTATGGATATACCTGAGACTGTTGTTTTCTGTAAAAACTTACACTGTGCATTAAAGGTACGCAATTACTACCTTCTACAATGTATTGGTCATTTGTTTTAGGTGTAAAAGCTGGAGAAACGATCTTAATTGGTGATCGATAAGAATTTCTGAATCATAATTTATAAAATCAATTATAAAAAATTTTAAATATAAATAAAATGACTAGTTTTAAAAATACGTACCCTTGCATGTATTTAAAACTATGAGAAGCAGCAGAAGGACTTTTTCCACCTCTGTTAAGTTTTGCTGGTGTTGGGCCTTCTTCACCAGCTTCTTGAAGAGCTAAACATTCATCGAGATATTCATCCATTTCATCAAGTACCGAAATATCAGATGTTGTACTATCTGGATCCGGATCTATTGATCTCTATAATATAAAATTAATATTATCTTATATTTTTATGAACTTATTACAGTAATTAGTTTTTATTTCCTTATATTCAATTACATAAATAAGCAAGTTACTCATAAAATTATTATCAAAATTAAATATTTTGATAAGATTTTTTTAAAGTATTTAAAAAGTTTTTAAATACTTATTCATAATAATAATCAAAATACAATTAGAAAAATATGTAAATTTTATAAGTTACTAATAATTTAGGGTAGTGTAAAAGCATCCAAGGAAAATAAAGAACTTTTAAAGATAAATATATATATATATTTTTTAATAATATCCAAACAAATTACTGATTTTTTTTTGTATAAAAAATCTTTTGTATTACTTTATATAATAAATTATAGCAAATTCATTCATATCTATTCTTAATTAAATTAAATCATTTTCGAAAATTTGAATTATCGTACCTTTTTATTAAACACAGTTTGTTGACTGACAACTTGTAAAATACTACGTCCAAGACTCGTATTTCCTATATCATCATCGTCACTACTTTCATAATCATTATATTTATTCTAAAAAATATTATTGATATTATTGTAAAAATTATAATTATCAATGGTAAAACATTTTTTCAAATAATTATTTACTCTAAGGTAGTATTCTGCCTCAGTTCCTGTTTCAGTATCCAAAGGCTCATCTAATGTTGCAGTTTCAGCCTCTGTACTGCCAGGAGTAAATTCTGTTTCAGTTTCCGTTGAACTAGATTCGATATTAGTAAGATCTGGATAAAGATGACCTGACTTGGGTGGCGATACCTTTAATCGTTTTATATCAGCAAGTTTCTTCTGTGTTCCTGGTTTCAATGGGGAAGGTACTTGCTTGAGGATAGAAGGCTGCTCGAAACTTGCTGTGTACTCAAATCCCGCAGAAAAAACAGCTTAAATATTAACATTCCCAATTAAAACTATTATTCAATAAGTACAGGAACTTTGTGAAATAAACAAAGTTGTGTTTTTGGCTCATTAAATAAATTTCCAATATGTGGTAGTTAATAATAATATTTAATGATATTAGCATACATGTGGTATGAGATACTTTATAAAAACTCCAAATATTGATATATAGAATTTAATAACATAAAAGCATAAAGGCTATTAATCAATCAATCAATTGATATAATAAAGTCAATACATTGTTAATATTGATAAAACACGAAGACAACAATTTTTGTTACTATACTACAATTCTAGTTATAAGAAAAATATAATGATTAAAAGATTGAGCAAAAAATTATATTTTAAGAAATTTAAAATAATTATTGGTTGTAAAGAGTATTATTTATTTACATAATTTAAAAAATTTATTCATGTACACATTTTGTGTGAATATATATATAAATATAATTAATTCAAAAAATTAATTGAATGGAAATGATACCTTGTCTTTTCATTGGTAAATTTTTATCATTTATTGAGGCATCATTCTGCATGATGTTTTGAGTAGTTGGCATAGGAGGAGGAAGTGGCGGCGGTTGCTCCTAGATTTAAGAAAAAAATTTCAAAAATTATTCACTAATTTAATCATGAAGTTAAAGCGATAGCATGTGAAACAAAAATTAACATATTTACAGGGGCAGGTGTTGGCTTAACTGGGCATATCGGTGAATTCTTAGGGGAATTGGGTTTTCCTTCGCTGCTTTCACTGGTACGTAATCCAGAACTTACGGTTGTTTGCATAATATCGCGGTTTCGATTAAATCGAGAACGCAGCATTTCCAATTCACGTAGTCGTTCAGCTTGAACATTTTGCAATTCTTGTGTACATAAATTTTGTTCGAAAATTGAACGCTGAGTTTCCATAGCCCTTCCAGTCTCTATTTTATTATTTATATATAAAAATTGCAATTATATTAAAAATAATTTTTCATAAAAAATATAAGTTTTTAATCTTGAATTCAATATTATATAATTCAATAATTTCTATAAAGTTATTTTGCAAAAGCTTAATATGTAAAAATATTATTGAAATAACACATTTTTTAATCTGTTATGAAATTCTTTCTTTTTTTCCTTACTTTTTATATTTGTTATAATTTTTATCAAATTTTTCAAAAAAGATATTTTGAATAAACTTGTTTCAAATAGTAGAGTTAAACATTAAAAAAGAAAATCTTTTTGTAATTACCTAAGCTAAAAAAACAGAAAAAAATCAATTGAACTATAAAATTTTTATAAATTATAAATTTATTATAAATTTGTATACATAAATTATCATATTTATATAAGTATATTGAATATTTGCAATTAATTTGTAAATGAAAGGATTTTATTTTAAAATCACTTTTGTTAATCATTAGATGGTCTAAGAAAAGAAAAGAATATTTATATAGTACCTATGTTATGATAAAGTGAAGGTTTTTCTTTATCTTGCAACATCTTTGTAGGAACAGACATGGTAAGTGGAGCCTTCGGGATAAGGGCTTCACCCTTATTCCTTTCAAAGAGCGCCTTTCTTTCGGACAAGGTCATTTCGGCAGGATCTTTGATCTTTGTTACAGAACTCTTTGACTCAAACATAGAGGCTTTACTTAGAACCGAACCTGGTGACTTTATGAGAGAACTTTTAGGTGAACAATTATAACTGAATTTCGAATTCATTCGCGCACTACCAACAGCTGGTGAACTGGTACTATTGACGCAACTTTTTATAGACTTTTCAGGAGTTTTCAAATATTGACTGCTCTCGTTACTATGTGAAGATGTTGCTGAACTTATCGAGATGTTTTTTCTTTCCCCTGAAAGCTTGTCCTGAAAAACATTTTATGGATTCGAATATATAAACATCTATCTATTAATTAGATTATCATTAAAATGTACATGGATCACTAACTGCTTATTACTTTTTAAATGTTTGTTTAAATAATAAAATTAAAATATTAATTTTAAGTTTTCTTACTAAAGTTTCTACAACTGATCTTTCCCATTTTATAGACTTCATTGGGCTTCCACTTTTATTACTATTACCAAGTTTACTTAATCCACTAGTGCTTGGCTGTGGATCGGAACTGTTTTTCACTTGTTCATTAAATTTTGCTTGCAACCTTTCTGCTTTACTAATAATAGGCTTCATCTTAAAAAATTATATCCAATATTTAATAAAATATTTAAAAATTAATCAATTACATTATTTATTATAAAGCTAATGTATTTACACTTACCAAAGTTGGATGGGATAAATCATCTTCCCAATTATTAATTTCTGAAGCAAGAGCTGCCAATCTATTTAATCTTGCACAAGGTTTTGCTGACTTCTGATCTTTTACATCTTCTAATGTAAATTTTTCCTCTGTTCTGTGAATAGGTGAACTCAACTCTCTATTATTATCTAGATAAACAATCAATCAAGTGAGTATGAATATATACATATATGCAAGATTGATACATTAATTTATCAGATTAATATATTATATTACAGAATAAATTGTTATATAACTTAAATGATTAAATATACATAGTAATTAATTTTCAATATTATAGGCATGCATTAAGAGACAATAATTTATATTACTTTCTTTGATAAACAATTATATATGTATATATAATTTATATATGCATATAATCAATAATAACGGATAAAATAAAGAACAACAATATTAGAAAAAAATATTTTCTTTTAAAAGTCTGTTATTTATTTACATTCAATCTATTTACAGATGTAGAAAAGTTAAGCTCACTTCATTTTTTCTGTAAATTAAAATTTTTGAATGTTCATGAAAGTTCACTTACATGCACACACAACCAAATAATCACACATATATTTAAATCTGATCTTTAATAATATAACTGAATATAATTAAGTCCATTAAACTTTATATAAAATTCGAAAGAGAATGGAAACTTGTAAATGATGGGTTTAATCAGGAAATGGCCTTTTAGTTTCATGCTATTTTGTACTATGCACAGCATACACACAAGATTGATACATACATACTCAAAATTACTTTTAGATTGCTTGAAAGAGAGTTCTGAATATTGTACATATAAATTCTGAACTTCTCTATAGTCAAAGTCTTACCGGAGTATAATTTGCCCAATCTCTGAAGTTTTGATTTGATGTTCCTTGCTTCGCTAACACCATTCTCTTTATTTATTTCACCACCAATTTTAGCAGTTTTTTCCGTACTTTTAGAAGGAGAAAACTTTCTAGTAGTTTTCACTTTTTGCGATTGAGAAGCTTCTAAAATTTTTGATGGAGATTTTTTTAAACCTGAATCTGTGATAACTAATATAAACAATAATTAAATGACTAAACAAATATAACTAGAATAAAGTTCGATCGCAATTATGTAAAGGAATTCATTCAAAGAGATTACATATATTTAGTTTTATGTCTAGTCCGATAGATATTATCTTTATTGCCTATTCATATTCTTCATTTTTTTAAAAGTAAACTTAAAAATTGCATCATTGAAAAAAATGTGGAACATTATTTATTCTATAAATAATTGTTATTAGTATATAAACTTTTCCAGTGAACTAGAAGAAAAACTACATATATAATCCCATAACAAGACCTCAAATATACTCGTTATATATATAAAAATTACATTTTTTTAATATTAGTATATATATATTACGATATTGTGCGATGTTGTGTTTTACTTTGAAAGAAATAAAATTACAATTGTAAAATACTTAATGCGCAAATATTCATTAATAATATTCGTGGTTAATTTACCCAAGTGTTTCAAAAAACCGAAAAGGACAATTTTTACTTTTTCTCTCGAGCAAGCATTATTTTATTCATCTCTTAATCATAACTGTGAACCATTCAAATATTAACATCCTCCTTATATAGAGTGGAAAAGAAAGACAGATAAACGGACTTTTATTGTTATTAGCCATAATTCAACAACATTATTATTAATTCAATTAACAAATTATGACTTATTTTTTTTGGGCCAAGAACATTATTGTTAAGTTATCTTATTAATTTCTTAATATACCTCAGGAGTTGAACCAAATAAAATTGTTATGTAAACGTTATGTTATTAATAAAATTAAAAAATTATAATCGAAGGGCTTGAAAATGTCAGTATTGACAAATGTTTCTTAAAATGAAATCACCAAGTTATTAAATAAATCTTGTTTTTGAAGTTCAATCTTAATACATTATTCATTACGATGCCACGTGCTTTGTAATTTTGTACTAATTACTTAAATCAAAATATTATTTTTCTAAATCTCAAATAGTATAAATTTTGTCAGGTTCGAATATTTTCAATGTATAATTATTATTTAGCTGTAGTTTTATATTTTTCAAAATCAAATATTTAAATTATGTATTATTTTATATAAAATTGATAATAATAATAATTAGTATCAACCTTTTTTAATGATATATTTCAATACCACATAAGCATTCAAGTTTACTCAATACTATCAATTTAATTCTATTCTTTAGTTGTCAAAATGATTATAAATAGAAATTTTTAGAATAAATAACCTTTTTAACATTCACTATATGTTGAACATTTTCAATCTTATATATAAATATGCTATATCGAATTCACTTAATGTCATTTGTGTCAAATTCTGCTACTATAATAATACGTATTATTAAAATGTTGTCTAAGTTAACAATAAGCAAAATAATAAATATCCATAATATGATTTCTTTGATTCTACATGATTTTATGACTGATTTAAATTTAGCAGTTTAGTCCAAGAAAAATATAGTATTTGAATATTGAATCCACATGATCTATAATTTCTCATTATTCTACAATCTAAATTAATAACGTGTAAATTTTAAAACAAAACAAAAATTCAATCTTAGCATTTTCAAATATACTTAAAAGAGTTAGTATCATCCTTGGAAGAGAATATTATTTATTATTTTTTATTTACAAAAAGTATATTTGATATACGCATTACAATAAAATTAATGAATTTTGTTCTACATAAATGATTGATCTAGAAAATCTAAAGAATTTCTGTACAATATATTACTTTTCATTCATTTCCAGAAAATTTCCAATAAATTTCCAATAAATTATACTTTAAAGAAGATAAAATGATGTAAAATATTGCACACTAAATTTTTTTTAACTAAAACTTTAAATTTTACAATGTGAACATAATTTAAAAATTTATTTTATTACATTTAAATTTTGTGAATAAATTTGAGCTTCTAACCAAAGTCTATAATATATAGATATTTTATTTTTTTAATTATGATATTTAAGCATATTTATAATTAATATTATGTAATAAATGATTGATTTTTATTCGATTAAATACCTGTTACTTGAGCTAAAATTGCATTTGCAGCTTTCAATGGACTACGTCTTCTTTTAACATCATGACCGGCATTCGACAGTTGTGTATCTAGTTTTTCTCTTCTTGCTCTTGCACGTTCCAACATACGCTAAACCATTATATAAAATTTGTAGACTTTACATACAATATAAGTAATATATAAAAATGAGAGAAGGGAGATGAAAAAAAGAAGGAAAGAAAAATACAAAAAGTCAACAGTTATTGAGGATTAAAAGCAATAATATTAATTAAATGCAATCAAAATTAGTAAGATAATTTATTCATAATAAAATAAGAAAAAGTAAAAAGTAAAAAGTCGATTTATGTTTTTCAAAACAATGGTAGAAAGTTTATATAGTTGTATATATATAATAAAATCGATCAGATTTTTTAAAGAAACTTTCAAAATATTTTTATGAATATTTAATCAGACATATCGTTTAAAAATATTGAAGTAAATTTAAATCAACAATTTTTTTGTTTTAAGTATTTTGTTATAAATATAAAATACGTTTAGGAATAACTTAATAAAAATCAATAAATTGTCTTTATATCATATAGAAATTTTTCAAACAGAAAAATAACTAAAATACAAATAAATTAATTTTAAAATTAATACTGTAATATTGATTTGTACTTGTTATCAATCTTCTGATATATGAAAAATTATTAAATTTTTATATTAATGAAACTAATCATATTATTTATTTAATAAAAAATGAAATTAACAACAACTTACATTATAAAAAAAGATAAATGACTATGCTATGTGATTTTTAAAAATATACTTGTGGAATCAATTTATGGGCTTATATATGAACTTATATAGAATGAATCATTTTATTCCAAAATATGTGTGAGACAGTAGAAATTATAAAAGAATATGATAGATAAGAATATTCAGATAAAAAAGGTTTCTTGTATTAATTAAATAATTCGTAGTAAAACTCATAATTTGAAAATTTGATTTTTTATCCAATCTATATAAAATAAAATAAAAATAATAAATATTAAATTAATTTGTATTATATTTATCATAATAATCTTATCGATAAAATTTCTAATCTTAGAGGTAAATTTTTTAACTTATGATTATAATTGTTTATTATATTTGTATATTATTTATTATTTGAATAACCAATTAAAAATACAAAATTAGTATATGTAAAAATTACAAGGAAATTTATATTTAATATAAGAATAATTTTTTTACTAAAATATAATAATAGAAATATATAATATTTTAATTTTCCAAATTTAAGTAAAATTACAATATAAAGAAATATTGCAATAGGAATAACCAAATAAATATAAATAATATAGACAATTAAGAAAAACTAATAAACTAAAATATTTATTTAAATAAAGTTATAATTAATTAAATGAATACTTGTTTTAAATGGTTTTACTACTATTACTACTATTATAACAAATAATAATAATAACAATAATACAACAAAAATATAATTAATTTACAAATAATCAAATAATGAAAAACAATTCTAATACAAAATATTGTAACAAGAATCACATTACTGGTCTAGACAATCGAAAGCACCAAAGAACACTTCAGTACCTGGGAAAAAGGTATGAACTCAGCATAGTATAGGTATATGAATTATAGACTTTAAAATCCTGGTCAGAGGAACATTTAATCGGATTTGAGGCAGATACAAGGCAAACATACGCCTCTGCTGTTGATGGGTAAAATCCCTCTTATTTCCTTTGGTTTTACAGTAGGATAATAAATTCTGTTGTTCATCCGAATAAAATAATTACATCTTACCTGCGTGAATGGGTCCATTGCTATAGACTTTTTTGCTCAGCGTATTTTCGTATCTTCTTATGCGTATCCTCCTTGAAGATTATCAAAGTTCCTATCTCGCAATATTAAATATTCGATCAATTTAATGGTGCTCAGAGTCGAGACACTATTTCCGCAGCTGTTTAGACATGAATTCTCCAGCTCATTTATGCTTATGTATTCATCCCTCGTTACTGGCTTCGGCCGTTAAGTTCAAAATGTGAATGCTAGGATGAAAGAAATCAAATCATGTCGTTTTATTTAATTAAAAAGACATTTTGTTCGCAAGCTCGCGTTACATTATTTGAGCGCGTCTTCGATTATAATAAGTTTTAACCTTGGTAACGAAAACCTCGTCAATCTTCTTTTTTACTCCGAAACAAACGGTAGATATTTGAAAAAACTTCAAAAACACTCGTAGCGTCGTACGTACATAACACGGCCGAAAAGCCTCGTATACTAAACGAATCACCAGGCCACATGCAACGTTGCCAAGGTATTTTTACCAGCCCATGGAGGCCGCGTCTTTCTTTTACGGTTCAACCCTGCATTTTAAATAATAAGCATCAACTTTAAATTTTGTGTTTACAATGCATATCAATTACATGTATTTATATGTTTTATCTTTTAAGATTTTTAATATAAATTAAGTTTAAAGAAAATAAAAAACCTTTTTAAATAAACTAAACCTTGTAATATGGACTTTCACTTTTGAACAGCATAATTACATCTGTCTTCTTTTAGATATTCTCTATTTATTTATGTATTTATATTAAATTAACTTTACGTATAATGTTATTGATCATGTCATAACATTATAAAATTGAATTCTTAACGAGAATACAATTAAATTGATTTATTTATTCAATTTAATTTTATCTAATATAATATTATTTTTATTTATAACAATAATTCAATGCATTTAGAAATTAAATATTTATTTTATTGTAAATTAAGGTTCGTAATAATAATAACATTGATTTTAAATTAATAACTTCTTTTTATTAATTCTTTTCTATTACTACAGAAAGAAGAATCTGGTATAACAGTCTATTTTATAGTATTTTGATGTTTACTCTTTTTCCATGTGTAAACGAGTAACGGCAACATCGCCTTTAAATTGGCAAAATATTTAAAATAACGTTTCTTGATTGGTCATTTTGCTGGATTCATGAATTTAACTGTTCAACTAATTGTGTATTTGTATCCGACGTTTTATACTTTTAATTTGATTTTTATACTTAGTATTTTTTAATTTTTTTTATTCGAAAATATTCTAAACATTTTTTTAATAACTTTGAATAATTATTTTCAAAGACTATACACGTATATCATGCATTTATTTAAATGATAAAACTATATGCATGAATGTATTTTAGGGTTATTGAATTACTTTTATACAATTTAATCAACATCAGAAGTCAATTTTTATATTAATTTTTATAAAAAATTTTTAATTTGACATTTTTTATTTATGATTAATAAGTTTAAAATGAATGTATAAAAATGTCTTGCAGTTATGTATTCATTCTCTATTATATATAATTAAAACGAATTACGTTTTGTTTTAGTTACTAATTATTAAGTAGTTTTAGTTCGTTTTGTTTTAGTTACTAATTATTAAGTAGTTTTAGTTAATTATTAAATTAGATATATTTTTACATTTAATAATTACTTTTCAACAAAATTAATTGATATAGACTTATCAATTTTATAATTTATTTAAAAGTATATTTAAGTGAAATGTTACTTTGACTTATTTACATTTTTCTAACCTTCAAATATTGTTAAAATGGAATTAGCTTCATTACTTCGAAATTTTATTGCAACTAAGAAATGTAGGTATTTCTAAAAATTGCAATTAAATATTATTGACACTTTTATAATAAATATTTTAAATATTTAACTAGTATTTAATGACCCAACTGAAAATAAAAATGAAAAAGAGAAAAAAGAGGATGAACATTTTCGATCAGCTTATGAGAAATGGAAAGGAACTAACGCAAAAGATACAGATATAACTTATAAAGTGATACCTAAATTTTATTTTAAGGTAGAGTAATTATACAAATATATATAACAAATGTTAAAACTATGTATTATAATATAATAACTGGAATTTTCTTTATTTATCAATTAAATATTTTTTTAATTTTATTTTATGTATAATTGCTTTTAGATTCCCAAAGAAAATGAAATACTTCCTCAAAAACTTAGAGAAGAAACTAGAGCTTTATTTTTGCAAAGGCGTTCTCGACAACTATTAGATAATAATGAATTAAAAACCTTATGGGTGCTATTTGATGAACACCATAGTCCTATATCTGGGGAAGAACAGTTAATTAATTATGAAGATTTTAAAAAGATTGGAAAATTAGCTGGAACAAAATACAACTTGTACTTTACTGCTGTTGTATTTGCAAAATTACAACAGGGAGATCTACATGGAAGAATTAGTATTATGGCACTTTTTAACTATGTCATGAGAAAAGTTTGGTTACACCAAACTCGAATAGGACTTTCACTTTATGATGTTACAGGCCAAGGATATCTTCGTGAATCAGTAAGTATAAGATTATAAGTTCAAACATCAATATATATTTATTAATATCTATATAACAGCATTTATAATAAAGGATTTCTTGTGTAATTTAATGATTAAATGAACAATAATTATCTATAATTTAAAAAATTTTTTATTTAAAAATGTTTCATTTATTAAAAAAAAACTTTAATTTTACAGGATTTAGAAAATTATATTTTGGAATTAATTCCATCACTTCCACAACTCGAAGGATTAGAAAAATCATTTCATTCATTTTATGTTTGTACTGCAGTTAGAAAATTTCTTTTCTTTCTAGATCCTCTCAGAACAGGAAGAATACGAATTCAAGATATTTTAGCATGCAGTTTTTTAGATGATCTTTTAGAATTACGTGATGAAGATTTACCAAAAGATCATCAAGAAGCTAACTGGTTTTCAGCACCCTCTGCTCTTAAAGTATATGGTCAATATTTGAATCTTGATAAAGATCACAATGGGATGCTTAATAAAGAAGAATTATCTGGGTGAGATTTGTAAACATTTGGTAAATCTATTTATTCTGATTGTAACCGAAATATATTATTATTTAACAGATATGGAACTAGTACATTAACTGGAGTTTTTCTTGAAAGAGTTTTTCAAGAATGTTTAACTTATGAAGGAGAGATGGATTACAAGACTTATCTTGACTTTGTACTTGCATTGGATAATCGGCATGAACCTCAAAGTTTACATTACTTATTTAGAATTTTAGATATCAATAACCGAGGTTATTTAGATATATTTTGCCTTAATTATTTTTTTAGGGTAAAAATAAAAATTATTATTACTATTATATGTAACTATTATATTTTTACTGTTTACATAATTAACAGTCTGAATTACTTAGACTAATCAATAGTTTAATAATAATATAATTTATAAAAATATCTATAAAGTTTTTATTTATTATTACATTTTATGACATAATTTTTATAAGAAAAATTTTATCATGCCATAAAATTAAATAAAATTCAATATTAACGACTGTATTTAATAGGCAATTCAAGAACAAATGACTATGCTTGGACAAGAACCTGTAAGTTTTGAAGATGTTAAGGATGAAATATTTGATATGGTGAAACCAGTAAATCCATATAAAATAACATTACAAGATCTTCTATCTTGGTAAAAATAGTTCTTTATTAAATACTAATATTAATTTTTTTTTAAATTTTATAATTTTTACATAATAGAACTTTCATAATATTTATTTATTATTTATTATTACAGTGGCAAAGGTGATACCATGGTTAGTATTTTAATTGAATTTCATTGTTTTTGGGCATATGAAAACCGTGAAACCATGGCAATAGATAGTGGAGATGAATCATCTCATGTATGACAATTATGCTTTCATTGATTTATTTTTTATAATACAATATCTATATATTTATTTTGTAATAAACATAGCATGTTTTATAAATATAAATAAAGTACAAATTAACTGTATGTACACCTAATTATTAATGAGCTGTATTCTTTCCTTTTTTCAACACGCGCGTCGTTATTGAACCATAAAATTTGTTTACAAATGGTGGATACATAGTAACATTTCATTTTCGAACTACAATCAATTTAGTTTAAAATATGACAGAGAGTACTGGTAATATTTTATCACCTTGGCAAGTTGAAGCTTTTATAGAAAATTTGCAAACTACAGATTTGGAAAACATTGGGACAAAAGGGTATTACAAATATATTATATATTAAAACAATAAAATGATTTATATGAGTATATTTATATTTATAGGTGGTTTGAATTCCATAAAAAATTGATGCTTTTAAATCAACAAAGTTTATTTGAAATAAATAGTTTACGAGAAGAAAGTGTTAAAGATTGGTTCATTACATTCAGAAAAGTTAGTAATACGTTTAAAATTAGTTTATAACTTTTTTATATAAATTAATTTATATTTATATTTAAAATTTTAGATCTCGATTCTTATTCATGAAGCAATTCAAATAATGATATGGAAAAAAAAAATTTTTCCATTGTTAATCGAATTATTTGGAAATCCAACAAATACATTCCTTTTATTCAGTGTGTTTTATCATGAAGGAATGTCAGTTTCTCTTCTTGAAAATGTTTTGTATTATTCTGATAGTGTAGAAACTATGGATGATTCAATAATTGATTTAATAGATTATGCTGTAAATTATATTACAATACTTTTATATTCAAAAAATTCAGAAATTTGTAAAGATTTTAAGTAAGTAAGAATAGATTTACAACTTTGTAAAGTTTCGTCTTATAGCTACTAATAGTATATACATTTAGTACATGTTTAGAAGAATTAATGGACAAAAAATTACAAATAGAATTTGATATTGCAATGAGAAGTATCTCTATTATACGTTACTTAGCTGAATTTATAGATCATTTACCTCTTACTGCACTTTCACGATTACTGACCACAAATGATGTACCTTACTTATTTACTCAATTGATTGAATTACAACCTTGGAAAAGAAAAAATGATAAAGGCAACATATTTTAATTTTTAATTTTAAAATTAAAATACAAAAAATGTGTACAATAATTAAAAATTATTACAGGAGAAACTATGGTTTATAATGGTAAATGGGAAAAAATAGAAGTAGAAAATATAGATAAAGTTTGTAAGTTTGAAGGTCAAGTATGGTTTGGTCTCAGAGAGCTTCTATTAAATCCAATATGTGCACCATATTACGATATTACTGAAGTTCGAATGTTTCAATTACTAAAAGTATGATTCAAATTTTAATACTTTTAAAAAAAATTAAATTAATAAAATTTATTAACAATTTTTACAGTTGCAGAAATATATACAGGAACATATTCTTGATCAAATAGCTCCTTTAATAGACCTAAGAAAATGGTTAAGTTATTTAAATATATCTTCACAAACTCCAAATGTTCAACGACCCATAAATATTGAAATTATTCCACAGGTTATTTTTTGTAATCATTATTAATTGAATTCAAAAAAATTTTTGTAAATGATTTCCAATATTTAGATAAGTTCTTCAATCAAAAACAAATACAACAAGAGATGGAGGAGATTAGCAGAATATCAAGCAAAAACTTTATTTTCAAAAGATATAAAATACATTAAAAAGATGGCACAAATTTTAAGTGAAGCTTATGATTTTGATAAACTTGATATTATAGATGCTAAGAAATGTTCACAATGTAAAGAAATTGCAATACATAGATGTTCAAAATGCCGAAAAGTTTGGTATTGTAAAAGGTAAAAATCGAATTTAAATTTAAATATATAATTAAAATACTTTGTATTATTAAAGATGTACATATATATTATACAATTTTATGTATTTAAATTTTTTTAGAGAATGCCAGGTTAAGGATTGGATAAATCATAAAAAAATTTGTTTTCTAGATAAGAAATAAAAAAAAACTTATTTAAATATTCTAAATCTAAAAATTTGGATTAAATTACATTTATCTTTATATTTATATAATAAATTTAATAAATTTTAATTAATTTTCAATCAATTTTATTAAAAGATACCTAATGTACAGAGCTCTGTTTTAGATATTCCATAAGGACATCTTTAGCAGGAGTTTCTTCTCCAAAATCCTATAATAAAAAACGTTTATGATCAGTAAATAAAATTAAAAATTAATAAAACTATATTTTTACAAATACATTAATAATTAATCAGTTAATTGCTTAATTCAGCAAAATATTTATTTGGGTTCAACTCAGTAGAGGGAGCCTGCTATCATCATGTATTATTTTGTTATTTTACCAAATTCATTAGCAAAAAATAGGGTAAATAATTAAAACACTGAAAATAAATATAATTTACCTTAATAACTACACAGGAGCAACCAACAACTTTTCTGGCTTTGCCAGCATGATCAATTTTGCAAAGTCCAGCCCATTCACCTAACTTTTTATTATTGTCTACTTTAATTAGAGGAATTTGATGTTCGTTGCATAATGCCTGAACAAGCTTTTTATACATAGGTTCATCACAATTTTCTGCTAAAATACATAGCATAGCTTGTCTCCTAGAATAAAAAAATAATTATTATCAAATGTAATATATTTTATATTTTGATTTAATTTATTACAAAGATTTTAAATATCATTTAATAAAAGTTACAAAGGAATTAAAATTAAAAAAATATTGGCTAATTTTATATATTTTTTGCTATTATTATTAAAACTTACTTATCAAGAACTTTAGCTGCTTCGTGTAATCCATGTACAACTCCATCATGAATTGTGGCATTCTTTAAAACATCTTGGAGTGCTGTATGAACATCCATTTGTCCACCAACTATTCCAGCAGAAGGTACATCATCTCTAAAAAAAAATTAAAAATTAATTTATAAAAAATTTTAACATTTACATATTTTAACTGTATAGTTATAATATTATTAACTTATTGTAATAAAGTATATAAAACTAAATTATAGTAAAAATACGTTACAAATTTTTTTTTACATTATGATTAACAACAGATTAACGTTTTAATAATTAAAGATTAAAGTAAACACTTGCTATAAATTACTTACGGTTCCGCATCAGACATTTTCGTCAAAAGGTTATACGACTAAAAATAAAAAAACAAGATTATATTTTAAGTGTTCATAATATACTTTTTAACTTTTCTTATCCAATTATAAAAGAGATGTTATTATAAATGTTGGATTGTTAAATCAATTTAATATAACACGTGACTCACCTTTTCTCAAATAGGAAAAAGAAATATCGATGCAGTGCTAAATTGCCAGAATTTTTTGGAAATGTACTGCTAGAAGTTGCATACTACGCCATCTATTTATATTAGGTTAAATTATATCATTTGTTCCGATTAATGTAGATTTCATTATTTTTGTAGGATTTTCAAATTTTAAATCGAAAAATATAAATATATATTTTTATGCAGTATCAATACGAACAACTATCTATTTCAATTTCTTATTAAAAATACGATAAAATTATTATTTAACATCAATTTCAATATATGCACATATGTACAAAATTATAATTCACATTTTAAAAAATATTTTATTTTTAATTATTAAATCTTTAAAAATTATTTAAAATTTGTTTAACAGATTATATTTGTTTGTATTACTAATGTCAGAAAATTTTTTCACTTTTATAAACTATCATATATATATCGTCATGGGAAGCATTTTGTGTCTATTACCCTTCATTTAATCTAAACTTTAATCTGAAATTCGTATTAAAACCTTACTTTCCACAGCGTATTTTACGAAAAAAGTAATTTTTGTCGACATTGATTTCAATTCAATGCTCGTCTATGTTGTCACGAGTTCAGACATCAACTATTTCAAACAGTACTTACAAGTATATTAAATATATGACTATTGTATTATTTATTATAGAAAATAAATACGAATCTGAATAATATTGTTACATAAGTCTTTGACAAAACCTACTCGAATTTATATAAAGCAAAATTGATTTAATTTAAGCATCTTAAAATAAGTATATATTTATAAATAACTTATTTCTTATTTTATACCATTAGATTCTACTTCAATAATATCAAATGATTAAAAATAACCAATCGATTTACTTTAATTAATTTATAGATGAATAAACAATCATAGAATATTGAAGTTGTAACGATAAAAAATAAATAAATCGTTAAAAAAAATATGATTAATACACTGTATTAGTTTCTTATTTAAGCTTCTAAAGAACTTTAAAAATATCAATAACAAACATAATTTCATAATACAAAACTATTTTAGAAGGTAAAATATTAGGGGATATTAAAATATAATTTTTTAAATTGTACTACATATATAAATGTTATTATATAAATAAAAAATTCTTTTTTTTAATAAACTGTAGATTAATTTACTACTCATCAAATAAAAATAAAATTTTTTTACAAAAATGATATTTTACAAAAATATATACTTTCTATAAAAAATAGAATATTTTTACACTTTGTATTCTACTTATGTATGAACTTATTATTAGTATTATATATTATTTACAAATAACATATACTAAAAAACAAGCATATAAAAATTATAATTATTGTTCATTATAGAAGTATGAAAGATATCTTATTGTTGGGGGTTGCTCGCTCGTTTACATTTTTTATCACCTTTTATTTTTGTACAATGTATGTATTTTACAATGTTGTTGCCTGGACGCGAGTATCCAGGCTTGCCGACGCCTACAATATTTCGTTTACCGTGAGTGTTAACAATCGTATTGAAGAATATATGTGTTCGATGCGCGACAAGTCGGACGTCCATGTACGACAACTCGTGGTAAATAATTATAAGTTGCGGTGTTCGTCAACTCAGTGTTGTCGATCGTGTCCCAAGAAAATTCTGCCACGACTCGGTGTGTACATGTATATATATATCCCTGCTCCTTCCCTGGCTTATCGCATTTCCCTTTAGTTCTTTTATTGTTGTTTACATTCTCTGATGTCTCGAGTCCCGACAATGAGTTACTGATTTATATTGCGAGGCTACTCAAAACCTCTATTGTTTTTCAGGTGAGTGCCTTGCCATTTGTTTCTCGTGAGTATATTTTATTCTTTATTTTCTCAATCGTGCCGCCTTCCTTCACCAGATTACTGACAGATCATGACAGGTCACTGACCTTCGCTGCTAGGATTCTAGCCTTTCCCGCTGGAACACTGGCGTTCTGTGCCAGAAGTCTCAACAAAAGAAAGCTACTGTTTCTCAGACGCCACTATTTGGCTGTACTATCCGTATACGACACTTGAGTAACTTGCCACTTCCTCGCGGATGTGATTCTCGTGTTTCATCCCGTCTTTGCCTCCCTTATCGGTGGCACATGCATTCCTTGAAAGGCTCCCGCGGTGACGCACACGAGGCTAGCATTGCGCCCCGCCACAGACGGAGCCCTGCAAGGATTGCTCATTACTCCTCGCCTCTCTGAGCTCTGAGAGCGAGGTTTGTTTATAAGATCCCGCATGAGGCTACGGGCGTTCCCGCGCCACGTGTTCGAGGTCTGGAAGCGAGTAACCCATTGTCCGTTACCCGCTCAGGTCCGAGCGGTCTTACGCATGCCGACTATGATTGCTTTTTTCTACCTTGTCGCTGCTCGAAGCCATCTTTTCCTGACCCAATTTCCCAGGGTTTTCTATTCGCAATAATAATTCGTAATTATATTTAATAATTTTTTTAATTGATATGAATTTATTTCTTAAATTAGAATAATATAAATTAGAAAAAATTACTTAGAATTTATGTATACATACCGAAAAACATTTATCGATACTTTTAGTAATATTTTTAATAATATATATTAATGTATAAAATATTTGAAATAATAGAGTAATATTTTAATATTAATGTATTTTCTAAATGTTAATGAATTTTTGTAATTTTTATCATTATTTCATTGAGTATATATTCTAAATACTTAGAAAATTTATTTTATACTTATTTTGCATGGGTAGAAAATAAAAATAAGATGTATCGATCGTTTTTAACATTATATCTTTAATACGATATTATGAAAATAAAAATTCTCGCTCGCTTAAACTATTTATTACACACATTTGAGTATTTATTTAATTGAAGATTAACTGAAAAATTGATTTTATGAAACATAAATATTAGCTTATCTTATGTAAATTTCTTATTATTCAGATTTCTATCAATGTTCAGTTCTATTAATATGTAAAAAAGAAAACTTTTAGATTTTTTTATAAAAAGTTTATTTGTAATAAATTACAATATATACAATTTAGATATTAATATAAAATATACACGTTTATATTCTCTGCAGTTATTTAATGAAATTATGTAATCAGTTTAATTTTTTTCATATCAAATGCAATTAAAACGTACTTTAATATTTAATATTATATGTGCAATATGCATGATTTCTAATTACCTACTTCTAACTACATCGAATTGTAATATAATATATATTAATTTGAAAGTATTATAGTATTTAATTAAAAATGTTAAAAAGAAATATTTTTCAATAGTCATATATTATTATTTATTAATGTGTATTACGTTTGAATTACATAGAATGAATTTAAAATTTCGTAAAGTAAATTTTTTAAATATTAGTATTTACAAAATGAAATAGCATAGATTACAAAGTATTATTCGATATAAATTTTTAAGATAGAAAATAGTGAGGTAAAATAATTTTTCGTGTAGTTGATTTTTTGAATGCAATGATAATATCGTGTAATATTTATAATTAAGAGACTCGAAGGTCTTATGAAAATTCAGTTTAACAGGAGTCAGTTAAAATAAATCTTTTTATATATTAATTATAATCTATGAAAAATATTTTCATATCTGATTAATGGAAATAACTTTATAATTTATAAAAATTTATTTAAAAATGTCAGTTAATTTCTATATATATACCTATATATATTGTAACATAAGCGAGTTCCCGTTAGTCTCGGGAATGTTGGACATTTAGATTAAACTAAATCTGCAGTGTCGATAATGTACCCTTGAAAATACAATGCTAATCGATAATACATAACACAGTAATAAAAAAATGCATAGGTAAGGAGCTTCGCGGCATAAAAAAGAATAAAACGTGGTATCTTTTGTTAAATGAACCATGCAATAGGTCAAAAAAGGAAATTGGACTTTAGGACTCATCGATTCAGCAAATCAGGAAAGTTATTCGGGATTTCTTACGGTTCTTTGGATGTCTCATCGCCTTATCATAGAATCTCAATCTCTCTCTCTCCTTTGAACTCTTATAACATTAAAAGTTGTTCATTATCTCAATTCTTGGATTGATGCAGTAGTCAAACTTTGCTACATATACGTTACAATATTGTGTATATGCAGATGCACGTAGGCATAGACTACATGTAAAAAATTAATTTTAAAAAAGAGGTTGTGTATTGATTAAAAACATATTTTTTACGTTTATTATTTTTTTGATTGATGGAAAATTTTAATTAGGATATTGGACACAATAAAGAATGCATTGGAATTATCTAATTTATACAATTTAACTTTTTTCAATTTTCCGTAATTATTTAAAAATTAAGTTTAAGTTAATTTTAAGTTAAGGTTTAAGTAATTATTTTTAATATTAACTGGCAATTTACAAAATTGGAATTTCTTTTGTGAAAGGTGGAGATTTCACTGATTTTTCCACTTCTGGGAGGAGCGTATTTAACGCCACTGCTCGGTGCTTGCTCTTTTAAAGTTATTTTTAACGCTATTTTGACCAAGCTAATGAGTCGTTCCCAAGTGAAGTTAATAATTTTACGTTTTTATTTTACTATAATTCATTTTTTGTAATATGTGTAGTTTATCGCTAACTAAATTTTTAGTTTAATAATGTTTAAAAAATTTTTATTGTCAAGGTTTATGCTATACATTTTTAATGTAATTTCAAGATATATAATTTAATATTTATTTTGATAATTTAAAAATGAAATTTTTTTCTAAGTTTATATTAAAGAAAAGATTATATTAATCATATATATACTCATAAATATTTAATATTTAATATTTTTTAGATAGATCATTTACTTTAAAATATAAAAAAAAATAATACACTAATATTTATTATGAATATTTTTTAATTTGATGCCATCAACCTAACGATACAATAAATATCATATGTGTATTTTTCACAATCTAATGTCAATTATTTTTTTACTTTGTATTATATGTCTATAATAATTAACTAATTTTATGTACAAACAATTATTTTTGGGATGGAATACTGTAATAGTATTAGTTTGGTTTCTACTTTATAATCAAAAACAATTTATTTTAAGTTTTATCTAGTTTTACAGATTCGTATAAAAATATTTTTAAAATAATTTTAAGTTGTACATATTAAATATATATGTGCGTGTGTGTATGTAATTGTGTGAAAATATGGATATCTTATAAAAATTTTAAATTGTAAGATATAAATTATTAATCTATTAATTTAGATAAAATCTGGAAGTTGAATTGAATTACAGTAAAATTGCGGTGGTGGCGGAGGTGGCAAAGCAGGTGTAGTTGATGCTGTTGAGTGGTGCTGATGTATTGTCATGGAAGTTGCTGTATATAGCTCGTGGTGATGTATGCGGTAATTAGAATGGATGATCCCAGCTCTAGAACTACTGTTCTCGGGTCCTAGCCCTGCCTGCATCTGGCAAGCCATCATCAGTCCATGGAAATCGAACTTATAGGCGTATCGTTTTCCGTGAATCTTCGTCATTATATTTTTGTCATAGTAGTACCTACAGTACAGATTATTGCTGTTATTTTTTATTCATGAACGATTGAATTGAATATCTTTTATTTGTGCCTAATTTTTAGCATCTAACTTTTTTATTTCACCTGTACGAAAACACATTATTTTATTTTCAATCTATAGTCATGAGTAAAAACTTGTTACTCGAATAGATTTCATGTATAATTTCTAGTTTCCACAATTTGAATTTTAGGCGATTTTATAGTTAAAATATCTAGTTTTTAATGAACAATTTATGCATAATGACTAATGAAAAATTTGCTTTTAAAATAATTGCTTTCTAGTAATAATATTTCATCGATTTGTTCTTTTAATTTCGGAAATGTTAATGTAGCAAAATTTATTAAAAATACTTTAATAATATTTACATTGGTTGAAATTTTAAAAATCAAAAGGAAATTTGTACCTGAGCATGAATAAAGTAAGTTATGATAATATTGTTTTTATGTGAAAATTATACGTCAGGTATAAAATTACATCCGTATTCTTAGTAAAACAGAAGCATTGAAAAGAAGTTTGAATAAACAATCAGATGATTTAGAATTGATGAAAGAATTTAAATAAATATGAGAGGTTTTTGAAATATCTGGAAAGGTATAAGTTATACACCGACCTCGTTGCGTCAGTGTAACGTACCGCAAAAGAGTTTCTTTAGGTAAAACCAGAGATTGATAAAGTAAAAAAAACTAGTGATGAAATCGAGCTTGTGGAGCGGATAGGAAGCTAAGAAAAATTAAAAGAGCACTGCAGCAGGAATGAAAGAGATAGACATTACCTGAGGGCGCGTGATAACTTGTCATAGTTCATGTTGGGTTTGCTTTTGCGTTCACCCCATCTGCGAGCCACTTCATCCGGATCGGTTAGCTTAAACTCGCCGTTGGCACCCTCCCACGCTATGCATGTTGAATTGGACGAATCGGCGAGCAATTCCAGAAGGAACTGCCAGAGCTGAACTTGGCCTCCCCCAACAGACGCCGCCACCGTCCCGCCACTGACACCGCCCGCCGCACCAATCAGCGAACATGTTCGCTGCAGGAGGCCGAACCTCTCTGGAAGTCGACAGAGCAGGGATGTATCCGCTGCCAGGCATCCATAAACCCACCCAGCAATTCTAATCACCGCAAAATCGTTCTTCAATAGTTTAACTGAGATACATTATCTGATAAATAATTCACCTGTTCGGTTGTCAGTAAAAAAACCATTAGTAAAATTTTCATATAAATTCAATAAAATTATATTTGAGAAGAGTATTATTTTAGGAAAACCGTATAATGAAATAATCAAATTTTCAACTGTTGAGTTACCTGAAATATAAATAACACTTATAATCTAAAAAATATATTGATAAATATTATAAATAATGTTTTGATCTTAATTTTTTTATTACTTTGAAAAAATACACATTTTTTATTTTGGGTATAATATGTTAATAATTATACTTTTTTTCGATTAACGCACTACAGAATTTTATAAAACTTATAAAGAAAATTAGCAGAAAAAAATATTTATGTGTATAGTCAATGCAAAATTCACATGCTCGAGACTTAATTTTTCTAGAATATATAATATTGCTACACAATTATCTATTACTATTTAATCTTTGTAAAATAATCCTAAGATTTACATTGATTTTTAAACTAAAATTTTATTCAATTTATTCTTGATCAGTATTTCTTTAACATAAGTAATAATTATTGAAAGAAAACATGTGATAATAATTTATTTAGAAACAATTTGTACACAATTTTTATTCGATCTATTAAACTCTTATAAATGAAAAAAAAATAAAAGATAGGAAACTTAAATTATAAAAGTACCGTTATAAAGTATAGTTGTTGCCGTGGGATGTAGTCGTCTATCCTGTTGAAGATGCAAAGGATGAGTCTGAATTCTCCACATCACTCAATGATTTGAAGGACTAGTCTTTTATTTTGTAAACCTCATAAGACCAATAGATGAAATCCAATTTAAAGTGTCGCATATTAATCATTATGCTTCAAACATTAATTATAAAATGTTATATTTGTTTCATTTTTTCTTTATTTATTAATTTTCTTGACTAAAGTCTCATTATTATATGATTTGTTTACTTTACTAAGAGTAAAGGGGTTAATCAAATTTTATTAATAATTAATTTTCCGATTTTTTAGTTAAAAATATGTACGTCCTGTTAATTTTTTCCTGTGTATGTTTTTTGAAAAATTATAATTAATATAAAATAATTATGGTACTTGAATTATTTTTATGATTTTACTTATGATTATGTTAGTTTGTCAAAAAAACTTTTGCGTTATATTAAAGCTGTTATAATGAATATAAAATGTTATTTTTACGAATAACCATTATTTTTCCGGCAGCACTTTACATTTATTGTTTAACGAACACTATTATTTTATCATTTAAAATTTATATAATGGTCAAATAAAATAATCGATTGAGCGCGTATCACAAAATTAATAACTTGTTTGAATAACAGATCGTTCACTAAAATAGAATCAACAAAAAAGGAACAAAGTGGGACAAAAAAGAAAGAAACAAAGAAAATAAAAAAAAGAAACCTTAAGTATAATCGAGACGAAAGAAGAAAAAAATAATCAGTGATTAAGAGGGGATAGTTGAGGAAAAAATGTTATCGCAAACACAAAATTAAAAAATGCATAAAAGTTAGTAGAGTAATAGCGTCAGCTGACGTAGCGCGATATTAAGAGGTGTGATACGCCTGTAGTCGGTTGGTGGATAGAACGTAACTGAGTAACCTTTATCCCCGAATGATTTCAGACCTTATTATCCACCCAGGTCCCCTCTACACTAGTCTATTATTCAACCTCTTGCTTGTGTCGACAGACCTGATTTCTTTTTCTCTTGCATTTTCACATACTTATTTTTGTGCGCAATCTACTGGATAAACGATTGCTTCATTACAGTAAATTCACTTAATGGAGATTTATTTATTTTCAATTATAGACTGAATGAAATTCAAACAAAATGCTAACTTTTTCCTGTATGTTCTAGTTTCTTTTTTATTTCGTTATTAGATTGCGCATGCGTATCTAGTAGGGAGCAACATTAAATTAAATTATGAAACGAGTCATTGAGTTATTCTATGGCAATTTTTAATATATTCTTAGACTAAAATTTGTTTAATGTAGATTTAATTTTAATTTAAATATATATAATTTAAAACATTTGTACAATATTATTGAATAAATCACTTTTTTAATAAACGTTTTAGAAAAAATAATATTTTTTATATACAACTTAAATCACTAAAGAATTTATTTGTTATTGATGACGTTATATGTTTTATAAAATAATTAATTGATTTATTATTCAAATAATTCTAGCGTTAATGGTTTATTATAAAATTACTGGAAATAATAGTGAATTAAAAGTAAAATATATAAATTGTATAGTTTTTTAAACAAATGTTGAAGTAAAATCTACATAATTATTGAGCAAATATTATGTAATAGAGAAATTTAGAAAAACTAATCATACAAGAATTTACTTAGATTTTTCAACGAATTATATCAAGTAATTAATTATATTTGTATTGAAATTATTTATAATAATTCTACTAATAATCTTCGTAGTGTTTTTACAAAGTAAGCATTGTGAAAATTAACGGAATTTTTACAATTTTCTACGATAAGTGAAACTCAACAGTGGCTAAACTTAAGCATTTTGCTTTTCCCGTACAATCGTTCGAAGAGCGGTTCAAAACACGTTTGAAAAGCTAGTCTGATACAAGGGTGAGTCGCCTCATCAGGAAAACAATATATCTGCGTCCCGCGGCGTGGGGGCAATAGTTCGCAAGCGGGAACAAGGGAGCTCCCGTCACGAAATTCTCGTTGCGTTATTCATGAGACTCTCATCGTGGTGCGATAACACTGATTCGTTTAATAAACGTCTGGGGCGAGTGAGGCCAGGCATACGCTCTTATTCAAAAGTCTTCACCATATATCTCTGTTAGGCTTAACGTGCCAAGTGACTAGTCTCCCTCGCCCTATTTTATTTCCTTTTTGCTTACGCTTTTATCTTTTTACCTTGACTTTGCGTCTTCTTTTTCCAAGTAAGACTCGTCAGCCCTTTTCAAGCGACTATTCAAGCAATGACATCCATGATAATAACCTGTATTATTGACATCTTTATTTAATTACGATGTTAACAAACAACATGTCACCCATCGATGGTATTAATCGTTTTCTCCGAATGTGTCAGAACTGTTCATATTCTTGATTTATTTTTATTTTATTTTTAATTCAGTAATGAGTAAGATTACCAAAATCTTTCTGATTAATTTACATTAAATTACTTTTCAGTGTTATTACTCAGTGTGAGTAGGGCAAACATCACCAAAATCGTAGTATTTTAAGGTAATCAAAAATATTGAGCAATATTGATGTAAATAACCAAATTGAAAAAAAACCAAAGAACTTTTTGGCAGTGATTTTTACATGGTTCAAAATGTATCCTTTGGCTGATTTTTCTATCTGCCCTTCTTTCGGTTCAGTATATTTGCATTATTTAGTTGAAAGTAAGCGTGAGCGTAAGTAATTCGTTATGAGCATTACGAAATTTTTAAACAAGCCTTTTGCGAATCGAGAACTCTAATAATTGTCTGTTACTTGTTACTGCTTGATCTGCCGTGTAGAAAATTGCTTTTTTTACGCTTGAAAAATTACTTTAGATATGCTAGTATAATGGTTTCTGCATTCTTTATTTTTCTATTTTTATTTTCACTATAAACATTGGCTTTATATATCAAAATACAGTCATTCTTGTTTAGCCAAGTCCTGTAGATTTTATGGTATTGTGTAATTGGCGCCTTATGTATCTTCAAAGCTGCATAAATTTAAAAGCAAAAACTAATAAAATTTTTTTTTATATTTATTGTAATAGATAGTTTTACCTACAGCATGCAGGCATCAATGAAGGAAATTAAGAAAATGTAAATCATTTCAAAGTAATCAAAATTTACTTAATAGTATAGATGCAATATTATCTTTGAAATTAAAATACTTAGGAATAATAGAAAATAAAAGCTTCCTCTACATAAATTTTATTAAATATATTTTAGTACGTTGTGTAAATAAATAAAACATATATTATTATTAAATTGATAGGTAAATATATAATTAATATATATGTTTACATCCTATAAAGAAATAATAAGAAATAATAAATACGACAAAAATGAAATAAGTACTATATAATGAACTAACGAAATACAATAAATTTAAAATTCTAATAGTTTAGTGAAAAAGTCAGTGAAGTAGTATAAAAGAAGTTTTGGATTACTATAAAATAGTATTCAGAATTTAAGCGATAACGATATAAGTGAATATTGTTATATTTTTATTACCTTTACTGAATTTTATTGCTATATTGATATTTATATATTTTAAAAAATCTATAAATGAATGATAAAAAATGACCAAAAAAAAGAATATAGATTATTCATAATTAATTTAAGAACAAGAAAGTCAGGATTAACTCATGACTATGGGATTGCATTGTCAAATGTAACTTACAAATTATTAATCAAATGTTATTTTTTATTAAAAAAAAATAAATTTATAATTAATATAAATATAATTAATAATTTTTAAAATATTATTTATTGAATACGTAGTAATTTATGTAGTACTGATTCTGAAATGTATCTTTTCTGCACATTTTTTAATCAAATGTTATGTATTTAACTTTTTATATAAATATGAAATTATAAATTTAAATATTCTTGCAATTATTTAATTTAAATATTACTATAAAAAGTATAAATTAGATCTATTAAAGATTCTTTTACTAATAGGAAAGAAATTTTTTACATTATATCCGAAATATCAAAACTAATATAACTATAGAATAGTGAGATGAAAGTTTTTATTTTTGTTTATATTATTTTATATAATTTTTTGTATAGCGATTTATAAATAGTAAAGCAAAAAAAACTTCAAAAATATTTTCTTAATAAAGACACAAAATATAATTGAATAGTTTACTCGGATTATAAATCAGATTTTTATATAAAATTATATACAATCAAATAAACATATAAAAGCGCTATCATTTAATATTCGTAAATATATAAATATTTAAAATATTTGTAAAAAAAACGTGAATCGATCAAATTGACATATTGTATTATATTTCTGAATTCTTTTGATGTTGTCGTAATCTAAAAGACTTGATAATAAAAACTTAGATAATTACAAAAATTATTGATTTAGTTGTTACGAAAGAATGGATTTTCTAAAACCATGGAAAAAATAAAACCTCAGTAGTGTGGAATGATTGTTGAAGTAGTAAAACTTTTCGCGAAACTACGGTGAAAGTAAATAAATAAAGAAAGAAAGAAAATGAAAAAGAATTGAAACATGATTGAAAACAATCTATCATATGATGGGTTGGTGAGCGAATAAGACCGAATGAATCTCTGTCTGATAACTGTCGATGACAGAACCATTATTACTAGGTATTTACCCTACGAATGAGCTTATCGATAATGGACATCGGTCCGTAGGCAGCTATTAGCGCGCGTGTGAGTGTTTAAATCCTCCTGGGCGGAGTTCAGCCCCGAGGGTACATTTAACCCGGCACTATACCTGTGAATCAGGACCAATAGTCCTTATATGAGCTTCAAACAAGAACCACACTTTACTTAACCTCATGTGAGAAGCGATCTACGCCAATGGATCACTTTTTCATGTTTGCAAAGACTCGCTGCTGATGAATATTTATATGATTAGAAATTTTCTATGACAATGTTAGCACTTGTAGGTGCCTTAGGGCGAAGTTTTATAAGCCCTCCGAGAGTTTGTCGAAGCAGTACTGACGGACTTCATCGAATTTCCAAGAGCCTTCGGAACTGGCTGCGACGCGGATTATCGAACATTTTTTTCAGGCTCTTAAAAATTATTTTTTTTGTCGCAACTTGTAGGGATTCGAATGCAAATTTTATCATTTATACGACTACCGGTATAAATATTAATTAAGCCTAAAAGGACAGAACAATTGCGAACGTGCGAACTAGTCTAATTTCGATGACGCTATATTAATTTTCGTTTTTTTTACCACAAGCCGCTTAGGTATTAATTTACATATTATAATTCCATACTTCCCTAAAAATTTATTATTAAATTTATTAAATATATTTGGAAAAATCATTAGAAATAGCTTACCGCTTTTGCTCTAGTTAATATTATATAATATCATGTATATATATAGTATATATATAGTCAAAATTTGAAGACAAAAAATTGGCTCCTGTAAAATTTATTGCGATAATATTTAAAAAATTATAAATTTCGAACAAAACTGAGAATTTTTTTTAATTATAATAAATAAAATCTTAAAAGAATCTTTTTATATAAAAAGTAATTTTAATGATTGTAAATATATAAAAATTATCAGACAAGTTTTTCAGAAATATTATAAAATATAAATAATAATTAATATTTAGTAAATTCATTTACATTAATATACAAAATTGTAATTGTTTTAGATAACTCATCAATAGTTTCATTTATATTTATTTAATATATTAAATAAATTTTTATCGACTTATTTTAGATACTTTTTAAAAATATGAAATTTTTTATTAAAATTTATAATTTTTACACGTATTAATATTTTATTTAGTAATCAAAATTAAATACAAGTATAAATTTATTTAATGTTTTTATGAAACTTTCATCTTTAAAATAATCGTTAATAATATCCATAAAAATATATTCAATTTATTTTATAAAAAGTTGTAAATATTTTGGAAAACTTTAGTTATCATTTCTTTACGCAATAAAAATTTATAAGTCTCAACCAATATTTATATAAAGTATTTAGATATCTACGTTCATGTAAGCCAATATTTGGAATTAAGATCTTTTATAGCGAGTATGTATAAAAAGAAAGAAAGATATAAAGAATGCAAGACATCCATATAATTTTTAACTTATAATTATTAAACATGAGATTGAATCATTATCTAGTCGAAAATAAACTCAAACTTAATTTTACGTAATTTTATATACTTATTTTTATTTAAATTTAATTTTATTTAAAAAATTAATTTCATATATATTTTAACAAAATTTTTAATGGAGTATACTGAAATATTTATTTATGAACAAAATATAGATTAAAAATAAGATTAAATAATATGAACGTTTTATGTATAGTATATATAAATATCAATTACACGTGCTCGCGCGCCCTCATACATACAATATTGTAATACTGTAAAAATCGAAAATCATGATATTTTTAAATTCTAATAATTTATGATTAGATCATGACAATAATTTATAAATTAATATATATTCTAAACTAAAAATAAATTAAATAGTTAAACATCTAAAGTTTGATAAAATATTACCAAAAAACTGACAAAGTTTGTAATGAAATAAATTCTATATATATATATAAATTATTTTATATATTGTATATTAATTTATTTATTACTGAATATTCTTTCCACCATTTTAAAAAACTCAGTTTACTTTTTTATTACACTTAAATCTCTTTAATTTCAATATTAAATAATTTACTATATTACAATATAATGAATCGTTATAATGTGTAATAATATGGTTTGTATAAGCTATGTAAAACATGAGGATAAATTTTTAAAAATCATCTACTGATCGAGATATAAAACGTTTTACAAAAGTATGACAATTTTCATATCATAATACAAGATAAGATCTTAACATGTAATTTTGAGTATGTAGAACTAATTGATGATTCTCGAATTCTGAGAAAAATTAATTTTTATTTCAGTTTCTGTCTCAAAAAAACTTTGTGCTTAACTATTATCTCACATCACCTACCATGAATCACCTTTTGTGAAAGCGTTGGAGAATGATCACCGACAACCTAGTTGCAATAGTTTAAAATACGAAATATATATAGACTCACCAGTGCATTTTTATTCTTGGTGTATGAATTGCGTGAAGATGCTGGTGGCCTGCCGTCTGAGGCAGCCGAGGTGCTAGACTAGAACTCGATAGAAATCAAGCATGAGTTTCTGCCATTCTATTAAACTCCAACACAGAATACCTCAACCAGTATTCGTACCCAAAGCTAGCTGATCAGCTATTACTTATTAACTTTGGGAATACTTACCTGACAATTCTCTTGTAGTAGATTAAAATTTAGTACAATTTGAATATATTTAATAATAATAACAAATAATTAAATTAAAAAATATCTAAAAATAGTGCATAAAAATATTATTTGAATTTTTGTTTAAATTTTCAATATAAGATAGACTGTACTTGAATAAAAAAATTTACTTCTTTATTATGATAATAAAATTTTTTACAAAAACTTTTAAATATAAAAATTTTATAAGAGATAGTTTTTGATATAATTATAACATAAATTTTTATATAAAAATAAAATATGTTATATATATAATTTATTATATAAATGTAATATAATAGAAATTAAAAGCAAAATTGTTATAAATTTTAAATGGTAAAATTTACATTTTAAATATATAAAAATGTATATGTTTTGTTTTTTTAAAATATTTACAGTGTTTCTACAGCTTTGATTAATTTTTATACTAAATTTTTAATCTGATGTTTTTAATCTCATTTAACATTTTTATATTTTTTATATTAAAGTAAATAATGTACATGAATTTATATGTTTATAGTGAAAAGATTATTCTTAATTGCACATTTAACTTAGGCCTATATATTCACTGGAATTTAAATAAAAAAAACCCGTTATTTACTGATATTTTGTAAATGAATAAATGTACATAGTTACATATTAAAATAAAATAATAAAAACACAATTGTACTGGTATTTTAAATAATTAATAATTTTTTTTAATTTAATGGCATAAATGATCTAATATTTAAAATATAATATGAAATTTATAATTTTTTTGTAAATTCTATTTATGAATAAATTACATTTTGATAAATACATTTTATTTGCATAAATATTCAACATTTTAAAAATGTTTACATTGGTTACAAATTTTCTAATTTAATTTCTAATATAGCTTATTTTAATTTTGAAAGATAATTTAAATATGAAAATATTTAACGTGCACAATATTGAATTTACATTTAAATTTATTTTATTATTTAGATTGTATAAAAATGTTTTGTAAAGCATTTTTCTGAACATCTTTTTTTTGAGCAGTTTAGTTTTTATTCATTAATGATTATTATTCAATAATGATGTAAACAATTTCGAAAAGCTTTTTTATATAAACGAAATTTTTGTCATTAAGAATTATTTTTACTGTTGAAATGCATAACGTAATCTAATATAGTATTATTAAGCATTTGTTGTCATTTTTTGGTAAAAAGAAACATTATATAAAATTTAGTCATAAAATGTCTTTTATTATGTTGTTGAATTTTATTACTTTTAAATTTTGAATGTAAATATCCTTTGTATAATTGAATATAAAGTTCTTTTTATTGTTCAAAAAGATAATATTAATGAAAGTACAGTATAGTATTTTTAAATTGTATGAGTCTCTTGTATTTCTGTGAGAAAACTATCCGATAAAAATATCTAGAAAAAGCGATTGTTATAACTATTACCATTGTAGATGTTTTACTTTGTTGGATGGAAATTAAATAATAAGCAATACTCTAAAACCTTCCTTACTAAAATTAATATTGAAAACAGTTTTAAATTAATAAGATCACAAATAATTTAAAATAAGTTTATGGTGAAAAAAAAATATAATAATTTTAATCCAGAGTGTAAAATCTAAATTTAAAATTCTAGATGATTGTTTATTAGATACAAAATAATGATTTAAGAACGTAATAAAATAAATTTTATGATGAATATAATCAGATATTATCTGTAATAACATTAATTACACAATTTTTTATAATTTAAAATTAAATTTATAACAATAAAATTGCAAATTTAATATATACCATTTAATTTTTTGAGCTACTTCCATTCGTATATGAAAAAGTTGATGAATAAGAATTATATAAAAGTAATTTAATAACCATTTGATATTAAATAAAAAAATTATTTTAATTTATCATTTAATCTTATTAAAATAAGTAATAGTTTTTATAAATCGTTGATATATTTATTATAGTATAAAAAGACTGAAAGTCTTGAATCGAATTTATATAACTTTAATACCGATATATTTTTCATACTGAGTTTTTTAACTAGATAGGAAAGTTATTGATAGATGATAAATCTAATTCATATCAATTTTCAAAATGTCAAAAGATATAATAATTTAATAAAAATAAATTAAAATACTCTCATTTTAATTCGAAAGGTTGCCCTGACTCATACATTTATACATTAAAAGAGAACAAGAATAACAAATTTTTATTTTCGTTATGCGTCAGAACGTAGATCCAAACTGTCTACCTGTATTACAAACTACCTATAGTTAGATTTTATAAAAGGATTCGTCATAAATGATACACCGGTAAGTGTTGATATTACGGACAATAATTAAGATAAGAGTCATCGCGCAAATACAGAATGTAAACTCACCTGACGGCAACATAACCGATTACTGTCTCTTAATGTCGGCCTCATCCCTTGAATTTCCTTTATTGCATCTTTTTCCATTTCCTTTTTTTACCAAACCGGAATTGTCTGTTCATTGTGCAATTTAAAACTTTATCGCTAGCTTCATGAACTTCAATGGCAATCTTTAGTGAATCCTTAAACCATTATGGGAATAGCTCTCGATGTCCAATATCTTTTTGATCATTTGTCAAGAGGTCCATTTATACTTAAGTGTTATGTCCTTCTAATAAATGAATTTTTTAGTAGCTAATTTTTTAATAGCTAATATAATTGTCTACATTATTCTGTTCTGTTTTAAATATTGTTTAATACATTAAAATTTTACCATTTTACATAACATTATAAATATTTCTGTAACGAATAAAAAAAATTTTTAATAAAATTATTGTTTTTTTTATTTAAGATACCAGATAAATGTAATATTGGACCAAAATCATTATTATTTATACTTAATAAAAGCTTAAATTTATTAAAATATTTTCAAAGTATAATATTATGAATGAATTATATTTTTTACAGTAAAATTTCTTACTGTTTTTAATCTTTTTATATTTTATGTTACCTACAAATTACTTTTTAAAATAAATAAAACTATTTCTGTATATTAAACATAATATTTCACGAATTAAAAGCTGAAGCTTAATCATATGAATTAATAAATCTAATATGACAATTAATTAATTTCTATATGAATTATATCTACTTATATATTAGAATACTTTATTTAAAATATATAACTAAAAATTGAGATTAAAGTCGTCTTTGATAAAATTTTTTACCTAAAATTTTGATTTTAAGTTTTTTATATAAAATATTAGCTATATCTTAAAGTAATGTAAAAAAATAAGTAAAATAAAAAAATTGAAAAAAAATCTTATAAAAAAATCTAGAATCAATAATCGAAAAGGATAAAATAAAAATATGAATAATTTTGGTCAATTTTTTGCATAAACACTTTTACTATAAATTTGTATATCTTAAAGTCCCATAAATTTTTGAAAAATCTGTATAAGCTTGTTGAGTTTTCCAAAATAACTCGAAGATAGCAATAACATAAATAAATATAAATAATAAAATAAAATTATTAAAAATAGAGCGGATAGAAAGAAAGAGTTAGTCATATCTAATCGATATAAGTATGTTTTCAAATAAATAAACTCGAATAAAGTTAACAGTATATTTCATTTATTAAAGGACGCTCAATTTATGAAAAAAAAATAGTTTTTTTTTTAATTTTATCTAGCAAATCATTATCAAAAAAGAGTTTATTACACGATGTGAAAACTGATATACTTATTCCATTGACGATAAATTCAATACCAGTGATTTTACTTTCTGCCATGTACAAAAAGAGTGGGCTTGAACTGGAGAAATCTAAGTAACGATTTGTTTCAAAAAGTAAATTTTAATCTGTTCCATATCATTATTGAGAAATGCGAAAGTAATAAAATTTGACTTCGTTAGATGTGTATAATAAAAAATCAAAAACGTAAGATGCGTATCGGTGGAAATAACAAACTTTCCTTAAAAGTTCGACATGAAGAAAATTAGTCTTGTGGTGTAACAGCTCCTTCTGCGAAAGATATCAATGAACGTATGCATCCTCTCGACGTTGTCCACGGGTATTAACATTTTAGCGTCAACTGGCCAGGAAGAAGATCGCTATGATGATTCACTTGCAACGCGTTATGGGACCACGTGCTCATGAACCCATTCATTTACTAAAAGTCGTCAACGGAATATCTTACGAAGACGTCTGTATGTATACTATATATCTGAATGACGGTGGGCGGAAATCTCTCTTTTGGAGTTCTACGTTCTTACCGAACTGCTGCGCGCTCGATGTCTAAAACAAATGCGATTGATACCGTAACTTAGTAGGGTTAATTTCGATAGTTGTCGAGGAGTGCTTGTTCATCTGTTTCTACATTTCTTTCAATCAATGAAATGCTGCTTGATTAATCTACGCTCTGGACTTTGTGTTCACTCGAAATAACCAAAAATAAAGCTCTTCAATTTCCATTCGGCGAATTTTCTTCAAACTCGAGTAGATCGCTTCTTCTTATTAATGCGTGCTGTTTGATTACATTTCCAAATAATATACAGTCCTGTATATTTTACTCTCTAATAATTATAAAATATATTATACCTGTAAATAAATAAAAAAGCTTTAATACTGGCAATATCATATATTATTATATACAAAATATGATAAACTATTTAATTAAATAAATTAAATAATTAAAAATAAAAAATAAATTTTTTAGTTTAATTTCACTACTTCACGTATAATCTTGAAAAAATTTTACAAGCTATTAATTAGTGTGGCACAACGATAGAATTCTTAATTTCATACATTCAGTGACAAAAAAATCTTCTGAATCGAATCACTATCAGAACGTACTGCATTTACAGTAACGATAAAGCGTGAATATATCAGTGGGATTAACGATATAATGCTATGACATTAAAAGGAAGATTTATTATATATATATTCCACGATACATTGTATGTCCATCCAATTTTCTTTTATTGTTAATTTTTATGTTCTGCCAGTTTTTTTTTGTTGGCTCAGAGTAATAAGTTCCTTAAAAATGGATTCGAGAAAATCCAATTTGTGCCATCGCTGTATCATTGTATCATACCCTAGACTTAAGAACTACAAAGAGTTATCGAATATTGAGAATTTAATGAAATTTTTCCTTTCCTCCATTGATAGTATATATATATATATATATATTGGTAGCTTTAAAAAAAATCGATTCATTTTTTTGTCGTTCTGGAAAGCAAACTAAAACTGAATACAAAATACATTGAAATTCGACACTTGTATTATGTGAGAAAATTTTTAAGAAACATATTTTCACAATTATATTTTCATATTGTATATATTTTCATTTATATATAAACTCAGCGTAACTATAAGCATAAAACAATGGTAAATATTAAGAATATTCAAGATTTTTTAAATATCAATCGCTCAAAATAAATCTGATAGAAATTTGGAGCTTCGAATCGAAATTTTTTTTATTATTTAAAATTTTTCAGATTTACCATAAAACTGTGTTAATAGAATGTTTCGGAAAACTATCTTTTTTATTTTTTTTACTGAAATAAGTAATAAGAGATTTTAATTCTGAATATAATCGTATAACTGTATTATAAAAAAATGTTTAAAAATTTTAATGAATAGCATGTATATTCCGAACGATGAGCACTGATCATCAGGAAAATTAAAATTATCGTACAAAAAGAAAAGCAATGGGTTGAAATCTTGATTGGATAGCTTATTAAGCAGTAAAATTATTCTTATTTTATAGTTTTAATCATTTAATTTTGACAAGTTGTTTTAAAAACAAGATTACATTAATTTGTTCAACCTTAGATAATTAACATAGTGAATAAAAACTTTAAAATGATCATTTGTCTTGTTTAAGTTTGATTTAGCAATCAATTTCCGAAATATTGGGAGATATCATATATCTTTATTAACGAAATTATAAGTTAATAAAAAAAATATTATCTTATACCTGTAGTCCAATTTAGTGCACTTCATGCAATGAAAACTTTACAATGTTTGTAAGGATCTATTACATAAGACTCGTAGTCTCGTGAAAGTTCAATCTTACATCATTAAATTAAATTAAATCATTACTGCATAATGTATAAGATAATAATATAGTTTATTATCTAAAATCATCCTTAATATAACTTTTAATAACTAATAAGTTTTCTATTACTAAAAGATATTAATTCATATTGTGAAGATTCATCGAAATACATAGATTTAATATACTTTAAGCATGAATAAGCGATAGAAGAAACTTAAGAAATTTTAAAATGTTATGAGAAATATAATTTGAGGAGTATTAAAAAATTGGAACAAAAGTAAAGGACTTTTGTAGTTCCAAAAGTTACAAGCTCGTTCGCATCTTTTGATGCTGAATCATTAGTGTACCGATATTTGACTTGTAATTCTAAATATAAAAGATAACAATAAGCTTGAAATTGTTTAAGAGAGTGTTACATAACTTAGAATCCGATTATTTTGATATATTTATCTTAAGTTCTCATTACGTTCTATTGTCTAAATGATTTTTTAGACATATATCTTACAAGATATGTATATCCTAAATTATGAGCTCCACATAACTTAGCTTTGTTATATAGACACTCGTATGATATTTTACGGATATTCAATAATTTTCTTCAGACTTTTTTGATAATTCTAATTTTCAATTTCTTTTTTTATTAGTCTTACTATCAATCGAGACTAATTGCTATATCTCAACTTTTCGATATGCCAACTAATGCTAACATTTTCATTCCCTTATCTATCGGCAAACAGATAAATTATTGGTAGCTTAATAAAAAATTTATTTGTTTATTTATTTCATATTAATAGTCAATAATAATGTATAACGTAAAATATATATTCTGATAAAATTCCTTAATTTGATTTTACAAAATATTATCAAATTATTGAGTTATTAACTATTGTATCTTCCTGGTTTTTTAACTTTTCACAAATATTTTAAAAAATTTATTGCAATTAAGATCAGAATTAATAATTAGAAAATAGAAAAAAATAATAAGTAAAAAATGAAAGACAATACAATTTTAAAGAGTTTTGTTATTTATTATATTAATTTTGCTATAAAAAATTAGTCGAATATAAACAAATTTCGAAATAATTCCTTATTTAGACTCTAATTATATAATTTAAGTTTCTAATAATATTATATAGACTAAAATAGACAGATGTATTTTTATTAAAAAATAATTATAATAATTTGATTTATATACACACTTATATAATTATATATAAATTTAAATAAAAAAATTAATTATAGAAGACAAATTTTAAAAAATGTATGGTTATACATAAAATTTTTTCTAGAAAGAAAAATGTTTTTATTTAATAATAATTTATGGTTTATACTTAAATTAATATTGATAGAAATTGTATTAGCATGTCACAAGAATTATTTAAATTTTGTTGTGGTTCAAATAGTGATATTTTTAATGTTAAATAATTAAATTATTAACCAGCTAACAGTTAACATGTATAAAATACATGTAAAAAATAAAATATTAGTTTATTTTATATAAATTATTAAATTTATATTAAACTTTCATTGATTTTAAAACCCTCAAACATTAACTTTTATATAATCTTAATTAACCTCAAGTGAATAATCTTATATTTTTGTAAACTGCAATTATAAATTATTTAAAATCTGTTTTTCGTTACAAATTAACAATATATATTTATATTTCAGTAACAATTGTCTTCACGCATATATACTAAGTTATTTATACATACTATTAAAGTAATAATAATAATTTTTATGATTATATATACCTGTTATAGTTTGTAGTTTTTTTTTTAATCTATTATCTTATGTTTCATATTAATATGCACGTTCATGAATTTATAGAAACACAAATAAATATTGTGGAGTATTATATGTTTACGTATGTATTTATTTATTTATTTATTTATCTCTACTGCATAATATAAATACCTGTGAATAATGGTTTTATAGGCAAATATAATTTATTCTAATTTATATTATCTTTATCAATACTAAAAATTTGTACCTAAAAGTGACAAAAATTAATATACTTGAACAAACCGAAAAGGTGAAATTATTTATTTAAAATTTTTTTAAATCGTGCACATTTATAAACATATATCCTAAAAACAGTAAATTTTTTTCATTTCAATAAGTTTTATGTAGCTTTAATAGTATAAATTATTTTATACCGTCTTCATTATTTATAATTATGTGAATTGACTTTGATCAGAAATATTTATAAAAAAATATTACAATTTTTAAACTTTAAATAATATTAGTTGTAGATGAATAAAATGAAATAATTAAATTTTGTACTAATATATTATTATTTATAAAGTTCTAATTCTATCTTGTTGTCTTGCAAATCACTATTATATCTTAATTTTTTCAAGTACTTCCTTTAAAATATTCTTTAAACATTTCAAAACTTACTCAAAAATCTCATTTTAGATCATTAGATTGAAACATAGTAAAAAGTACACATTCCCAAATCTTAGCCAACATTTAATTAAAATATATTGCAAAAACTAAGTTCAAATTATTATATCTTGAAACTATATTGCTATAATATTATAACATTTATTTAATACATTATATTTCACAAAATTTATTCATTTAAATTTGATGATAATTCTAATTCCCATTATTTGTTAAATATCACAAAATACAGAGAATATCCTAACAAAGTAAAGGTACGCCTTATCACAAACTGAAGCCTATTATAATCTTATATAGTGCATAATGCATAATGCACAACGATTTGGTGGATAGTTATCGGATATTGATGCATCAAGTTATCAACAAACATATAATAAGGGAAGAATCTGCATCATGATAATTTCAAAAATTAAAATTTAGTTATTCGTTATTGAAAGATTAAAAACCTCTTCCATTACAGTTATCAAAGATTCGGATCGATTAAAATCGAATGTTACACAGTTGTAGTATAATGTCAAATGTGGTACATATTATTAAATATTAAAACAGTTTATATATATTTTATATATTTTATACTAATTGTTTATAGAGAGAAAAAAATTTTACATAATTTATTCATGCTTGGACGTTATAGAGATAATGTAATGTTATAGAGTAAATGGGAAGGAAGCGGAAGATTCGATAAGGTATGGTTGCATATTCGAAATCTCCTCATTTTTAAATTAATATAAAAAAGAAAAATAAAAGATAATAAATATTAGAAAGAAAAACTCACTGTATGAAAAAGAAGATAAAAATTCATCTTAGGCAGATCTTAAGTAGCAAGTGTTGAGCGGATACGCAAGGTAAGTACGCCATAAGTGTTCATGATTTTCGATCGGGTGGTTAACGATAGCACATGCACTGGCACGTAAATAAGACGTATGTTGATATTTTTTCTCTTATTCATTTTTGACGAATACCAGACCAGAATCACAAATAACTAATACAATGGAATGATATCTTTAACTTTACTAACATAATCATTTTCTAGTAACTTTTTTAATAAATTGGCACTTCTTAAATATAATAATTGATGTTGAATTATTTCAATAATTATTATATATTGTGTAATACTATTAACTTTGGATTTTATTCATACATAAAAATTAATATCACATATTTTGCTAATTGAATTACAATTTTTACAATGTTAACCATATTTCATATATGTATTGTAAAATATTACAAAATTATATTAAATATTAAAAAAGTGATTCGTTAAATTAAAAATAAATATTTCTTTAATTAAATGTATAAATATTGTTTTATTTAAATATGTATTTTTATTAAATTGCAAATATTTTAGACTATGATTGAAGCTAAATACGTTAAAAGTGCAATTTTCGTATTGTTTATAAATATACTAAATTTGTTTTTGTTATACAGTTCATATTTAGGTTTAAGAAACATCACTATTTGCATTATTTCAACTTTTTATTATCAAAAGAAATTTTTTTCTCGATATTATTTTTAAATTTCCTGAATATGTTATTTGTAGTTTTGTATCCTAATAAAAATTGACTATAAAGTTAAATTAAGTTTCAGTTTAAGAAATTCTTTTTACTTACAATTTTCTTGAAGTAAAGCGTATTAAAATAAAATTATCATAATAAAAAATAACATTGATTTTAAAATAAAACAATAAATAGATAGTAAAATATTTGTTGATTGTAAAACACTATTTAAAAAACGTAGAATCATATTTTGTTCTAAACATAAAATTGATATCCGATTGTATTAAAATAAGTAGAGTTAATGAAATGGAAATTTATTTTTTGAATACTGAATATTATAATAATTTGTTGTGGGATTAAATTATGATTATGCTTATGTATATTTATTTATAATTTTTTATGAGACATTTTATATGTACAATTTATATAATAATTTTTTAAAATAATTTATATAATATTATTTTCAACTGAATATTCTCAATTAAGGCGCTAAATTTGTTTAAAAATTTAATTACGATCTCAATATTAATGTTATAAAGTTAAGAGACAATACATTTACTATATTTACATTATTTCAAATATATTTTATTTGTTTGAGTGATGGTTGATTCAAATATAGATTTTCTTTTCTTCAATAATGCAGTGTGCTTATTTTGTTAGTGAATATTCTGACAAAAGTGTTAATAATGAAATTAATAACATACCATTAATATTTAAAAAACTTTTATAACTTTTTTTAACCAAATATTTTTAACCAAAGTGTATTCTATATCCTGAATTAGATAATACTTAAAGAAGTAGTGAAAATAGATCAAAATCATTTAGTCGTTTTTACTTAATATATTATTTATGCTTGTAGTCGAATGAATAAATAAAAAATTTTCGAAAGTGAAGATCGCAGTGAACGTGGCCAAGTTTTTTAAACTTAGTCCTCTACTTGATAAATTACAACGAGCTTGAAATGAAAATAAGTATCAACAGGAGAAAGTGGTGATTGAATAAATGGGTGGGACAAAACACTAGAGAAAAAATATTGATGTAACGTCTTTTTAAAAATCGCGGTGTCGACTCTCGTCTGTCAGTATATTATTCTTTGATATTGTGCATGTTGTATCACGGAATATCTTTGGGAACCATTGAGTGGTCGAGTGTGACAATTATCGATGTTATCCATACAACTTTCTCTTGGCATTTCTCCGATAGAGGACGGGATTATTTTGAATTTGAATAAGAAAAAATTTAGAATACGCTTAGTTAATTAATTAATTCTATTTTTTATGGTCTATGTCTAAATGTACTTCGTTGATCTTTTATAAATCAATTCACTGATTCGCATAAATAACCTAATTTCTTAAATTATAGACGACATGTTAATTTGTATAAGATTTATTGTCGTGCTTAGCTTATAAATATATCATGAAACTAAAATAATATTTTTAATTTAATTAAATAAAGTGTAAACAATTGTTATATTGATATTAAAATATTTTTAATGATAAATGATGACTGAAGTAATTTTTTTAGGGAAAGAAAAATGTTTTTATAAAAATTTCTTTGATTTCTTAACTTAATCAAATTATAAAATATATTTTTAATTTATGCTAAATTGCTTATATTTCCTCTATAAGTTATTACATTTTATTTTATTAGCACTAATTTTTGTATTATATTTTTGTATTATCATGTACTTTTTAATTTGAACATCTTAGTCAAAATTATTTTTTATCTAATATTCAATTTAAATTTTATCAAATTTTATTTTAGTAAATTTAATCTATATTTTTATAATCTATTGTTGTAATAAATAATTTTAATTGATTGATTGCTTATATTAAAAGGCATAAAATTCACATAAATTATTGTAAGAGTATGATAACTTTTTTTTTGATAATTGAAGTGAAAAATAATAAAAAACAGTTAAAGAATTACTATACTATAAATATATAGGTAGAGGTAATGTTTTACTTTTGTTGTGATTTATGAAATAAATAGTTAATCATATATTTATAATTAATTAATATTGTAATTAATGAATCAACAATTAGTTTGTCACTACCTAGTAAAAAACGTGAAGAATATTTACAAAAATATACTGTCTAATTTTTTAATGATCTTCTTTAATTTAAAATAGAATCATAAGAAAATCAAAAAATAATTTTTATGTTGCAGTCTAGACTGTAGAATCATTATGTTCTTCTTTTATGAAAAAAATATAATTGAATCGTATAATATAGTAAATTATACTATTAAACAAATAAAAATTTATTCATTGTCTTTTTTTTACTGCTTTCACTGCTTTTGTTTTTTGTTTTTCACTACTAGAAAAAAATGATGTAATAACTTCAGACATTTCAGGCATATTGTAACTTGTTAAATTATTGAGCTGCTCAATTTCCTATAATATTTTAATTTTAGTAAACATTTGCATGTATAGAAATACTATGACATAATTAAATTAACAATAAAAGTGTACCTTCTTTGTTTCAGGATCATTCATAATTTTAGGTAAAATTATTATGAATAACAGAGGTAGTATCATCATGAAAACCTATAGATAAAAAAGAAACATAATGTATGGATATAATTATGTTAATAATTATAAATACTGTATTTTTTAAATCTTACCATGGGATTAAAAAGAAAATCGGTAACTCGCCATTGTTCTCTCATTTGAAAATATCTAAATGGTGTAAGTGGTCTCAATTTTAATGGATATGGTACTTGAATAACTTGTGATGTTTGTATTAGATTAACTTTTCTTGCTCTAAACTTTCCTTTAAAATTGATTTCAACTCTAACTGGTTCATAAGCATAATTTGGATTAACTACTTCTATTATATATGATCCAAATGGTACATTTGATATAGTAAATGTTCCATCTTCTCTATAAATAATAAAATTTATTATTAATATAATAAATAATAATATTGGATTTGAAATATTTTCATTTAATATTTTGAATATACTATTTTAATTAGCTTATGATCTAAATAAAAAATTTATTTGTATACTAATTAATGTATTTGATTATAATTTTTTTCTATTTCTAAAATATCACTAAACATTTTTTTTGTTCAGATATTAAAAAATTATGTTTTTTTTAGTAAGTTACGTATATGATTTTCGTTATACAATATAATTTATAATAAATTATTTATAAATTTAAATTTGGTTAAATATTGATTTAAATATAAATTTATAATTCACATGCAAACGTAAATTTATATAAAAATATTAATGTTTTACAATTAAAATTTAAATACATTTGTTAAATAATTGTTATAATTTTCATAAGAATAAAATAATTAAAGCTTTACCTGATAAATCCGTAATATTCTCCACCATTGGCCATAACATGAGTCATCAATTGCCAAGCATTATTACCTGTATTTTCCCATGAAAAAACTTTCCCTTCGATAACATAAAGATCAGCTAATGAATCTTCATCATTTTCGGCAAATGTATGATTAGAATATAAGCTTAAAATTAAAAAAATTGTAAAAATAAATCGTTTTTGTTCTGTCATATTGTATCTATTATACAAAACAATACGTCTGTTCATCAACTGACTTGTACGTGATATAAATTACCAAGAGAATTTCATTGTTAAGTTTCTTATCCTGATTTTAAAAAATTTTTTATACCTCTTTTTTGTTCATTCAATATATTAATATATTTGTTTAAAAATTGTTACGTAAATTTATATAGATTTTTAAACATATTATATTTAGTAATATATAACTTATTCATATTAAATAATTTATATAAATATATTTTATTATTGGCTACACTGTTGTCATGACGCCATCCACAGCATGTTCGTATAAGCATTATGCTGAAAATACTTTATATTTATCTGTAAGTTACGTTAGTTTGGTTGTAAATTATATCTAATTATTTTTAAAAAAATATTCTTGAAATAATTTTTAAAAATTGTTCAGGTAATGAATGTATTTAATATTAATTATTAAATTTTTAAAGAAAATATGTATTCACTCTGATAATGGCTACTAGTCGTAATAGCCGTAGAGAAACAATATAAAAAAGAGGAAGAGAAATTATATTTAAAATATTAATTTTTTTAAATGCTAGGATTATAAAACTTACAAATACTATTCAATATTTAACATTTTAAGTTATAATTATTTATTATAATGGACGATAACATGAAGCTCAGACAAATGGAAGACGAGATGAGTCGGTAAGAGTATAACCTTTTTTTCTAACTTTGCAAGATCTTTTTTATGTACATGATTAACTTAATTTTTTTTAATCAACATTTATTTTAGATTTATACATTTTTTATATTGTACCGATAATTTTAGACTCTATTATTATTTATTTTACAAACATAAATGCATTGAAATTATACAAAATGGTATGTTTCCAATTTTGATTTTTCTGTAAATCAATAACATTATTGATTCTGTTTTACTAGTTTTAAAAAATAATTTCAGCTTATATATTAGTAAATATATTAGTTTATATAAAAATAAGTTTTAATTATTAAATTATAATATATCTTAATAGATATATATTATATATTAATATTTAAACAAGATATATAAATTTAATACAACTATTATTAAGATTATAAATGCCTGAGTAATAAATTATATTACAAAGTGTATTTATTATAATATTGTAATATAATTTTTGATAACTTTTTTTTATAAATATTAATGCTTTGTCGAAATTAATATTTTATAATAATAAACTGAACGAATTTTTTGCATAGCTTTGAATATATTTTGTTTTTTTTTAATAGCTTTGAGGCAGAAATAGGAGGTCAGATGGTAATTCCTGTAACAAGGACAGTAATTGGAGCTAATACATATAATCAAGTAGCAAGACAACTTGAACAACATGAAATGCCATCTACTGTTGTAGCTGCAGCAGCTGCATCATTAGCATTTCCTCCAATAATAGGTTTTCCACCACCACCACCACCACCTCCTCCACCACCAACTCCTTTGATGATTCCAGCACAAGTTACTAGACAAAGTATGTTAAATAAAAATTCAAATTAATCTTTTGAGAATACTTTATAAATGATTTAAATTATTCGTTTGATTTATCTTATTTGGTTATACATTTGTATAAAAAATATTTTTTTATTACACATATTCACAAATATTTATTTATAAATTATTATGCAATTATGTATGCAAATTATTTTATAAGTTTTTTAAGTACTAATAATAATTAACAATTATTAAATGTTTATCATTAATTATAAAAAAATAATATTTTGCAGATTCAGTACCTATAACAACATATTCTTCTCCAGCACAAATAAGTACTCCTTATATTTCAAATATGGTAGATCCAATATTAAGCGCGACACCTAAAAATTATGAACCAACTCCTCCAACTCCATTGATTCATCCAGAAATTATTGAGCAAATTATCAATACAAAAATACCAGAGGATGATTCCAAAAAAAAGCCAAAAGTAAAAGGTGTCAGTACAGCAGCAGAGTTAGCTATTAGCCAGGGCAAGGCTAGCTCAATTATGGCTAATGCTAGTGCCGAAGAGTCACATCCAAAAGGCAAAGGAAAAAAAAATAAAAAAATAATTAGAATGGCAGGTGGACAAACATGGGAAGATCCTTCATTACTAGAATGGGATGATGGTTAGTATACTTTCAGTTTTTAAATAATAAAATAATGGTTTTAAAAAAGTTTATTTTGAAAACAAGTATTATGTACATATTTTAAATTTATGATTTTTTTATATAATTTATTTAGATACTTGAAAATTTAAAATTCATTTATTTGAGTGGGAATATTAATATTTTCATATTGTGTAAGCAAATCTTAGAATTTCTTTATATCATATGCCTCATTTTACTTTTTAATATTATTTTAACATAATTATAAATAATTTTTATTTGAAAACCCAATTTAATTATTCTTATAGAATTATGTGTAATGTACCAAAAATATAAAATAAAAAAATATTTAACAATGTTAAATATCTGAAATTTTTTACCGATAACTAATCTAATAATTTAAATCCAACTTAAAACTTAATTAACTATTGTTACATTTTGATGTACATATAAATTATTTATCTGTATGAAAATGACTTGAATAAAAAATTACATGAGTAATAATAGTTCAAATGGAAAAATGTAATATTAAAAATAGGTATTTAGTGAAGATTACAAGTAAATGTAATATTATACTTTCTTCATTTAATCATTAATTTTTATCTTTATAGATGACTTTAGAATATTTTGTGGTGATCTGGGTAATGATGTAACTGATGAGATGCTTATTCGTGTATTTGGCAAGTATTCCAGCTTTCAGAAAGCTAAGGTTGTGCGAGACAAACGAACAAACAAAACTAAGGGCTTTGGTTTTGTTTCTTTCAAAGATCCTCAAGACTTTATTAAAGCAATGAAGGAAATGAATGGTAAGTTAATAGTAATAATTTTGTATTTATTTTGTATTAAAAAAAATACAAAATTATTACTGTGATGTAATTTGTGATATCGTTAAGAAATACTATTATAAGAATACTATTATAAAATTACTATTATTATTTATAATTTATATTATATGATTGTAGTAATGATTTAATAAAGTCTTATTGATTAATAGTTTATTACTATAGAAAAAAGTTTTGATTGTTTTGAAAAATTGAATTATTTTTGTTGAGTGAAAAAAAAGTTTGTTTTTTAATATTTAAATAAGCTATAGAAGTAAATCTGAATAATAATGCTTGAATTTAATAAAATATTGTAATTCTCAAATCAAAGATTATAAAGTTACTAATGTATGATTTGTGGAAATTAATGGAAGTTATTGATAAAAATTATAAACCAAGAATAAAATTTTAATATAATTTAATTTAGTGATTATTATTTATTAATAATGAATTAGATATAATAGAGTTATATATTGAAAAATATATAAAGTTATCAGTAAATTTTTTTATAAAAAATAAACTTATTTTACTATTTAAAATTTTTAAATAATTTATAACAATTCTAATGAAATTATTTAATCATTTTATAATAATTATCATTATAAAAATTAAACATTACTGTAAAAAAAATTAACAATTTTTAGAAAATTATAACGTAGAATAATATATTCTAACATTATTGAACGTTTCTATTTTAAATGCACAAATTAATTAAATTAGCATTATAAAAAAATTAGATTGAATATGAGATCTTGAGATTCCTTAAAATGTAATATATATTTATATATATGTGCATATACTCAAAAAGAAATAGTGGAACGTCTTTTCACAATCTAAAACATTAAACTATATAGCAATGGATGGATAGACATGGGTATAAAAGATATTAAACAAAAATTTAAACAAATATATTTTTTAATTTTGTATGTATTAGAAAAACATGGAATCAAAATTATATCTATTTAGTATGAAAAAAGTATTTGATTATCTAAACAATATTTTATCAAATTATATAATTATAAGAAGTAAAGTGAATCTTTATTTTCTACTATTAAAATAAAAAAATTTTTTAATGTTTGTGTGTTTACAGTACAAAATTATTTTTGTTAATAATAAAATACGTTATTTTAAGAAAATTATTGTCTAATTATTTTTTTACGATTTGAATAAGATTTAAGATTTTTTGAATGAAATGAATTAAGATTATGTAAAAGTACCATTCATTAATAGTTTCATCTAAATAAAATGTGATTACTGTTTTTCTAATACAGATCTTTTAAGATTTTATTTATTTTGTTCAATTAATCATAATTTGAAATATTTCTTCAGAAAAGATTTGTAGTTGCCAAAAATAAGTTTTGTTTTTAACTTAATATATGTCGAATATAAAATTTGATTAATTTGATATGTTAGAAATTGAAAAACTGATTTTCTCTTTTGTTTTGGAACTGAACTGTATATGAAAAAATCAAATTTCATTTTCTTTCATATATGTATTCCAAATGTAAATAAGTTTATTATTTCAATATTTTAAAACTGAATTCTATAAAGTAAAAAAAATTTGAATTCATCAAAAATTTAATACATGATATTAAGATGTCTTATTATTTTATTAATAAATTATGAAATTTAAAATAATGTTTTTTTTGCAGTCATTTGAAATACATGCATATACATAATTTTTTATAAAAATTTGATACTCAAAGAATAAAAATTTGAAAATTAAAATGAGTTATAATAATATAATTATGAAATAAAGATGTAATTTTTATAGAATTTATTTGTTAATAAATGAATTTTAGGTCATTTTGCAAGAAAATTCATTATTAGAAACAACTATTTTAGGTATATTTATAAATTGTTTAATAAATAAGCAGAACTTTTTAATTTGTAAATTTATGCATAGATTAAGATGTTCAGGTAATGAATTTTTAAAAATGAAAAAAACAAGGATTCTTTTTCATTAAATTTTTTGTTATCTCTTTTTCTTTATTTTTTTGTCTTCTCGTTCATTATTATTTCTGTGTCTACTCTTGGGTTTACTTTCCCGATGGTCCCCAGCCATAGGATATAAAGAGCTGTGGTATGATGGAATAGTGTCGACGAGGTTGGTTAGTTCCACCGTTTCTCAAGGCTACTCTGTAATTGGGTTGAATTATTTGCCCATTTGTCAATTCGTCATTTTTTCTCACCAACTTTACGTTTTTCCTGGTTTCAACTTCTGAAGTACCTGTAACAATTACAATATAGGTTTTTTATTACAATGTATTAAGCAGACACCTTACTAAAACCTCAAAATTAAAATAAATCGATTCAATATTTGTTGTAGAACATAAGTTTTTAAATTTTTTTTAATACTATTTTTAGATAGTATTTGTAATTTTATATCAATCACACTGCCAAATGTAAATAATAAAATTAGGCCTTCCTACTATTTGAGATCCTTGTTTATTTTTCATGTAATTAAATTTAAAACAAAAAATTTTGATAATTAATTATTGAATTAAGGATTTTTGATAAAAGAGTTATAATATAAACTATTGTTAAAAATAATGAAAGATAATGACAAATATCTTTTAGATAATTTTAATTTTCTTAATAAAATTAAATTAATAAAGAATTTATATTTTTTTCTTCATTTTAAGGATTAAATATTTCGCTTTCATTTTATTTAAATACTATCGCTAAAAGATTTTGAATTTGATTTAAATAGGCATGACTATACAATTTATAAGAACTTAAGTATATTATATTCTAATAAATAAAAAAAATATTCTAAAAAATTTATAAATATGTTACGAAAGTGGATAATTAATGTGTAGATACTAAAAATTCAAGTAAAAGTGATGTATTTGATTAATTATATGAGATACAAAAAATACATATTTATAATTAATTGTTGATATTTAATGAAATAGTTTTTCCTGTTAAACAGAACAACTTTATTTATTCATTTCAGTTTTTAAATAATATAAGTATTTGAAAGAGATTTGAATTTGTTATTTTATTGATGAATATGTTCATAATATTGCATCAATCATGGTTATTTAGTTACAATAATCATAGGTATGCACTAGAGTTGACTTTTTTTTTGATGTTTTACCTGAGTGTGAGAGATGATTGATTCGGGGACTCATATAAAGTACAGAGAATGGCATACCACCAGCTCCCCAACCCCGTGACATAAAGACATCTTTTTTCGAGAGTTTTCCGGTGGCCATATGGTTATCAAAGTTGACAAAGTTACCAAAGTTACCAGGGTTGCTAGTCTCTGCTCCCACAGGTGTAGCTTTTCGCCATACATCTGAGTCTACATCCCGTGTTTTGATAAGTTGTACGCTAAAACGCAAGTTTTTAGTTTTTACTATTACATATTATTATATTAGTATTACAACCGATATAAAAATTGATGGCATAATGGCCATAGAAATGACTTCTATTTACTTCGATGAAAAATAGAGATAATAATTAATACAAGTATTAAATCAAGATATGTTTTATTGTTTAAAATAATGATAAATAAGATATTAGAAAAAAAAATATTTATTTTTTTTCATTAAGATTTTTTTATTATTGTTATTGTTAGTGTAAATCTAAATATTATTATAGTTCGATAAAAATGAAACATCTAGCCCATTTGTATTTTTTAACGAAAATATTAATTATTCAATTAATCAATTTTATTAAAACCATTATCTATTATACAGTTAAAAATTTAAAAACATTTTTGTCTTATAGGTAATATTCATAAATTATAAATTTGGTTGAAATTATTCTTGATCCTTTTAGTGATAAAAAAAAAGTAAATTATGAAATAATTGATGAATAAAATAATAACATAAATTTGAAAAAACTAAATGTGTTTTTATCCTACGTTTACTATTTATTTCTTTTATATTTTAAAATTATTGATATTTACAAAGTAAATTTACTTTAATTTTAACTAAGAGTAATTTGTTTGAGCATCTTATTATATAAATTTTAGAAAATTTTTCTGAATTCAATAATGTTATTTTCTACTTAATAATTAGACTAAATATTTTTCTTTTAATAAAAATAGTCGTATTTACACAAATTAAATTAAATTGCGTATATTAAAATTATAGAGCTATATTATGTTTAGCTTAATTTTAATTATAAAAAAAGATGAATAATTTGGATTTTGTTCGTTTAAGAAACTAATTTTTAAATTACAATCTTTGGAATTGTATGATTAGATTAATCCATTTAGTGAATAATTTTTCTTACTAATAGCTATATCATTATAAATTTTTATAATTTTCCATTATCAAATTAAATTTATGAATATATAAACTATTTTAACGCTGATCCATCAAAAGTGGATACAGTAAAAAATAAGGATTAAATTCTGAATATATTTATAATATATTGATATATCAGTGAAATTCTAAATTTAGAGATATATTTAATAATTCCTCTATATTTATATAGTCTTATGGAAAGTTTAAAGAAAGTATAAATTAGAATAAAGGAAATATTTAGCAAAGTAATATGATATATTTTTAAAAGTAAAAAATTAATTAAAAATAAATAAAAAATCGACTCTTACCTATTGAATTTCGAGTCCTGCTCGATGGCGTGATTGCCAAAACGTGAGTTAACGATCGGTAGCCAGTCGATACAGTGCCCGGTCACCGGGTCACACGAGGAAGTGAAAATTGTGGGTAAATCGTCATTATCGTGCCATAAAGATTTCGAATGTAATAAAGGTGCCGAATAACAATTAGATAGGAGAGTCCAGAAACTGATGACAAAACCCGAAAATCTTGCAAATTTTCCTTGAGATTTTCGGATCAGTCTAACGTTGATCATCATTTTTTCTTTTAATTCTTATTATTTACAATACTATTCTAAAATGATAATTTATATTTTATCATCAGTGCAAATTTATATATATCTAATAGAATATAAACTAAAGCATTTTTTGAGTTAATTTTTTTAATAAATGTTAATGTAAGTCTGACATTTATGACAAAAGAATTTCTTCTACTTTAAGATATAATTATTTATTAATTTTTATTTTAAATTACATTTTTAGAGTAAATATATCATAAAAGATATACAATATTTTTATCTTTAAAAAAATTTAAATAAAAATGAAGAAGAGAATTCATGAGAAAAAATTTCTACTTTCGATTACATCATGAATATAATTTACAGAGTAATATAAAAGAATAATTTTTTTGTCTTCGAATTTATTTTTTTACTACATAATAAAACAGTTCTTTTTATGATAAAAAATATGGATGTACATAATTATTCTTTTTCTTTGAATAGTTCATTATATTCACTATATTAATAAACTTGTAAAATAATCCGATATTCTCGAAAAAACTAATATAATGAATTAAGTAATTAATCACTTTAAAATCATAAAGACATTCGAAACTCAATATTATATTATAATTTATTATGATTATGTAATTAAAAAATCATAACAAAATCTTCTTAATTATTCAATTATAAAACGACAAAATTAAAAGTACATTGATTAATACATTCATTAATCTATAGTAATTATAAAAACTGTATAAGTGCATAAATTTATTACCAAATTTTAAGTCTGTCAAAAAAATAAATATTCCGTTGGAATATTAGGTAAAAACTGGAGCAATGCATATATTATACATATATATTAATTCAAATTATATTCTTTTCATTATTGAATATTGAGCATATTTCATATATTTTTTTATAATACATTCATTTTATTACTATAATCTTTTTTTTCATGAAACAAAATATAAAGATACCAAAGTAATATTTTGTTGAACAGTAAATATTGTATTTTATTTCATGCAAGTATGAAAAAAATATTATTGTGTTATATTAGTATATAGTATTAATTGGTACTTTTATATTTTTAATAACATAATTCCCAATACACACGTCACATTGAAAAATGTAAAATACTAAAAATTGAGTGTCATTTAAAAGTAAATCAGATCAATTTCAACACTAACATACACGATAAATATGATTCTTATATATACATAATAATAGTTTTGCAGTTTTATAATTGTTATTTTACAAAAATAAGTTTCAAAATTGTTTTTATTAAAATTAAAATTTATTTATTTCATTAATAAAATTTTAAGTAAATTTACTGAAGTAGTAGTAAAAATAAATTATATTTTAATAATTTCAGTAAAAGAAATGAATTATATTTCTTTTTTAAGTTACTTAAAGTAATTATATCTAATCTTAAACAATTTCCAAACTGCATTTCAAATTAATTAATATGTGTATTATATATAAAATAATTTAAAATTATTATAGAATACATAATAAAATAGAATTTTTATTCTGTATAATATTTGTTAAATGCAATCAGTGATAAATCAATTTTAATAAAAAAATGCAAAAGTGATATCTTGATGTTCCAATTAATTTCATAAAATCTAATATTTAATTATGTTAAAGAATTATCCCAGCTATATATACGTATATATAGTTATTTCATTATATTGCTTTTTATTAATTTATTAATTTTGAATTTAATTAAGATTATTATATTAAGAAAATATTAGTTTTTTGGAACGTTGATTACAAAGTAGTCATATAATTTTTCTGATTGTAATATTTATCTATTTTTCTGTGTTTCCTCAAGAGTATTGCATTAACTATTTTTTAAAAAAATATGTAAAGTTGTATTATTTTGATTATTATTTTGATTTAATTAATCTACTAAACAGACGAAGACCCTTTAAAAATATTATTGTAAAAAAGCAAGACGAATACGCGTGGTTAAACAAATATTTTTTGATGAACATTGATTTAGTTAATAAACTAATTATATTTTCAGTTTATTTATCAAATACTAGTAACATTTGCTTTTTTTATTAATTAAAATATTTTTTTGAATGTTATAAAATTTTATTTAAATTGAATAAAAATATTTTGATCAATTAAATCATTTTCATATAAATTGTTTTATTTAAAACTTATTGAAAAATCGACAATATTAAGTAATCTTATATTTTATCTAAATAAATTTATAAATTTAGAATTTTTAAAATTAGTTTTAAGTATGAAGTTCTTATATATAAATATATGGAATGAACATTTATCTATTTTTTTAAGTTTTAAAACGTTTTTAAAATTGTTATATATAATATTATGTTTTAAATGATTCGAGGATATATAATGAGAATATACCATATTTATATATTTTTTTCTTTAATTCTATGTATAAATTTGTTGTATTAACTATAAAACTAATTATTTAAAATATAATAAATATATAAAATAAGTAACTAATAGTAATTACATAGAGGATAGAATTTAAAAAATTGTTGAAGTTTAAATAGCTCTAATTATATAGAATACAATTTCTAATATGTAATTCATATTTTTATGAATTAAAATATTTATGAGATTTTATAACACATATGTAAATATGTATGACATTAAAACTGTTATATGTGTTAGTAATATTATAAATAAATATTAATCGTGTAATAGATTTTGTAAAAAAAAATTAAATATATAATTAGTTTATAAGAATATTATTATTTTTATTACTATAATTAATAAATTAATAATGTATTTTATATTTATAAATACAATTGTATTTTAAAAAATCTATTACAAATAGTTTACATTGAAATATTTTTTTCAACTATAAAATTACTGTTCTATATTGATTTTGTTATTAATGCATAAAAATAAAATTTTGATAATAGATAAAGATTAGTAATATGGCTTTTTGATACATGTTTGTAATTAAAATTTTTTTTCATTTTTACGAAAAGAGAGAAATTTCATGATAACATTTTTTTTACATAGTCATTAAATGAATTAATATCTAAAATATTTGCGATTCAATTTTAGACTAATTATTTGTACTTACATGCAAATATCGAAAAACTCGCAATTCTAACAGCCATTCTATCGGATTATTTACATGTAATTATTTATAAAAAAATATGAAAAAGTTAAAAGTTATTATAAACAATAGATCGAATCAAGATACTATTTAATTAATTTTCAATAGCACAGTTGTTAATTATTATACATAAATATAGAAATTATTATTATTTAATAAATATGTTTGTTTTATATACGTATATAATAATCATAAATTAGAAGATTGATTTGAATTAGTTTTGTTGTGATATAAAAGATAAATATCTTAATAAAAAACAATAATAAGAATAATAGAAATAACATTTATTTTGTGAGTTTATTTTGAGATAGCACCATCTACTTGTTTTTAACTAGATAACGATTTGAATGATCGATATTGATATAACTAGAATGCTGCTGATTGATAAAAAAATTATATCTAAAAAATTTACAGGGGTCATAATGATCCTACAAACGTTAAATCTTAAAATTCATTATTTTTGTGAACTAAAATATTATTTTTTAAATAAAATGATTAAAATACTATAAAAAGAAAAATTTAACTCCTTAATTTTATATTGCATTAATAATTTAGAATATCTTTGTTTTCTCAAGTACAATTATTAAAAAATAATTTAATATACTGTTGTAATATATTAAAGATTTTTAATTTTTAACTTTAATTTGTGCACATCATAAATTTACTTATAAATTTTTTATATTTGAGGAAACATTAACAAAAATTGATATATTTTAATAATTGATGGTTGACTTATATATTTATTAGTACATTATACAGTTTAAATTTTAAAATAAAATTATGTTTCTAAACTTCTAAAGAAAACGTTTTTTGAAATAATAATTTATGTTATCGAAATGAAATTAAGATATTGTGTACTAAATTATTTACGATTGTCTAATTAAATTTTCAGTTATAATATAAAATTAAAGTACTTTTTATAAAGTAATGTTAAGATGATTTTTAATGCAAAATTTTGTAAGTAGTATATTATAAATTAATATTTTATATTTTTGAAGAATCAGAGAATAAATTAAAATAAATATTACAAGTAAAGTATACTGTAGATTCACTTAGAAGTACTTAGCATTTCTTAGCATGGTTGCAAAGAGTTTATATTTTATAAATATAATTGATTTATCAAGAAAATATAAATTAAATTCAGTTAATCAAATTCAGCTGTCACTTCACAACAAATTATCCTTATTTATTTTATTTTTTAAACATATTTTAATTAACATTTAAAAATTTTCTTTTTCAAAAAATATAAATTTTTAACGCTTGAATAAATTTAATAAAATAAAACAAATACTGATTTTTAAATGTATTGAATATATAATAAAAATTATTAGAAAAATCAAAGAAATATATTATTTCCCGTCAAATATCGATACAGTATTCTATTTTCTTTTAATTTTATTTGATTATAAAAACTAAACAAGTTTTTTTAATATATTTAAAAAAAAATTTTTTTTCCGAATATAAATGTAATAATTTTGTAAAGAAGTTTAAAAAATTATTAATTTAATAAAAATATTAATCGATATGCAGAATTTTTAAATACGTTTTCCTCGAAATTTTTTATAATTCATTTTTAGATTTTAAATATAAAAAATATTTATCCTTAAAATTTTTATAGTGTATATATATATCTTTAATGACCACGAAACTCAAATATATTTATAAAAATATACATTTGTCCATAAAGAATTGATAAATTCTATTTTCTAATCAATATTATCAAAATTTCTTTTTTTATACAAATATTTTTTTCTTTACTTATATGTATTTATAGATTCAATTAGCATTACAAGTTTTTTGAATTCTAGAAAGATTAAAATAATATTCTCATGAATATATATTGTAATTTTGTATATATATCATTTGTATTTTTATTAGATAAAAAACACATCTGGGTTTTGTTTCAGTATAATATTTGAATTGAAAAAAGTTTTTTCTTAAAAAACTACTGCACAGTCTGTTTAAATGTAAAAAAATTTTTGTTGGCAACTTTCCTGAATTATTTCATAATTCGATTATACATGAATTATAAAGTAACAGTTTATAAAACATTCGAATTTTAATTGATTAAATTATTTGATTTATTTGTACTCTACTTCATATTGTGATTATTCTTAATTAATTAATTACCATGTCGTTAAGGCTAATTTTTTTTTATAGAAATCAATTTTTATTCTAAGTTTTATATTAAATATTTTAGTTAATTTAAACATTTTTTTTTGTATTATTGTTAAATATTCTAGTGCATAAACTTACATTTTAGTAGCTATGAGTATGATAAAATATCACACATTTATAATATAAATACTGCAACTATGAAAATAATATTTTTTTGTCATTCCAGTCAAGGAAATAGAATATATTATTGTTTTTATCAAAAAGTTCATCTTATATACTGTTTATGTTTACATTTAATTAATATTTATACACATAAAAATATAATTTAATTATATATTTAAATATAATTTATATAAATATAAATTGTTCATCATATTTTTTACGTCCTGTTTTAATTTTGTATATAGTGTTAGATTTTATTTTAAGTTTATGAAAATTTATTATTTATTTTTTATTATATTATAATTTATTTAAATGAATTTATAAAATGATTAAAAAGAAATTTTATATTTTCTACATTTGTGAATATCTCATTATGTTGAGAAGTTTATATTTTTATAATATAATATTTTACTTTCATATCTTTGTACTTTTCAGAATAACAATAATTAAATTTTTCCAATAAGATAGATTTTAAATAGTTTATCTTTTACTATACGATTTATTTTTAAAAATTGATTATTCTTGTAGATGTGGATTGTTAGTTTCTAATTTTGTGTTAATTTATATATGCACAAAATTTCAATTTACTATGCTTTATATTAAATGTATGTAATTTTACAATGTGAAAAAAGCGAGGAAAACAAATCATACCATAGGTGATATATTCTAAATAATAAAAGCATAAAATCTGTACGCGATGTATTTATAATATAAATAAATATTTAAGTTTTCCTTTAATTACATCTATAAAATTAAATTTTATTGACTTAAATTAAAAATCTAATGTTAATAGGTTATGAAAATAATATAGAATATGTATGTTTAAGAATATCAACCAATATTTTTAGTAGGACTTTTATGTACTTTTATGTAATTGATTATTTAAAAAATATTCTACGTTTTACGTTCTATGAAATTGTAAGTGTACACTAAATTATGTATTTATTTTAATATTAAAATGTACTAGAACTTTTTTAAATTGCTACTATAGAAATAAAATGTATAAAAAAGACAAGTCATTACTATCACAAAAATAATGAAAAATTTATAATAAATATTTTGTTAAATCATTTGAATTTATTAAAAAATAATATTAATAATATCAATTATGTCAGACAAATTTACTAAACAAAAATCACAAGATACAAAAATTATATAATTTGTAGTATAAAAGTTTATTAAATTGTAGTGCAGATAAAAAGAGTAAAAATTTTTTGTTGAAAAAAAAACAGTGTTAATCATCAAAGGATGAGTCGCGATAGGGTGGGAGCGTGACTGTCAATGTTAGATCTTGTAGGAAATACCTCTCTTTGGAATCTTGTTGGTAGAAGCAGGGCAGAAAATTGAGCAGTTCAGCTGGGCAACGTTCTTTCGTGCAGGACTTGTTAAATAACCTCCGGCAGGTGCGCCGTTGTCGATTAAGAGTCGCTTTGGTGTCGGGGCCAACTTTCGAGTTGGGCCGCTTATGACGAAATGCGTTACGTTGAAGTATCAGCCGGTGCTTGGTTCAGCGATCCCCTACCATAATCGCGGAAAGCCTCCCTACCTCGGTCTAACTAAAAACCAATTGGATAGCAGCCATGGTCTGTTTCTGAAGAGAAGGGAATTTTTGCACACTCGTTTATTCTCATCTTGCTTCGACGATATCGGACAATTTCACGATCGATCAAATGCTATGCTGAGACATTCGCGTGCGGATTATTTGATTACTACTTTACGTGGGATTTCAATTCCAAATTTTTTTAACAGTTTTTCAGCTAATTTCATTAGAATTGCAACGTGAGGCTTGAAAATTTTGAATCTTTGGCATAATTAATTACGTTATTAATTATGTCAGCTACTTTAGTATCCTTGTAATTATGAATTATAAACACAAAGATAAAAACGAGAACGATAATATTATTTTATGATTTTTATTTAATTTTTTTAAGATTTTCTGTGTATTATTTTGACATTTTACATATGTATTTTCAGTGTGTAAATATTATCCTAATGATTTACATATGTGCCCTCAGTAGTTTTCTTCACCAATTGTATTTATTCTTATTTTTTTATTTATAAATTCAATGAAAAACTTGTCGATTAAATATAATTTTTTTTAATTACCTAAATGATATATTAAAAATAATTAATTGATAAAAATTTGTATGCAAAGTTATATTTATTATTTTATTCAATTATATAAAATTACTAAACATAAAAAATACTTACAACCTTATGAAACATCCGTAAATCATAAAAAATTGGATTTTACTCCTAAAAGTAAATATTTTTGAATATCTTAAATAATTGATAAAAGTTTACATTGATAGACTAAATGCGATATATATTCACATTTGTATTAATCTTGTTTACATTAAATATACTCAATTGTCACAACATATTACAAATACGCAATTTAATGTATAAAATATATTTTTCATAACTTACTTAAATCAAAATCACTTCTTACACACGTTCATTGCAATATATGCATTTATATTGTTCTTTGTTTATAATAAATATATACCGAAAAGTAAATATACGTATCTAATATAATATGAGTAATTTTCTAAAAGTTTGCAAAATTTTTCGTAATTAGTAATAAAAATTAAAAAGGGATGTTGATAAGAAGACACTTATAGTACATAATAAATTTTTATTACCTGCATCTGTACATTAATATAAGTTTTCATATTCAACATTCAGTTAAAATAATATTTATAAATTCATAATATAAATTTCCATTATACTGATAAACAATAAATACTTTTATTCATATTTTATTAACCAAAGTATTTAATTTAATCTCTATAATTTTTTGATATTCACAAATATAAATTTACTTTCAGATATAATATTTCTAGTGATACGTTTTATTTATTAAACAATTTTTAAGTATAATAAAATAATGTTTAATAATAATTTATACAGTGATATAAAAACATTGTAATTTTTATAATGGATTTATTAAAATGCCAATTTAATAGAATAAGAAAAAAATATACGATTTAAATATTTTATATAATATTTGGTTTATTAAACTATTTTTACTGATATAAAATGATTTGATAAATTTATATATTAAAATAATTTTAATTATTATTCTGTATAAACTGTATTAAGTGAAGATAACTAAATGGATAGCAATAGGAAATTGAAAATTACAATATATTTTTAGTTTTATTTATCTTTTCTCTTGTTTTCTAGTATTCGATTTTAAATGCGCTTAAAAATCATTTTTTGAGTAAGTAGAAAGAATTTATTTAAACATTAAAAATTTATACTATGGATTTTAGATGCATATAGATTTTTTTAGTAAATTCTAGCAACAGTAACATGATTTATTCATGAATACAGAGTATATATATATTTTTCAATTTACAAACTATATAACTTTACCATAATAATAAACAACTATTATTAAAAATTATAATAATTTTAGAAAACTAAAATTCTTTCCTTATAAAATCTTAATCATTATTATTATTTAATATAATAAAACAATGCATTAAACAAACGTATTCTAATAAAATAAAATTAAACGATTGGTATTTTTAAAGTTCATTTAATTTAGATCAAAATTTGATAAAATTAATAACATATTTACAATATTATATTAGTTCATATGATTTGGAATAGATTCTAACCATTATCTATACAATATTTTTTTTGAGCTGTATTTAAGAATTAATAAACAATAATTCATTACTATTATTCCTAAGTTATTAAAATAATTTACATTTTTGTATAAATTTTCCTTAATTCATATAATTTTTTTTTTTAGTTTAATACGAATAATAATAAATATTTAATATTTTTGTTTAACCTTATAAGAATCTATTATTTATAATTAATTAATAATCAGAGATTAGCAGATTTTTACTTTTATTTATTCAGAGATGAATAAGTTCAAAATTTTTTTGAACATATAAAAGAAACTGTGATGTTTTTTATTGAACATAATTAATAACTACGTAAAAAATAAATACATTAAAATTAATTATAATTTAAAAAATTTTTAATAAATTAAATGAAGCGTTACAACTTTTAAAAGTATTGAATAATAAAGGCTTCATATGAAGTTAGTCTGATCTCTTATTAATATTATGTATATACATTTTTTAGTTCATATACCATTAAGGGTTAATTTCCTGTTATCTGCTGATTCCACATATAAAAATTAAAAAATATTTTCAGCAGAAGTTGATAGAAAATTTATATGTATCTTTTACTGAAAAACATATCCAAGCAGATATATATATATATATATATATATTATTGATAATGCTTAAACAGATTCATGTATACGTAATAGTTATTCATTACCAATCTGAAATATTTTGTTGGAAGAAATAATTAATAATTAATAATTTCATCGAATTTTTTATTTTTGTCAAACATTTTATTTTCATTCAACATACTTCATTTCTTTTTTTATTTTTATAAGTATGAATGAATTATATTTGGAAGAATTACATATCATCGAGAAAACTTGAATGTTGTACACGAACAGGTTACATAGATATATGATATGAAAACCAATATTAAGATAGTTAAAAAAGAAGAAAAATAGAATGAAAGATTATGAATAATTAAATAAATATAAAATACCTATATACTGACTAATCATTATAATAAATTTCAAAAAAATATTTTTTTATAATTGTTTTTCTAATAGTTTTTATAAGTTTTTTAAAATAAAAATGAATATTGGGAGTCATGATATCTTTAAAGTATATGAATTATTTTAATTTAAAAAGTGTGACTTAATGTTAATAAAAACTATAATTCAAAATTTAAAATCTTAAATAAGACATTCAAAGTAACATTATTTTACAAATAAATATACATATTTATGATCTGAACTTTGAATATTTTTTAAAAAAATTTATAAAAATTTTTATTTGTTATATTTGTGACAAATATTAAAAAAATTTTTTATAAATAAGTAATATTAATTTTTTTAATTATTTTATTAATAAGCAGTCGCTTTTGAAGATACAATTATAAATTACTGACGTAAATTGAAAAAAATCACATACAGATTATTTTGCTTTATCAAAACATTTAATTGAAAAACACATTCAAAATTTTATTTATATCTGTAGTAAAATCACAATCTTGCATAAAAAAAATTAATTTAATTGGTGAAAGTTGTTCTTTTATTTTTTTTATGAAATGTGTAAGAATTTTTAAATTCTAGTTCGTTAAATACTTAATATTTAAATTACTAATGCTTAAGATTTAATGTTAAACTCATTTAATAAAAGTAATAATCAGAAAAATATATTGAAAATGAATTTTGATAGCATTAAAATAAATGTAATAATAATTAAATTAAATTTATGAAAAAATAATAAAATAAACAGTCTAATTTTATTACATAGTTCAAAAGGTACATTTGTGTGAGAGAGGTTGACTACAAAAATAAATGTTTCATTAAAATACACTTTTCTTTTATTTTCTTAATCCTTATTAAATTTCTAACTGACCCTTACTCTTTTTCTTATAAAGTAAATAATCCATTTTGTCCTATAGAATTTTTTTTCTTACGTCTTATTATAAGTCTAAAAAAATATTCATTAAATAAAACAAAATATTTCTTTCGTATTTTTTAATTATAAATTATAGCTAAGCTTTAATAAATAAAATTTATAAAAAGTAAATAAGCTAATTTATGAATTTTATTGTTTGTATATATATTTACAGTATGATGTGAGTTCCAAAAAATTAGTAAAAGCCAACAAAAAGAACTTGTGAAGTGAAATTATAGATTTATTATCGTTAGTAATGGAAGAGAGAATAATATATTGTTGGTATTTGTGTCACAAAGGAGATTGTCAAAACGAATTAACATAGTTTACAAGATATAGGATTATATAAATGTACATAAAGGCATAAAAACATCAAAATATTTGATTGATTTAAACTATCAAAAGTTATGCACAAAGAAAATATTAAATATCTTAAATAAGTTTAATAACAAATTATTAAAATGAAATAATTTTTCTAACCTTGAAAATAAAATAAACGAGGATAGTTAATAGCATACACAAGAATTGGTATGACACAACAAGTAGTTCTAGTAAACGTGTGAGTACACCTTGTGTCTATTATCGTAAAGTATTTAGCAACTTAATAACACGATTAATTTTGTTTACTCAAATTATTTAATCTAATTTAATATTTTTATTGTTGTATAATTAACATCCGATTATTCCAATTACTATAAATTATTATAAATTAAAAAATATTTTCTTATCACGAAATTTATTATGTACCATTTCTACTATATTTAATCATAAATATGTATAGTATATTGCTATATAATCGCTGTATAATAGTATTAAAATATATATTATGATAATGAGTGAAAAAGTAATTATGAGATGATATTTTATGAAATAATGACACACAAAATAAAATGAAATGCGACGAATTTTTATACATGTATTCAGATGTACTTTAAATGCTTTAAATTATTCAAATAATTGAAAAAAACAAACAAAATGTTGTATACCTAGAAGAATTCAAATATAAATTTAATATTGATAGAATAATCATATAAAGCAAAGCAGTTTTTCTCCACAAAATAATAATATATTCTCAAGCTCACGATCATGCATAACAATTGCTTTGATAATATCTAAAATATATTCCCAAATTATGCAGATTCTTTAATGATAAATGTATAAAGTAAATTAAATAATTTACTGTAACTGAAATGTCATCAGGATTCGAAGTAAATCAATAATACGCAAAAGTAGAAATTGGGAGAGGCTATTTGGTCTAAGTACCGTGGAAATGATGAATTTTTGAACGGATATATGAGGTGAACGCAAGTCCCGGGGAACCCACTGAAAAACTTCAGAGGTCGAGCCTTGGTTGCGAGTTACACACCATGATTAAAGTTACACTTCTGATCCGTGGTACGCACACATACTAATTTATTCAATAAGTGACGTAAAACAAATTAGCTTACTTGTGATTATTTGTAGCTCCTAATATAAAAAATACTGTTTTTTTTCATTTAGTGCTTTATGGAATTAAACAATTCGAAGATTCTTAAACAGAAATATATTTCTTCCTTTGAAAACCTGTATCAAGCTTAGTGATATATTATTTATCATTTTTAAACTAAACTGATTTAACATGAATACTTAAATACTGATTATTGTTTGCAATTGTAGAAATAAATAATTTAAAATAAAATTTCAGTTTACATTCTAATCATAAGTATTTAATATTTATAAAACAAACTAGAAAGAACATTTATTTAATTATACATGGAATTGTTATTATATTTTGGTAGATAATTCAAAAGAAAATATTAATTTTAATATTTCTAATATTTTATTATTTATTTTGTATAAGTTTTTTTAATTTATTATTTAAAATTTATTAAAAAAATTAACATGCTGTGTTTAATTTACTTATGAAAATTATAACTTTTATTATAAGAAATACGATGTTGTAACTCTTTTTCGTCATTTAGAGTCACAGATGTTGGCCAAATGTATACATGTCTCAAGAATCAAGTTGGTAGTGGTTTAAGAAAGTTTTAAAAGAGTTTTTGATACTTTTATATAAAACTCCCGATTTTAATGAAAATAAGAATGTTATTTTAACAGAGTAATTAATAAGAATAATTGTGAAGCTAAAATAAGATCAACAATAATGTATAACAGAAAACAGAGAAAAACTACAGATAATAAATAACGATAATAAATATTAATCATTGATACGAAAATAATATTGATACGTGAAAGAGGAGATTCTTCCAAAGCTATTCTAATCGTTGAAATGCAACTTCAAATATATGTAATTAATTATACTCATTTTATTCTAACGATAATAACATCCTTTTACAATTACCTAAAAAGATTGATTAAATTTTCGTTAAATAAGCATACGTGAAGTGAATAATTTAGTATGGAATAAGATATATTAAATTTAGACTAATTTTATTCTATATAATAGAAAGTTTATTTATAAATATGAGTTATTAATATTATGAATTGTATAGAAAATAATTAATACATAATAAAAAAATTATAAAGGTGTTATTCGTAACATCGTATATACAACTATTTATGATATTTAATTTTTAATATACAATAATATTTTTCTTTCAAAATGGCTAAGTAATTTTTTTAAAATGAACTCAATTAACTTTTTTATATAGTTGTGATAAGATTAAAAACTATTAAACAATAAACTATCTTCTTTCAAAAGTAAATTTTTTTCAAAATAGATAAATAGATCATCTAGGTGATTTATACATTTCACGCCTAAATATTGCATCTAAAGAAGTTTATGAATATTAAATTAAAACATATCAAGTAGAATAATTAATTTATAAAATTGATAGATATTTTATTTATTCTTTTCCATTAAATATGGTAGTTATAATAAGATATTTAAAGTTGTACGTTCATGGCTTATAGTTTGACTATAATAAAATTGTTTTCAATTTTCAGTAATTCTATGTCAAAATTGAATATAATTAAGTAAAATTAGTAATTCTGAAGATAAGAATTATGTATCACTTTAAAAAATTATTATCTAAATGATTTGAGAAAAGTTCAAATTTTTAAAAAATATCGATCTTTATTTGAATTTATTCAAAGTATGTGTAGAAGTTATAATTTTTTACAAGATATATAATTAAATTCTTATTCAAGGGAAAATAATAAAAGATTTCTATTGTTTTTATTGATACTCAGAAGTTTAGTAAAGTTAATTATATTATATTTTAATGTTTTAAAAATGCATATTTGTGAGTAGAATGCTCAAAGGAATTTAAGAAATGGTAATTTGAAGAAGATTAAAGAAGAGTTAGATATTTAAACGACCTAAAAACGTAGGTCATTATTTTATTTGAGTAAGACATTTGCCTTTATAATTTCGAAATATACTGCTTTGTTCTAAGAATGTAAGGTTATCCTTTATTTATTTGCAAATCATTATTTTATAAATTTATTATAATAAGTATACAGACAGTTTAGAATAAAAATTTAATATAACATATGAGATAATGAAATATTTTTGATAAAAAAGGTACATTTCATTTAAATTAAAAATTTATATTTTTATTTTTTAAATAGATTATTCATAATTATAATAGGTTATGGTGACAGCTTACATTGTGTAAAAAGAAAAAAGTATAAAAATGGAATTGGAGACGAATTAGAAAACTGTAATAATGGTTCGTTATTTGTATATTAGTGGAAATTGAAGATAATTTATTAAAAGTGTAAGAAAGTAAATTCAAAGGACTAATGAAAATCAATGTGATATAAAAAAAATAAAGAAATTTAAGAAAGCTGATAGATCTGTTAAAGAATAATAATAATGATAAAAAGAACAAAGCATTAGGAGACTCAGATAATGGTAAAAAATTTACGAATAAAATAAAGATCTGAATAAAACGATAGTTTTATTTACAAAAATATGAAAAAACTAATGCTAATTTTAAAAAGAATTCTAACAATAATAAATTTAATCAAAAAGAGAATAGATACAAGACCAAGAATATTTTTTGTTGTGCATATGGTCAGAGATCATATTAAAAGAAACTGCTTCAGATGTTATACTGATAGTTCAAAAGTCATATAATCAGCCCAATAAATACATTATTTATACAATAGGTTGTTTTTTTTAATCATTAAGTAATCCTTAAATTAGAAATGGTTATCAGATCTACGCACATGGAAAGAAATTATAAACATTATGTAAACGAAAAGTGTTTGAATTTTAAATGTACCAAAAATAATACATTTGTTGTTAGAGATATCGCGAAAACAGAAGTAAATTTTTCAATTACAGAATTCGGAAGACATACTTATTCATGCTAGATAATTTTATTATAGTGAAATGATCAGATAACCGTAATTTATATAAAGTAGATTTTAACACAAAAATAATTTACGAAGCAAAATTAAATGGCAAAATTAATAATCTGTTATGGAGATATAATATGAATATATCACAAAGAGATAAACAAGAGAAACATTGAAAAAATAGGAAAGAATACTGGTGGCTAACATAATTATATAATACTAATGATAAAAGGAAAAAGAATTCCTGAGTAAATATACATATAAACGTACAAAAACTAATATATAATTATATAAATAAAAACAGAAGACATAAAATTAAACTACTATGTAATTAATCCTTAATATTGTGATAATTGAATATATTTAATGTAAATAAATATAAATTCCTAATTTCCCATATTTATTATAATATGCCCGTTTTCTCTCCCACACTCATATAGATATACAAAAAAATCATAAAAAAATTGAATGTACAGTTTTTTTATATTAACCATTTTCTGTATATAAATAAAAATGTAAAAAACGTTCTAAAAAATATTTTTTCTCCCGTAATAAATTCTTATACACAAAAAAATCTTAATTATAATAAAAAAAGAAACAAATAACTTATAAAACGGCGATTGCTGTATAATACAGTCCATTGGTGATAAATAATTATTATAAGTAAAATTATTGTTTATTATGATTTAAAAAAGGCAACATATTGTATAAATATTATATTTATTGGATTCACATAAATAATTTTTAATAAAAAACAAAAAAATATAAAGTAGATTATAAGTTTAATTGTGATGTAAATGTAGTATTAATTATTAATGATAAAAGTAACATATTACAACTATGTGAACACTTGTGCCATAAAAATAAAAATTGCGTTAAAACTTTTTTAAAAACTTTAATAGATGTAAAAGCTTTTAATAATTTATTTGAAGGTTTTTCATACAGAAAACAAGTAAAATAATCTTTCAATAATACACTTGAATGGACAAAAGAAATCTATAAAATAATATGTACAGATATGTGCAAATTAATGTTGGTAAAATAATTAGGTAAAAAAGATATTTGATAATTTAAAAAAATAATTATTTTTCATTAAACAAAACTTACTTTATTTATGAGAAATCGGAATTTTGAAAAAAATTTTTGCGCTTTGAAGAATTAATTCAGTTTAATGAAAATATTAAGCAATTTTATAGTGATGTCAAAAAATAATTTTCAAAACATATTAGTAGTATACAATATATAATTCAAGAAAATTGCAGATTACGAAAATCGTATCATTCTAGAAGTTGCGAAGTGTGTGCTTTTTTCAAAATTAAAGCTCTCCAAATCCTTATGGGCAGAAATTATGAATACGGCGATTCAAAATATAAATAGATTTAAAACCAAATAAAAAGAAAAATTAATATTAAATGAAATGAAATTTAAAATATAGAAAAAATAATGTAAAAAGCGAGATTTGTGATAATTTTCTCTAAGAGCGATAAATAATCTCAATGATGAAAAATTATAAAAAGAAAATATATATTTATTTATAAATTATACCATGAGAATTAAGAGATGGAAGTAATATTAAATCAAAATCTAAGCATTGTACAATAATAAAACTTGAAAATTAGTTGAAAAACTAATAAAATAAATAATTATTTAATGGCTTTATTAAAGAAAACTGAATTCAAATGGTACTGAAAAATATAAAATGCGATTATTTGTCATAAGATACTTTTAAAGAGAAGAAACAGAAATTACGAGTTTTGATACGCTATTGTAAATCGAAATTTAATGAAAAAATTTTAATAAAATAAAAGTTATCTATTGTATTCCTTCCTATTAAAATAAAAACAACTTATCTTTTAGCAAAGTTTAGTACTAAATATTAAAAATGTATTTACTTCGCTACTTTAATAAAAAATATTTTAATATACGTTGATATAGTAAACCTAATTAATTTTTATTATAGTATAAAAATCTAATAAAAGGTGATGCTTAGTAAATATAAATTTTTTAAAATAATCAATGATCAGATAAAATTTTATTATTTGATAAATTCGGTCAAAGGCTAAGTGTCTAATTTACATTTGTTATCACAATTAAAATCTAACAACCAACAATCAAAGCATTAGGGCACGTATGATAAAACCTACAATCTGATAATCAAAATAACACATGCTATTTATTTACGAAATATGGTGCACCGAAAAAAACTACGCAAGACTGGTATTAATTTTTCTTGTATAACTTGACGCTCTTTGAGTTATCTAACATATTTATAAACTTAAATACATATTCTAAGAATCCATAGATAAATTTTAGTGTACTAGATTTTCTTTTATTCATAAATAAAAATGAGATTAATGAATTATTATTTAATATTCTACATATTATATTAATGTATTTATTATTTAAATAAATAATATATACTTATAATTTGATAATGGAAATATTTTAATATTACACTTGGTTTACTATAAAAATTATTAGAACCATTAAAAATTTGTTTCGGCATTAGAAAATCGCCGAAGCCGGTCGAGACTGTTTTACAACACAAACCAATGTAGTTAGAATTGCGAAAAAAATTTTTTTAAATAATGTTTATTTATTTAAACCCAATAAATATAATATATTGTGTTTTTACAATCATAATAAATCAATGATTTATATAATATATTGCTTATGACTAATACGCTTCCGTATACAGCGAACGCAGTCTTACAGTTTATATATTTTTTTTTGTTTGTGAAAATTTGTTATGGGAAAACAAATTGTTTGATAACATTTTTTATATATATGTCTGTGGGTGTGGAAGAGGAAACGGGATTATGGGAAATTAGGAATTTATATTTATTTACATTTTTTTACATATGAATAATTCCATTATTAAAAATGTTAAAACATATTTAATAATTAATTACGAAGTCATTTAATTTATGAGTTTTATTTTTTACTGATTCAGTATTTTTTTATATCATTATTATCTAATTATGTAAGCCACCAATATTTTTTTCGTGTTTTTTCGGCGTTTCACTTTTTTATCTCTTTATGATATATCCATATTGTATCTCCATAAAAAATTTTTATCATTGCTAGTTAAGTTTGCTTCATAAATTATTTTTGTATGAAGTCTTTTTCAATTTATGTGGTAAATAATTGGTATGTTGTCTTTATCTTGTAGGTATTGATTATTATCTAAAAATGTTAATGTTTCTGAAGGGACAAATCCTGTTTTTAAACATTTTGAGAAATATATTGGGTTTGGATTTATTGTGTTTGAAATTAGACTATTTTCTGTGATGCGGTATAATTTTAATAAATGGTTTCTATTTAATTTTAATATGTGACAATCGATTATTCGTAAATTTGATTTATTGTGTAATATTTTATTTTTTTTATATATTTTTTATAAAACCTTGCTTCAGTCCTGTACAATTTAAGGTAGGCTCTTATACATTTTCTTTCGAAAAATTTTGGTTTTTCCATTTGATGTGTCGTTATATTGTAGTTGAAGGAGCAAGCATATGTTAGGATTGGTCTGATACGTCCTTCATAGCATATAACTTTTATTCAGCTATTTGAGTGCTTTGAAGAAAATAATTTTTTGAATCCCCAAAATACTATTTTTGTTTTTTCCAATTGAGTTTTTATGTGATAATTATATTTTAATTTTGTATATAGATGTAATCCTAAATATTGATTTTGTTTGTGAGGAACTGTCTGTTTTTTGGTGAAACTGCTCGATATTTGAAAATTTTTATAAATTTTCCTTTCTGAAACACTTATCTGGGATAAGTTATCTCAAAATAATATAGTTTCGCATTTATTTGCATTAATTTTTAATTTCCATGAATTATAATAATCATTTATTTTTTTGAACAATTCTTGTAATTATGATTCCAGTTTTGGTGTTTTATTCAGGAACATAAGTTATTAAATAGTCTGCAAATGATATCGATTGTAGTATTCCGTAAATATTCTTAGTAAGGTGAACCTTGTAAGTATGTTGGAGCGTTAAGTAATAAACATACATTCCAGGAAAGAGATCATGTTTTTTCGATGCTGTGAAGGAAATTAAGACTACCGATGTCTTCTGTATTTCTTCAAAAACCTAGACACTATAGTGTTTATTTTAACACTATTATAGTTAATTTAAATTGACTGTATTTTTGCAAGTTAAATTGTTTGTTTTTGTATACTTTCATTTATAATTATTGTATAACTGTAAATATAAATCCAATTTTTTTTATTTAATATCTGCATACATAAATAAGAACACGTGTAAACAGTCCAGTGAAAGTTTGTAAAAAAAATAATTTTGTAAAATAGAAAATAAATATATTATATTAAAACTTTTACAGATAATTTTAATTTTTAATATTTTCTAAGCTCATTTGTGTCGTCAACATTTAATATTTTTATTAACATATGAATATCACGATAAGAAAATGATTAAGAAACACAGATAATTATTTAAATTAAATATAATTAGACATTAAATAATTTATTTTTATAATTATGTAAACCCGATTCTTAAATAATACGATTGATGTAATTACTGTATTTTTAAATTTTAGGATGGATTTTCTTTTCTATAAAATTTGAAAACTTATAAATATTTCTTGTTTAATACAAATTTTATAGCAAATTTAATAAAAAATATCAATAGTATTAATACTAAATTTCTTTAAATTTCTTTAAAAATAACCCATTAAATAATAATTTAGTGTTTTATTAATATCCTTCTATGATACGTAGTAATGATACTGTAAAGTTCATTTTATTATAATCAACAAAGTTGCATTAAAAATTTTAGAGTTTAGTTTTGAGTTTTAGATTTAGAAATATATAACTATTTTTTTTTTAATAATAAAATTAATATGGTATAACATTACAATTCTCTAAAATTTAATAAGCTATTTTTATCATAAGGATGTACGGTTTCATCTAATAATTAATGATATAACTTAATTTAGTTATTTGAAAAATGTTATAATAAGTATTTTTATAATTGTCATTAAATTTATATTTAATAAAATTATTTTATAAATAAAGAACATGTAGTTCGATTATAAGATTGCTTGCAAAATGGATCAAATTTCTTTAATGATCTGATTATAAACACAATAAAAACGTTGATAAAATCATTTTCCAAATATATATTAAATCAAATTAATTTTTAAAAATTATTTTTAAAATTCTTAAAGATTATATTTATAACATCCTGGTTTATAACTTTGCAATACTAATATGAAAAAGCATTTGGTTAAGTACAATTATTAATTAATAACTACAAAAATTTTTTGGATCCCTATCGAAATAAAATAATTATATATCTATTTTCATTCGTGTTTATTAACAGAACTATCAATAGTATTAAAAGTGATTTAAAAGTTTATCTGTCAATCAGTTTATCAGTATATACATTGTGATAATCTAATATAAAAGATAAAAAATTTACATGTTTCAAACAATTTCGTAAATAGAAAAATAAATATTTATTAAAATTTAATAAATTGGTTTTATTCAATTTTGTTAAATTATTATAATTAAATAATTAATCTATTAATAAATTTTTTTATTAGATATGAAGGGATGTAATAAAGAGAACACATTGAATTACATTAAAAAATCATAAAAAATACTCTTATTGCAGTATTTCGGTATATATTAATTAATAATTATTTATTTTATTTAAATTTCCTATTTTTATTAAAACAGTAATTAAATGTTAGTAATTAAATAAAAACAATTTTTCTCAATAAATTAATACGTTACCATATGAATAATGTACAATTTTTAATATTATTGTAATACATAAAAATAGTAAATAAAAGATCTCACAAATTTTATATTTAATATTTTAATAAATATTTAAAGCTTTTTAATAGACTGAATATTTTAATTTATTTATCATTAAATTTCAGTTATTGGAACAATTTTATATGAACGAGATCTTTAAATAAATCTCAAATATTTAATTTTAAAAGTATGGTTACATTAAATGTACATCATAGAAATAGATATCAAAAGTTTATAATTGTAATAGAATATACTAATTTCTGTCAAATTATCCCATTTTTTTCAAAAAAGAAAATACAATATTTATTGAAACTATTGTAATGTAATAGATAATTTATGTATAAGTAATAATAGATTCTAATAATTCTTTATTTTTATAAAATATAAATTTTAACAGTGTCAAAACAAATATTTTAGATACTTCAAATGATTTAATGAAAATTTCTATTTCAGAAAACATTAAACTATTTAAATCAATTATTTTATTAGAAGTTAATCTAAATATAATCTTTGTTCATAATTATATATCATTGAAAATATTTGATACATTTTATTTATTTTCTGCAACTATAACGTAATAAATATGTTATAATATACAATATTTTTTATCAATACAGTTAAATATATTAGTTTTTTGTTTCAGGAAGATACGTCGGTTCTCGTCCGATAAAACTGCGTAAAAGTAGTTGGAAACAACGTAATTTAGACTCTGTACGAAAGAAAGAAAAAGAAAAGCAAGCATTAATCGGTCTGTTAACTGGAAGATAGAGTTAAGTTAATTAAAATAGTATTATAAATAAAAAGAAATACATTCTTTATAAATCTAAATGAAACCATACAAATTATTGCAATTATATCCAAAATATTGCGAATTCAAGTGCGATTATAATAATGTAATGAAATGTTTTTTTAAACATTTAAGGATAGTGTATTTAAAGAACTGTTAATACTGTTTTATAAAAGTATACTTATAAAAATTAAATTAGCAAGAAGATGACAAGAATAACACGATTACTAATAACGTTCTACCGTCACTAAGTGTATGCATTAATGAGAAATTTTCATGTTTTAAGCTTTATCTTTGAAATTTTTAACAAGCGAATATTTCTATTTCAACAAATAGAATTATTGAACAAGATTATCAAGATATTTTTTTAATAATTTCGTTAAAAATACTTTTTTGAGTGAGTTAATTTATGGAACTATTATATGCAAAAATTGAGCGATTATCTCAATTACATTGTACAGAGTTATATGTTACAGAAAAAAGCCAAGAGACTAAAATGATGATATTAATATATATGTACATATTTGGGCGAACTTTAATGGATATTCAGTCAACATGTACTCGAAAAGTAAGTAAATAAAATATCGACGTCTAAATATTTTAGTTTATTAATAGTCTTTTATAATATAACAAAGTGTATATCAGCCTGTTTGAATAAATAAATAAAATTAGTAATTATGAATAAAAATTCAGATATTGTTGAAAAAAACCAGTCGCGAATTCAGTAAATACTATTCATTCAATTTATACGTATTTTTATACAAAATCCACCGATAGAGTAAAAAACATTTAATTAGTTGTGAAAGGATTCAACTAAACAACATCTTAATTATGTTATAAGTAGGTTTAGAGAAACATGAACATCATTCTAGTTTTTTTATTAATTTTTGTTTGTTTCCTATATACTAATTTCTTTTATTTTTTTTCTCTACTTACAATTGCAACATTAACATTTTTAAATATAATTTGAAGATCATATTGGAGTCGACAAGTATCAGGCGATATTTTATTTTAATTCCAATAAAGAAATCTTTTATTATTGCAACAATATAGTTATATTGTATATGTATAGGAGTTTAAAATTTTTCGAATGGTTTTTAGATACATAAGTGTTATAAAGTCGATTTTTGTTTAAGAACAACAAATGAAATTATAAATCGTCTGTATTAATTTTCATTAAAAATTTTAAATAAAATAATTTTATAACTTAATATAAACGTGGATTATTATTTTTCCTTCTTCTGTCTTTACCAATATAAGTATAACTTCATTTAAATTTTAAATTGAAAACTTGCCGAAATACATTAACTGTGAGTAAACATATTAATATACTTATTTAAAAAATTGAATTTTAAATACCTTCAATGTGTTTCATATAAAAATATGTAATAATTTTATGACGTCAACTTGTCATTATATTTGGATATACAAAAGCTGGAAAACATCATTAATACTATATTTTATTCATTCCATACACCTTTTTATGCTTATTAATATTTTTAAATATATTTTTATTGATAATACATACCTGCATTTAAATGTATGTAGATATATATTGTAAATTGAAGTTGAATATGTTGCGATAGTCGATAGTCATATTTTCTCATGTTTTTATAAAATTCAATTTTAACTATATTCTGTATTAGTTGATTTGTCATAATAATTTTGTGGAAAAATGAGTGAAGAGGGATTATATAAAGATTTAGAATCTGAAGGAGAAAGTGAAAATCCTTTGGGGGTAAGCTTTAATTCATATATTTCATAAATTAGTAGAATATAACTAAAATAAGAAAAGAGTTAAGTTTAACTAAATTCAATAAATAACATTTTAATAAATTTAGTAACTTGCATAATAATAGATTGTCAAAAACAGATCAACTATTACAATATTTTAAAGTTAATTATGGTTTCAAATAAGTATATCTCAAGCCTCAAATAATAATGTTTAATAATATCTTATTTGTTTATTAAAAATTTGTAGTAAAAATAATTGAAAAATAAATATTCAAATAAACAAAATTATTATTTATTATAACCGTATGTTGTAATAGACATTATTCAAACATTTTGTATGATTATATTGAAATCATTAAGATAAAAGAAAATATAAATATGAATTTAAATTAAACATTAAATAATAAATGATTTATATAAAAAGATGTTATTTAAATCAAGAATACTGAATATTATAAAAATAGCTTTAGACTTATGCATAAAAAATATTAATAATGTATATTAATCTAATTATTATATATATATATATTATACTACTATAAATAGATTTTGATTTTTTTAAAAACTGAAAATATCTTAATTCTTAATTATCGCAGATAATCAGATATAATTAATAAAATAAAATTTATTATTTTTTATTAAATGATACATATAGTAATGTTTAAAAATATAATTTTTATGTTCAATTTGATATATTTATCAATATGCATAATAATAATGCTATTAATTTTTTTTTAAATTTTTCTAATAAAATGAAATTCCTTCAAATTTTTATTTTTAAATTCTCTGTATTCATTTTATAATAGACATTTACTTTATAATATATTTTTTTTAATTTTATATTTTTTATATTCTATTCGTTAAGAATTTTACTAGTTAATATTCAGTAAAATTATTAATTTTGTATAAAATGTACAAGTTGAATTTATTGTATTTACATTTAATTTTGTATTATAGTACTACTTTAATTAGTTAAAATGTAAAGTATAACAAAGAATATAATTTAATTACGTAATTTTTTTTAATAACTTGGTTGCTTAAGAAATGTAATACTTAGTTGAATAATTAGTTCAAATTTGAATTTAACATATAAAAAAATATTTATGAATCCCTGTATAATATATAATATACAATATTTATAATCGCTTTATCATATATAAAAAAGGAATATAGTACATTTTTATTTTGTGTTATTAAACTAAAAAAAATTTATAGTTTAAACTTAATCATGGAATTTTTGTACTTATTTTTATATTTAAGACATAATTAGTATAATTGTATGCTATAAATGTTAATTTAAAAAATTTTAACAAAAATTTTTTATTGATATACGTATATCATGTAAATATATTTGGATGGAATATTTCTTTATTCACATTTTAATTTTATTATTAAGACACATTTATCGATGTATTATTATTATTATTATTATTATTATTATTATTATTATTATTATTAATATTTATTATATTATTTACAAAAATTACAAAAAAATTAAAAATCTAAAAAAAATGTAATTAATAACAGTGCTATTAATTATAACTTAAGTACTGATAAAATTATATAAAATAATAAATGTATAACCTTTTTTCGACAAGAGAGCTAAAAAAATTGGCAATATTTCAATTATTAATGATGAGATATCTTATATTGTGAAAACAAATTTTTTTTTAATTAATAATAGATTAAAACTATAAACTATTCATTTTATTCTTGTTATTTTAATTGACATTCCAAAATTTTTAATAAATATAATAATGTACAAAATATAGCAGTGTAATTATATAACTGTATCGTTAAAAATCAATTTCACTATAATCGTAATATTACAAAAATCTTTTATTATTAATAAATAACTTATGATTTTATTAATATTGAATAAAAAGCCTTAATCATAAAAATAATTTATAATTTTATGTATTTGTATATAGAAAAAATATAATACTTTTCATTATTTATAATGTAAGAGAACTTTGTTTTCAAATAAGATAAGCTACCAATACATTCTTTTAAAGAGCTTATTTTACCGCTAATTAAAAGTTCAATAGATTTCACATTTTATAATAGAAGCAAAAGGAAAAAACTGTCTTATACCCTTATGACTTGGCAATTAATACATACGAGTATATAAAATAGAAATATATAATTAATCAGTTAAATTATATAACAGAAGTTTTTTTATAATTTTATGAAAAGTCAGAAAATAATTTATTTTAAATATATAAATTTATATATTTGTAAAATTCAGCCATCATTGTTTTAAATCTTTAAAAAAGAACTAAGTTTGAAATAGTTGGATTTTTTCTATTCTATGATTGACAGTGATTAGAAAACCAACACTTCTTCACTTAATCTGCAGCGTTACGAAGGCGAAAGAAATTTGTTAGGTCATCGCCATGGGTGCGGCAAGGCTCTACTACCAAACGGTGACATTTACGTTGGCGAGTATCGGAAAGGACTTCGTCATGGACGAGGTACTTACATCTTTAAAAACGGCGCTCGTTATGAAGGCGATTGGCGCCAGGGCAAAAAACATGGACGGGGCTGCTTTCTCTACCCCGACGGCACTAGATATGAAGGTCATACATTACTTGGATCAAAATCTAAACCGCCATTGTATCGGCTCGATATAATTTTGAAACACTTCCAGTAGTGAAAAAGCGAGTAAACTCTTATTTTGAGAAAAATTAAGTCCCTTGAAACAATGCTTCTTTTAAGTAATTCGATTGTTGGATTTTATGAATAATTAATATATTCAAGCTATTGAACTTTCTTCGTTCAAATATACTCTCTTTTAATTTAACTATTTTATTTAACGTGGAAATTATTATAGTCATTTTCTAGTGCTATTTCTTTATTTTTTTTTTAATTTCTTTTTTTAATTCTTCGTATACTTATAATTAAGATGTTTTTAATTATCAATGATCTTTTATTAGATAAATAATAGTTAATTTTCGATTGAAATATTAAATATTATATAATAGAATTTTTGATATATATGCAAAATATAATAAAAAAAATTTTCTTTAAAAAATACAGGAGAGATATATTTAAAAGGGATTGAAAGACGAGTATTTTAAGAGCCGACTAAAATTATAGAAGTATAGAGTAAACATTTAGTTATGAAATTTGACGATTTTTTTAACTTAAACTTTGCATAAAAACAAAGTATTCACTTGCCGTTTCCAATAGTTGTCATTTTCAAAAAAGCGGAGGATAAATTAAATCCGAAAGTAAAAAAAGCAATTAGTAGTTAGAAAAGAGTGCGAAGGGATTAAATTGTTGGAGTGCATAGGGGAATGGAGACATGAGCGCAGGTCTGGGTACGGCATCTACCATTACCGTAATGGCGATATGTATGAGGGTGACTGGAGATACGGCTTTCGCCACGGACTGGGCACGTACATATACAATATGACCGGAAGCAGGTTCTTTGGTACTTGGATCGTAGACCGCATGCAAGGTGCTGGCCAACTTATTCACTCGCGACATCGTTTCCATGGTTATTGGGATGCAAATCTGGTGAGTCCAAAATTAAATAATATGCCAACAACTAGTATTCACCAACTCAGTTTTATAAAACCATAATACGAATATTTATCTTTCTTCAATGCTTCAAATGATAAAACTGTCGTACGGTGTGTGTATATGAGTATCTTAAAACTTCAATATATTTGTCCTTTCGAATAATAAATATTGCAATTATTCCATATTTTAAAAATTTTTTTTCTTGTAAATTAATACTATTTGAGCAGACTCCTTGATCTTTTGGATTCAATATTTTCTTAACATTCTATATTTATATACGTAAATAAAATTACAATAAAACTTTTTCACTTTTTATATAAATCATTACTAAAATTAATTTGGAAATTAGGAATCAAGATTAATTAAAAACAAGATTTAAAATGTTCAGACTGTGAACAATTTATTTATTGAATAACTTTACAAAAATATAAATATAAAATCTTTTTTAACGTTATCATACATAAATATACACAAAATGAATAAAATGAGAATTTTTTATATTTTAATGGTCAATTATTGATTATTTGACTGTATATATTTTTTTGTTTCATATTTATCTTTAGCCTTAATAATAAATTAGAATATTGTAAAATTAAAAATTGTTTTGAAAAAACTGACATTCAGACATATTTATACATGATTATACATGGTCGATCTGAAAATTAACGTGAAATGAGAGAGTTTTATGAATAATTATTTATGAATACCAATGAAAATATGTGAAGCAATTAAATCATGAATATTAATTTAGTATCGAATAACGCTTAAATACCCAATATTATTCCAATTTTATAGTATGATATATGTTGCAAAATTAAAAAATTGTATTTTCGAAGAATATTCGAAAAATTAAAGTTGATGCGTAAAAATAAATATTTTAAATTATGATTAAAATTTATTGTATATATAATTAAGTATGTTACAATAGAATGTACTAAAAAATATTTTTAATATTATTATACTATTGAACACTTTAATATACAATCATATACGCATTTTATCTTCATAACGTAGCGTAATTTTGCTCTATGATACTATATTTTTAAAAAAACACGCACGATGCGTAAGTAATTAATACCAAATAGCCTATAGGACGCGGTTGCTATATATTTGAGAATGGATGCATGCAACACGGCTACTATGCGCTTGCTCATCATCCAGAACAAGTTCTTGATGAATCTTCAGAGGTAAATGTAATTATTACAGTACAACTTTGATGCAGAAAAAATTTGTTATCAACAAAAACATTTTCTTTTCCTTAAAATATCCTAAATTACAACTTATAACTAATTTTATTTTTTATGATAAAATATTAAAATTGAAATCTTAGTTTATTTATAACCATGAGAAACGGCTCAAAATTTATTATTTTATTATTCTATAGTATAAAAATATTTTAGATTCAATTAAAGATATTTATTATAATATTTCTTCATTAGTTTTTATCTATATCTATTTAATATATTAAAAAAAAAGATATGTCTGCAAACGTACTTTGTAATAGAAATAGTAAAAATTATTTTATATCATTTTATTTTGTTATTTCTAAATAAAGGATATACGGTTATTTTTTATTCTAGAAAAGATATTTTTATCTGTATTAATATAAACCAATTGTTTTCTAGAATTATTAGTTATTCTAATATTAAATTCTATAATTTTTTAATATGAACTATATGTTAGACAAAATTGTATTAAAAATAAAACCTTTTGGTAATCTTTATTTCATAAATATATCAATTAGAATAATTTTTATTCAAATTATTATTAATTAATACTACTGTAAGTAAAATCTTAAGAGGTCCTATTTCTAAAATCAAGTCAACAATTTCTATTTAATAGGTTTATTACAAAGATTTAAATATATAATTTTTTTATTATTTATATTTATCAGTGGGATAAAAAGAAATCTTATTATTATTTACTAATGCTTAAAAAGAACATAAGTTTTTTTCATTTGAAAAGAAGTTAAAAAAGAAATGTAGGTTTTTATGTTGACTAAAAAGATTATTAAAGAAAAAATAATTATAATTTTAAAACTTATACGAATTATTAAACAATTAATTACTAAAAAATTAATAAAATAAAAATTGGATATTACCCATATACAATTAATTTATCTTAAGTATTACGTCAGTTCCCAATGGAAGCTCTTGAAGAGGAAGTCAAAATCCAGAATACAGGTGCTGAAAACAAAGACGGGAATATGGTTATCCGTGCAACAAAATCTCTAGAAGAAAAGCCGACAATGCTGAGAAAGGGCTTTACTTCCGTATGGCGCGCTCGTTGTATAACTGCTTACAATCCAGATCTGCTTCCACCGGAGCCTATGGCATTGCAAGAAGTAATGCATTTTACCTTTGTATTTAAGCTGTTTACATAGTTTTTGAAATTATACTTTAACTGTTAATTTTATTTTATAATATTCTTTTCTATGAAATCTTATAAAAGTTCTCATATTATTCTCTATAGTTAATTTATTTGTTGAACTATCGATCATTTTAGAGTCTTTTGAAAAAACAAAAGTATTATTTTTTATTTTTCAACAGCTTTATCGCTAGATATGGCAAAAAATAAAATTTTTTTTAATATACTAATTTTTTGTTTGTACGACTCTGACAATTTAAAAATAATATATTTTCTAATTGTTAACTTTTAGGTGAAATAATATTTAATATAAAAATCAACATATTTATTATCGAATATATATATTTAAGTGTAAAAAGTTATTTTTAATTATTAAAAAATAATGGTACCTGAGCTTTAATATAAACATATTAAGTTTTTTTTTAAATGATTCAAGGTTTCATTATTTTCATCATATTTTAATTTATCACTTAGAATAAAATTAAATTAAATTAATCTATATCATTTATGTCCATGCTATGCAAGAAATTTACGAATTGATTTTTAAAAAATAAAATAATAATACATTTGAATTAAATATTTACATAAATAGTGGCTCTTAATTTCAAAGATAAACAAAAAACATGTGGAATTAATTGTGAAAACTCACAATTAATCAATCTCTAATAATTACAGCAGTTTGATTTAATAATTTTACATAGTTACTCTATAATTTTGTTTGTTCACGTTATCATTAAAAATATAAACTTCAATATATGAAATATCGTTTTACCGATTAAAGAATACTTAGGCGCTATATTCTAGACTATTGTTTTAAAGATTTTACTGACCATTTCAGTTTTTACTATTAAACAGTTAATAAACTATTATCACTTTTAGATACTCATAAATGAAATTAATAGTAATTTAAATTTTAATATGATGGCTTAAGTAAAAAGTTTTTAGAATATTGGTATATTTGATCATACAACCTGAATCATCAGTCAATACCGCGCCGATGTGATGTTCGTCCTTATTTGGTAGAAATTTGATCGGATAATATTCTATTATTGTACTATAAGTAGCTAACATAAAATAAATATTTCTGTTTTAATAGTTTATATAAAATTAATAAAATGATAAATAGAAAGCACTAATAATTTCATATTTTATTTGTTTTGACGATAATTTTTCACCTGGCAACAATTTACTAACCTCAGTTTTCATCTGCTTTTTATTAATCACTTTTTTTATTCATTTTGATACTTTATCGTTTTGACATTTTTTTTAAATACACAATTGGATAATTAATAAAAATTTTTACAAGAGAGAAAAATTAAAATATGTATATTTACTTGCAGCATAAAAGAAAGTATTGTGTTGCTTATAAATAACTTTATTATATATATATATATATATATATTATTTTTTAAAAATACTATTAAAAAAATTTGAATATATTATCAAAAGTAATTAAATTTTCCTTTAATTTTGATATTTCTAATATTCGTAAAGAAAATAGTCGATAAGAATTTTTATTTTACAATGTTAAGACATTTAAACTATACAATCTCATTTTCTGTAACTTCGCACCTTATCCTACTACCTTTTCCTTTATTCTTATTTTTCTTTTATGAATTCTGATTACATTTTTGTTTGATTTACTTAGTCTTTTCTAATTTTACTATTATTTTAAATGCTTTTATTTCCTTTTTTTCAATTTTGCTTTCTTCTATTATTATATAGTTCTTTATTGTAAAATCAAATTATAATACCTATTGAATATCTTTTTTTTAAAATTATTTAAACTTTTCTTTATCTTCCAACTCTAAACACGTATCTCGCATAACTAGCACTTTATATTAATCCTTAATATATTTTAATTCCTTTTTTGTAATTTTTTCTAGTATTTATTTTATATTTGAAATGCTTTTCAATTATTGCTTTTTTCTTTCTTGTTTTTTTGTTCTATATACTACAGCTACTATCATTCCTTTACATATTAAATTTTTTTTCTTTCCATTTTCATTATCTGTTTTTTTTATTTTAGTTTTATTAATATTAATATCCATTGTATTTTTCAAATTTTTTTTCATATTTTATGAACGTAATATTTATACAATTTATTATGATAATTAATGCTACTAAAAGAATTAATTATTAATAATAAGAGAGCAAAAATATAATGTAGTAAATATGAATTAGGAAATATTTAATATATTGTTTAATAAATACAATAAGGAAATCCATTTGCTCATTTTCTTGAATACATTTTTTAATAATTTTAAAGCTCATATATAAGATTGTATCCTTGAAATTTGTTAAAACAATTATGTATATTATTTAAAAATAATATCTGAAATAATAATTTTATTTAATATCATAATAAATGTCTAAATTACAACAATTGTTTATGGTTCTTATAAAATTTATATTTGAACTAGAAAATAAATATTTGAATTAATATAATAAATTATAAATAACTTTACTATTAATCATGATAGTTTATTATTGAAATTAACGTTTGTTAATTAATATCCGAAATTTATCACATTTTTAAAATTTAGAAGCTGTTACAAGAAAAAAAATTTAGAACTTTCTTGTCAAATTTAGATTTTGAGGTATTTATGAGATTATAATTTTATTTTTTATAACATAATCACTTTTAAAAAATTTTAATTAAAATTATTAATTTTTAATAATAAATAGACAAGAATTTAATTTTAATTTAATTATTTTTTTAAATATATATAATATACAATAATTTACACCTATGGGACAAGATCTGTTAAAAATCATTTTTAACATTCAAAATATTTAATAAAACTTAAATAATATTGATTTTCTAGAGTTATGTATTCTTTTCTTATTTATTAATTTTGTTAAATTTAATTGAATAATTTTATTTTGAGATATTATACACGCGAAATATGACATGAAAACGATTATGATCTAATAAAATTAATATGTACTTGCAAAAATTTAATGTTGTCTTTGAAAAAAATATATTCGAGTTATTATAGATTTTTAATATTGTAAAATAATATTAATGTTAAATAATTACACAAGATTAACTTTGAACTTAAAAATAAATATAAAATTATAATTAAAACTTTTGAAAATAAAGTTTTCTGTATATCTTTTATTTAAAAAGCAAATATTAAGTACACATTAATGTTTACTTTATATATTACATTTAAAAATAACCTTAAAAAATATTTATTATTATAATTTATTAAACTTATAACACCTAGAATTGACTAATCAGCAATTTCAAAATTATAAAATACGTTTCATACATATGATTTTTTACGCTTACTCGATTTTATAAGTTTAACACTATGATATAAATTTAAACCTTAAATTTCATTTAAAATCGTATAATCTCCACAATTAAAAAATATTATTTTTATACTTAATAGTAATTTGTTAATTTTTTTTTCATTTTTCACATGATGTTTCTATTTTTGTAAGAAACAGAAATTATTAAAAAATTAATAATAGAATTTAAAAAAAAATATTAAGTTTGTCTTAAAAAAACTATTATATATTAGAACCGATAAAAAAAAATTTTATTTCATTATAGTACTTATCATATAGACATCTTAAAATATTATAACACATATATAATTTCTTTAAATGATTAAGAAAAATTATTATGATTTCATAAATTAAACAATATTTTATACAACCTATTAATATAAGAAAACCTTATAATATTGATATATGTTCAATCAATTCAGTTGAAGAATCATGAATATTCAAAATAAGATAGACGCATCATCGATAATGTGTCGATATTGCATCTTTGCGAGTTTGGATGACCTCCATTTCCGATTCTCATTAAAGTAATTTCCTTGTACAAACGAGAGTTATGAGAATTAAAAAAGCGACAATGTTATCAAAACAAATTTTTGTCTTAAATATCCTAAACAGAAACTTATAGTTATAACTTATGCAACATTTCTGATGTCACTAGTAATGAATGTTTCAATAAAATTATAAAATGTAAAATTTTATAATATATAATATTATAATCATGAGTGATAATAGCAAGATGGAATAATGAATAAAAAAACATTAAAGTTTTAATTTTTAAGCATTAGATGTTTCTTTAGAATATTTTGCAATTAATGTAATAAGAAAATTAATAAATCAACATTTAATTTTAATTTTTTTACTTTTATTATAACTTATTCATTTTAAATAAACAATGAAAATAATTATACCATTAAAGTAAAAGTATGACAACTGTTTTAACTCTTTCATTAAAATTCTTTAAAAACAAATTTGGATAAAGTTAATATAAATGAACTTGAGATGGCGCTATTAAAAAATAGATACTGATACTATATAAAATTACAAAAATACATGCAGCTTTCGCAGGATTTACTGAGCTCTGTGTGTGAGGGCTGTGGCTGTGAAGATCAGAATTCTGGTACCGATGAATTGAAAAAGCAGAACTCGGACAACGAGAGGGGAAAGGAGTGTGCTGCACTGAAAATTGATCAGGATTCAAGACAAAAAACTGGTCAGGAATCAAAACAAAAAGCTGTTCAGGAGTCAAGAAGAAAAGATAATCAGGAGGTAGAACAAAAAGTTAGTCGAGAAAAAAAAGATTGTACAGAAGGTCTGGTGCAAACTAGGATTAACCCTTGTAATAAACAAGACATCTCGCCTCTTCATAGTCGAGAAATTACAGACAGAACTAAATGTTCTTCCCGTTGAATATGCTAAAATTATTTGTCGTATCTATTATTAACAATCATTCAAAATTTACATTAATTTCTTCTATCTGATTTATTTTTATCTTTGTATTCGATGATATACTTAAAAAATGGAAAAACTTTCAAAATATGTAAAAATTTGTATATTTTAAAAGAGGAATTTGTAATGTACGTAAGCTATTCCCGAAATAAATATTATCTTTACATTAAAAAGAAGTATTAATTTGCTTCAATACAATAATTTAAATAAATGCTAGTTTATTGTATTAATTATAAATTGCTTCAAATTTTATAAGCATATAATAAATAATATGCTTAAAATCCATACGATATTATAAAAATTTATTTTTCGTTATTCTGTATAATGTCATCTGCTCCGGAATATTGTTATCAATATATTTCCTTAGAGTACTTTTTTAATTCCTTATTAATAAAGAGTGTAATAGATAAAATATAAATATATAAAAGTAACTGGTTATGCTTTTTTCATATAACATAAATTATTATAATTGTAATATTTACATTTTTACAAACTTATTTTATATATAAACTTATTTTTTATATAAATTATTACTTTAATCATTTAACTTTACATTAATAACAAATAAATAAATAGAAAACTTTGTTATTAAAAATAAAATATAAGATAAATGAAAAAAGAGAATAAAACTCACATATAGCATTGGAGAAACTGTAAATTAATAGTATATAAAAAAATTGCATTCACTACTGTCGCTAAATAAAAACAATAAAATTAATTTTATAAACATTATTTTAAATGTAACTTCAAACTATAATTACACGTGATTATCTCGAGAAAAAATGCAACGAATGCTTTAAAATAGGTCAACAGGATTGTCGTCGAATACACCGCCTCATTACATTCTCTATAGTCATTCGTTTATAATCATTGTCTTTGACATAATCCAATTTTTGAAATGTACTTTTATAAATTCACACACCAAATTCAGTACATTACGTAGAGATATATATATTTGTATTAATGTATGTTAATGTATAATATAAACAACAGTATCATAAAGTATTCCGTATTCTTCGATACATGACTTTTCTCTTAATTACTTTGGATTGTTTAATTTACTAAGTATTATATACTTTATTTAAATTGAAGAAATCGATTATATAATTAAAAAAATTATTACAAAAATTGATAATTAGAAAAAAGTCAATTATTATTAAAAAAAAATACCTATAATCTAAAAAATGTTTAATGCATAATTATTAATTATAAATTATATTTTTGTATCAATCTTAATAATGTTATAATTCTAAAAATTAAAATTAATTTTGAATTCAAATGAAATAGAATGAATGAATGTCATTTTACATTAATTAATTAATATAACTTTAATGAATAAGACTTACTTGTATTAACAGATAGAATGATATTAAATAGTTTATGTTTAAAATTTATTACAAGATTTCAATATGATATTCTATTTAACAAAGTTATTTATAGATATAACAATACAGTCTAACTCTACTTTGTAATTTTCATTATTATTTTATTACATAGTAATATCCTATATATATATGTATATATTAAAAATAATAATATATATAATATAATCTAATAAATATGTATATATATAGATTTTTACTTTTTATTTTTTTAAATACAATTTTCCATACAGATAAGCATAATAAAAGTGCAGTTAAGCATTATAAGACCTAGAAAGCTCATATCTTATTATACGATGATATTAATATTATAGTGTGCACTGATAAATATTACTCATAAATTTAGAATCAAATAAATAAATAAATTAATGATTATTTATCTGTAGTTATCTTCATATATTTTTAATTAATTTTACATACATTTTTGATATAATAATTTAATATTATTAAACTCAATAAATGAATATTTATATAAAATTATAATGTGAATAAGGAAATATTACGTAGAACAGGTATTATTAAATATAATTTAACAGTTAATTTATTATATACGAAAACTTTAAATACAAAACAGCCATTTAAAATTTTAAATCATGTAGTTTTAATTTATATAAATATATTAATTATATCATATTGGTACCCATAAAAATTATAATATTTATATTATTCTGTTAAATAAAATTTATCATAAATCAATCATAAAATTTTGAAATTTGATTGTAAGATCAAATTTCTTATGATCAACAAAAGGAAGTAATTATTTTTCTCAAATCTAGACATTATAATAAAACTATCAATAGGAATATTATCAAAAATAAAGGGTAAAAAAATATATAATGTTGATAAAACTTTATTTTTTTTTGATTATTTTTAAATTCTACTTGGCAATAAAACATACTAATGAAAAATAAGTTAATATGATATAGTAAAGAAAATAAAAGGTGAATTTAAAAGTTAATAGAATAATATAATATGGTAAATATAAAAAAGAAAAAACCTGCAGATAGAATTTTAAAACAGATAAAAAAGAAAAATAACCTTATAAAAATGAGATTAAGTAAAAAGAAAAGTAAAAGTGAAAATAAGAGATCAGTAGTCGCAGTAGTTAGAGTGAGTATTTAAAAAATATGTAAATACGAAATTGTCGTAATCAAGAGATATTAAAGTAATAACAATGAATTGAAAAAGGAAACTAAAACACAAAAAGAAAAAGGTAAAGTTCTGAAAATTTTTGGGAAAGAAAAAAGATTCATAATAGAAAAAATAAAAATTATAAACAATTATAAAATATAAAAACATAAAACAAATTCAGTGGATTAATGATTTAAATAAAAAATGAGTATAAAAGAAAATTTTGAAATAATAAGCTAGAAAATAATAAAAATGACAAAATTATGTAGAAAAAAATAAAGATTGGTAAGAAGAAAAAAAATAATTGAAAGAATAAGAGAAAATAATTAGACTGGGAAGAAAAAAAAAAATTAATATATAATGAAAGAAAAAAATATTAATTATATTAAAAATATATATATATTCGTATTAAATTTTAAATAGAGAAATAAATGATTATGGGAAAAATCAGTAAATGGAAAACCATAGGATGTATTATGAAAAATAGAAATGTGTACAGCTTACGATATAATGGTAAGAAAATAATATAGAAACGTGATATGAAAAACAAATCGTTGAAAAAAAAGATAAAATATTTAAAAGGAGAAAAATTAGAGTAATTAAAGATAAAAATTATTGAAGTATCAAAAATAAATGTATATGAAACAATGGAGAAGAAAGGTAAAAATGTGTATATGTATGTAATAGAATTATGAAAAAATATAATAAAATATAGACTACTTATAATAACTTATAGACTATATAAAAGGCAACAAAATTTATTGCTTAAAAAATATTTTTAGAAAACTGAATTTGAAATAATTAAAAATTTTATTTTTTAGAAAAATGTAAAAAAAATTAAAATTGAAAAAATAAATCTTATTCACTATTAATTTTATATAATATTATTGTCATGAATACGAAGTAACTGACCTTTACACAATACTTAATTCTTATCTTTATCATCAATTTTAATATCAGTAATTACTTTAATATTATAGACTTTTATTTTTTTATTTTATAATTATATATAATTTTTTTGCACGTATTATATATATAAGTAGAAAATTTATAATATAATAATTAAATTATTTTTTCATTTCTATTATAGCATTAGTTTTTATTCGCTATTAAAGCAGAGTTAATTTCTATTGAATTAATTCTTTGATATTATACTTCTCTTACATTCATACCAATACTATATTGGTTGCAGTAAAATGGATGCAATAAGGTACTTGTTGAACAATTATTGTCGTCAGCTGTAAAAATTTTTTTGAATTTATTAATCCAAAATTGATTTAATTATCATATAAAAGTAGTGTTGAAGACAAATATTAGTACTTACAATAAAACTTTATATCATGAACATATAAGAAACTTATTACAATGTCATTATTTTCTAGAAAAATAATTTTAATACTCTTATTTTCATCCGTGCAAACAAAATTCAGAAATATAATAATTTTTTTTAGATTAACTGCATTGTAATGTTTTTTATCTCTTAAATCGTATTTAATAAAATTTTAATTTTATTATAAAAACTATTTAGTTTATCATTATTTTGAAAAGTCAAATCCCATTAATTTCATTATATAAAAATAATATAGAATTTGATTGTATAATGCAAATCTTTATTTTTTATTACTATAATTATATCAATATATAAAAAGTATATAATTAATTATCAAATTCACTTGTGATAAAATTTCAATTAAATGAAGCTCAATAAATTTATAAAAATACCATTGATGAGAAACGAAAGGAATAAATAAAAATTTATAAATTTGCGTTTATCAGAAATGTTATTGGAAAAACCATGATATTTTAATACAAAATTTTAATTATTTTTTTAATATATTTTTAAATATATTGCTATTTAATATATAATTATTAGTTAAATAAATTACATTTTATTTCCTCCTTAGCAATTAATACAAATTGAAAAAATAAAAGTAAGCTGAAAAAGGAATTTTTGTGTGATAACCTATTACTATTAGCTTGTTAATTGATAAAAAAAATTTTATTCTTTCTCTATACAATTTCATCACTTAGTGCTAATTATACCTATTAATATATTAACTCAAGTATATAATGATGAATGTCAGTTTTATTCGCAATCTTTAATCAACGAAAAGATATCTTGATATGTTTAAGTATATCTAAGCATTAAATTGAAATATCACTTCAGATAAATTTTTTCTCAAATCATTTAGTTTGAACTTCTTTCAGCTTTATTCAGTGCGATATTCAATCTGTTTATGTTAAATTTTCATATTCAATATATATATTTGTCTCTGTATCTGTTGAATTGTGTTGTTAATTTATTTGAAAATAAATACTCTTAATACTTGAGTGCTCCTTTATATATAAAATTAGTTATACTTAATTAATAAAAATTATAACTAGCAAATAACTGAATAACTAGCTTAAAGATTGATATTTTCTATATCAGGAAATCCAAAATTAACTATTATACAGTCAATGCATTTAAAATATCTATGTTTATATAAAGTATAAATACGAATTTTGTAATTGAATCATAAACCATTGAAAACATTTTTTGATAGAATGAATCATACATTATATAAAGAAAAATATATATAATATATATAGATATTATTTTTGGAAGATGTTAGAATAAAGCTTAATGCATTAAAAATAACTCAGGTTCCTAATTATTATATTAAAACTATTGAATACTCAACAAATCTCTTAGATCTTGAAACCACTGAGCTTACGATGACTTTTCAGATAAAAATACTGAGGATAATGTCAAAGTATCATTAATTCATTAGTAAATTTTAATGTTATGTAATGCATAAATATTTTTATAGTTTCAATAATCTTATTTATGTACAATTTATGTACAGATCATTGAAAAAAAATTGTTCTTACTTTTTGCGATACATTTAATAAATCAAAACTTTAAAACCTTAAAAAAATTAATTTGAAATTAATAAAAAAAAATACAAAAATGTGTAAACTTCCAGTAGTTCACATACAATATATTTATATTATATGTTTCATATCCTTATTAAAAGAAATTTATAAAATTCGAATTAATTTTAATGTAGCATTTATTTATACTTTTAGAAGGTTTGGAAGCTTACGGATTGTGCAATTAAAACGAAGGTATAGCTCCGGATGGAGATTATGATATAAAAATAAGTACAGAAAGATCAGTAAATAATCCTTTCATTAAAATATTAATAATTAGATACAGAAACTGTAAAAAATATACACGATCATGTCTTTGGATTGCGCGAAGTAATGAAATTAAGCAATTTTGAATAATTTTAGTCTGATTTTTTAAATCATTGTAATTTTATTTTTGATAATAAAAAAATAGTTATAAAAAATTGTATATTAAAATTGTTATAGTAAGATTTTTAAATAAAAAAATACTGCAATAAGTAGATGTTGCAAAATAATTTTAATACTCTTCTAAAATAAAAATGAACTTCTATAAAAAGATGGCTTTCAATATAAAAAATATTTTCGTTCTCAAATTAAGATCCCTTTCGATCCTGAAAAATAAATTAAATATAAAATTATATAATTGTTGATATAAAAAATAAAAACATAATAACATAATATAGTATATCATTTATGATTATGTATAAGTAATCTAAAAAACTATTTAAAAAGAACTTATATTGTTATTTAAGCCAACTATATTATTACTTAAATAAGCTACTCCAAATTCATTTAATTTTTTGTACATCTTGTAAAATTAATATTTAAGAAAATCAAACAACTCTTACTTTAATATTCATTTACAATATTCTTTTCGTTACGATAGCATTACTTCGTTTTCTTTCTAAACTCGGAGCAGATTAATTTTGTTTTTTGTTGTTTTTCTGTAGCTTTAGTAATTTTCTGAAATAAAATTTTTAAAAATAAATATTTAAAATACTTTATTGTGATATTAAAAAATAAATAAAAGGATAGATTTTTTCATTTAACTTTTTCCATATTTCCAATGTTTGCTTTTAAAATAGTTGGTTTTTCTGTGGATACAAATTAAGCTCATCAAATACTATAAAATAAATGAAATTAAATTTAAAGAATAATATTACGCAAGAGTCTACAATATAATCCAATATTATCCTTTGGTAAAATCGGTTTACGAGTTCTTGCTTTATCACTTCTTGGTCTTCGTATGTTGCTGATTCCAATATCGTTCGTCTATATTAGCACACATTGATCACAGATAAATTAATTAAAAAATGCAATAAATTTTTTTATTTACTAACAATTACCAACCGTATTATCTAATTCTTTTTTATGATCATTAGCGTGTTTGTTTGAATCCGCTAAGCAAAACAAATGATATCCATATTTAAAATTTTAAACATAATGTAAGTAATAAAAATAATATTATAAATCAATGTTGATTACAATTTAAATTTTCAATATTTGAAGTTAACATTGAAGTCCAATCAGTACCACCACGTAAATAAGTTAAATATTTATCTGAAGTAAATAGTTAAATAAAAGAATATTTGAAATAAAAATTCAAACAGATTTTTTACCTGTTCCCACTATTTTATCCTGAAATAAAAGTATTATCATAAAATAGAATATCTAATTAAATTAAAAAGAAAGTTCACTGAGAAAAATTATCGAAATTTCTTTTTTTCCATTCTAAGCGCTTTTAAATTCAATAAACGCACATTTTTATTAATAAATTTAAATGTTTTAGTTATTGAAGAATAATTTGAAATATACTATTTTTTTATATGTTTTAAATTATAATTTGTTCTCAGCATATACACTAAATTGTACATACTAGACGGGAATCTAAAGTAATATTTTTTATATCTTCAACTTCAAAAGTGTCTGAGAGTGTATTACGAGAAGAATCAGAGTCTTTTGTCGGTAAACATGATATCCCAATATTGTCTTGTGGTACTGTTAACGTTTTCCTTCGATATAACGAGTGATTTTTTTCTAGATTATTTGCTTAGAAAAAATTGTTTATTAATATTAACAAATTAATTTATACATTTCTTTTATATAAGTATATTAAGCTTGTTGGGAATATTATTTTAAATTAAATATTTATAATCAGATAATAGTCAGATTTTTTAACATAAATTTTATTAAAAAAAAAATTTTGGTTGAATGAAAAAACAAATTTTTAAACCCCAAGGTTTAATTTTATATTATATTCTTATTTTTAAGGGTTAATTATTTAGACATAACATAGTCAGAACTACTTATAAGAAATAATTAAAACAATCCTTTTTTGACTACAATATTTTTGGAGCAATGAAAAATTTAGTTTATAAATTAATAACATTTGACTGAAGAAAACCATACTTCTTTGATATTTTTAATAATTAAAAGTAAACAATTAAAATTTTATTATATTGATTAATTATAAAATGAAGTATAGAAACAAGTAATTATAAATTATTAAATAAAAAGCACAGAAAATATACAACACCTTGTAATATGCATGAAAGACCAAGACTGTCTTTCGGTTGGCAAATGCCAGGACGCCGCCGATGAATACGCAGAGTACCATCGTTTAATTCGGAGGTAGCATTCATGTCTCGCATCGTTGGAAATAAAAATTAAATGTCAGTCTGTCATTTACGCTTACTCATGGTCATGTGAAGATGTTGTGTACAGCTCTTTCCCTGGATGATCTTCAATGACGAATATAAAGAAACAACGAAGGTAACGGTGATGACGATAACGATAGATGATCTCTAACGTGTCAGGCAATTAAGATCGTGTTTTTTTCTCTCTTTTGTTTATGAGGTACTTCAAATAGTTTCCAACGCTACGACATTGATATGTCTTCAGTATATCTTGTCTCAAAATGGATACGATTAAATTTATAGTTATTATCGATTTTTTACTTCTAATTAAATGAGATAGTCAAAGTGTTGTAATATACAATAACCTAGGGCATTTTCGTCGTAAAAATTAATCATGCTTTATATTTATATTTAATTTAATAGTATAAAAAAATTTTAAATTAATAATTATTGTTTTAAAAAAGAAAATTATTTCCAGATTTTAAATTTTCGACTTTGGGAAATATCAAAATTGTATATCTCTTATCAAATCACTGAAAAAATGATTTAATAAAAAAAATATGATTCAAATTTCAGAATTCTATATGATTTAATTATATACTATAAAAGTATAGATAATTAGGAATTGTATTTAGATCTAAGCCAACAATTTTACGAAAAAGTGATTTTAAGCTCGGATATTATAAATCTAGAATTTAAATTTGAAATTTTTAAATTAATAACTTTATATTACAAAAGTAATATATAATACATTATTCGATTTAAACAAAACTTAATAATAATAAAAGTACAATAAAATATAGTAAGTCGACAAAATATCACTAATTATCTATCTTAACGAAGACTCTCGGTATTGTATATAATTTCCTCACAAATGCAATGCTATACTTTTTTCATTTTATATAATTGAGCCTTTAACTCAAAATTTGTAGAAAATCAAAGCTACAGATGGTATAATAAATTTCTTCAGTCCCTGGTAGTAAAATATTTATTGTTTTAATTATACAAAAATAATAAGATTTAAATTTTTACTGATGAATTAGAACAATGAAGCTAATTTGTTTGTTTTCTTATTTATATTTGCGAATTTGTACCTCGATATTGGATAAAGTAGTGTGATGGATGAAGATAAATACTTTTGTCTAATAAACTTTATAAAAGAGGCTTCGAATCCTAATTAACATTATGATTGCTTATAAGATAAATTAATTAGAAGTATTAAAATATATTGTTAAGAATAATTAAACTATATTTATTCTTCATTATTGTTTTTACTTGTTTCTTTATGTTTTATTCTAAAAGTATTTTTAACGGTTCTTTTTACATCTTCAAGTAGATAGCAATACTTATTGTACTCTTTTTTGTGAAATCTCTTACATTTGAAAGCAAATGATCTGATATTAACATCGAAAAAAAATTTCAAACATCTATTAAATTATGTTGTATAAATTTTTAAATATTATTTTTTATTTTCATTCTATCTTCGTATAATTAATATATATATAGAAAATGATTTTTCAATCGTTATTTGTAAAAATTTATCTAAAAGCAATTTTAAACAAAAAATTAAATATTAGATTTATAAATAAAGCTTTGTTTAAGGCATAGGTCATCAATAATAAATCTCGACAAGTATTTTTTACTTTTTTAAAAATATATTATAAAATTAAAAGATTTTTCACTTTTGATATATTTATTACATATTAGACCTATATAAAAGTATCAAATAAGTTATAATGCAAAATGTTTAAAGGAATAAAATTAAAAAATGTACATGTATAAAATAGAAAAGAAGAAAAGTTGTACTCTTATTTATTTATTTTATACTTACTTAATATATATTAGATGCATGATTTTTTTTATATATTAATTTAAATAAGTAATATAGGATTTTCTTTATGAGCAAGAGAAGGATAGCGAGAACAGAGAAAACGAGATATATTTGATTGTATGTCGATATAAATAGTAATGAAAATATTGGTAAGTGAAATATTTTTAAATACACAATTTATAAACTGTTCTCATTTTTCAGATAAAAAATGAAGATAGGTCCAAATATTTAAGATAGTTCTGAGAAAACATCCACTGTTATAACATTAACTTTTAACTATAAATGATTTAATTAAATATTAAAACATATTTTTTATTATGACATTTCTCGCATAGTAAATCTTGCTATGTTAATGTACAAGATATAAAACTTCCATAAATAGATGATTTGTCTAAAGTAACTTTTCACAAATATATATATATATATATATATTCCTTTGTCTGATAAAAATATTATGTTTAGACTATATGGACTAACGATAAAAATGATATGATCTAATTAGATATAATTTCTTTACATTCTTCAGAAAATATCATTACTTTAAGAAGTTTTTATCATTAGATATTAACATTAAATATCATTAGAATAAGAAGTTTATCTTAATTAAATATTGATAAAAATTTATATTCTAAGAATAAATTATATGATAATTTAAATTAAAATTAAAAAAATTTTAAAATAATATTTTTTCACAACAAAATTTCTAACTTAAAATTTTATTTTATTAATAACATTAACCTCATTTTGGATACTACTACTCCATTTTTAAGCTATTACATCATTAAATATCAATATACTCATTTTAAAAGAGATTTTAAAAATCTTTAAATATTTTTAAATTAGTAATTGAAATTGTTTTATAATATATATATTAACATACCAATAATATTTAAGAAATATTTAAATAAATCAAGTATTCATTAATTTTACAGTTTTAACACCATGTTATTAAAGATTTTCATATTTATATATACATACAAACCTTCTTTATGTTGACAAATTTATATAAAAATAAAAATAATTTACTACAATTAAAAAAAATTGTATTTAAAATTTAAAAAGACATTTTTTATTTTGAAATTCGAGATATTCAATGTAATGATGAAAAGATCCCTAAGTTATACACATTTCCGTAGCTTATAAAGAAATAATGAAAAGTTTTGGACATAAAATTGTTTATTTTCTAATTTTGTAAAGTATTTATAATTTCAAAAGTCGGAAATACATAAATTAATTAAATTAAAAATATAAAAATGTTTTTTTAATTGATAGATATGTAATTGACTCTATCATCGAACCAACTCAGATTTTCCGTTTCAAAGTTCTTACACTTTTCAGAACGTTAAAAATTTTTCTTTCATCTTTCATTTTTTCTAGAAAATCCGTGAAAAATGTCAATTATTAATATAATATTTTTTTCCTTAGTCAAGGCTATAAATCATCTCGTATTTCTACTTGATTTTTTTCAATGCTTATAAATATTTAATTATAACTAAAAATACTATTAAATAAAATTTTTTAATTTTAATAAAAGTCGTTTTTGAAAAAATTGATTTTAAAAAATAAAAACTTAATTTTCATATTTTCATTATTATTTATTCGAAGAAATATATTAAAGTGGAAATGAACGTTAAAAATCACATAAAATGAAATTTTTCTATAAGTTTTAAGGTAGTTAATTATAAGAGAAGTATAGATAAATATGTGTATGTATTGTTGTTTACTTAAATCTTTAAACGTATCTGGTAAAAAATGTTCAATAATAATTTTGCAAAAAATGAAATCAGTTATTTTTCATTGTTGATAAGACACACGAATTTTTGGATAAAAATTGAATTTTAAAAGTATAAAAATTAAAAAGGGTTAACTATTTACAATTAGATTGCAGAGGGCTGGTGCATTTAAAAATATTACATTTCAAGTGTTACGCGCGCACTCTTATACGAATCAGCTGATGAAGGAAGCTATCGTCATGACCTCTACCAAATTTAAATCTCACCGTAGATATGTAAGAAAAACGTGCACAAATAAATAGTAAAATAAATAATACATGTTGTATGGAGTAATTCGATTGTAAATTGAGAATGAGCTGAGGATACCTGACTAACTTCTCGATCGATACAGATGCGCATATGCATATAAACGTATAAATTCGACGATACTTTGTCATTGATAATGAGTATTAGGATAAGTAGTGTCGTGATACTAGTAATTTGGTGCATTGTGTAAAGTGTACGATATAAACGTACTTTTATATACTCGTGAATACTCGTACGAGTTTCAGCTTAATTATTTGTTTACCGGAAAAAGTCTCGTACAGGGATGGCAATAGCTACTTAAAGGAAAAGGAGTGCCAAACTTTTTTTAATTCTGTGTACAAGTTAACCAATTATAATGTCGTCGTGAATGAGGAGTCACTGATTTTCCACGATAAGCAAGACTTTTATAAAGTTCCGAGCGCTGCAGTTTTGTTGCGCACTTGATTGTGGAAGACGGATGTGCGCCTTTCCTACTGAAGATGCGCAGTGCGTACCTCTGTTACGATATCATCAGTAGCCGCCAAAATACTTCGGTAGTGCATTTTTAGATTTAGTAATAAAATAAGTACGGTGAACCGTCCTGAAACCGAAAATTAGAAAAATGAACATTATGGTAGGTCTACTCTTGGTTTTTTTTCTTTCTCATTTTATCCTACATTACAATGCGTCTAATATTTTTTAAATTCCAATTCAAGTTTTCAAACAAATAAATCTAGTTTTTTATCGCTGGCTTTTGTCCAATTGGCGATTAATTTCATTTGCATATTATGTTTAGATAAACATTTTTTATATCAATAGACCACTTAAGAAATTTTAATATCTTGTGATTGCAGGGAATTATCATTGCTATGTGGCAAGGCTTCATAGATAGCCTTCGTGGAGCTGTGGTATTATTTTCTATGGATAAGCAGATCAATGAAAAGTTAAAAAAATGTCCATTAAAGGCAGATTCTCGAAGAAGAGAAAACATTATTGGACATAGTCCACCTAAATATTCAAAGTATCATAGGTGAAATAGCAGACTATTTTAAAATTATATCTTTAAATTTTTTTTAAAAGATTAAATATAATCTTTTTTGTATAATAATTATACAATATTTTTAATTTAAACCACTTATTATATAATTATGTATCTAAATGCATGATAAAAATGTTATATTTTTTGATTTTCTAATATTATTAATATACTACAAACTTGATTCCTTTTATCATTCTTATATATATTAACCAGCAAATATAGGAAATTTTTTATTTTTTCAGGGAATCAAAAGTGTTGAAAAGAACAATTCAATGTTGCGCTTTGAACGGAGGTGTTTGTTGGACAAGCATAATTATTTTTGAGTATGGATTATTACCATTTTTAAAGTACTTATTAAGCATAATATTTGGACAATCACCAGGTATGGGAATGACTGTTTGGTCATGGACAAAACCATTCTTAACAATTACTTTTAGTACTATATGGATACTTCCACTTTTTTTATTAAGTAGAATCGTCAATAGTTTATGGTTTCAGGTATGTGTTGATTCATTGAAATCTTAATTTAAATTCAATAAAAGAATAATTAATATTTAATATAATCTAAACTTTATTTTTTTATATTAAAGTTGAAAAATCATAATCATACTTTTTATTATATGGCAGTTGTAATTACATTGTATTAATATTACATAATTAATAAAGTTATATAATATTTTATTAAATTATTTATATATATAAAAATAGATTCACATTGGTTGATTAATTTTAGGATATAGCAGATAGTGCATATAGATACCGTCAAGGAAGACCCATGCTCTTGTCAAGTGTTAGTAAACTAATTGCTGATATGTTATTTAGTGTATTGGTTCAAGCTTTATTTTTAGGACAAGGAGTTTTAGTATCCAAAATGCCACTACCACCAATTGGTGATGTTCTTGCACTTATTCATATGTGCCTTCTTTATGCCCTTTATGCCTTTGAATATAAATGGTTCAATATGGGTTGGGAATTGCATAGGCGGCTTACATTTATTGAATGTAATTGGCCATACTTTGTTGGATTTGGTTTACCTCTTGCAGTATCAACTCAATTGGCAAATTCATATATCATAAGGTAAATTATTTATAAAAATTGTATAAGTTGTACGAATATGAATTAAATTACAAAACATGATTTAATGTGAATCTTTTGTACCTACTTACTATAAAAGTCTAATTATGTAATATTAATGCTAATTTATTTTATTATAAAACCTAGTTTTAATTTTTATAATTTTAAATAATAAATTAAACTTTATAATATATACTATAAATTAAACTTAATAAAATGGACAGAAGTATGAGTAATAAATAAATTCAGATGTTTCGATATCTTTTTTGTTAATTTATAATTTATGTGAATGTCAGCAAATTATATTATGAAATTAAATTATGTTTAATTAAATACATTAATACAATTTTTTTAGTGGCTGTGTGTTTTCTATTCTTTTTCCACTATTTATTGTGAGTGGAAATGAAGCTGAACCTGTGACAGATGTTTGGTATAGATAAATTATTCTAAATACAAAACCTTTTTTGTTTATTAAATACTGTATACTTTTATTACTAAAACTATATTTTTACAGTGATTGCCCATTGAAGTTATTTTCACCAGTAGTTGCAATAGCTAATACATTATTCAATAAAACTATTGGTCCAGCAAAGAGACGGTGACAAAAGAATATTTTAAATTTTTTTAACAAAAATAACAATAATTAAAATTTTTTAATTTTAAGTTCGAAAATTCATCGAATTTTATTATACATCATTGTGTTTTGTGGACAAGATACAATATAATATAATAAAATAAACAGCTCTATGACATTATAATTGTATTGCATATTTCAGGGCAATATGAATATGTAATAATAGAAAGTTCTATTATAATTTATATAAGGGTATATTTAAATTAGCAATAAGAAGTGCATTATGAAAATAATTTCTTACACAACTTAGATATATAGTCACACTTTCATGATGTCAAGCAACATTAATTGTACATTCTGACTGTGTACTAGAAATGTTAAATTAATAACTTAAATTTGTAGAGATATTGATAGATTTATATATTTTTTTATGATTTTCATCAAAAATTTTATTTACATAAATAATATAAATTGTATTTTTTAATTGTATTGTTCTTATAACATTAAAGTAGCTATTACATCATGACTGCTTAACTAGTCAATTAATGATTAATTTTATTTAAAACATCAACAAAACATTTTGTTATCTTGCAGTTATTACTGTAATTGTTAAGAAATATTTTCTTTTAACAATATGTTACAATATAAATTGATATAGATTACATAATGAAATGAAAATTGAATTTTTTAAAGTTAATAAATTATTTTAGAAATATATACAAATATGTAAAAATACTAAAATCATAAAAATTTCATACAAAAAATTTGTTAGACTTTGTTATTCATTATATTTTTTTATATTGAGATTAATTAATTTATTTTTTTAGAATGGAAATCATTTTTTGTAATATAAATTTGTATACATATACACTGAACATTTAATTTCACAAACATAAAGGTTGAGTATAGGAAGTCCACAATAATAATATATCTCATGCCTTAATTTTTATGTGGAAATATAATTAAGTAATACTTGAAATATGTGATAGGCATTTTTAATTAGTTTGTATCAAATGGCTGTTTGTAAATAAATTTTTAGTTAAAAAATATTTCATTTTACATTTAAGATTTAACATTATTTATAAGCTTGTAATGATAAATATATCATAATATGAAATTTTTCTCAGGTGACTAATAGTTTTACCGACCAACTGTAAATATTATGAAAAATAAATGTTTTATAAAATATGGATTACACATGAAAGTTGAATATATTTTTCTTTTATTCCTTTACATAAAAATTACAATTAAAACATATTATTTTTTATGAAATGAATAATTATATTGTGTAATTATGAAAGAAGCTCTTGAAAATTCAAAAGTTCGTGATTTACTCGTTCTTCCTTAATTGTATATGTAGAAGAAAGAGCATAATGTCTATGTAATGCTACAAAACCAAGGCCAGGATCATTTTCTTCTTCTGTGATTGGACTAGCATCCCTATCTATAGAATTTTTACTAATCTAATAACAAAAATAATTTCATATAGTACAAAAAATTAAAAATAAATGTAATAAATCCACAATTTATATTTTTTAAAAAATAATATTAAAAAATCTAATGTAGATCAAAAGATATATTAAGAAATATAAAGTAAATATATGGTTGTAAAAATGTAATTAAAAAAAATGAAAATAATTTTGAAGTTTTGATATCTACTTTAAGTATTAAAATAATAATAAAATTAATTAAAATCTAGTTAATGTAAAATTATTAAATAAAATATCTAGTCTTTTAAAGATTTTATAAGTATCATATAGAATTATAAATTATAAATTTATTAGGTATTTTATATTTGAGAGAAATTAAAAATTATACAATACCTCAAATTTTTGCAGTTTATAAACAGAAAGTTTACGAGTACCAGGAGAACTCTGTATAAGATTTTGTATAGTTGAATGTGATATTCCAAAAAAATCTGCACCTTTGGGTATAATATCAATTAAACTAGGGGATATAGCTGTTAGTAAATGAGAATGACATTCATCAGGACTTGATCCAACTAAAGGTTGATCAAGTTCAGTATCTGACACTATTTCAAACCTTGTGACAAATAAAAAATGTTTAATTAGCTTTCATAAAAATTAGTTAATTTAATATGTAAATAAATAATATGTTGTGTAATTTTTTAAATAGTAATTATCTTCATTTTTTATACAATATACTAATGTTATTTGGTAAAAAAACTATTAAATTACATATAAGAAATCTTAAAAAAGAATGCTTGAATTTACTGTTGAAAAAAATTATAACCAACATTGAATAATAAATATTGGCATATGAAAATAATAAATAAACTATAATATAACAATAATTGGGTATAATTTTAGAAATTTTAATATAGTTTATTATAGTTATTTTATTATTGAATTTCAAAATAAATTATTAATAAAGTTAAAATAATACTTAGTTACCGTGGTTTCATTCCACCATCTAAAATCTTGCAAGTATACAAACTTTTCATTCGTGCATCTTTTAAACTAGCATAAACTCTAGTACTACAATAACCTACAGGATATATAAGATCCTCTGTATGATAAGCCACTCGATCAGCTACTACATCACCAAGCGAATACACAGTTAAATCTCCTAAAGATATTGGAAATATGGGTCTTCCATGAATGTCTAATGGTATTAATTGTACTACTTTACGAGTAGTTTTAGTACATCTTTTGGGTTTAGTTTTATTATCTAAGAAAACTCAATTTATTTAATTATATTTATTTATATATTAATTAAAATATATAATAGACTATAAATATCATATAATATATACCAGATATTTCAATACTATTTCGTTTTTTAATACTTTTTTTGGGAATAAATACATCAGAATTTTGCACTGGTGATCCACTGACGCTCATTTGAGATTTTGTTAAAAATGTTGTCGAATCTACTTCTTGTAATTGACAAAGTTTTGTTAAGAGCATAAGTCTTTCATCCTTAACAACAACAAGATTTTCTTGCATTTGAGCAACTTGATCACACAATGCTGCATTTTCCTAAATATTGAAGATTAATGATTAAAGTTTTCAAAATAATTATAAGATAATATAAATTTTATCGCTCAACGTACAACAACTGTATTCTTAATTAGTTTCTTGAGTTTATTGTACTTCTTTTGGTATTTGAGATTTTGCTGCAGTTCTTTATTATTATAAGCTTCACTATAATACATATTACCATAAGAATTAGACATTTTAATTACTTTTTATATAAAACTATTCATGATTTTCTTGTATTCTATAGTTTATTATTATTAAACTAATAAAATAAAAATGCAATTTTAGGTTAAATTATTGAATGAAAATTTCTAGAATGGTATGTCGGTAAAATAATGATTATCAAAACTGATGAAACTACTTTCAATAGTACTAAACTACCGTAAGTGTGAATTGTATGATATATATTTTTTCTATCTTTGTTTTCTCATTCTTTCTCTTTCTTTTTCTTTCTTTCACTCTCTTTTACTCTACACATATTTCTCCTATATAGACAACTTTAACATAGGATAGGGATTCTTATAAAATCAAAGTGTAAGTATAATAAATTCAATAGATAATATTATTTAAACTATTGTTTAGGTACAATGTCAACATAATATAAGAGTATTTAATAATAACTGGAAATGATAAAAGTTCGTTTTTCGTTTATTATTAAAAATAGCATCGATTATTCATTATCACTTAACATACTTCCTATCTTAGACATGATTTTTTGGAAATTAAACATTCGTGTCAATAAAATATATCATTAAATATATATATAGATTTAGATGTAGATACATCTTAAAATTTTATAGTATAAGTTTGTTCAAATTTATATTTTTAAAAAATTATTAAATTAAAAAAAAATTGTAATATTTTTTTAAAGTAAGTAACATTTAAGTATAAAAGATTTCGATAAAACTCGTAATTAGTAAAAATATTTAAAAAATGAGCTATGTAATACGAAGATGGTACATTATATAATTATATACTTATATAATTTTGTTTTAAATATAATTAAATTCTTTAAAATTAAATTTTTTAATATATTTAATTTTATAAAATTAGAGACGTAAATTGAAAAGGGTAGTGTAATACATCAACTCTTTTGCTTAAATACTTATAAATATCTTGTATATGCTTAATCGAAAGTAGAATTTAATCTACTAAACTTAAATTTTTTACAGTTAAAAAATTGAAAATTTTATTAAAAAAATGTTTAAAAGTTAAATTATTAAAGAAGATCTATATAAAAGTTATTTTTTTTTTAAACATCTATATTATAATAATTATACATCATGTTTTTTATTTAGTACCCAATATAAAAAATTATTTTGTATGAATTTTTTAATTCTCTATGAATCTTACATAATTGCTGCTTTGGACTCCTACTTTGATAATAACATATTTTGCGCATATTATTTTTATTGCTAATGGTTTTGTATCATGTTTCTTTTTCTTAGAACAAATGAATGAAATATAATAGCTTTTTATAGAGAAGAATAGTAAACAAAAGATTCGTATATTCGGCTATTCTTTCTATAGGTTTTTAGTAAGTTATAAGGGTTTACTTAAGTTATTTTAATGTTGGTAGTACCTGTATTTCATTTCTAAATTATTTTATTTCTTGATAGTATTAATTCATCGCTTTCCTTAATCTCTGTAATTTGTTAATAATATTTTATTCACTTTATCAATACTTAATCTTAACGATGTTTCGCTATAATATTTTTGTCTTTAAAGAGTTCTGTACAAAAAAATGCACGTGAGCTGTACTTAAGGGCTACATAATTTTTATGCATCCATCCACAGTTCAACCGTCGGAAAAGCACAATTAAAGATAAATTGGGCTATTTATCGAAGTTTTAAGTTGTTAAAAAATTGCTTGGTTTAAGTTGAATCTTCAGCTCATTTTTGAAAGAACAATTCTTCAATGGTCCTTATACTTATGATCTTTCATAAGTTCTATTTCACTTCTTGGCTTTTAACTATAAATTATGCGTCCATCATTAATTTTTAAGTCATGAATCAATTTTAAACTTCCTATCGATCATTAGCAAGTAAACTTCTAAGGGTTAGTAAAAGTAATAATAAAAATCGACGATCAGCAAGCAAAGACTTATTGCGAGTATTTGCTACTACATAAAGTTAAGATAAAAAATGAATAGTTTTACCCTGAAATCAATATATATAATCGTTTATTTACTAACTTTAGGATGACTAAGAGTAACGCAAGACGCAAAAGGAGCTTTCATGTTACATAATTAATAATTATAATATTATATACTTTGTTAGATTGTTTTATTACTTTAGTAGAGAATAAATATTTTATTATCATCGTTTTATTTGAATAATTTATTAAATACCGGAATAAAAGTATTACTGAATATTTTATGTATTTTTAACAAATATTTCTTTTATTAGAAATAAATTAAATACAAAATTAAGATTGTACATGGTCTTAAATATTTTAATATTTTAATACTTTATAATATATCATAAATTAAATTAAATTTTAATGAAACGTTTTATTCATGTTTTTTCAAAGATATAAAATATCTATAAAAACTTTACTTAATAGAACATCAAATTTTTAAAAATGACATAAAAACTTTATAAATTTTCCATTATAATAAAAATAATAAAAATCAAATAATATAATATGAGAAATACAAGATAATAAGAAATAATTAAAAATATTTTTATTTTTTATAATAAATATGTAAAAGAAAAGTGTAATCAAAACATACATACGTAAAATCTAAATCATTTTATAATTTATAAATATCAGGAGTAAAAAATATAACAGGTGAAAAAATAATTATATTCTTATTTAATAAATTAATTATTTATATTTACTTTATGCTAAACTGTTTATTTTTATGTAATTAATTTTATCTATAAGAGATGCTTTTGATTTATAATTGTAATATTCTTTTTAATTTTGTAATGTATAAAAGGATCTAAAATTTTATCGGAATTTTATGTTTTGAAATAAATTTAATTATATATCAATTGCACAAATTTTAATTTATCGCTTATATTCGAAATACATAGATTTTAGATAGAATACATTTCAGGTTCATATCAATATTTGTAAAACTTAATTATTTATACTATGTAAATTTCAACATGCAATAATATTTAAAAAAATTTTGATATAACTACATAAATATTTTTTATTTATAATAATCAAAGATTTCATTATTCACTAATACATATGTTCTTTTAATCTAAAATGCTAGGTCATTTATCGTTATAAAAACTACCATGAAATATAGTAAAAAAATTTTACTTATATATTGTCCAAAAATCCTATATAACCAACTCTTGAGGTCAAAACTAAAACTATGTTTTTGGATGTACTGATTTTTTTTATAGGGATAGCTAAAGTATTATTCGATATGTATAAAATAAAAGTATAGTATTATTTGAACAAATCTTATATAAAATTTGAAATCAATGTATTGTACCTTGCAAAGGTTGAAATGAATCATCTCCTGTACTCAAACATAGCAAAGGTACTTCGACAAGATGCAATTTATTAGGAAGAGTTTTTTTAGAATAATAATGTTCTGCATCTTTGTATAAAAAATGACAAGAAATAAATTTTTCATCAAATTTTCGAACAGTTTTACTCTATAAAAATTAGTCGTGTATTACATAAAAAAAATTCTCTTTCGTTGATTAATATTAAAATAATTACTTTATATACTTTTTTTAAGTTCAATTCGGGGAAGTTTTCATATCCAACATATCGTCTCAATATTCTTTGTAAATTATCACAGAAATATTTATTTAACATTAAATTTAAAAATGCGATTTTAATATTTTTTGTTGTTTCAAAAATATTTATCGGTACCGAAATAATAAAGTATGCTTTTAAATTCCCTGTTGCATTTCTACTTATTGAGCCAAGTAGTTTCCTAATTAGGAAATGTAGAAATTAATTATCCACATTTATTTATAAAAAACGAACCCTACCATAGATATTCCTGTTACTCTTATAAAAATGTATGAATATAATTTTTTCACAAGGTTTATAACCTCTGCAAGATCTTCATAATTGAATGCATAATACAATCTTGGTGTTTGAGTACAGATTAATAAATACAAATATTAATAAATAATAATAGTATCTATAAAATAGATAAGACAACAATAATTCATAGAATAACATTTATTAAAATTTTTTATTCATTAATTTTTTATTATTTAAATACAAGAATTGAACTTTGCAAAATGTCATTTTATAATACAGTTTACTAAAGTTTATGTTAAAAATTATTTTCAAATGATTTGAAATTGAGATAAACTATTATTTTAAAAATTGCAATTAAAACAATTGTAAAATATTTAAATAAATATTAAAACATAATTCTAACTTCCTATAAGTAATGTATTTTATCTCTCTTTAACTATTTATACTTATAATAACAATAAAATATACATACATTAAACAATATACTATGTATAGTTTAAAATATATAATTGCCTTAAAATTATCTATTTTTTTAATATTTTATTATATCTATATATTTATATTCAATAAATATTATACGATGATTTTAAGTATCGATTGCATTTTTATTGTAATTGTTTCTATTGTCTAAAAAATTTATTATACAAATGTATGCAAAAATATGCGATATAAATTTACACGTTTTTCTGATTATCTTTGTGCGTTAATAATATATTGTTAAAAAATTATGTATGATTAAATTAACAATTAATATGTAATACAAATAAATAAAATACAAATACAAATTTTACAATTTTTCATTTATGATGGTGTTACTAATTCCATGTTTTTAATGTTATGTTATGTATTTAATATTCGATCCGTAAAATGATAGTAAGAAGAGGTAATAATAATATAATTTATAAGTAATTAAAGAATATAAGTTATCAATATAAGAATTATTTACCGAAAATCAATTTAAGTTGAATAAAAAATAAATTTTTATTCATATAATATATTGATACTGTTGAATACAATAATAATATAATTTTAAAAATAAATTTTTAATAAACTGTAATAAATAACATCTGTTTGATTATAAATTATTGAAAGATAATTTACTTTGAAATTGCAATCAATTCTTTAAAATAATTTTATATTTACACAATCGTATCCATACGATAATTCATAAGTAAAATATTACTAAATACTTTTACAAGATAAAGATTTACTATATCATTTAGAAAATTATATCATTAAAATATTTACTTGGAGGTTTTAAAACTGTAAAATCAAAGTGGTTACAATTATTGAATTAATATAAATTATTTAATATATTTAATTTAATTTAGTTTAATTTTAAATAATACTATTAATTTTTCAAAGTGATAAATATGTAAAAAAGGTTCCTTGATACGTAAAATTTAAAATAATGTAAGTCTTTTTCGGTTACATGCAAGAACAGGAAATAGACTGCCTATTAAATGTATATATATTTTTTTCTATTACTTCCAAGATATTGTCATAAAAAATATTTTTTAAATAAAATCAATTATAGCATTTATAAGATTAAAGATGCTATTTTCAATTTTATTAAATTATATAAATGCAATAAATAAATATTTTTATTGACTCAAAAAATAAATATAAGGTTCAAAGTATGGCTTATTTGCAGTAAATTTTTAGTTCGATTTGATAAAACAAAAACCTTCATAATTGCCTATATTTATTAAATCTTAAACATAAAACGAGTATCCATGTATGTTCAATATTTAATTCGTAGGAATAATTTGCATATCTTTTATTTTATAAATTATAAAAATTTAGTAGCATATAAATGAATTATATATAACAACATTTAAAATTTTTATATTTAAACATAATTTATTTTGTAATGATAAGGATTATTTATAATATATTTTGAATAAAATATTTGAAAGATTTGTTAGGTATGAAAGTAATTTTATAGTATAAAAATCTGACTCAAATACTTACCGCAGAATAAATTGTTAAGTAGTAAGGAAGACCTTCCGATTTAACTCAAGTAAAATATATTTATTTATTGTAAATGATTACATATGTGCATAATCTGTTTTAATTCTGTGTTATATTTTATTGGATTTAGTACCCACATAAGGTTTAATTTTATTAGAACGATAAAACTTTTTGAATTTGAAAAACAGGTTTTAAGGTACGCACTTTAACAGTTAATAAAATTTATCTAATTAAACAATAAATTTTTTTATTATTCTATAATTGCTTTATAATAAAAGGTGGTACTTTAAAAGTTTAAATAAAAAAAAAAACTTTACTATTATCGATAAAAAGAACCCTTATATCGAAAAGTAAATGTAAATTTTATCTTCAATAAATCCGAATAGATTGCGCAAATAGCAAAATTCTTAAATAGTACTTTCATTAATAGAAGGCTAAATCTATAAATAGAAACTAGCAATGTAATGAAAATAATGGATAATGCAGAAGTGACATAATGTTAAATTTATTAACATAAATCAACAAAAATTTAATCGTGTACGCAGAGACGATTTGAAAAAAGTGTTTTTTTTATTTCATAATAAACAATCATTTTACTTATAATAATTACGTGACATATAGCAATCGCAGTCTTACAGTTTATTCATTTTATATATTTTAATTAAAGTTTCTTTGTGTATAAGAATTTGTTACGGGAGAACAAATTTCATATATAACATTTTTGCGGTTTTATTCATATACAAAATATGAGTAGTATAAAAAACTGTACGTTCAATTTATTTTTAATTTTGTTTGTATATATGTAAATATGGGCAAGAAAATGGAAATGTAATATATACGGAATTTTGGATATTAAGTATTTATTTACATATGAATATATTCAATTATTAATGTTTTAGTCATTTTAAAGATTACCTATATAATAGTTTAATTTTACGTGTTTTGTTTTTATTTGTATAATTAAATGTTAGTTTTTGTATTTGTATATTACTATTTACTTATAACTTTAATATCATTATTACTATATAATTATACTAGCCACCAATATTTTTTCTTATTTTATCGGTGTTTCTCTTATTTATCTCTTTGTGATATATCCATATTATATCTTCATAAGATATTATTATTTTTGCTGTTTAGATTTGCTTCGTATGTTATTTTTGAGCTTAATCTTTTTTTTAATATGATATATAAGGGAATGTTATTTTTACCTTGTTTATATTTTTTGATATCGAAAAATGTGAATACTTCTGGTGGAATAAAACCTGATTTTAAGCATTTTGTGTAATATTCTGAATTTGAATGTATGATACTGAATATTAAGCTATTTTCTTTTATACATTGTAAATTTGCAAAATGATTTCTGTTTAATTCAGAAATATGACAATCTATTCGGTATTTGTGTGCATTATTGTATAGATTTTATTTTTTACATATTTTTATAAGAGCTTGCCTCAGTTCTGTAAATACTTAGACAAGCTCTTATGCAAGGTTTTTTTTTAAATTCTAATTTTCTCCATTTGGTCAGATGTAATATTATACCAAATAGGGCAACCATATATTAAAATTGGTCAAATAAGGCCTTTGTAATGTAATACTTTTATTCTATTGTTTAAATGCTTAGAATAAAATAATTGTTTAAATTCCTAAAATGTTTTTTTTGCTTTTTCGAGTTCAATTTTAATTTTAATTTTATGTCTAAATATAAACCTCAATATCTTTCTAGTTATTTGCAGAGAATTGTTTCTTCTTTAGTACTATTTATTAATATTATTAAGTAATATTGGAAATTTTTGCAGCTTTTTCTTTCCTCTCCACTTATTTTGGCTTGGTTGTTTCAAAATAAAATAGTTTCACAATTGTCTATGTTTATTTGTACTTTCCATGTATTGTGGTAATCGTTTATTTTATTAAATAATTCTTATAGTTGTATTTTTAATTTTTTAGTATTTTTACCGGTTACGTAAATTAGTAAATCATCTCCAAAAGATATCGATTGTTTTTTTGAAGCTTTGTTAAGATCAAATAAACAATGAATGTCAGTATTGTATATATTAAAAAATATTGGGAGTTTACTGCGCCTTGTTGTAGACCATTTTCTACTGTAAATTCTAGGCTTGATTTGTTTTTCTTTTTATTGTATTAAATGTTTTACGTGTGATTATGCTTCATGTTATTTTTTATTAGATGTTTAACTTTTTTTTTCATTAATTTATAAATTATGACTTGGCTCCAAGCGGTGTTGATGCTTTTTTTATGTCAAGTAGACAAACTGCGACTCTTTGGTTAATGTTTAGTGCCCATCCAATGTTAATTTATTAATTACATGTATTATTGAATGTTTATGTTTAAATCCTAATTGGTTTTCCGGTATTATATTATTTTTATTACAGTATTTTATTAAGGCTCGATTAATTATTTTTTCAAATATTTTATCTATATTTTGTAGTAGACTTGTTGCGCTCGAAAGAGAAATATCGGACTGTAATTAAACTAAATAAAGTAATAGTTGTAAATTAAAATAAACATAAGTGAGCCGCAGTCATTTCTAAGCTATTGGGTTGCTGGTAGTGGGTTCATAAATGCACGATAGGAAGATGGAGAGGAAAAACACTTGCGGAATTTTCTCTTACAGCGGCGTGCAATTTTATGTTATGAGAAACTGTTGCTTGTGCTACAAAACTGTGAAAGGAATCGCAGCGGTCTGTTATAGCTCGATGATCCTCGGGAGGCTAATATGGCCCGGATTAAATTATAAAGCGAGTCAAGCGCACACGTACCACTAGATTTTTTAATGAGTCGTCTTACGGTAATAAAATAGATCAGAATTATCGGATAATCGAGAAAAGGTCAAATTTTATGATTAAAAAACAATTGTTAAAGTCCAAACGAAGAAAAGGTTTAAATAGGCGAGAAAAGAAGAAGCGACAGTATTTACGAACCACTACTATGTTGAAGCGAACAACACTTCAACGCACAACAGGGAACTATGTTAACGCGTGTAAAAAAATCGAAACAACCTGTGTACGCGTTCAAACTATGAAACAAATTGTAAAATGAATAAATTAATTAAAAAGTCAAAAAACGTGCATTTTATTTCCAACAAGGCTTATAGGTTGAAAATTAGATAATGTTATATTGTTTTTATTATTCATCTGGATTGATATTTTTGCTTTTTCCATTTTCTCGGGATTTATATATTATTTAATGGATTGTTAAATATTATTGTATAATAATGTTTGATTTGCTTGTAAATATGTTTTAGTACTATATTTCGTATGTGACAAATCCTGATAATGTTTTATTATTTAATTTATTAAAAATATTATTTATCTGAGTGTCATTAATAAAGTAATCAAGTTCTTTACCTCATTGTTTTGCATTATCTGTTGGGTTTTCTATTGAAAATATTGTTAACGTAATATTTTGTGTTATATCATTTTTTGTTTCTTCTTTTAATTAATTTTTTTTCTCCATGATTTTTCATGTAATGTTTTGTTTATGTATTTCAAAATAATTCAATTTTAGTAAATTAAGTTTGTTCCTTGTATTTATTATTATATAGTTATTAATATTGTCTTTATTTATGTTTGTTATGTCTATTCCTGCTTTGCTTAGTGTTGAGACATCTTTATATGGTATTGTTAATATAGTAGGATATTCATATATTCTTTTGTTCTAAAAATTGAATTAATTTTGAGGAACATTACTCTGGATAATTTTTGGGATATTTCTTAATTTGTTTCTCCTGAAATTATTTATTGATTTTGCAAATTTTTATTGAAGTTGTTTTTTATTTGATCAAATATAAATTCATAAAATTCTAACTCAGTTTTTTATTAGAATTGTAATTTTGTCTCGTTCTGTTTATTTGTGATAATATGCATCTTTTGTCCTTTTGTAGTTTTTTAATGTCTTTGTTTATATACATTCATAGGATTTTTTTTTCAATATTTTAAGTACTAATGTTTTTATGGTGTGATCTATGTGATTGTTTATTTTATGGATATAATTATATATTTCATTATTTGTTAAGTTTTTGTTGTTTTGTATGTTTAATTAGCAGTATTTTATTAATATTTTTTTTAACTTATTTGAATTCATTTTTTTCAGTTATATATGTGGTTTACATTATTAAATTCATTATTAGTTATTATTTCTGTTATTAATTTAATCTTTATAAGTAAGGCATTATGGTCATATCATATTCTATTGTATTGAGTTATCTGTATATGGTTAGTTGATTTAATTCTGGCATCGATGAAGCATAAATCTATATGAATATCCTTTTGAATAAAATGGATATTCCAAAGTTTATAGTTTTATATTACATATTCTATCATAGCTGTTTAACCAATTTTTTTATAAAAGTACCTCTTGTATAATTTGTATTATCTTTCCAGTCTGAATGTGTTGAATTAAGATCACTTGTTATTATGTAATAGTTTTCTCCTTTGTCGAGATTTAGTTTGGAAAAGTTTTTTAAATCAGCATTAAATTTATTTCCGTTTTTACGTATGCTGAAATTATAAATAGGTTATTTTTATTATTTATGTACAGTTTTAATATTGTTATTTTTAATGTATTGAAGTTTGTTATTTCATTATTAGAGATTATGTAATATTTGTATTGATTTTTATTAGTGTGTCTGTATTGCTTCCATAAATTGAATTTGGTCTATCATTTTTAATAATATTAAAGTTTTAAAATTCAATTTTATCCATTTTTTTAAATTTTGTTTTTGATACTAATACTATATCTGGCTTTTGTTTTTCTAATAAGTTTAATAAGTTATATGTTTTTTGGTTTGAAATTAACAGGTTAATATTTATTGCTATGATTTTTAGTTTCCAATGTTTTTTATTTGAGTTATTATATTTTTTCTGATTATTTTTAGTTATATTGTCAATTTCTTATATATTTTAATACTTATTATTGAAAATATTGTTAAAAAGTTTTCTTCGTTAGATTTTAAAACTTCTTTAACTTCATTTATTTTGTTTAGTACTGTATCAGTGTATTTCAAATATTTGATATTTCATTTTAAGATATTCATACTTTATGATATATTTACTTTTCAATATTTAATTATTTTGTATATTAGTACATCTCATATTATTCATGTAATATAGAATTTTCACAAAACTTATTATCACAATAAGGAATATAGAGTACTTTTTTTAATATTATAAATTTCATTTATTAAAACTTCTATGATTTCCTTTTAGACACTTAATTTAAACTATTTTAAAATTGAAAATTGTTATAAAAATTTTATAAAACATCGACAAATTAAGTTGTATATGAAATAATGATTTAAAATTTTTACGAGATATTTGAATTAAATAATAAGGCTTATCTACTTGATGAAGGGTTATTTCAAATTTATAAATAATTTTAGAAATTTTCAAACGAATATAATGTATTCATAAATTCAGTTAAATATATAATACAGAGATAAATATTTGTAATAAACTTATATGTGTATGAATATTAAATATTTTAATATTTTTGATCTTTGGAAAAAATTGCAGTGAAAAACTGTGAAAAGATTTTTCCTATATACTGTTCTTCCTTTACTGGCCAAATACCTTCAAGGAAACCAATATGCCCTCCTCGAGAAGTTACAATCATGGCTACGTGTTTGGTTTGGGTAACTTCTTGCAGAGGTATTGCTGAAACAATTTTTAATACACTATATTTCATTATTTAAAATGGATACTATATCTTACCATTGGTACTAATAAATATATCTAATATGTATTGCAAACAATTATTTAATTTGGGATTAATATAAATTTTTTTAAATATATAATTATATTTCAAAAAGACAATAAAATTTCTTATTTAAATTGTATTATTTGAGTAATATTACAATGAACTATAAATATTACAAGTAGTTAAAAACATTCTAAAAACGTGAACTTAAGTCTCACATTGGCTTATAAATTTTGGATAAAGAAAATTTGTTTTAATAAAATCTTTTAAAACATTTAAATCAAAATAAATTAATTTTAATTTACATTTAATTATATAAAATTATACCTAAAAAATCATATTTTCTTATTATAATTATTTTATTTTTTAACTAAATTATTCTAATTAAAAATAATTTTGATGTATGTAAATAAAGCTTTTAGAAACATATTTAAAAGATATATATTAAATACAATTCCAAATAATATCCTTAGTAATATTAATAAACCTATTCTCACATCCTGAAATGTCACAGAACGATGTCGTTTATATATTTTTTGATAGTATTGTTATAGTATTGTAAAGGCACATTTAAATTATGTTTTGTGGGTAGATTCTTATAATAAAAGTAGTTAACAGTATGCTAACTTATATACTAAAGGTTTGTATTTTATATTCATTTATAATAATTTTATTATTTATTTAAGAATTTATTTGTACAACCTTCATTATTTTTAAACTATTTTTTACCTTCAAATGGTTGAAATGGATCATCCGCTGCACTTAAGCAAAGTAAGGGAACTTCTATTTGATGTAATTTATTATGAAGAGTTGCATTTGAATAATAATCTTCAACATCTTTATATCCAAAATGTTTGGATGTAAAATAATCATCAAATTCACGAACTGTTTGACTCTAAAAAAAAAATGAAGATTGATTAATTTTACAAGTACATTTCATTGCAGAAACAATATATTCTTAATATTTACATTAATTACTACTGAGTAGTTTTATTTTATTATATTATAAATATTATATTATAATATATTTTATTATATTATATAATAAATATTAAGTAAAATAAATTGAATATATGAAAGTGAAATACTATCTTAAAAATATATTATGAAAATAAATATCAATATAATTTCATTTGTTACTTTAATCAATGAATTTCACTTTTGAAAATTAAATTTGATTAATTTTCAATAACACTAATAATTTATTTTCCAAATTTAAGTCATAAACTTTTTATAATAAATAATTTTTAATATTATTAATAAATTATTTATTGATACAGTTTTTAAAATTTTTCAATATTGATAAGAAAAAATATTGACCTTATATGAAAATTAATAACAAGTACTTTCACTTGGTTTTCACCAAAATTTTATTGTTTTATAACCTACCAATATCTTTACAACTTACAAATTTATTTGTACTTGTAGAAAATCTACTTTTTAAAAATCTTTTATTTATAAAGTCACTTTTTTAGTAAAAATAAAATAAAAAAATATAGATAGTATAATTTATAGAACGTATAAAATTTTTTAATTTAATTAAGTATTTTATTGTATAAGCGTTCAATCTAAGATATTATTTAACTTATACTACAAAAATATATTTTTATAATATTTAAAAATAATATTGAAATGTAAATTTTTATATGAAACTTATTTTATTAAAATTGTAACAAACAAAAATTCTTATCATTACTATTTTTTTCAATTTAATTGATATACATTTAATATTTTATATTATCAAATTATAAACAATAAGTTAGTAATCGATAGTAGTATTTTTAATGTTTATTTCACTGTTATTTTTTTTTCTAAGGCTATTACAAAGCTACTACATTATTTTTATATTTAATATATTTTTAAATAATTTAAATATTTAATATTATGAATAAACTTACCTTTAATATTATATCCAAATCTAAATGTAATTGTTCTTTTTCTTCACTAAAATGATATTTTACATTCCGCCGAAGATTACTGCACAGGTGTTTATTTAACATTAAATTCAAATAAGGTTTTTCAATACTTTTTGTTGCTTCAAATACATTCCAAGGCACAGAAATGGCAAATCCAGCTATTAATCTTTCAATCGCAGTTCTTCCATACTGAACCAAGTAATTACCGAGAATTAATCTATCAATCAATTAGATATATAATTAAATTTTACTTAATTATTTATATTTGAGAAATATGTTTAAATATTTTAAAGATTTTTTTTATTATTTCGATAGAATAAACTTATTAAAATAATTTACGAAATATTATAATATCTACATTTTATTTAAAAAAACTAATTATAAATAATTAATAATGTATAAAATTTATAAAAACAAAAATTAAATAGCAATATATGTAATTAATTTAGTGACGTGTCTATATTTAAAGAGCGATGAATTATTTATAAACTAAAAATTTCTCATGACTAAACACATGTATTTTTTCAGGTTATAATTGAAAACTAAATCGAGTAAAATAAACTTAAAAGTCAGTTTTTGCTTATGTATAAATAAAATTGTTTTAAATAAAGTATTACTTGATAAAGTAATGTTTTCAATTTAACATTGATTTGAGAGACAACAAAATTTTAAATAACAGTAAGTATTTATATTTTAATACAAACTTTTAGTATTTAACAGTTTTTTTATTTAATTTGGAGTTTTTTTTTCTCTGATTTAAATTACATATTAAAAGTAATAAAAGATCAGCATAATTATTGATAATATAAGAGCAGTTATTGAGGCTATATCCAACAATTAAATATGAAAGTCTAGTTTTATGTAAATATATATTCAAATCCATGATGCTATTAAATTCAGATCAACGTCAGGTATTTTGTTCAATTACTTGCAGAACTCATATAAAATATAAGTACGTACCCACCCATTGAAATTCCTGTTGCAGCAATAGGCACATTTGGATGAAGTCGTCTTATATGCTCAATAACTTCAGCCAGATCCTCACAGTTTGAAGCGCAATATAATTTTGGTGTCTAAGAGACCATATACATTTACAATAACAACACTTGTTTTAAAAAGTCGATTATAATTTTTTATATGATCTAAGTTTTAAAGTGATATCAGCTTCTTATTAAAATTATTATCGTTACCATATGTGCAATTAATGAACTTGTTACCATGATCAAGTACCTTATATCAGGCTTTAGACTATTATATCACTCATGTTATAATTTTCATTTAGTAATTCCTTTTTATTTCAATGAACTTATTATTTATATTCTTTGTGTTATCATGAATTAAATTATGATTATATTATTTATGATAAATTATGATTACTATTATGATTAGTTAAATCAGTGAACAAGAATAATCTCATATATAATTTACTTGTATGTATAAATTGATTGTAAAAAGTAAAAAATTTGAAATACTTTTTATAAATAAAAATTGTGATAAATTACATTAAGAAATGCTTTATAACTAAAAAAAATTTTATGTAATTTTATTTTGTTTATCTATTGAGATTTTATATAAAAATACTTAAGAAATTAGTATATTTATTGATTAAGGAAAACATTTATTTCTAATTATACTTAATTTTAGTATAGCTATATATATTTTGCTTGCAAAATTTTTTTACATAATTATTGTTAGTGACATAAAGACTAATATATTCCAAAATTAATAACATGAAATATAATTAATTTTTTATACACATTCATGTACAAAATATATATCTTATCCAAACACTAGAGATATAATCTATGGTATTACCAAAGGTATTATTAGTTTGAAATGAATATCTTTTATTTATTTTCTAACTTAGAAGCTATTCTTATTATAACTACTCTATATATAAATGGTATAAAAATATTCAGTGTAGAAAAAGATTTATTAATAAACAAATAATTAGTTAACGATAATATTTAAATTTATTAAAAAATTAATATTAATTCTTTTAAAATTGAAAAATAATATTTTTATTGAGACGAATAATTTTCTTACTATGATAAAATTAAAAGACTTGAATTAAATACGATAAATAAATTACTTTATTATCTGATAACGACTAATAAATATTAATAATTGTCTTATTTAATTTTACATTTATTATACTTTTTAATTAATAAATTAAGAAATTTTTTTAAATATTTTTTTAAATATAGAAATAATATCTTATAGGATAATAAATATTAGCAATTTTTATACTTAAATAATAAAAGTTAATAATGGAATTTATAATTAATAACAATAACAACAACAATAATAATATGTCATAATACTATTGCATTGGTATGTACTTCAAATAATAATAAGAAATACTTAATAAAGCTATTATTCGATTAATACAGAATTTTTCATAAATAATAGACGTATTGTATGTATATAAATTATAAATACTTTAAATTTTATATCACTTTATAATTTTGGAATATAAACACATACAATATATACAGTTCAATAAAATAAACATTTTTTTCTTTTTATAATAGAATTATGACATTAACATTAATATGAAATTTGTATTTTAATATGTATATTTTTTCATATTTTTTTAATATTTGAAAATATAAGGTGCTAAGTTAATTTTATGTCAATCCACTAATCGTTTTTAGTTTGTATATTTTAATTTTATAATACAATAAAAATTCATGACTTATATACAGAAAATTTTTTAAAATTTTGTAAAGATTGGTAAGAACAGTGAATTGTAAATTAAAAAACTTCTATTTATAATATTAAAAATCATGAGTAATACTTGTACTACTGTAATCTTGTCAAATAATACATCTTAATACTAGTAATTTATTTAATAATATTCAACATATTTGGTATTTAAAAAGTTTATGAAATCAGTATAAAAGTTTCTATAGTATTCATTTTAAGAATATATAAAATATAATATATAATATAATATTCTCACCTTCAGTTTCAAGCCACCTAAACCTCTATTGTTAAATATTACACATTTAATGCCGACATTTTTTGCAGCATAGACGAGGCATTTTATATATTCTGCTTGGCTACCTCCTGTTAAACCAGGCAATATTATTACAATTGGTGATGTAAAACAACAATTATATTCTGCCCAGTCCAATGCAATTTCTCCACCATCAGATAGAGTTAAAATTTCTCTGCAAAATTTCATGCAAATTTGTTCGTTTCTATATTTTGATCACTACATTTTTCATTAAAGTTAATGTTGGAATTCTAGTTGCAAAACTTTACTTAGAAATTTATTTCAAATAAATATATTTTTACTAAATACTTTGCTAGTGATTATTCAATTTCATGATTGAAATTAAAACATATATATTTTAATAATAAATACATATTTTCTTATTTAAGTTTAATTTCTTAGTAGTTATCAAGAAAAAAATTATTTATATGTTTGAAAATATTATGTATCAGTGCTTATAATATTGATGTAATTTATATTTAGTTTTATATACAATTTAAAAATATTTTTTTCTTTTTACTTATATCAATCAGAATGTAGAACTTAAAAGAACTTTCATAATTTTTAAATTATAAAAACAATAACTTAGTTGTATATAATATTGAAACTTTAAGAATTTTCAAAGTATATAATATTTATACTTTTTTTGAGATATAAAGAAAATAATTCTCCAATTTATTTAATGAATAAATTTTTCTTGAATTATAATATTAATTTATGAATGTAATTATGAAAAAATTAAATTGAATTTATTTATATTAATAAATATTAAATCTATTTTTTATAAAAAATTGCATATAGTTATATAAATATTTTCACTAACCTGCGATATTGTATGTATGTCCATAATTGTGATCTTAATAAGCTTGCAAATATAGTTTGTGCTCTTGATTCGAAACACCAAAGAGTGGGCCAGAATTTACATTTGAGAATTGGTACGCTGTCAAGTAAGAAATCCCGAAATGGTCCTTTTGCACAAATTAATAATGGTGGCTGTAGATTAAAAGATAATTCATTGTATAAGAAAGAAAAAATTATTATTTTTTAAAATTAATAACAATAATCTGTTTTAATTATTTATTATTTATATTTTGCATACTATTTTTAATATAAAAACGTCATATAAGTTATTTATAAAATATCTTAGTTAATATTAAAATTTGTTTAAATATATTTTGATAATTTTACTGCTAAATAAATAATAAAATTAAAAAATCAACTGAAATTAATAAATTAAATAAAAATTGATAAATAAATATTATAAATTTCAATATTTAATAGTACATCTATTGCCAACATATACTAATTATGAAATGTACTTGGAGTATTTATTGTAATGTATTTTAGTTTTCATTATTTTGTAATTTAATATATATTAGTTTTTTATATTTCCTTACCAAATTTTTATATCAAATTGCAAGTACAAAATAATATATATATATATATATACACATACACACATACATAAAAATATATACAGCTTAAAAATAATGTGAATTAGCAAGGTTAAATAAATAATCAGTCCAACTTCGAACATATAAAATACGTATGGTATTAATAAGTTAAAAGTTATTAACTTGAACTTTTTTTTTTCATATATTTATACATAAAATAAAATATTTATTAAAGCTTTTATAATGATAAATTGAACGATTAAAATTTGATTTATAGTTCAGTAAATTAATTTATCATTTTTAAGTAGATGAGAATTGTTATTTTCTTTTGAGAAAATGTAATTATAAGTTAATTTTTTATAGAAATATTAATTTCAAGAATTTTTTTTACACTTATGAAATATGATCTACTTTCGAAATTGTAATGAATATTTTTACATTGATAGAATAATATTTTAAATACATTATTTTCTATTAAAGTGTACATGGACAAATGATATAAATAAATAAACTAGTATTGTACTAATAAATTTTATAACATATACATTTTTGTATAAATTACAGTTTAAAATTAGAAAGCATATATAAATTAAATGAAAAATAATAGAATATAGCATCGAATTTGTAGTTTATACTATGATTTTATACAGAGTTTATATAATATTAGCAATAAAATAAAGTATTAAATATAAATATTTTTGTTTACAAATGTAGTAATTTTTATATTATTTTTTATATTTTTGTTAATTAATATTCATTCTATAAATTTGACCTGCTTTATACACAAAATTTTTAAATAATTGTTTTTTCTTCTGTATGTATTTGAGAAGTAAAAATTAAAACATAGAATTATGTATAAAATATAATGTCATTAATTAAAAATTTTATACAAATCAGATAAATTTACGCTTGATAGTCATTCGCTATAATATTTATTATTTTCACTGGAAATTTAATATAGATGTAAATATAAAATTAAAATTCATCAAATCTTCGAAGTTTTTTATAACAATAAAATAGATCTACATCGAGACATCAAATCGTATATTTAATAATTAATATAATTAAAATTACATGGATTAAAACTAAATGTAGACTTCAAATCTTGTTAGTTGAAATTTGAATGAAATTATTTTAATTCTATAACGATTATTTAAAATTTTTATTTAAAAATAATTTTTGATACATTAATAAAAACAATATTTGAATTTATTTACATTTTTGTATGCATTGTAATTAACTATTCAAATAATATATTTTGTAATTGACTAAAATATTTTTTTTAAAATAAAACTTCAAAATAAAATAAAAGCAAATTTAATTATTTTGAGAAATACGACAATGTAGATATTTTGAGACATGTTTTATATTAAAAATTATATTAAATATATTTTTCATATAAATATCTGTATCTATATTTATTGTATAAGTTTAATATATACTTTGTGTCAACTTTTTATATAAAACAAGTTAATTGAGTCATGATACATTTTTATTCACTATATTATTTGATTTAAACTAAAGTATAAAAATAAAATATCAAAATAAATTTTTTGAAAGAAGAACTTTCTGTAAATATATAGTACCTTTACTAAAATTTTGAAAACAATGTGTACTCTAACATACTTTTGTATAGTTACAGGTACTAAACGTATTTAGTGAAAATTTTTTAACGAAATAAAATAATTTTTAATGCGATGTAAAATAACATACTTATTTATATTTTAAATTATAGTAATTTGATTTTTGGTTTATTAATGTACTTATAATAATTTATGAATTTTATAAAGATTAATAAATAGAAGAAGAATTAAAATGAACGTTGAAAACAAATTTATACTAAGACATTAGTCAATTTCTAACTTGGTAGGTAATCTTTCCGAGACCTGGAATTTTTCTAACATAAATGTTAATGCATTTTATTTTATATATTATTTTTATATTGTTTTGTTTTTTTCTAAATTTTTATTATTTTCATCCCTTTTAGTAAAAATAATAAAATTATATTTTATTTATGCAATTTGTAGATTTTTTAACAAGTATGATATTGTAATTACAATCAAAGTTGCTATCTTTATTTCAATTGATGACGCAAACATATCAGTACAATTGTATTATTATCATAAATAGAAAAAAATTAAAATATTAATTAAAGGATGAAATATCAAATAAATAAATAATTCTATAATTACAAATAAATGTTAGATTTATAAAAAATTTTACGAGGAACGATTTGTTGGTTCGCGTGTATATTCACGTAAGTAATTAATTGAATATAATATATCAAAATATAATTACTTGTAATTGGTTTAATAATAATTTATTATGTTGTAACATAAATATTATTGATTTTAATAGTAGTATACAGAATGCTGATATCACAATAATTTTTTATATTACGGAATTTTAAGAATGATTAGATAAATAAATATTATAATATTATCATCTATGGAAATATTATATTAATTTATTGTTGATGTGTTTCGATTTTCTTTACATTCGATCGGATATATAACACGTAAGTTAAAGCAATATGTATAATAATATAAGGAAAAAACTGCAAAAAAATGTAATGATCGTTGTGATTAATTATTTAAATTCTTAACATCGTATTAATGTTGTTTATTCTAAAAAATGATTGACAGAAACGGAATAAGTGAGAAGATTGATTTCTATAGAAGAAATAGGTGGAGTATAAAATTGAATAGCAAAAGCTAATGTAAGATCGATCTTTCACGAAATAACATATATCCGAAGATATGTATTTGTGAATTCCATACTTTAAAAAGGAGGTAGTCTAGGGGAAAGGAAAGTGCGCATGGCAGTCGTATCGATCGAGAGGAAAAACGCCATCATTTACCTGAACGACCTCGAAGAGGTAGTAGATGCAGAATCCGAGACCAAAGAGCACGCCGTAGTAAAGCTTGGGCGCACAGAGGGCGCCTTCGAGTGTAGTAAGTATCATGACGATGCAGAATATCAGGGTGCCTTTAGGAGGTGATGTTGCCAGAGACAGGTTTCATACAGATTCAGGCCTCCTACCTCGTACAACAACCAAAGACTGAGGTTTCTCCAAGAGCCGAATGTGACGGTGGCACAGTCACGTGTCATATCAGCTCGCGTATTTCGGACGCGTCTGCGCGCCTAGGCGCCTTGATTGAATTCCGCCCTCTTCGACTTGCGGTACGGTATATTCAGGTATGTCCGAGTATATCCAACAAGACTCTTGCTTCATTATGCTTTTCGTCCTTAATAAAAGGCGCAGATTTCGCGAATCAAGCGTGATAATAGGACACACGACACGATTTCTGCAATAAGCCGCAACTGTAATTCTTAAAGATTAATGGCAACCTAGGTTTTACTAATTATTTTATCGTTTGTTCACTAATAATCTTTCTATTTAAATAAAAAAAAGTAATCGTAATAAATAATATTAATTATTTGGTTTAAATTTTTCAAAAAAGAACTTTTTCTATTTATTGAGTAAGCGATTGAACATAGTAATATATATAATATACATGTCACATATATAATTCGACTGTTCTTCTTGTCGACGTTTTATGAATATTACGGTGATGCCCTTAATACCCATTTTACTTAGATAATATTACATTCATTAAAATATTTAAAAATAAGTTGTAACTATTATTATATTATTTGAAAAATATTTTTTCTCCAATACAAATTAATTTTTCTTTAAACAGTCTTTGAAAAATATATGTACTTAATATTAATATTCGTCCTTTTCATCAAGTCCTTTATTTGTAAAATATAATAATGTTGAAGAGAAGCTTATTATTTAAAAAGATTATATTAATAATAAATTATAAACATAATTATTTATATTTTTAATTATTTTAATAACTTTTTCTTATAAAAAATCATCACTTTTACACACACATATATATAACTTTACAAAATTTTTATACAGCAAAATACAAAATTTATAATATTGAATCTGTGTTATAAGGTTACACAATTTTTGACAAGGTTGAAATAAGGTATATTTTGAAAGTTGACCGTGTACCAAGTGAAATGTTATATTAATTTTTTTTCATAAATAAAAAAATAAAAGAATAAACGAAAACAGAAAAGCTGAATAGCCAAGTTACAAGAACCAGAATCAGCTAATTGATATTTCTAATAATGTATTACTTTTATATTGGGATTGTATTATAAATACTTTTTATTAAATAAAATTGCTAAAGATTATTTAACCATTGCTATACTATCTTAAAAATATTTCATTTTTAAGTTAAGCAAACGTTATATAATAGATTTGTATTCATAAAATTATTCGATAAAATTTTTTATAAATTAATCAGATTAAAATCTCAAGAATTGTATATCTATATATTTAATTTATCATCATAGACAAATTATTTGCAAAATCTGTAAATTTATTTTTAAATTTTTTGTTTCAAATTTAAAGAATTAATTATGAGATATAGAAGGACATCATAATTTATAATAATAATTATAACCAATATTAATAATTTTATAATAGATTATCTTATTCATAGATAAAGTAACTAAAGTCTATATAAATAATAAAATAATTAAAAATAAAAACTGTCTAATCAGTACTTTCAAAATATTAAATTTTATCATATTTCTGAAAATTTCTTTTATTTTTTAAACTTTGATTATTTCATAGATAATTATTGGTTAAAAATATTAATTAATTTTATTTTAATTTATTTTGAAGTATTTCTTTTTTTTTAATAGAAAAAATATATCTCAGTTTGTTTTAAAATATATGCAATTATTGTAACCATAAACATTCTAATAATTTATATTTAGAATTATTTTTAAGAAATTAGAATAAAATATTTTATTTATTTAAATATACAATTACAGATATTTTAATTTCGAGTACAAAAATATATGATAAAAATATAGACAAATAGGTTTTGAAACTATTCAATCAAAATCATCAAACAACGTTGATACTTAAACTTCAATAAATTTAATAAATCTTCAAAGAAATTTTAATAGCAGAGTATGAGAGTTATTGCAAAGTTATTGCAAGTTCAATTAAGTAAAGAGCGAATTATACATAAATTGTAAAGAATTAGCATGCCTAATCTTACTGCTAGAAATCTTAATTATTATAAGTATAAAAAACCATTCTAGACACGTTTAAATGTAGCTCTTTAATTTATAAAAGATTACAATTTTGATACTCAAATAAAATCTATAATATTCTAATATTGACACATTTTGATGAAGAAAATACTGATATTTTTCTAAAGTGTTGATTTTATCTAAAAACAAAATATATATTCTATATACTATAAATCATGATTTTTTCTCATTATTTTTCTCAATATTAAATTTAGGATTATATTAAATTAAATTATATTAAATTTCAACTGAAAATATTTTGTTTACTTAATGTATACTACTAATTTGAGAAGAATTTCAACTATACATTGTTTCGATAAAAATTTTAATATGAAACATTAATAGATACAATGAGTACCATTTCATTTCCTCCGATATCAAATATTTGGATCTTTAGAGTTAATGTCAATTACGTATTTCTTTTGATAATCATTAAAGATTATTTTTAAGATTTACGATAAAAAAATTTTTTTATATATTTTAAGCACATTTTTCAAAAGAAGTTTTTTAGTAATAATAACTATAATAGTAATAGTAATAACAATTGCGTTATAATAGCTTATATTATATTATATTATATTCTGAATCATTTGTAAATAAAAAAATTAATTATAATTAGTATTTAAATTTATAAATTATACAATCAAGAGTATATATTAAAAATAAAATTATATCATTTATTATATATATACTTCAGATTTGAATGTTTAGAGAACAATAGATACATTCGATTATAAGAAGGATATAACGCATTTATTAAACACTGTCTTATACATGAAGATACGTATGATTACAGAAAAATCGCATAATTTCACATATGGTTGTATATTCTTGACACGAAGAATCTTATAATGATAACACAATTAATTTTTTCTGACTTAATTAAATACATTTTATCATAATTTAACTTTTTAAATATTAATTGCTTTGTTTAATTAAAGCTTAAAAATAGACGACTTTACTTTTGAGCTTTGATACAATTAAAATATCATTGTGTACTGCTAATAATTCAAAATTTTTCAGCGATAAAAAATTCAATATGCTTGTAGTTCAAAATAATTATTGATTTCTTATATTTTAACAACTAGTTATATGTGCATATATTATATGCATATATAATATATGTTAACATATTTGTGAGTAAAATAACTTTATAAATATTCATAATTAAGAGATATATTTATTATTGATATAATAGCATAGTTCTATTCTCTTTTATCTCTGATTTATTTCTAATTCTATGAAAAAAATTGATTAACGATACAAAATAACTATGAAATTTTAGATTAATTTAAAATTTTCTACTTACACTCATTTAAGAAATTTAGTTTTAATATATTTATAAAAATTATAATCTTTGTTTATTATTTTAGCTATTTATTCTATGTTATAAATAAGTTTTAGTTCTTGAAATTTTTTACTTGTGTATATGAATAATTGATTTAATTTAAAAAACCTTATTGTATTGTATAGAGAAAATGTTCAAAATTGTAAAGATTTTATAAATATTCAAAATTTTTCAAAATCAAATATTAAAACTAAGGAAATATAAATGAAATCATAATTAAGTTATGAAAAGAATATTTAATTTTTAACTAAATAACCGTAAGAAGATAGTTTACAAGCACATAAGTTTATTTGCTTCTTAGCTGTTGTCCACTTTAATGTTGTACGAAGAATTTCAAGAAAATAAAAATCTTGTTTTTAATATTTAATAATTGTATTTAGTATATTTTATTATTTTTTTATTTTTAAATATTTAGTTGTATATACGTTTATCTGTTTGTTTATACTATAAAATACTCAGGGTAAATTACAAATAAGAAGACAATTTATATAAAAAGATATCTTGTTTTTCGTTACAAGTAACAATCAATAAGATATTAACAGGTGGTTAATTATTAATCATTAAAATGAATCACTATAATTATTTTATGCACAACTTATTTATATTATAATAAAAATAAAAAATATATTTTATTAGTTAATGATTAATTTAGTAAATGTGAATATTGAATAGAAAATTGAACATTGATAAATGTATAATGAGCCCAATTGATTTACCGTACAAATTCAATATAAAGTCTTATACTGATATTAAATTATATACTTTTTATGTAGATAAATTTAACAAATAAATGTTCTACTTCGTACGCATTCGGTATCTATAATTAGAGCTTAATTTTAAGCTTGTAATAATTGTGCTGCTGATCTATGTGTAGGTTATCTTGCAATTTAGCTGAGATATATCATGAATGTCTATCACATTCTGATTCACGAATATATTTTGCCCAGGTTCTATTGGGTGTTAAATTTCCTTTGCGTAACAATGATCGTCGATCACTAGTTCCTATATGACTTTGTTCTAGAATATGGCGATAGGTTTCAATATCGTAAGAACATGAAAGAGTTTTACGTAATTTGATAGCACTAATGGTAAATCGTGAGGGTTGGCTACCCACTAAAACATCAAGATCATTCTTCACCTGTAACGCCCAATCCCACATATCGACAATGGAGCAATTGCAGATAAATGGATTGCCAATGAGATTGACAGTTAACAGACGTGGATTGGTCTTAAATACACGAGGATGAATAGTAGTAAGATTATTTCTGCTAAGATCTAAATGTTCTAGCAACCATAGTTTCTTCAATGAAGCAAGATTTTCTGATGCAGCGATCTTATTATGAGACAAATTCAAATGGGTGAGATTTTTCGTTTGCGACAATAAGTTCTCGTTAAGTCGTGATATGTCACAGTAACTTAAGTCAAGAATCTCGAGGCCTGACAGTTGTTTTGGTAAAAGTGCTCCGCTTTCTGGTACGGTCAATGGATTCTTGCTAAGTTTAAGCTCGATAATGTTGGTGTAGACACGGTCACCAAATACCTTAGGATCGATAGGGTTCTTCAATCCGCAATCATTTAGTTCTAGACTCTCCAGTCGTGTAAGGTTAGTAAAGAGTCCTTGCTCAAGTGTGTGTAATGTATTTCCGGACATTATAAGCTTTTTTAACGATGTCATAAGTGTAAAAGTGTTATTACCAACATAACCCAAATTACAATAAGACATATCGAGGTACTCCAATGATTTAAGGGGATTAAGTAAATGCACAAAGGCGTCTGAGAGTGGATTATGTGAGACGTCGAGTTGTTCTAGATGTTCAAGATTTTCAAAAGCCTCTGGTAACCTGCGTAAGCTACAATTACTTAAAGAGAGCTTGTGTAATTTGGGCAGATGGCGTAAAACAGCGGTCAAATCTGATGCAAACATTGGATTACCGCTAAGATTCAGAACTCGCAACTTACTAGCATTTCTGAATGCTTCTTCTGACAATCTATCTTGGAGATTACAGTTTGATAAATCTAGTGATTGTAGACTATGCAAATTATGACCCAAAGTGATGCCTACATTAAGATGTTGAAGTTCATTATCGGCCAGCACTAACTGCCTTAAATATAAATTTTTTGTGAAGGCATCGCCTGGCAAATTGGTAATTCGAGTTTTCCGTATGTTTAAATGTTCGAGGCGAATGAGAGGCGCTAGTACATATGTCCAATTTAGTACACTCAAATTATTATCCTCCATCTCCAGTTCTCTAAGATTTTCCAGATGGACAAATGCATTGTGCGACACGTGCGTTATATTGCATGAAGACAGTTTAAGATACTCGAGATTAGTGAGGTGATCGAAAGGTCCTGGTTCGATATATCCAAGCGGATTATATGAGAGATCAAGTTTGTTGAGATTGTTTGTATTACGGAAAAACCTCGGGCTGAGGTTACGAATGCCACATGTGTTAAGATCGAGGTAAAGTAAGGGCCGGCAATTGAGGAAATAATCGTGAATCTCCTGTAGAGGATTGTGTTGAAGTTCAAGCGTGATCAATCCTGGACTATCGCTATATTAAAGAAATTTTTTGATTAAGATTTTTTATGCATACAAACTGATCTATAATTTATACAAATAAAATGAAAACTTGACTTTTTATAATGCTCATGTATAGGCGCGTGAATATGTAAAAAGATATATAAGATACGATATAAATATAAATATTTTTGATTTTGTAACAAATAAATTTTTATTATATAATAATTGTATAATAATATAAATTAATTATTTTTAATTACATTGAAAAAAATGTTTTAAAAAAGCACAGTAAAAAATGGGAAGAAATGTAAAGTTTAAAAATAACTATTTTTATTGAATGCATTAAAATTTAAATATAAAGAAATATACAAAATTTTGTAACTCAAAAATAGTTATAATTTTATTATAGTAAATAGAAAATATTATGTAAAATGAAATATAATTTTAAAATTTATTGTATATCGTTAAATAAAATTTTTACCATAAATTTAATGAGCATGAAAAATGAAAATCTAAAATTTATTTGTTAATACGTTTTATGTATGTAAATACAAAATTACAAGATTTTATATTGAATAGATTAGGTGTATTATTACAGTGAAATAATTTTTCATATTAAGTTCTTCAAAAACTACTTAATATTTCTTTGAAATTTACTTAATGCATTGTGTAATAAAAATAATAGTAATTTTTTATATTTAAGCGTAGTATCATTGGCATAATATATTTAAAGTTTAAAGTTTAATTAAGTTGTGACTAATACAGAAAATCCAATTTATAAATAATATGCACAGAAGAAATTAAAAATATGTATCAGAGGATTGAGATTTTAAATACTTTATAAAAATATAATGATATAAGTATACAAAAATAGAAGCATATAAAATTAATTTTCGAGGTGGAAGAGTAACATTCCAGTGAAACAGCTTTTTTTAAAAATAGTAGCTACCTCTTTCTGTATAGATCGATTTCAGGACAAGGAAAGTAGGAAGTGTAAAAAATTTTACCTAAATGTTTCCGGGTCGACTTTTCTAATAGCGTTGTAAGAAAAATCAGCATCGAGAAGATATGTGAGTCCGGCGAAGGATTCGTAGTCGAGCCTGGTAAGCTGATTATGAGCCATTTGGAGTCGACGTAATTTGATATCCCGGGGAAACGGCGAAACATGTTCCACATTATTGCCGTTGACGTCAAGGATGTAGATATTTTGGCTGAGATTTTCATGTGGTATTGCAGTGAGGTTACTCTCTGAGCAGTCCGTTACCCAATTGATACGAAAATAATGACAGTGGCAGTCGACAGGGCATTCTAAATCGATGAGTTCGCCGTTCAGTCCGAGAGTCACGCTGACGAGGCACATCACCATCGCCATTTGGGCTGTTGAGACGTGAAGCATCCTTGCCCGTCTTAAAATTCCTGGTTTTTTCAGCTTCAGCCAATCTCTGCAATCATTAACACTACTTTTCCTTAATCAATTACAGATACAAATGATTATCGTATCAGAAGTGACTACTCTCTTCCATTTAATAAATCATTTACTCGATTACCAACAATTTTGAAAGTAATTCAAATATTAATTTAGGGAAGCAACTTTCATTCTCAACTAAGAGTGTTTACATGATACAAAAATTGATTAATAATGATACGAAACATTTTATAACGAGAAAATAAGAATGACATCGAGATTTCTTTATATTTTTTTACGAACTATACTTTTCTTTTTAATAATTCTTAAATAATAATTTGAATGCTTTTATAATATATTTCGATGCTATCGATCAATTTATTTAAAAAAAATTTGTCATTAATTTATGATATTTTATACAAATAATATATTTGTTTCAAATTATTATTCAGTTAGATATTTGTATATACATTTAATCGAATTCCTGTTTCGTTCCAATAAATTTTTATTCATGAAATAACAATAATTTTTTGCATAAGCCTTTCGAAGAAAATATACGAGTATTGCTATTATTAATACAAAGTTTATTATTGTATAAATATTTTTTTAAAAAATTGAACATATTTAAAAATATATATATATACATTTAAAAAATAAAACGTAAATAATTAATTTCTAATATAGTACATTTAACAAATTTTATTTTTTTTCTTAATATTATATTTTAACTTAATATTTTTCTAAATAATAATTTAATAAGAAATTAATTATCTATTACTAAAATTTAATAATTATATATGTGACTATTTACTGATTATACTTTATAAGTAGAAAGTTATTTTAACTTATTATTTTATTCTTAAATTTTCTACTTGATATTTATTCGTGAAATTTTTGATTATAAAAATTTCGGGTATGTCTTACTCTATCAAAGTAAAGTTATTTACTTTATATTACATAGACTTTAAACTTTATTTTAATTCGAGCGAAGCAATAGATTTAACGATCAATGAGTTCATAGTATTAAGTTTTGCTAAATTTGGTATATTTATTAAATTATATAAATCAAGGAATTGTTATTTAATCCAATGAAAAATTATATTGCACATAATATTTTTTTACTTTATGTATATAAACTTTTCATTGTTAATTTTTGTATACTAGGTTTTATAATTTGTATTATATCTTTATAAAAAAAGATGTAACTTATGCCAAAGATCATATTAGAAAAAAGCATAAGTTAAAGAATAATCTATAATAAATATAAATAAAAACGAATGCGCACATAAGTCTTATGAAATACTACAAAACTTCTCGCTTTCGAGGTTATAATTAATTTGATAATTTTACTACTAATGTTGAAAGTAATAAACGTTAGATGATTGCAGACTGTAAAAAATCTAAAATTTCTACGTTAGTCTTCATTTTCATTCTTATAAATATCAATGTTTTGAGAAGTTTTAAAGCTATAAATAAGAAAAGTAAAGAGAAGAATAAAGATTGAAGAAAAGATCACGAGTTCACGATTACTTTCTTTCTCTCAATATATTTCTTCAGAAACTACTTTTAATTTAATTAATTCTCAATTGCACTTCATTAGAATAATTCCAACAGAATTTTTGCAACAAAGGTAGCAGAAATAGTAGTCAGTTTCCTACAATTTTCCATTATCAACTTTCGTGCTAATTTTAACGTGACCGAGTCTGCCATCTTCGCATTGAATTGCAAAATAGCTCATACACTTTCTTAGACTAACACATTAAGGAAGCGCTGTTCAGTACGATGTTTTCACTTCATATGAAAAAAACTAAGAGAAAGAGAGAGAGAGAGGACATGGGGAAATTTTAGAGGCTCTTCGAATTACTTACACTATATATACGATATAGGTTTAAGAATAAATTTGGATTTAACTTAATAGTGTAGTATAGGTGAAACTGTGAACTCAACTCGAATGAGAGAGATTTATATATGTATTATGTGAAAATTGAAAATTAATATTTATCGTTTTGATATTAGGACAGGAATTGAATCTTCGATGAACTTCTCTTCATTATTTTAAGAAAAATAATTGGAGAAGCTTGGACTTGAAAAAAATGAGTTACAGATTGAAATACCACACAGTAAAATTTCTAAATTTTATTGATTGGGAAAATTTTCAAAACGAGTTCAAAACTTAATATTTGTAAATAACCGTAGAAAGTACCTTCTGGTTAGTAATTAAAACAATTTAATAATTAACAAGCTTGATGTGTATTTACGATTAAATTGAATCTTATAAATAATATAAAGAATATATTAATTAATTAATAATTTAAAAATTTTTAGTAATTCTTATCAAATATTAATACTAAAATTTTTGTTTTTATTTTGTTATATAAACATTTTTTTTATTTTCTATAATCTTTATTTATATTTTTTATAGATTAGCTTGATTAGCTAACTTACTTAACAGATTATTTATGAATTACTTTTACAAATAATTTTATAGTTAACTCAACGTAATTCAATAAGTAAATTATTATTATATCCATTTAAAATGAATATAAAAATGAAAATTATTTAATATTAGAAGTATTTTTTATTCAAATTATCTACACTAATAAAAATAGATTATTCTATTTATAATATCAAATATCTTTTTATATTTTTGTATAATTCTTATTATTTTTATGATTCATCGTAATACGATATTGCTTTATTTTATATTTTCTTATTATTAACGTAAATGCTATAACAACCTTGGTATTCTCCATATATGTCAATAACAGAATATTCGATTCTTTATAAATTATCTTTAAAAAAATTTTTGACCTTAAATAAAATATAATATTAATTAATACTCAATAATTAATAATAATTATCGAAAATATAAAATGTTATAATCTAGAATATATTCGTACTTTCATAGCTATTTTTTAAAGCTGAATTATACACTTTGAATTTACAATCATAGCAAATATATTTTAAGATAAAAAAAGATTATATTGAAAATTAAATATTTTTAACCTGTTATGATAAATAAAAAATATAAATTTACACATTTTACATATTTTATATGTTTGTAATTTTATAAATATAATTAAATATATTTTATTTAAAATAAAATAAATTTCAGACGTCTTTGAAGTTACTTTTCATAAAATTCATAAAATGTCAATTTTACGGGTTTAAAAAAAAAATTGTATGATAAAAACATTACCAATTTATAAAAATAATGTACATTTATATTTTTTATCTTAGAAATTTATTTTCTAGTATATATATTTTGTTTAATTAAATGTTTCATATTCATGAGATTCAAATTATTTTTAAGTTACTAATAGAAAATAAGATTTTCCATTAAATTTTATAAATTTCTGCACAGTTGCTAAAGATTTTGTATGGATGAAGCTTGCTTTCGAGATCGTATATAAGTAGATTTATATACAATCATTACGGTGAATTCTATCTATAAGGTTATTAAATAGATTAAAAATAGTATATTTACAATGTTAATGTGGTTGTAGAATTTACTTGTAAACAATTCATTGATAGTTTATTTCTATGATTGCTGTATACAATTTATAATAATTGCTACATCAGCTGCGATTTGATATTTTTGTAAATCGAATATTGAAGCATATGTTACTTCAGCGATATGTTATTGTTGATTAATATCTGATTAATTGGTGATTTATCAATATAAAAAAGTGATAACTAATCGTATTTAATGACATATTTAAAATGGTTTCAAGAATTTGAATCGTAGAATGAATTCATGCTGGTCAAAATTTCAAATATATATAAAATATGTATATGAAATATATATGAAATCATAAACTTGTATGTGAATATATTTACAAATTAATTATAAATGATGTTTCTAAAGAACGTTAAAATTGAATTTATTGTAAAAAACAATTAATCATGCGTATACCACGAGTTTCTTGTAATAAAAAGAATAACAGTTGTATCGATTGCAAATTGTTATTTTATTCAGATTAAAATATTACAAATGAATCCAGTTATTCTTCTTTTGTTGCATGAATTAAGAAAATTTTCAGATCTATGTGTACATAATTATCAAATCTACATATAACTAGTACTTGAATTTGTTAACTTCGTAGCAAATCTCTACAATTCTCTCTAATTTCCATTTTAACTCACTCGGTTCTAACAACTCATGCTGTGTACTTACGTATGAACGATATCTTCTAGTTTGCGTCATTACGCTCGCATTATTTACGAAGCCATAAAGACAACAACTCTGACCAGATACATTAAGTCAATCTAGTAATAGATGATAATTGGCATTCCAAATGGTAGTCGAAATAATTTTTGCGTGGGTGTTTGCGTCTCATTTTAAAAACTTTATGTCTAAAAGGTCATTAAGTTAATTAAACTTTCAAGATTCTAGTGAGCATAACTCATTATTCTCTCTTTAGCTCATCTTAACTATTTTTTCGGCCAGACTACTTCTCATTACTGTTATTAAAAACGACATTTTTATTGACTTGTGTTATTGCTAAAGCTGCCTTACACTTATAAATGACAAATTTACGTGTTATGAAACTCAACTGTCTTTTTTGTTTTTTTTTTACCTTTACTTGATTCTTTTCTCATTTTATTTTGTATTTTTAATTATATCTCATCAAAGACAAAATATTTATTATATTTTTTTTCTTCTAACTTATATTAATTTTTTTAATATAATTAATTATAGTTTTTATTTATTTTTGACAATAAGTTAATTTAATAAAATTAGTATTATATATATACGTATATATTTATGTTATATGTTAATATGATTAATGATAAATGATGTTAAACATTAAATAAAAAATAAAAATAATTAATTTTTTTTGGTATTCTCGCTTTCTTTATCTTTATTTGTATTATATGAAATTCATTGAAAATTAAAAGAATTTGATTGTATAGAAGTTTAAAATATAGTTTAAAAATATTCTAATTAAAATTATAAATTATCATGCAAATATATAATTGCAAAATGAAATTTAAATTTACTTCATTTATTTATGATTTTATTGTACTTTACATATGATGTTCATTTGAATTATTATTCACTTTATAAAAAATATTTATAATTTTTCTATTAAAAAACATAACATAACGAAAATTTACTACCTATACATTTAAAAGACTATTTTTTAATATTTAAATATATTTTACTTAACAAAGTTTTTTAATTTTGAAACAAAAAGTTATTTTTTATTTTAAACGAACACGTTTAAAAAATAATAATTGGAATGATAAAAAATAGCCGTTTTTAAATTAAATATAATTTTTATGCGAGTAAATAAAATAATTATTAATTTTGTAACTTATTTTATTCAAATTTATATTTATATGTAAATATTAAATATGACAGAAATTCATTGTTTAAATCCAATTACATGAAAGGTAATATAATTAAAATGTTTACTGTGTGTAATTAATAGCTTATTTTTAGTTCGAAAAAATAATTGAACAAAAAATTATAAAATATTTATTTGAAACAGTAATTACAAAAAAAATTCAATATTATTAAATTCTTGATTAATTACTATATATTTTTCAGCTATAATGATCCTTTACAAATATATAAAAACATAATATTTTATAAATTAAAATTCTATATTTTTAAATTAAATATATAAAAAATTCTAGATTCATTATTGTAATTATATATAAAAAAAATATTCAATCTATTTATTATTTTTATAATAAACGTTATTCTTTCTTTATTTTCTTTTTATACAGATTTCAATATTACGAAAGTCATAAATGTATATATGGATTCACGATTTTAAATTGTTATAGTATCTGTGACATATCGTTTTTTTAAAAGATGATAATGTATAAATTTTCAATTGTTTTAATTCTAAAAAAATGTTTTATATTCTGCAGTAAAATATGTATACAAATAAGCAATTTTATTTTTATAAAATAGAGCAGTGATAGTTATACTTTTTAGTATGTTTGGCACAAATAAACCTTGAAAATAATATTTGCTTAGTCACAAAGTGAATAGCTGAATATTTTAGTCATTTACTTAATTTTAGAAAACGTATTTTTACTATTAGTATAATGAGATATTGTTCATTTATAATTTATTTTTAAATTATCAAGAAAGTATTGATTTAAAGTTTGATTGTTCAAATTTTTTAAAATTAATGTATATATTAAAACGTGTACTACTATAACGAATGTATTTATAATATTTATACTTTTTTATATATGTGATCAATTTTTGAATTAGCAAATTACTTATTTGAATAATAAGTAAGTTACAATTATTTAGCTGTTAGATATCATTCTGAAATATCATACTACATTCAATAAATTAAATTAACTAGAAAATAATTATTAATATTTTTGTTCACTTGAATTCAAAATTGAAAAACTTTGAAGGTTTATATATATTTATAAACAGTTTCTATAAAATTAAATTCTGTCATGTTCGTTCCTTTTAGAAATTTTCATTAATGAATGTTGGCACTGAATATTCGGTCAAGTAGAAAATTAAAATTAAGTTTATACTTCTAGATTTATGAAAAATAAATATCTTAATCAAATCATTAGTTGATGATATTAATATATATTTAAAAAATTAAATAATTTAACGAAAACAGTTAATTATATTTAATATACCAATATTATGTAAATAACTTCAATAAACTATAGATAAATAACGTTAATTAAAAACATATTTTATAATATTAATTTACAATTTTGATTTAATTCTCTTAATAGATTTTATAATAATTTAATCATATACTTTTAACGATGTGTCATATTTATAATATATATATATATAATTGTAATTTTATGGAATTCAAATAATATTTTAATTATTTTTTTCATCACCTTATCGTCGATATAATTATGTATTAAAATTAGATATTATTGTAATAATTTAAACAATTGAATTTTATATGATTATTTTCTTTTCAAAACAAAATTCTATTTCAATCACATTTTTAATATTTTAGTATTAAAATTTAATTCTGAAATATTAATGTACGAAACTTTACAAAAATATGTACTTAGTTAGAAATTTTTATTTAAAAAAAAAAAGAATTTTAAATACATTTATTTTTATAAGTTTAGTATACTCATATCATGATTAGATTTCATCAAAATTAAAATTTTTTTAATATTAAATATACTAATAAAGCTGAAACCAAAATAGTAATTAAAAAATGGAAAGAGGTTCAAAGAATCCTTGTAAGTGACTGCTTATGACTTTTCATACGTTTCCAGAACAACCCGTTTACTTATATCTTGCTTCTGAACAAGAGTAAATAGATGAACTATACAAAGCGAACAGAACTAAAAGATATATTCTGCACTTGTACACAGAAATCATAGTAAACAAAGCACATTTCTCTCTCTCTCTCTCTCTCTCTCTCTCTCTCTCTGATTCTCCCAAACTCTCAAAATATTAAACATTGTTAATTTTCTGAATCTGTATATTTACTTTCTATAAATGATTTCTGCATATTATCATAGTTCACTCTATACCTTGAAATGATACTATAGTTGAAATTGGCTGTTTTTATATATAATATCTGATACAATTACTTAGTTAAAAATATATTTCCATCTTTTAGAAAATAACTTGAAAAATGAATGAATGATTTGTAATCGATAAACTTTTTTTAGTTTTATCTTTTTTTTCATTCAAAAGTTTTATTTACATAATATATCATTTCTTATAAACGTCTTTTTAATATTAATGCAATATATGTATATATTAATTTATTATAAAATTTTTATGAAAAATTATGTTTTATATATAAATGAAAATTAATAAATTATTACTAATATAAAATTGAATTTTTTTATTTAGTTTATTTACGTTTATTCACTTGAAAATGTAAAGTAATTATCATTGAATAAGAATCGAAGAAACTTACTGTATAGAAAAATAAATGTAATACTTGTTAAAAAATATGTTTTTAAAATGCCACTGAAATCATATTCTGCATATATAAGTTATATATATCTTAATATAAATGTATAAAATTGTAGTTCATAATTTTTTATTATAACAAAATACGAATTTCACTTTGATTTTATATACATGTCTAATTATTTATTTTGATTTTTTTAAAAAGTTACAAGTTTTGTTTAAAATTTATATTTATATCTATATAGAATATAATTACAAAAAATTATAATTATAAAATATGACTTTTTGTAAATTTCAATAACATCAATTTGAATAATATTTTTAGCAAGTCTTTCCTCTTACTATATAAATACTTACAGGTGGCCTTTATAAAACCTTGCTTTGATAGTTACATCAATTTTTACGTAAATACAAGCGTTATAAAAAAAGATTTGAAGAATATATAGTTTTTGTTATGTGAGTATTTTATAAAAAAACATTTTTACAAATATATGAATTTTTAAATATATTTGTTACTTCCTTAAAATATAGAAATACAACCAGTAAATAATTTCTAAAAACAATAATATATTTATGTTTTTTAATTTTTTATAATAATATAAATATATATATATATATTGGTAGAATTTTCAGGTAAGAAAATAGAAAATTTTATATTAATTTATATGAATATCAGTTATATACTGAAAAGCTATGAAGTAGAATTTTAAATAGTATTTTAAAAAAATTGGAGAGAAAAAAATATAGAAGAAATCGGATGAAAAGTAATAAATGATAGAATAATAAAATATCAAATTTTTATACAATGTTTATAAACTAGTGAGATGTCATCAGAAATGATAATTAACTGTTTGTTTCCAATTAATTAATAAAACAAATCACATCCCTGACAAAAGATACACAACTTGGAATAATTTTCAATATTCTTGATACATGTTTTTATAGATCCTATCGAGTGCACTCATACCTGTCTCTTTCTTTCTCTTCTTTAATAAAAATTTGAATCGTGGAATTATCCAATTGGGCGCAAAGTTTAAAAGAGATAGTGAGTAAAAAGAGGAAAGTTAAAGGGAAGCACAACTTCGCAATCGTTCCACGATCAATCACTGAACTGATCTGTTATTGCTATGCTCTACTCCAACGTGATGTATGTCTAAAAAAAATACGGTGTATTTTGTTGTGTGTATACTCGTATTTGTATGAATCTATCTCTAAAAAACATTATTTTTCATTATGCGAGTTTGATAATATTATAATGCATTACAATAAAGATTTATTGGTTACTGCCTATTAATACATTAATAATTACTACTTGGGTTCGATACACCTATAATAAATGTTTTGGTTTTTAAAAAAGGCTTGCATAATTTTTATGGGACTATTTAACTCTTCTTCACTTGTAGAAAACTATTTTCAGTATATATTATTTAAAATACTCCAAATTAGTTTAACAGTTATCAAAGTTTCTTAATATAATAATATACGCATCTAATTCTTGAACCATAATACCATGATGTAAAATATTTTAATTCTCATATGAAATATAAACTAAGTAACGAGTAATAGATTTAACTGTAAATATTAATAAAAGTAGGTATTTATTTAAGAGAATTTAAAAGTGTAACTTATACAATCAAATTATTTTACCCATTGACTATTAAGTATTAATTTCTTCTATATGTGGTATGCAATAACTCATTATTCTAGTAGAACTTCTGTAACAATATTGTTCTGTTTTACATAATTTTAGATAATTTTTATCAATTATATGAAATTACTTATTACATTTTTATTACTTTCTTTTATCCTCATTTGTCGCGATTGTACACATATATACACATAATAAATCATTCATGATTCAGTTGTTTAAACCAGCGTGTCGCATAAATCTAAGTAACTTATAAAATTGTTAAAGCAAGAAAATCAAGAAAAATCTTATTTGAAAACTTGTATCGCTATACCGAAAGGATAAATATTTAAATTTGTAAACTTTTAGATAATTATATATCTTATACGTCGTTTTTCAATTACAGATAAAATCGAGTAACATAGCCGAATTACAAGTAATTGAAGAGATAAGTGAATATACCATTAAGCAATATTCTGCAACCTTTTACAAACTTATTGATTTTCATTTAATTAAGTGAAGTCATTTTATTACTATTTAATAAAATTAAAAAAGGAATAATACATATACATCTATTTTTTAAATAAAATTTGTTCGAATATGTGGTATAAACTCCTATCAACACTTTGACTTATGATATATTATTTATGCTATTCATCGCGTGTTTTAACATTTTTTAAAAGCTTATACAACTTAAATTTTATATCCATTATTATTTGAATCTATTATTACGAAATATTGACTGAAAGTTTAACTTCATTCTTTAATTAAAATTTTTTATTAATGTAATACATGTGCGCATACATACAATAATATACATAGCTTATATCTGTGAAATAATTAATATACTTATTAAGTAATCTTCGTAATAAATATCCTTTAAATCATACATATAATGATATATTAATATTATTCTTACAAAAAGCTTTGTTCAACGATTAAATGAATAATAATAATTAAAATATTCATCCACAAGTTTTTAACCTTTAATATCATATTTTATTATTTATATATATTTATTAACAATATTCTAAAAGATATTTATTTGAGATAAGCTATAATGAAAACAAATTTACTAGATTTCTATATGTATAACATGTACTAAGTTCTAAAAAGTTTGTTATAATTATTTTCTTATTCTCCAGATATTATTTAACATTTTTAATTTAATGATAATTTTAACTATGATAACAAATATTTTTATTGAGAATTGAAATTTGGTATAAAACCGTAAATTCACTGAATTAATAAAATACTAAATAATTAAAAATATTTTCATTACAATTATAATGTATTTACTTCAAATTCTAAATATTTTTTGAAAAATACTATAAGTTCAGGTAAATAAAAAAAATTTTACACTACTATTTAATATTATGTTTCAATAAAAAAGAACCTATATATATATATATATATTGAAATTTCATAAATTTTAATTTTTTTTTTATATCATAAATATATAATGATAATTTTATAAACCATGATATCTTCAAATTCAAGTGTCGATTAAGATTCTCAATAGTCCTGAATTGTTTTGATGAGTGAAAATATTCAAATCAATGTTAAGCACGGGTTTTCTTTTTATTTTTCTTTATAGAGTACGTTGTGCTCTTGAATTAAAATAATAAAAAGTAAAAGAGAAGAGAGGTAACGGGTCAAAAATTGCAAGATGAATTTTCCGATGAAGAAAGAAATTTATATAAATCCTTTTAAGTGCTTGTAGTATTATCACAACGAGCAATTCAAGTAAGTTGATTTTTATTCATTGCGACTTCGATATTGATCACATTCGTGACTCCTGAAGTGAAAGGTGATATTTATTTACTATTTTGATTCTACTAATTTTTTTTAATAAATTAATATAAAAAGAAAAATTTAAAAAAGCTTTTCGATTATATACGCGTTTATATGCTTTCTTATTCCAAAATTCTATTATACTTTTACATTTTATTTTGTGTTAAGACCATAAAACTTTTTAAAAATCAAATATTTTAAGGAGCGAATAACGCTTAAAAATGACAAGCGAACAAAATTTAAATATTATAGTGGAAAATAGCTCTTCTTGCAACAATTGAATTCTATTGTGTCTGTATAATATTAAAAACACGGGTTTTTCTAATAATACTACATTTCTACAATATAATTCTATTTATTAATATAATTATATATAAAACAAAACATTTGCTTCATATTTAGTCTTTTCATAATTACAATTTTAATGGTTAGATTTTTTATCGATTTTGACAACATAAATAAATACATTTTACAAAATAGAATATATTTTCATTTTATGCTAACGAATCAGTTTTATAATTATGCAAAAAATTTGTCAAATTACTATAAAAAAATTATTTTTTAGCCTTTATCCGATAATTTAAAAATTTCCATTATCATTAAAAATATTTTATATTCTTATAACTTAATTTATATTATATTTAATTAAAATATAGTTGCAATTAATTTTTTTTTTTAATATATAATATTAAATTTGAAGTAATTTAATGAACCTGTTAGTAAATATATATTATATATTCATCTATAAAATACTATATAATAATTTGCGATTATTTTAATAAATTTGTAAAATCAGAAATCTATTATTTATTGGTTTCAAAAAAATAATAAAAATCAGTATCTCGGATATAATAGTGATTAAATTGATTAGATTTTCGAATTATATGGAGTTTATTAATTTTATCATATTTTATAAATATCTCTTTATTTTTAAATTTTGCTATCAAATAAGTGGCCGTGACTTTAAATAATTATACTAAAATTCATTTTATTTATAAATAATTTAATATTAAGCTAGAAAGCTTTTTTCTTTTCTAGTTTTTGTTATCATAAATGGAATAAATAATTATAATTATATTATTCAATTTACTTTTTGCAGATAATGAAAATATTAGAACTTGTGCTAGTTAATTACTAATAATACTATCAAAGAAGAAGAAGAAACAAAATACTGATCTCGGTTATTACTTCAAGTATTAAATTTAAGTTTGTAGTTATTACTTTGAAAATTGAGTATCTTGAATTGAAATCCTAGACTAGAAATGTTTTTAACGACAATCACTTTCATCTTTAATCAATAATAAGTACTTAAATTATTTCTCACTATTAACGTTCAATTCAAGAATATAGCAAGGATAATTTTCTTTAAGGTAGAGTTTGATTAAAATATTGTCGATTAATCAACATTAACTTACTAGCAAATAATCCATGTATCGATAAAAAAATCGCGGCATACGATCGATGAATAGTGAAGTAGTCACTTCTTTGCGAAATATTGTAGTAGCTTTAAGCTAATCATTGATCAATTATACGTATATCTGCATGTGTATATTGCAAATTTACTGCTCTGTTTTGAACTCAAGATGACGGTTTAGATGTATTTTATCGCAACTTTCTGATTCATGTTTCCAGCTTCACCTAAACACATATACAATATATGTATAAAATATATACAGGAACTACTGTTGAAGGATTTACCAATTTCAAGATTGAAATTGAAAATTTGAAGTCGCGTATTTCCTCATTACGATGAAATTATTTAGCATTTTTCATGAGAAAATCCTATCTTCCTCTCTGTAAATACTTGAAATAAAGTACAAATTATTTTTATAAAAATTCGGATATTTATCCTGAATATCTATATTTACATAATAGTTTTACCAAATAATTTCGATATAATATCTCTAGCGATAAGATAATAAAGATAATCAACTGAAGTAGACGTACTGAATGTATAATAAAAATCAATAATTATTAAAATATATTGATACTGTTTATTGATAATACTTAAATTTAAATTATCACTTTATGTTTTTCATCTTGTCTATAACGAAATTATTTTTAATAGATTCTGCTAGGTAATTAATCAAAATGAATTGAGACTTATTACGGTAAACACATGTATTTTGACAAATATTTAGTAAACAAATCGTTATCTTTGTACATATATGTTCGTTTTTTATTTTTATCTCTCCTTTATTATTCGAATAGATGAAATAAAATCTGGAATCCATGACTTCTTAATATATATAGTACAGGAATATATGGCGAATGAAGCAGTTTCTATAATATTAAAAGAAGTAAGAACTTAAAAAATTATCATTGATTCTTTATGTTAAAAGTTTAAGAACTAGAAAAGTATAGTATATCGATAGGTTGTTAATTTTTCAAAAAATTCTATCAAAAGTTTGCAAGTATTGAATAATAAAAAATATTTTTTTTCTTTTATTTTAAAAATGTTGGTAATTATCAAAAAAATTTTAAATTTATAACATTTATAAATATTATTCTTGTCTTGTATCAAAATTATAAAAAATTAATGTATTTTCTATACAAATTTATGATCACACTTTCTTGCTATTAATCAAATACTGTGAAACCAATATCTACACTAGTTTATCTATTTATAAATTTACTGAAATGCAGTGTGAAATTTCAGTGTGAAATTTTATTTATTCAAAAATTGTATTTGTTTGAATAACGTGTAATATAAATAAGTAAAATTTTCCTAAAAACAATACATGCTTATACTTAATTCACATTTTATATACATTTGCCACTTTTCTAGACATAATAAAATTGGTTCAATTCTAATTTGAAACGTATTAATTGATTTTATATTATACAACTCTGTATGTATTTATATTTAAATTAAAATAGAAGAAAATAAATTCAGAAAATTGTTAAAAATCACTTTTTTTAATTAAAAAGAAGTAAAATAATGTTATCAATTTTGTTAAATAGTTATTACCAAAATCAAAAAGTAATATTAAAAAAATATTTTCCAAGTATTTGGCTTTAAATTTAGATTATTATATTAAAGTTTGGAAAATTTACGTTAATTTCTATAGATTTTGTAATTGGTTATATTAAAAAAATGAAAAATTAAAATTTTTCACATACTTACATTATACAAGTGTCAAAGGAAATTAAAATAAAGGAAAATAACTTGTTGTAGTTCTTGTCTTTAAAAAGCCAATGAATCTTTGAAAGATTATTGGTTTTGAAATCAAATGACGCAGTCTTCAAACAGTGCAAATTAACGATGTCTAAGTCGAATGTTTCAAACTGTCTTAACGACGAGTTTACATAATCTACGTTTTTTCTACGAAGTCTGTTTACAGATAATTTTCGGGAAACTTGAATGAATATTGATTTGAATAATGAATTTAACATATTTGAAATTAAAAGATGTTTATACTTAGCGAAATAGCATTTAATTAGTTAGTAGTTGGAATTAAAAATTGAAAAATCTTTGATAAAAGATCTTTTTCGATATCTTCTTATGATACAAAATAAATAATTTGGAGACAAAATCGAACAAGATAGACATCGGTAACGCGACATTGTTAAAAACAGTATATAATGAAATTAATGAAATTTGAAAATAGTTATCGCTACTTGGAGCTGGTAAATTAACAAAGATGTTACTTAATAATCGAGAAACATCGTCTTGTAATCGTATGTAAAGAGATGTACGTTAGGCTTTACAAGGGATTACTATGGCCGTATCAACGAAAACGTACGAGTGAAATTAGTGAAAAAAAGCTGAGGAAAGGAAATTTTGAAAATAATCAACTTTACCAGTTATTCGAGAAGAGTGGCTATGAAGACGAAACATTCGAATAGGGAAACAAGAGTTCTAGTGCAAGAATATTGAGCAGAAGAACTATGCGAAAAAAGATAGTGAATAGAGAAATTGTGCAAAGAGTGTAGGAAGAGAATAAAAATGATAAAACAAAAAGAAAATTTTAAAAAGGGTGGTCAAAAGAGAAGTGAAGAATTTCAGTGAAATGGAAAAATTGTTAAAGATAAAAATACAAACACAGAAACACATTAATGCACAAAATTAGCCAAAAGTTAATGTGTCTACCCTCTCTTCATTTTGGATGTGTTCCATACTTGTTAACAATATAACAATTGGTAACATTCTTGATATTGTTGAAGAACAAAAAATTCTGTAGGAATTGAAGAAATAGACAAGAAAGTAAACCACACAAGTGTACGCCCCAGGCGTTTACCCTAAATCTGTTATTGTACTTCTCTCTTTCTTTCTCATTTATATTTCTTTTTTTTCAAGAAGTTACTACAGCTCTGGTTATGGCGCTTTAAAACCTATTTTCTCAGACTCATTTTTCTTTTCCATTTCCTGCTTTCTATTATTTCTTCGCTAATATATAATAGCACATTTACATATAAGCAAAAAATTATAAGAAAGTGTAATGTTATTGATTTGTACTGTACAAATTTTAAATAAAATATAAAATATTTCATGTAGATACAAATTAATGATTCATTATAATAATTTTGTCATTTTGTTCAAAGAGGGTTGGATTTTTAATGTTAAATTAAATGTAATCGAGAGAATTTTTATTGAGTTTTCCATAAGTTTACTAGAAATAAAACTAAAATATTTGTAAATATATAACTAGGATATTTGATTTAGTTTTGGTCTTCATTTAGAAAATAATAACATTTGTATAGTTAAAAAAATTGTTCAACAATAATAGTATATTTTGAATTTAAACGTACTGCTATAATTTAGGAGTTTATTGGATCTGAATAAAATCAACTTCTTTTGTTAAGCATCAGTACTCTTTATTTCGCTTTTGTTCATATGATTTCGTAATTATAATCTTTTTCTTCTTTCTTTATTATTTTTTGCTCACAACATTTTTCAATCTATTGAGATATTTGAAAAAATACTTACTGCTTTTGAGTACCATCTAAAAAAAAGTTTTATTATCTATTATTAGAATAACATAACTGTAACAAATATATAATATACTTAAATATTGGTTAACATTTTTCAAAAAGTTATGAAGATAATTTTACAATATGTGTTTGATTGTTATTATTATTTGACACAAAAAATGTACAAAAATTAATAATATTTACAAATTTAATATTATTAATTATTAATATTATTATTTGTAATTAGATTTATAAAAACAACTATATAATCAATATTTTTATTATAGTGTAAGAAATATTCCTTTAAATATAAAATTGATTGATTTTAGTATAGAAGTGAAATATGGTAGAAATAATTTATATTTGTTAAAAATACTTATAATATTTATAATTCAACGTCAATACTAAGATGAATTTAATGTATTGTAAACTTTTTATTTAGAAGTATATAAAGTATATAATATGAATTCATGAATAGTTCTAATCAATACAATTCTTTTAATACGAATAATCAACTATCAAATAAATCAATAATAGAAACAAAAACAATGATAGTTTAGTGAAAAAGGATTTTATTCACGTGATTACAATTTGAGAAATTAAGACTTAAGGGACAGTATTAGAACGTTTTAATTTTAAATGTAATGTATATAATTATGAATTATTTATACTATTTTAAATAGTAAAAAAAATAGACTTTTTATTTAAATGTTTTTTTTTCCTTTTCCTCTATTTGATTCTTTTCCCTTTACAATATATATTATTAGACGAACATATTAATTTGTCGGAATTGGGCGGATTTAAATGTGACCAAATTTTATGTATTTTCTTCACACAATGTAGAAAAGCTAAAGAGAGTATGAACAAGAATGAGTTTCTAAATATTTAGTATATAGTTTCTATTTTAATATGTTTTTGTTATTATTTCATAATCATTTCAATTTGTTAAATAGTTTCAAATTTCTAAATAAATTTTTTTTTATCTTCCATGTTGTAATATAGTAAATATATATTATAATAAATACATATTTGAAATTATTTAATATGTAAATAAAGTTTAAGGCATGCATTAATAGATTTTTTATAATAAATATGATTGATATTTTTATATAAAATTATTATCATACTCGTAATGGAAAACGATGTATTAAAGAGAGTTTTGGATTCAAAAGAAATTATTTATTCTCTTATCTATTTTACAAATTTCACATTGAAATCAAAAGATTTTAATACATTTTTATAAATATTATAGAATAAAATTATAAAATGAAAAATATTTTTTAATTAGCAAAATATATATATCATTCTAAAACTAAACCTATAAATTTATAAAGAAAAATAAATGCGAAAAAAAGATATTTTTATATTGTAATGCAAATAAAGTAATAAATTGAGTTATTTTGATAACGTGAAAAAAACCAAACTTTAAAAAAAATGAAAAATCAGAATAAAGATCTAATAGTTACTTTTTATGAAATATCTTTATGCGGTTTTTCAATTTATTTTTAGCTTTTAAATAGAGCTAGAATTATTCACAAATTTTTATAAAATTGATACTTAAAATAATTGAAAATTTATCAAATACAATTTTTAAAAAACTTCAGTTAAGTTTTTCAAACATATAGGAAAACAATAAAAATCAGAGTGAATTATTATTTATTATTTTAATAATATTTTATATTATAATATTATGAAATATCTATTTTTATAAATAATAAAAGCTATTTAATTAATATTAATATTGACTAAAAAATCCATATGTTCATTATTATTATCTTTATCTTCTATTGCATTAAATATTATAATTTAAAAAAATAATAGTTAATATCGAAGTATACATTGCATATATAGTATAAAAAAATATTTAAAAATTTTTTTTATAACTTATCAAGTAAATAATAAATCTAACTTGTATCTGATACTTATTAAATAATAATTGAATTAAAAAACGATTATAGAGAAACAAAATTTTATAAGATAAATAGCATACTGTTTATAAAAGTTTATGATAATTTATTGTAAATTTTATGCACATTTCATATTTTTTAAACAAAGTTCCATCTTTTTTTAGAATTTTCGTCACTAAAAAGGTATCTTTTGTTTATTTCTGTAAATAAATTATATTTTAGTTTGATTTAACATCTGAATTTTATTCATACCTAAGTCATATTTTAAAACATAGTATTATTAATTACAAGGACAATTTTATAATATTAAAATATCGAAATTTTAGAAAAAGTTAAATTTGTAATATCAATTAAAAATTAATATATTGTAATTATATATAAATTATTTATTTATTAATTTCGTTACACACGATTAAAAGGATATATTTATTATATGTATTTTTTTAAATTAATTATATTTTTTATATTTATTTCAAGTAATTTTTAAGAAGACATATATTGTCAAAAAATATTTAAGATTATTCTTGTTATTTATTATATCTATGATATATTTTTTGCATATATATTAAATAAATGAATGGATTATTGTGCGAGTATATTATTCAAATATATATTTATAAAAAAGGTTTAGTCATTATAATAAATAAATTAGCTGTGAATAAATACTTGATAATTTTTTCATATTTAATAATTGTAAATGAATAGTCCATGTTTATCTTAATTATTAAATAAATTAAAAGTATAATATAATTACACATAAATATTTTATAAAGTATTATTTAATATGTAACTAATGGAATAATCTTGAATTAAATTTTTTTTTAAGAATTTATATATTATATATAAAACAAATATAGATCTTTAATACTAATATCTTTAACTATTATTTTTAAACAGAGATATACTTTATAAAAATGCTTAAATTATTGAAAATAAATTTTATTCAATTAATTTAAATCTTTAAAACCAAGAAAATGATGTTTTTTAAAATATTTAAAAAAATATGAAAGTACTATACATGTATTAACAAATGCTATTTAATATACTTATTTTGTTTACTGAAAAAATTAGCGTTTAAAATCTTTAAAATTTACTTTATTTCGAAAAGAGAATATAAGATAGGAAATTGAAAGTAAAAATATAAAAAATAATTTCGTATTTATATTTGAATTACTTATTATTTCTATTATGTACTTAACACCGCATTAATAATATATTGATGTTGATAAAAATTTGAAAAATAATTTATGTTTTTATTGAATTTTTAAAAAATTATATATATTATCTTTGAATTTAATTATAAATTATATATACATCATTCAGAAAGAGTCATATAATTTCAATAATAATATGATTGATTTTGTCTCATTAGTAATATTAATTATATTCATAAATATTTTCTAATACATTCGATACGTATGTTTAAGTTGAAAAAATATTAATAATTATTATATAAATTTTTAGTAGCAGAAATAAAGAAAATTTTATATTTACTAAAAAATATAAACTTTTAAGTAACAAATTGTTGAATTAAATTTAAAATCATAGTCTTTAAATATTTGTTTTTATCATGATTTTTATTACAATAATGAAAAGCATAATTTTATAGTTATCTTTAAAATTCTTTTTTTAAACTTAAGAGGTTAGTTTTTGGTTAAATTAACCTTACTTTCTATATGCAAATATGAATGGAGGTAATAAATAATTGCGTTACACCGTACTTCAATCACAATTGGCCTGAATAATAGTCTATAAATTAATTAAACTGAACAATCTAATTTCATGCCACAGACCTGGTGTTACAATCATATAGCTATATATAACACTTCTATAAACCTTATAAATGCAATGAGAAATGCGAATAGCTTACAAACTAATTTATACATTCAGCGAAATTTGATTTTTTAACTCTTTACCTACTCAGTATTTGAACGATGAATTAATTAATCATGTGGAATTCCATTCTTATTTCTTTTTCCAAATTTTTAAATATTTCCACTCCTGCAGGGCGATAAAAATTAATGCTGCAGTAGAAAGAATAGTGTAAATTAGGAAAAACAGCAATAAGAGAGAAAACATTACTTTACCTATAGATTAAGAAAATTACAGAAGTTTTCAAGCAAAATGACTCTTTATATTATATAGTGTCACTATTTATTTTTAGATCACGAAAAATATTAAGGATTTACGGGTGCGAAAGAGACGAAGAAGATAATATTACTTGAATATAGCAATATGCACTCACCTAAAATGTTGAAAAGCAACGTAAATTTTTCAAATGGACAGGTTTTTGATTCATATACGTTTTCGAACCATCTTTCAGATTCTCTTTCTCATACTTTTGACTCATATCACTGTCCATTTAACTTGTTGTTTACAAGCATTTTTCATTTTTATTATTACGACCCAATGCAAGCAATCCAAAACAGTTCTGTGAAAGAAAATTATTATTTAAGAAAACTTTATGGTAAGTAGAAAAGTGTGTAATTTTTTTATTGTATTTTTTTACTAATGTTTGACTATATTTTTCATTTTCACCAATGCAATTTTAGATTTTAGTTTTCTTAATGTTAGTTCCAAAAAAGAATTTTTGAAAAAATACACAAATAACTAACGTTTAATCAGTAAATTTTTTAAAATTATTTCAGGTTGTTTCTTTGAACAATACACTGTATACTTTTATAATTCAACGTGTAATGTATTAAATTAAAAAATTAATTCAATGTTTTAAATTATTTAAATTTTTTAAATTATAGGTTGTATATTGCATATCTCATGCATGATTATTAAGATTAATAGTAGGCTCTACTTTAATTGATCAAAAATTAATCACAAATCCTTTTTTACGTTTGGTACATAATTTGTTTTAATTCTTCGAATTGGTATTTTCTTCTATAATTCATTTTGTTTTACAAATAAAACTTATTTTTACTAATTGAAAGTATGTTTTTATTTTCATATTTATTTAATCATTATTAATAATAAGTATTACATTTTAAATCTCCGTAATGTGATTGATGCTATAATATAAATCTTTATTACCATTTAATAGTCAGCTTTATAATATTCTTGATGATAGTGTAAACAAAATTGACCTAATATTAGTAAATATTTAAAAAGAAGTTCATCAAAAATACAAAACTGAATATTCTTTAATAATAAATAAATTCATTTATAGATTTTTTAAACAACAGTTTTTACATAATGCTTTATGTGCTACAAAATTTTTAAATTATAAAATCGTGGATAGTGTCACGTAATTTTTCAGATATCTTTGTCTATTCATTTATTATTAAATTATTTCACTATTAAATTTATCGTTAATGTAGTATTAATTATTTAAGATAATTAATAAACTTTTACTACCTATTCATTGATTTATATTATTTATATTACTAAATTGTGGATTAATAAACCATCAATTAATTTTACTTTCGTACAAAACTATGCTTATATTTAAATGAATATTTTAACGTTATTCATGTATTGCTTGTTTCAAGAAAGGAGAATTATTTTATAAAGTTAAATGTATGTACAAATAATGTTATTGTCAAATAAAAGTTTAACAAAACTGATAATTTGTCACTAATAGGTTCAGATTAAATCTATCCTTCATTATCAGTTTATACAAGAAGTAGGAATGCAATGTTGATTAAATATGATTTATATCCGTCATTTAAAATTTTGTAGAATTCTTATTGATAATTTTTTACATGAAATCTAACATTAACATTTTAATCAAATATAATAAAATTTATATTTTTGTTAACATAAAGATGAATTAATATAATATATGACTTATTATAAATTAAAAATAAGTATTCTTAAATTTAAATGATTTAACATAAATATAAACTATCTTCTGAGTTTCACAAATATAAAAAAAACTATCAAAAAATATTGTAATAATTATAAATCAATAGTTGTAATCGATGGGTAATTTCTGCAGTCCTTATAATGAACCTAAATAAATCTATTAATCAACGTTATATTGTTGATTTTTAATCTATTTGTTCAAAGTATATGATAATAATCTACATAGTTGACTTTTTCCATTATACATGAATATTTGTATTTAGCAAAGTATTTACACTTCCAAGATATAATTAATTATTAAAATTTTTTATTTATTATATTTATATTTAAATTCAAATGAAAGTAATGTTTATTTATTATTATAATTAAAATACTATTCTTGTATTAAGTTTGAAAATTTTTAAATATATATTTTTTTTAGGCCTACAGTCAGTTAGTTCTTTTTATCTTACATCTCAATGAAAATGTTAATCAAGTAGTTTATATATCGTAAGACTACTAGATAAATTAAATTATCACTCTCTTATATATTACCATTTGATTGTATTAATTACTTTTCGAAGGTATAAATTTAATATTTATCAATAATGTATAATATATATATATATATATATATGTAATGATAGAAAATACAAACAACGTATAAAATGAGAGCTAGTCGCTTATTTGGAATCTCATGGAATAGATATATTCGAAATCTCTTGAATGTAACGATTGATTTTACTCATGTATTATTTATCACTTAACAGTTTCTAAGCAATATTTTGAATCTAATTTTATAAACTTAAATGAATATATGAATACAGTAAATAAAGTAAAGAATAAATAATAAACAATTTTTTTAAATTGATTAAAATAGTGTATTATGATATTAATATTAATATTCTATAAATTACTTAAAAATATTCCTTTTACACAAGAAAAATTTGAAGTATAATTATTCACAAACTTTGTTGAGAATAATAAAGTTGACTAATAAATCAAACCATTCATATATTTAATATCACTTTTATATTAAAAGCATTTAATTTTTAATGCATTACTTGCATAAAATTTAACAAAATAATTAATTAACAATTTGTAAATTTGATTAATTTTCGGATTAACGCGTGTAAGTTAGCTTTGTTATTTCATTAATAGATGTAGGAATTACAATAAAACTTAAGCAAGTTGTACACTGAATTAAAATCATATAAGAGCTACGTCTAAGATCATAAATCCTTGAATATAGGTTTTTAAATTGTAATAAAGAATTTTTTATATGCATTATCGATTATTAAATTTGAGTATATTCAAATACAAAAAGAATATACTTTTTTTATATAAAAAGCTGACTTAAAACACTTTTAGAGAGGATTACTTAGGTATCAGGAAAATATATTGAAAAATCGAATGGACCAACGTCAGTGAAAAAAAGGTATAACTAAACAAATTGTAAAGAGTAAGAACTGAGTGAATTCGGTAAATATTCCAGACAATTTTTTCACATCCCTCTTCTTTATTCTTGATATTAAGCGGTAAAGTAGAATTTTTTTGACCTTTTTATGCAAAATATTCTGTTCTGAGATACGCATCACTGATTGGAATTTTTACTCCAAAAGTATCTGTCACAATCCGAATAGTTGAAAAATTTAATTACACGAATCATTTTTTAAAATCGAAATCCAGCTGCGAATCACGTAGAGAAATGCTGAATCATAAGCTTTCGTCGTTGTTCGCTTACTCGATATCATTAATACGCTTACGCGCGCATGCAATTTGGGTATCCTTTATAAAACGAGAGGAAAAGTATATATAAAATTCTTTGTCTGTCTGTTGATTTATGATGGTGCGTAGCCAGAAGTGTGGTTGACAAATATTTACTATACAGAGTTCCTGCTTGAACTTGAGTATTCAGTTACACAGTTTTCATAATTCTGCGCAAGTCTTTCAAGTTATATATTTATGCGCTTTACCAGCTGTGGAAGAAACGAGAGTTTGATCTTACAAGGAAATTAACTCAAAAAAGTGTCCAATAATTGACTTACCTTTGACAAGTCTCCTTTTCACGTAAAAATTTCTTCGAGTATTTATTGAATATTCATAATTTTATTTTGCGATTCAATCATATTTTACGTAACATTAGTTGTTTAAGCTTTAAATTTTTAACCTTCAAATTCTTCTAGTTTATACAGATTATAAAATTATTGATTCATTTAAAAATAAAGCTCACTATTGCATTGTATTTTAATTTTTGTATGAAATACTTTTTCATTTATTTACATTTAAACATTTATTTTAATTAAAATTAAAACCTAAACAAATTTATTTCCAATATCAAACATTTTTTGAATTATTTATAATTTTCATAACCGTAAACAATAAAATATATATATAATTATATGAACATAAATTTATATTAGAATTATGAAATTTAATAGATCTAACAATGTTTTAAACAATAGACAATTAAATAATAGATATTATATTAAATTCAATATATTAGTTTTAAAAAAGTGATACTACTTACAACATGCTAAAATAATAATCATATATATTATGTCAAAAAATTATTAAAACTTATATTTAGAAAATAATTGAAAATATTTTAAAAAATTTCTATCCTGTAATAAAAATTTATAAAGAAATATTATTTTAATAATATTAAGAAAGTCTTACTATTTTAATTACAGATTTTCAATTATTTTGAAGAAACGATTCTGGAAGTTCTTAACATTATATATTTTAATTGGTAAAAGTCAATATTTAAATATTTTACAAGTAAGCTGTAATTCAAAAGTACGTAATATCTTTAATTTTTACAATGTATAAAAATACAAATATTAAAAACTCTAAAATTATATCTAATGTTTTTAAATACTATATTTTTATAATTATTTTTAAATATTTGTTAAACTTATTGAGAGGAACATGAATAATTTAATAGCTACTTAAACATTTAAAAAAAAATTTAATCTTTGTAATATTTAATTTGATTTTATTTAGTTTCAATGATGACAAATAATTGCTTACTGGAAAAATAGATTACACTTAAAAACTTATCCATTACTGGACATACGAATAATTTTTTGCTTTATTCAACTACTTCATTCATGATTCATTTGGTAATTGCACTGATTTGCTGATTCATTCATTCATATATGCATTTGTTCATTCATATTCTACTTATTCATATTATTCAGACTATTTTATTTCCATGAACTCATCAAACTGAATTAATTTATAAAAATGATTAAATTTTATTTATGATATGCCATTTAAAGTATTATTTATAATTCTATCAAAAATTGATTTTTTAGATTAAAATGAAATTATATTTATTATAATATATTAAAAAGATTTATTGAATCTAAACAGAAAAAATTACAGGTCAGTTTATGGAGAATCGTAAATTCCTGTAGGAAATGTCAATGATTATTTGTTTTTTAATATATGGTTTTTATAATACAGAAAAATTCTATTCTTTAATAAGATGATTGAATTTGTAAAAAATATTAATTCTAAAATAATAAATTAAAAATAAAAATTTTTTAAAAATATTTCTATATATATATTTATAACATAATTATAAATAAAATAAAAAATATTAAAAAGAATGTACAGCTAAGATAAAAAAAATTTTTTTATTTAAAGTTATTCTAATAATATTATTGTCTGTATGGATCAACAAAATTTTATGCCTGTGTCAAACAGAATGGTAGATAAAAAATAAAACTGAAATGCACGAACATAATATTAATTTTTATTAGAAGAAATTATTATAAGGTTCTTATCAATGGTAGTTACATTTTTAATTATCATATTATTAAACGAATATAATTTTAATTAGTACTAGTTTCAGAATAATACATGATAGAAAATGTTGATAATATTATCTAATAGTAAATTAAATTGTCAATGTAAAATAAAATGCATATATACAATTAAAAAAATTATTATTAAATATTTTATTATTAAAAAGTTACGTTCTAGATGATGAAACTTCATTTTAAATAATTAATTATTCTCTAATTATTTATCTCTAATATCTTTGTTAATAAAGTGTTTATTTTCAATAAATTTGTCGGTATTGAATTATGAATTTACTCAATCAATAATTTAAAAAAAGTAATTTGTAGAAGTGATCTATGAGCCTAAATATTTGAAACAAGCAATAATTGTAAGAATAATTTCAGTGAGGACATAATTAATTTTACTTTAACAACCTTTAGGCAAAATTTTTCCATTAAATTTATGATGGGGCATCTTCACTCTACTTACCAACGTACGCATTCATCTTGTTTTAACTGTGCTTTATTAACTGAATTTAATATTAACGAGTTCAGAATATCTCGGTCGTATCCTTAATAAAGTAATGTTTCCAGTTGAAGTATCATTGATAAGGTAAAATCATCTGCATTTTATAGAAGAATGCGTATGAATAAGGTTTGTTGCGCAAATGGATTCTTGTCAATAAAACACCTCGTGTGAAATAACGCCTTCGTTTTTTTCATTTTTTTTACAACTGATATAAAAAAAAAGATAAACCATAATCTAATCTATATAATAATGCAAAAGTAAGAAAGTTTAAAATTTTACAAAAATATTTTGTTATTAAGAAATAATGTAAATCATGACTTGCGGAATTTAATTGATATGAAATATAAGATAACTTACTTTTTTAATATATTAAACTAATCTTTTTTATCAAGTAATGTTCTAATTTAGTTTTGCCACAAATATTCTTCCAATATATAACAACATATAACAACATAACAATTTTTCTTAGCCTACAAATAAATGAAATAAAATAATTTCAAAAAGTTAAAATTGTAAAGCTAATTTGAAAAGTGAAGAATGGTACGGAAACGGGCTGATTATTTTGATAAAGAAGGGTTAGAGCTCAATAGCTTGTACCGTTGATTAATTAGCTGGCGCGCACCTAACCAAAGAAAACAACTAAAAAAGAAATTACACAGAATTAGGGTGAGAAAGAGGAGGTCAGGAAATGAGAGAGTACGCGGCATTCTTTCTGTAACTGTATATATAACACTGAGTTTTTTGCTACGCTTGGGATTAGATAATTACCCGAAGTATATTAACTAATGAGATAATATTTTATCCGAGTGATATCGAGGAAGTCTGTGAGTACATGTTCACGATTGTGATAATATTAAATAAGGAGGCAAGTTGAATATGACAAATATTCGATAAATTTAAACCAAAACTAACATCAAGAATTTTCTTTTTTAGTTGCATAAAATGTTATCCCTTGTTTACATTTCTGAATTATGTTTGTTAAAGAGTATTACAATTATTATCCCGGAGAGAAATTCGGTTGTATATTTAAAAAAATAAATAAAGTATCAGAATATTTTCTGAACTAATAATGATTGTTCATAATATATTCTGAATATTAAGAATTCAAATGCCTGTATTTCGCAACATACAACTCAAAATTAATTTTCAAGTATTTGATCTAGCGAGGAGCTCTTGGTGTACACTCGTCATTTACTTTTACGCATTTTAAATTGCTCTAATAAATACAATTTTTTGCAAGATTTATTTACTAAATTTACACAAAAAATATTTTCATATGATAGGAAAATTAGAAAATGGTATATTTATAAGCTGAAACTCTTTATAATCAATTTTAAAAAAGTAATCGTATATTCACAATCATTACATAATATAATTACAAGAAATTATATAGATTTCAATTTTAAAAGCGATATTTTCAATTTCCCATCAAATAAAGTTGAAAGAAAATTATTTTATTATAGTAAAGTCTGTAAATTAAAAGTAATTTCAATCGTTTAATATTTCATAATATTGAAATTTTTTAAATAAAATTTGAATTCTTTATTGAATTAATTATAATTAGGTTATTGAAAAACTTAAATTATACATTTTCTACGAAGTAATTGATTAATTTTTTTCAAATAAAAAGTATAAAGTATTTGTATATTGATTGGTAATAAAATTTTATATATTAAAAATATTATAATTAAGAGATTTTATTAGATCTAAACGTGATTAATAATTTTTTAATTATTATAATAGATTTATAAAATAATGATTTGCAAATAAATAAAGTATAAGTTTATATCTTTAGGATGAAGCGAAGTATGTTGAAATTGTAGATATTTGCCTTACATACATAAAACAATGTTTCACATTTTTCTGTGTTAAAATATATAACTTTTCTTCTTTAATCCTCTTTCAATAACTATTTTTTAGATATTACTAAGCATTTGAATCACTTGTATACATTTTTCAAATATTAAAATATAATATACTTGACTTTTGATAAATTTATAAGTATTAATAAAAGTAAAAGAAATTTATTTATTTTTTACTCAAGTATCAATTATATTTTAATCAATAATATTTTCAATTACACATTGAAAAATTTCAGAATACGAATATCAATACTATGCAAAATATTTTTAAACTTTGAATTGTAAATACCTGTAATGATTTTTTTATTTATGCGTAATGAATTTTGAAATTTAATTTTGTAACATTTAGCTGAGAGTATATTTATTTGCTGAATAATATATTGAAATTATTCGAAATATTTAATATGTTATTAAATTTTAAGTTCGATGATATCTAATGAATCAGTTATTTTAATCTAATTTGAAACTAAGTTAACTAAATTTATCAATGCTTGTATAAATAAGCCAATAGGAGTAATAGGATTATCGTTACTTCTCGAATATCCTAATTAAAAAACACATAATGAATATAAATACATATAAAGTATATGTAAGCGAGAGAGAGAGAGAGAAATTACATATAGAATTGGAAATATTAATCAGAATTATTATCAGATTAATATAAAATTAATAGTAGAAATTAATGCACATTCTTAATAAATAAATAAAACTGATAGAAAAATATTTTGAAAGCAACCTATAATTCTCATATTTGTAAATAAAGCAAAAATCGATTGAGTTGAAAATAGACGTAATTGTATATCCTTAAATGGAGTGCCAAATAAATAAGTGGCCATATATGAAAATAAAATAAAAAGAGATGCTATTTTGAGAAGACATGAGAAGGTCAATGGGGAAGAAGCTCGGTGAAAGATCACAATTAATTTTTGGTTCGATTCCTCCGAGGGCACTTGTTTAATTGAATACCCGGAGTGACGAAGCAACCATACTCAGTAGCCGCGGTGACATGTACTCAGCGCTGTTGCCAAGTAGCGCTTTACAAATGTCCATAAGGCGTCTCACAGTTTAAAAATCGATACGAGTTTTTTTGTTGACGTTAAGATCAATCACCGTTGTTTTTTCTGGACATGGACTTTAAAATATAATGTCAAGTGGCGTCTTATTCTTAAATGTTAGAGATGAAACATTTTTAAGATTTCATGTAAATTATACGGTGTTAGTCACGATGCATACTTCTATTACGTTTGTATTGAATAATAAAACTATTTGTGTACATGTGTGGACAAGCTTGTGCATATTTTACCGTTCGATAAAAACCTATTAACTTTCTAACATGAGTGCAACTTCTGATTAAGATGATTTTCCCTCTAGAATGTCTGTTCATCACTTACACTCACGCGTGTATAAATCATTACAATGAAATTGATTGCATGCATCATTTATTATGAATCTTAATTTTATGCATTATTTTTGTGAAATCATAAGAAAAATTTAAATTATATTATTAATAATGTTAACTATATTAAAAGGTTGAGTACCTCAGTAATATAATTTAATATTAGTTGTCGTTACTTATGAATATTGAAATTTAAGAAATCTTACAAATAAATCGGAATATCTGTCAGTTTATATGCATATTGATTTTTTCTCGAAAATTTTGTGTATATAAAATAAACATAAAAATGTAAAATGTGAAAAAAAATCACCAAAAGCTGACTGATCAAAAGACTCTTATACGCATATCAGTTTCTTAAGGAGACTACTTTTGACAGATAAACAAATCTTTTGTCTATAGATTCTTATTAATTGACATTAATCTTTCTGAAAATTAGCATGATAAATATTTTTTAATTAAAGAAGTATTAAAATAAATTAAAAGTTGAATATATGGATTTATTAATAGATTTTTATTTTTGTTCTATTATTGATTAATATAAGTTTAATAAAGGACACCCGTATCGCCTGTATATCGTTTGAATAAAAATAGTGAAATCAGAAGTTTTAAAAAGAACAATGGTTTGTAAACTAATATAATAACTAAACCTACTTACTTAGCTAAAAATAGTTTGTCAAAAATAAAATGAATAAATGAAGGTTTATTTAATTATTTTGGAGAATTCAAAAAATTGTTTATGACACTATTAAAGATTGAAAAAAGCGAGTAATTTTGAAATGCCATTCGAATGATTAATAAGTCAGACACCTGTAGGCAGCCAAAATGACGTAGTTAAGGGTGTGTACGGTGAAATCACATTCGCTCATTTTACAACGGGCGTGGAAGAGCGATCGAGAGAGTAGTAGTTTCGGCGTCTAGTAAAACTAGATTACGCGAGCTGCATCACACCTACCGGACTTATCGCTCCTCGCACCTCAGCTACTAGCAATCAGTTGTCTTCACGGCTCTCGTTCGTTCCTTCGCGACGTCGCACAGCCAACTAAATAAAAATTGCGGCCCATCTGATTTGCTACCTCCTCAGTATTCGATCCACTTGCCTCCCACCCGCCAATTTTTGCCAGGGACGCTGCAACTGATGGAAAGAAGTGTCCGTTGATTCATCGTGGATTTTTTTCTTTCATTTGTTTATACTCGATCGGAAAACTTTAAAAGTCGAAGATAAAAGCATGATGACTGTAATTTTGGAAACTTCCAACAAATACTAAATACACCAGTTTATGCCTTAAATAAATTCCAATTGATCCTTTGCTTATTTTTTTTCTTTTCTTTCGCTACCTTAAAGAGATAGCCATTATTGCATAACTATAGATTAGCATATCACCAATTTATAAAATTTTCAAGAACGAATTCTGTAAAGTACTATAAAATGCCTTAATTTATAATTGAATATGTATCACTGAATAGATTAATTTATAATCACGATGCAATTTCTGAAAATAACCCTTTCTTTAATCTACGTATTTTTATGACTATTTCCTTATAGAAAAATAATAAAATATTCAAAAATATTTTCTTACATAATAATGTTTTATATTGTTAAGTCATGAAACCAATAAAATATTAAAACAAACTTTAACGCTATTTTATTTGAAATAATTATTTTTTTGACTCATTTGATGAATTTCTATTGAAATAAAATATTGTAGTCAGACATCACAAAAATATACTAAGAATGTTATCATTTATATTATCTCAAATAAGTTTGTAATTATATTATATAAAATATATGTTCAATATAAATTTTACTCAGAATTACATTGTTTAATGTATTTAAAATAGATTTTAGAGACTCATTATGTGTCAAAAAATGTCTTCAATAACATACAAAAATTCTTAAAGTAATGATTTTTGACAAAGCAATTTTAATCAATTTTTATAATTGTTTTTAATATTTTAATTGTTTTCAATTTTCTCAAAAGTTTTTCTACAATTTATATGATAACGCTTTTATGCTTTTTTCAGAATCATTCTACAAATAAACAGTATATATAAATATATACATATACATATATATTATTTTATCAATTATAATCTAAAACGTTTATAAAAAATAATATATTAATTATTATGTTAATTGCATTAATATATAAATAAATTCATTTCTATATTTTCAATTTTACTGACAATGATTGTTTTGGAATTTAACTTGAATTTAATATATTTAATAATAATATTAATAATATTAATAATATATTAATAAGATTTTTTGTATTGATTACATATTTCATCTAAATGTCTAAAAAAAATTAAAGTTTTGTATTTATTAAAATATATATGAATCTATATATCACATTGTTACATTATTTCTATATACATTTAAAAATAGTAATAGATTTATTTTTAATATATATTTTACTTACATAAAAAAACCTTGAATCAAAATTAATTTTCATAAAGACAAATATTCATTAAAATTTTTACATGTTAACTTTGTTTGAACTACAAAATAGTATTACATATAATAAACTGGAATTTTAATACTTTATTAGATGATCTCATGCACGTTACTCTATTGAAAATAGACTCTGTTCTATTCTTGAGAAAATGTAGATCTTTAAGGAATATTTATAATTTTTTATAATCATTCTGAAGGTAAATTTTCACATTTTATTTAAGTTTAAAAAAATATATATATAAAAATTATACATTTATAATTAATAATTATATCTAATAAATAAATATTTGTATTTGTATATTGTTATATAAATTTTTGTTCATTTTCAAGTATGATTATTTTCATAAACTATGGAAATGTATTTAAAGGTTATAATTTTCTTCTGTTGAAATTTATTTCAATATTATTAAAAAATAATTTTGATAAAATATTGTAAAACTTAGTTTTAATATTATTGATAAGTACATTAAAAATGTTGTAAGTCATTAACTTAATTTGATATAATTAAATAAAGACTCAATAACATCAGTTTTCACTGCTAAATTTCGGATAATTGTAATTGTAAGTTAAATTTTTATATCAAATTTAATTTGAGTAAAAAATATCTTATATTTTATTTAAAATAACATAAAATAATAGTATTAGTTTTAAAATGTAATATAACTACTTAATCTTTTACTGAAAATCTAAGAAAAGATAATAATAGTTCAATCATAGTCATTGTAAGAAGTATATTAAAAATAAAAATTTAAATTTATATAAATGAAAAGAAAATTTTCCTGTTTAAACCTGAAAAACAATATTACAAAATTATCTTACTTTTATAAAAAATTATTTATTAAGTGCAACATAAATTATTGATTTGCAAGGTAACAGAATGTTATTCTTAAATACTAAAGATTGAATATTCTTCATTTTTAAACTAGCCAATATAGAAATCATTGGAAATTGTTAAATGTACTCTAGACCTATGATCATATAATATTATGTTTATATAATTATACACCATTAAAAATAAAATTTCTTGAAAATATTATTTAGAATAGAAATTTTATAATAATAATAATTTACATTTCACACTGTCAATAATGTACCTTTTAAAATTTATAATATATGTTGAACATGAATTAGTTGATTTTGTTTTTGAATAATTTTTTAAACATTTTTTAAAATAAAATTACATTTATTTATGTTAAAATATTTTTGACTTTAATAATCATCTTTAACGCGATCTTTATAAATATATAAGAAATCACTTTGATTAAGATTTTGTTCAGAATTAACTTAAATTCTACGTTCATTATTAAATATAAGTTGATATCAATTAATAGTAATATATTCTTTTGCTTAGAGCATTAAAAAAGTAAATAATTTATTAGACATGTTATAATTTATTTATAATTGTTGAAAATTACATTATTATACTTATATCATTTTAATTATAAATGTTAAAATAGATATCAAATTTGATAACAACAATGATAATTATAACTATAACGATAATCAAATAAGAATTTCATTTTTCATTTTATTCGTTAACTTAAAAAAAGTAAATATAAAATAATAAAAAATAATATTAATAAGGTATTCAAAATAAAATGATTTCATATTTCTAAATTCTTTTATCTTAATTTTATTACTTAAATAAAATAAGTGGTTATATAGAAAAAAATAAGATAATAATTTTTTGGAACAAAATTAAATTTTGTAACGACAAAATAAGAATCATAGTTTATCAGAATAACTAAAACCAAATTTTTAACGCTTTAATAATGCATATATCAATATAATTTAAAAAATTAACGATCTACCTATTTACGTTTAAAAATAAAAAATATGCATTATAAAATTTTAATTTTGAATGATGAATATATTAATATTCGTAAGCGTTTTCAAGGTTAGAACCTAATATAATATACAGAACAATTGTCTTTCGAAGTTTTATTCGTATCACTCGAATTTCTATTCAATTATACATTAAAGATAAACGAACATTTTTATTTAAAGCTGTTTAAAGGATTACTGATAAGATAATCAACCCAATAATTAGCGATTAATTGCATTGAATAATAGAACATTGAACAAGTATATTAATTTTGCTTGACAAAATAATTATAACGTTATAAAGTTCGAAGTACACTGACAAGCGTTCGCCTCCAAATTTGCGAGCCACATCTAGGTACGGTAATATATATTGTATCATTATCTAAGTAGTAATTGTTATCGCAGTCAAAAGAGACATTCTAACCAATCAAACGCTCTTCCTTCTATTACTAATTATACCCGCTATGTACTTGGGTTCGAGGTCGTTGTATATGCCAGGGCAGCTTATTCGTCTAACACTTAACGATGGTTTATAGAAGAGTATGATTTTTTCGATTGTCTATAATAGTATGTGAAGAGGTCAATGTTGTTTTAATCAAGAAACTATAATTTCCTTTATTTATTTTGACCTTATATTTTCTTATGTAAAATACTCCAAATCCACAGATTTTCGGCGAAGCATCTGTTCGACCAATAGCTACTAATGCACGCATGCGTATCGACGTGTTTTCCTCCTATTTTCAGTCTGTTAACTCGCCCTTGCAATTCCTCTCACCCCGCTTATTTGCAAGCACAAACACGATGCACGTATTTGTAAGCACGAGTTCAATCAAAGATACTTGTGTGTAAATCGTCGCTCGCGCACTTGATTTTGAAACATTAGCAGCTGAATGAAAAATGGTATCAAAGGACTTAATCTTATAAGCATATAAGGGCGATATAAACCTTAGGTAATAATTTATGACAACAAGACTTTAATAGAGAAATTGATCAATTATTTCCAGGAATAAGTATTCTTTTTATTTAAATTAATTATATATTTTTATTTAAACGTTTCTTTAAATTATAATACTGCAATTTTTAAATATAAGTAATTTTCATCATACAGAGATGCACCAACATAATTAGAAAACATTAGACTTTAGATTATTCATTTGCAAGATTTTCCTAAACTAATCCTTTTAGACATTTGTCAAATATGTTTTGTAATTTATGGTACCCAAAAAATTAAAATTGCTCTAGAGCACCGGGTAATTAAATATCAAGAATAATTATTAAAATATTCATTTACAATATATCTACAATATTACTCAAAGAAGTTATTTTACGACAGCTTTTTTTAGAAGTTTTAAAATCAATGATAAACTTTGAATATAGTGGTTATTCCTCAGATTTTCTAGTAAGTTTAAGTTCTGTAGCACATTAAAAATTATTAGTTAACTTGCCTTCAATTATAATGTAATTGTAAACATGAAATAAAATTTGTTTAAGTAACAAAGTTTACACGAAGGAAATAATTTATTTGTATTTATTACATTTATTAGTACTGTTATTGTTTAGTATTTAATTCAAAAATTGATCTTTGTAAGCAAAGAGACTTATAATAATAAATTAATTCTAAAGAATTATTAAACGATTTTAATAAAGTGAAAATCAAAATGTTCTAGAAATGTTTTTTTATAATATAGTATTTTTAATGATTTAAAGATATTTTTAATAAATTTATAAAGTAGTTTTTCAAACAACAAAGTACTATGATAATTTATAATTTCATAGTTATTTTATGTATAGGCTATTTCTTCCGAGAACCAAATTCCATTTTCTCTAAGTAGCTATTCGAGTGTAAAGCAAAGTAAAGCTAGTTATTATCTTTATATAATGCAAGACAAATTAAAGTAGAAAAAGCAAGATAGAACGGGAATTTAAGAAGATTTTCATTACTGCATTAATTACAAATAATTAGCTTGAAGTTTATAATGTTCATACATTCAATGGAATATTTTTTATTAATTTTTTTTTAGTAAGAAAAGTTTGATCTCTCGCAGTTTCTCGATGAATCCAAGTGAAGTAAAAACATAGTTCTCCGTTATTTTTGTTGTAGATCACTCACTTCTTTGTCCTTATGATAGTATTAATACAACAGAGTAATGTAGATCATAAATAGATGAAAGAATGCAATAACACAAACGAACTGCCATATGAGAAATAGTGGAGTAAGAGAGAAGGATAATGAGATGAAATTCGAATAGTTAGGCGCAATCTACTTGAACGGAGCAGAAGCTTGTTTCGTGCTCTTTGGTGTTAGAATTACAGGACCTATAATAGTTCTTTTAGGCATATTACGACTTACAAGCATGTTTACTTTTTCATAAATACGTAGAAAGAGAGGTGTATTTTTGTATAATATTAAGAATTTCACTCTCTTTCATTTTTACACTAAAAAAATAAATGGGTAAATTTATGGGTAAATTATTCAGAAAAAAGAAGTTATAATTTATCCAAAGATTGAAGATATTATTAGTTGCTCTTTATACTAATAAAATACTTTTATATTTTCATTTAATATTTTATGATTGGACTATCCTACTATAGTTTTAAAGTTTTACAAAGTAACAGACAGATGTTTCTTAAATCAAAACAATTATGATTATTTAAAAAGAAAATTTCCAATCAGATTTTTAATGATGATTATTTTTAATTGAATAATTTTTATTTATTTAAATCAACAGATAAATAAATCACAAATACATTATCTTATGCGTTTTCAAATAACGTAATAAATAATTAATATATATTTTTAATTATTATTTTTGAATGTTCTGTTGAAATACGTATCATATTAAAAAATATACATTTTTTTCTTTTATAATTTAAATTTATTATTTCTTAAGAAGTTATATTTAGTTAGAAATTGAGAAAATGATACTTTTATTGTTTATTTTTAAGAACTTTAATGCTTTTTTTTTTAAATTATAAACATATAATACAACTCTTAAAAATAATATTTTCATATTTTTAATACAAACATATTATAACAGGTATACAATTCAATAAAAATTGAAATAATTTTGTGGAATTGTTGGATCATTTTTTGGAATATTTTTAATTTTTTTACTCCAGTAGTTATTTATTGATTCTGAAAATTTTTGTTGGCTTTTTTATTAGAGTAAATAAGTATTTATAAAATTCTAATTCTTGTTTTTTACTAGCATTATAATTTTTTCGTATTCTGTTTATTTCTGTATATATTTTTTAAATAGCATTCTCTAGAGTTTTTTGTTATTTTTGATACTAACTTGTTGATGGTTTGATTAATATGGTTGTCTATTCGTATAATGTAGTTATCGATTATGTTATTTATTAAATTTTTTCTCTTTTGTATATCTAGTTGACAATTTTCTGTTAAAAATTTCTTGAATTTATTCAAATTTTTTTTTTATAATTAAATTTATAGTATACGTTAATAAATTCATCATTATTTAGGTTTTTTATTGATAAATTTACTTCTATCAGTAGTGCATTACGATCACTATCATATTCTATTGTATAGATTGTATTTTTTGTACATTTGTTATTTATTGAATTCTAGCGTCTATTAAGCATAAATCTATGTATGATTAACCATTGGTATAAGACGGGTATTCCGAACTGTACAATTTTGTTTTATATATTATGTTGTGACTATTTAGCAAATTTTTTTATAAATTATCCTCTTGTATTATTTTTGTTGTTTTTCCAGTGAAGATATTTTGCATTCAGATCACCTGCTATTACATAATAATTTTCTTCTTTGTCTAGTTCTAATTTTTGGAATAGTATTTTAATTCTGTGTTAAATTTATTACTATTTTTGCGCATGCTGATATTATGAATAGATTATTTATATTATTCATTTGTATTTTATTATTGATGTTTCTAGAATTTTGAAGTTGGTTATTTCATTATTAGAGATTATGTTGTACTTATAGTTACTTGAATTGAGTTTGGTCTTTCATTTCTATTATAATTTTTAAACTCTATTTTGTGTCTTTTATTTAGTTTTGTTTTAGATACTAATATTATATCTAGTTTTTTCCTCTATTAGGTTTAATAAGTTATATCTTTTTGGATTTGATATTAGAGAGTTGACGTTTATTGATATAATCTTACGTATTTCTAATGATTTTTTATCTGAGTTGTCAATACGTTTTTTTATGATTGTATAGTGTTGTGTTGTGCATTTTTTATTTTTTGGATTCTAATAATGTGAATATTGATAAAATATTTTTTTCGTAATTTTTTTGATATTCTTTAAATTCGTTTATTTATAGTTGTTGATTTAGAGTATTATTTACATTTTCTTTTAGTTCTCGTTTTGCTTGCATTATATTATTGAGTGTTTGGTTATTATCAATATTTGTGTATGTATTTTTATATATTGATCTATTAATATTTTGTTGTTGTTTGTTGGTTATGTTTGTTATTTCACTTTTTTTTTTATATCGGTGTAAGATATTAATGGTATAAATTTATTGGTTATTTCACTAATTCTATTATTTTTGTTTTTTTTCATTTCATGACTTTTTGTTTCTATTTTATTTTTAATTTCTATTATTTTTGGACAACACATATACGAAGTAGGGTGTCTAAAATCTTGTCAATTTCTACAGTACAATTCTTTGTTATCAATTTTATTTCTTAATTTATTGTACATTCTCTTGGTTTATGTTAGTGAATGCATGTAACGCATTTATATTGCATATTGCAATTTTGTTGACATGTGGTCCAGAAATTGACAATTATGGCATTAAATTTTTGTTTCATTATTTTTTCCCATTTTATTTTGTGATATTTGTACTATAAAAATCGGTAGTAAAATATTATTTTTTATTGAATTCTTTGTTTTAAATCTTTTTACTTTAATGAATTGTATTTCTTCTATTTGTAAGTTATTTAATTCATTTAAACTTCTTTTTTTTATTATTTTTTTGGTTTCATTAATTAATATTTTTAATTTACTAATTTCATCATTCAAATTTTTAATAGTTTTTCATAATACCTTGCATTTGTTTTTTCTCTCTTAAGCACTATCAATTTTTTTAAATCATTTTATTGTTTTTTAATAATAGTTTGATAATATTTTTGATATTATTCTTTTTTGTGATAGTCTTTTTTGTTGTGATCCACTTCTTGATGCTATGGGGGTTTGTGTTTCATCATTTATATGTAATAGATTATTATTTATTTTTATTAACTTTTTTTAACTATTTATTATTCATTTCCAACACTATCTTGCTGATATTAAAAATTTTTTATTTTATTTATTTGTAAATTTTTGTTATTTCTATAACATAACACTTAATATAATAATTATTTATTAATCTACTATTTAGAATTTTTACTTTTTTAAATTTATATTTATGCTAATAGCGTTTCGATGTGTATAGTTCAACGGTCAGATGTAGACTCTAAACTCTATACTGTTATACTGATCGATGATTTTTTTAAAATGCAAAACTTTTATTGTAAGTTATTATGTATTGTGACAATTGTTATATTATTATTGTACATGTGAGATTCGCATTAGACAATTTTGTTCAGACTATATAATATAATAAAATTAAAAAATGAATTATTAATATATTATTTTTAAAGCGAATGAAAATGATTACAAGAAAGAGTATGCGTATTTGAAAAAGTTCATGTAAATTGAAATATAAGTCTTTCAAAAAGTTTGAAAAGAGAAATTTTCCGAAAATTATTTATACAATCGGGAAGCTAAAAGATAAAAACAAGTCGATAGCAAAGCAATTAATTACTGCCTGTTACAATTTCTTTACAACGACAATGTAATGCAATATATTAATTGTTAAATTAAATTTATTCATATCAGTTAAGTTATTTTTAGATACAATTATAATAAATTATATTTTTATGAAATAAATAAATATAAATAAAAAATAATAACATGAGGCATAATGCTTATCAGTTGAAAACAAAAATGAATAAATTAAGCGAAACTACATTCGAAAAAATAATTATAATACGTAAAATTTTCCCCGTACGCGAAATTAAGTTCAATATATTTCATGGATAATTTTACTATTTTCATAATTAAAAATATTCAGATTAGACTTATTAAAAAAATTCATTTAAATGTTCATAAGATCAATCTACCTATGAAGCTATCGAGTAAACTTTAGAGTATAAATAAATCAAAAGGTTAAAGTAAAAAGAATATAATAAATTATTTGTGTTATAACTATTATTTGCAATAAAATCTACTATTTGCGTTTTTTTAATGCAAGTATTAAAAATGTTGCGTATAATCATATATTCATAGATATCTTTAATGTATTATATATTTTATAAGATACTATAATATAAGGATATTATTTATTTTTAAATATTGAATAACAGTCATAAGCAACAATAAATTAAAAAATTAATTTATTTTTTAATTGTCCAGATACACGAGAAGTCTTCTAGGCAAATATGATCTATATATATTAAAATACGATTAAAGAAAAATATTCTTTACAAAATTGTCAATAAAATCTTCATATATTTTTCTTTAATATTTTAAGAAATAATGTAAATTATTTAAAAAATTTTAATAAAATTTTCATATACACGTAGTAAAATACTTTAATATATCTTTAACCGATAAAATTACATTTTCAAATTGTTTAGAGAACATGTTCTTTTGTGTATAAGATTATTTTTTTATTGCGAGAACCATGTCCTATTCTTAACATGTTATTTTTTTATAATACAGTTAATTATATTATTAAAGATGTATCATTATTTAGTCACGGAAAATAACTTATGAGACCGACGCAGTTACACATGCCTATTTATTTAACGTCAAATAGATGAAAGTTGAATATAATTACGTTCAAAATGTAATGAATACGAATTAATTTTATTATTTCAATCGGATTAATAATTTATATATTAATATCCTAAACTTATTAGAATTCCTATTAGTCACATTGTATTATTACAATATTATTTATTTTAATAGAAAAATAATGTTAGATGTAGAAATACTTCACTTAAAGACTTTATAGATTTGTACTTTGGTAATTATTGTAATATAGCACAGATTAGTATAATAATAATAGTATATTCTAATATAGTAATATAATATAATAAAAGTTTGTATAATAAAAAAAATAATTTTTGTTTTAATAATTTATTTATTTAAAAAATTATAAATTAATATATATATGTATTATATAATACGATGAAAAATTTCATTTAATAATTAATAGAGACAAGTATTTAATAAAGTAAAAACATACAAATATTTATTAGTTTATTAGTATAAAAAATATTTTTTTTTAAATATTTAGCTATCTTTTATTTTCATTTTTTAAACAAATATTTATATATTAAATTTTTATTTTATACTTAACTTGTATACGTATTTATTCTGAATTATCTAGATATCTTTTTAAATTACAAAAGCATTATATTTCCATTTCATAATAAATTTGATCCAATTTGAAAAACATTCCTTAATAAATCATATTTAAATTTTTTTGAATGTTTTCTCTGCATAATTGTGTTCTATTTTATTTATTTAAATAGTTTATTAAGATTTTTGTAAATGCTATATTATTTTTTAATACTACATTATCTCTTTTATGAAATATTCTGGCCAATTTTGCAATGTTTATATAAATATATTAAATTTTTCTTTCAATTTATTAGATATATCGAATCAAATAAAATTGAAAATAAAAATACTAATTGATTTATTAAAAATAATTAAAATCCTACTATTATTGAATGATATAATTATAATCAAAAGTAAATTATGAATATCATTTACATGCGTTCATGAATTGTATTTCATTGATTTTTATATAAATATAAATAACTTCTTATAATAACAATATAATTTATTGTTGTTATAAAAAGGATTAAACTCTACTAATTAACTATATAAAAGCCGCTATTATTATAAATTGTAATATTTCAAACTATTCTAATACTTAGAATATGTAAAAATAATTTATTTTCTTTCAATAATTTATTTACATTAATACATATACTAACGTTTAATAATATATATTTAATAATATATAGTATTTGAAATAACATTTACATGATAATGTGACTAAATAATATGAATAAAGTTTATCCGAAACTGTTATTTATAAATATCTTCACTGTATTTCTATTATTAATTTATTTGTGAATTCTTAGTTATTTAAGTAATTTACTACACCTACTTTTATTATCGCTGCATTCGAATAAATTACATGTTTTGTATACAAGATACATGAAGCGTTGATTGTGAAGGCATGAGCTGATTATATATATAGATGTATGTATATATTTAAGTCTGGTTCAGACTGTATTCTTATTATCCAAATTAATTGAAATAAAACTATGAAATAGTCTTCATAATAAAATAATATAGTGCTTTTCAAAAAATATAAATCCGCGTTACTTTAAATATAAAATTTTTTTTTCTTAATATATATTAAAAATTTTATCATTGATGTAAAATATTTATTTCGAAACTCAATAGAAATTTTTTTCCAAAATAAATAGAATGAATTATTTTATTTTTTATGATAAATTATGTACATTTCTACTAATCTTTATAAATAAAATTTCTTACAAACGGTAATTTAACTTTTATCCAGAACGGTTGACTTTTATGAAATACAGAATTATTTTATTTTTAAGTTATTGAGCGAAGCTTCTGCCTTAAAAACGAATCTATAATTCGTATAATTTGTAAAATCGATATTGTTGAATTTCTGAGAGATTCAATAAGATTGATTTTTCTTGAAAGCAAGAAAAGCAGCAAAGTTAATTAAAAGAGAAGTGGAGAGAGGTATTTCTACGTGCCCTAATTCGAATTCACTGTCGATCGGCAACAACTTGTTCACAATCTTGCCGAAAACTATATTTCGAGAACACCAAGTCAATTCTAATTGGATAATACTAATTAGTAATATATGTGAAGACTGATGCAGAATAAAATAAGAGCTGGAAGTGGATAAGACTTATGAAGATACATGGAGAATAAATACAGGATAAAAAGAAGAAGCAAGGATTAAAATTTTATTTTTTAATTTGTATACTTATCGAGACATTATTAAATGTTTCAAGAATTTATTACAATATTCTTTGTCCATGCATTGACAACGTTTCTTGCGTAATATATTTACTGCTAATAATCTTTTCAAAATTCAGCTGGAAGTATTAATTCTATAATATTCTTAATCTTAGAAAATATAAAATTCTTAAAAGAAATTTAGTTTCTATAAATTATATTTAAAAAAACAACGTAAAGAAAAATTTTTATACAGTAATAAATATTTAAACATAAATAATTTAAAACTTATTTTAAAATTATGATTTTGTTAATTAAGTGTTTGTAAAAGATACAATATTTATAAAATATTTCGACTTTCTTTTTTAAAATCATAGACAATCCTTCAAGATCAAAAACAAATTAAATTTTTTTTCGTAAAAGAATTATGAAAATAAATTCAAGAGACGCAAAAAGTAAATAAACATAATTATATATTTTTATTTATTTGTTTTACATTAACTAATTTAAATGTATTAAAATAATTCTAATACCAAAATCATTTAATTAATATATTGATTTCAATTAAATGTTATTTAGAAGAAATAATTTTTTGCATGTTACAAAAATAATTTTTCATTTAATGTTAGTATGTTGAAAGTTTTGCTTGTATACAGAAATTCATATAATTTATTATTTAAAAATAAAATATATTAACAAAAAAGGTCGATTCTTTTTTGAAGAAAATATTAAATGAAAAACATATAAATACATTATTTACTCTAAGGGCATATATCAAAAAATACAATGAATATCTTGTTAATCGAAAATGAAACTTAATATAATTATTCCAATTTTTTTCTTATGTTATTTGAATCCTTTAATAAATTAGAAATTTTGTAATTTTAAGTAATTAAACCATTTTTTAAAATTTATTTTTAATTAAAAATTTGATTTTTAAAATTTTTTAAAATTTTTTAATGAAAATAATAAATTGGTCCTTATCTATATTAATTCAAAATTATATCCATAGAATATGATTGGTATTGAAAAAAATGTTCAAAATATTGTAGGAATGTTAATTGATATTAATAAATATTTTTTAAAAACAAGTAGTTATCGGGTTGAATATTTTTAAATATTTTATCATGACGAAAGAAGAGTAGTTCCTAAAAAAACCCGTAAAATATGTAATATTTTAGTTATCAAATCATAAATAGGGTATTTTAGAGGATGTTAAAGGAAAATTTTAATGTAAGGAGAATGGGCTGACAATCAGTGGCAAGAATCACCAAGGGAAAAGAGATCGAAGAGGAATACGGATTTATCAGAAAGACGCTAATCGTTTGTTATAAATAGGAGGAAATATTGAGGCATGCACCGTTAGTGGGTGATGAGGAGATATATATTCGTGTGTATATGTGTACGAGCATATACGCATATATGCATATCTAATCTCCCGAAAACGGGAGGATGGTGAGATTTGGAGCTGCAGAGATTGTTGGGATAGAGGTCGGTTTGCTGCGTATGCACAATTTAACTTCTTATACAAGCAGACATAGATCTACTATCGATTGATATAAATTGGTAATATAACTAAAACAATAAAAGTAAGCACACCGTGAACGAGAGCAACAGCGACGCCTTTATATACGTGTACATTTGCCTTGTGTGCAAACAGCAGAATGCGAGAACTTTTGTAGGTTTATGGATCTATTTGCTTTTTTTGTTCACGGAGATGCTTTAGTGTACTATGTTTTTCTCCTTGGCCTTTTTGTATTCCTCTCTGCAAGTATCTTTTTGCATCTTGTAATTTCTGTGATTCTCGCGTTATACAAGTATTTTTTATATTCGTTCGCGTACTCATATATGTTTGTGTGTTCTTGTATGTCCTGAAATTTTATGTACGGATATCGTTAGTGTTATTACTCCTGTTTTATACATCATTCGAATTAAACTTAATTTGCCCTAGAGTCGCTTGAATCGAATAAATTAATAATGTTAACACTGGTGTCATAATATTAAAAAAAATCATGTTATATAGAAAATCACATAATTGTTTATACTAAATTAAATCATCTTTGCCATTTTAATAGTTATTTATTAATTAAAATTATATATTAATTTTAAAAATTATATTAACCAATCTATAAGGTATTTAGCTTGTTTTGGAAAATATTCATTAAACAAATTTTAAATAAAATGTTTGGTTTATGAAGCAAAATATATTCTTATTATAAACTCTCAAAATAATAAGTGTATTTTTAATAATATCTTGTTGCCAGAAAAAAATATTTAGAAATAGAAAGAGAATTAAAAATATTCTAATTATGCTGATCTCTCAAAAAATATTCGACATTAAAAGGTTATAAATAAATTATTATATATCACGTTATAGAATACCTAAGATCGTTTATGTATACGTTTTTCTTTCGTATAACATATGCACACAAATATATGTGATGCTAAGAGAGAAAAGTATTTTGGAATCACATACATCAATAATGTTCGTGGTGCAAGGTATTATTAAATTTTTAATAGCCAATTTTATATTTTAAATACATAATATAAATTCGAGAATTTTCGACTCTCCTACACACTGCTCATATAAATTTCTCTTAAAAATGCCGTTGAGATTTTCTTAAAGTTTTAGTAATACGTAACAAAAATTTTTTAACATTTCTTATAAAATTGCTGAGTAATTAAGGAATTCCTTAACATAATTATTATTACTATATCATATTATATATTATTACTTAAATTGCAATTAACAAATATTAAAAATTAAAAACTTTTAATAAGAATTTTTATATTAAACTCATGTATAAAATTCATGAGAGAAATATTTTATTAAATAAAATTTCATTTTTTGTACATTCCACTTTTGTTATGTTTCGTTCAATTATTTTACAATCAATCATAGCACTTTTGCGTAATATGATTTACGAAAGGCATGAAACAAGCATTGATATAATTTTTTTATAGGAACAGTTTTATCATATATAGCTTTGAATAACTAAGATATCAAAAAAAATCTACAAATAATCGTTAAAATTTTAATTTTAATCAATAAAAATGGTTTAATATAGGTTTCCTAAAATCAGCGATTAATTACGCAGATCAATTCTTTATCATTAGTATAAATCAACGTAAATTAAAAAATTACAAATTGAACACAGTTGAAAATATCGTATCCTTAAAAAAATATTACAGAAGATATGAATTTTATTACAGTAAGTATGATAAATTAATTATTAAAATAAATCATGTCATATTCCACATCTATTTTTAAACAATTACAGGAATCCACATTTATTGCTAATTACTTACCTAATTTTAACTATTGATGTCTTTATTGAAATTATATTTAAACTTCACGGTTATCAATTTTTTTGTTGAAAACAAATTAAAAAGATTTTCTTATTTAATAATAGAACTCAAAACATAATCTCAAAGTTTGAAATTGATTTAAATATTTAGTTTTATAAAGATAAATTATTATATTACATATAATTTTATTAGTAAAATAAAATATATAAGAAGAAATATTATAATTAATTAGATTTTAATTAAAAATTAAAAAAAAATTATTTTAAAGAAGAAATTTTATTGTAGTTCTTATAAAATAATTATGCTTACGAAAAATATGAGAAATTTTTTTTTAATCTAACAATTCAATAATTTAAATAACTTATTTGACTTTTAAATTTCAAAGAAATTATATTTTTAGGTTTACAAATGGTTAAAGATTTTAATTTAGTGGATGCTAAAGTTTTTTTTCTTTATTAATTATTATATACAGACTTTCCTGAGATGAATAATAAATCTAATATAAAAATATTTAATTTAAAACATATTGTTATTATCTGATGTATAAAATTTTTTGAAGTAAAATTTAATTACTTTTAATTTTTATTTAAAGATTTTTTAAAGTATTGATTACCAGTTTGTAAACGGAATATTAAAATTTTACAAATTAGATATTACAGAAATAATTCTATCATGCAAATATTTTAAGAATATTAAGTAATGGTAATGTTAATAATAAATTATATAACCAAGATTCAATAAAATGACACGAGTTTTAAGAAAAAAAGAGCAAAACTTTTTATGAAGGTCAGTAATCATTAGCTGAATAGATTTAATCAATAATTCATTATGCTATTTTAATATTGTGTACGCTATATAATTATTATGGCCCATAAAAAATACTATTACTTAAAAACGAAGATTAAAATACGAAAAAATTAAAAAATTGCTTTTTTATTTGTACAACGGGTATTATGTATATGATTAATATAAGAAATGATGTTTTAATATCGTTGTATTATTTTGATAGCAATCAGATAAATTATTTTGTAAAATAACATAATAGCATATTTGTTAATAAATATAGAAAAAATTCTAATACTAGTCGAAAAGATTTCATTATTTCTTTTTGTTAACTTTTTAATTGAGAGGTCGAAGTATAAATGTGTTTAAATCTTATAAAATTTAAAATTTTTGGTAAGTACGTATGCAGAAAAAGCCATTATTAGCAATACATTAATTTAAATTTTTTTCGACACTTATATTCTGAAAATAAAAAGGAATACAAAAGTTACTTTTTATTTCAAATAGTTTTAAAAATGCACCTCAGAGATCAATCTAAGTAAGAATATTGTGAACTTTATTTTTTCAGGAGAGAATACTGTAAGAAGTGCGTATTTAGAATGGATTTTCGTAAAATAATAAAGTAAATGTATGAGAGTTATAAGCGTGTAAAGTAAAAAGAATTTTTGAAATATTTTTCTTAAAATAGACATTCAAAAAGGAAATTATTAAGATTTAAACAATATTAGAATAGTAATTTATAAATATATATTTAAATTTATATACTTATATAATTAATTAAGAAGTAATTAAATTTAAGAAAATTAATTACAATTACATTTTTTATATTTTTGTTATTTTTTAAATTAAGATATATGTGGGACCATATAGAGTACTTCTGTTTATCTGAATACAGTGAAATATGTTTATTATTAGAAAAAATATTTTTTTATAGAATATAAATTATTTCAGTGTCAGAAATTTCGAAAATAAAATTTTGTATAATTTTTATAGATTATATATACATTAATATTATATTAATCAGCGATATGAATATTGTATCAAAAATTAATAGTTTGAATAACATAAAATTTTTTTATTATTTTAAATATCTACTAACCAATATATATATATATATATATATATATATATATATATAGTATAATTACAATACTGATATTTAAACGTATAAATATATCTAATTTAAAGATACTTATCGAATTATTGTATATTATATTTGAAAAAATTGAAGCAAAGGATGGTACGATCCTTAAAAAAAACACGCAATAACGAATGTAATAGATATTTAGCTTAAAAACCAGTGAATTACACAACCATTTATATTTTTGGAAATGTATTTTTATAAAAGAGAAGTTAAATATGTAGTTTAAATGCTGATAAATCAGTATTTGTATCCTTGCCTTGGCACGTGATGAAAAGTATAAAATATAGAGCTATCTTCAAACTAACTTGTCATTTATATGCTGAATTATATAACAGTACAGTGTTTATAATCTGCTTCTCAAAATTAAATTAATATAAATTTATATATTTAAATGTATATTTCGATGTTTTTAAGACCGAATTTCTATGTATTTAAAATTGTTTTTTAAACGTTGTCGATAATCCTTTTATCGCTAATCTTGTATTATTTTTGTTTATATAATGAATTATTTTCAATAGATAAATCAATTTTTATATTTTTTCAATATAAACTTATTAATAATATTTTTCTCATTTCAAGAAAACGTTCAACACATCCATAAACTTCGATTTTATTTGTTGCTTATAAAAGAAAACGATTGAATGTGTTATATAGATTTTATTCAATAAAACAATACACTCGATATTTACTAACTATCATTTATTTTAAATAATATATACATATTAAATACTTGTATTTTTTAAATGAACTACACCATTAATATTATATGATATTTGAGTAAAATAAAATTTATTATTTTCCTATTACCTAATACATAAACAATAGATATAATTTATCGGTAAGAAGGCTCAAATATAAAAAGAACAAGTCTTCTACTTTATAATAGCGCTAGTATTAAAAACATTAAAAATGTTGAGAAGCATTGTAAGGTAATGAATAGAAAGCATTTTTCTATCAATCAGCATTCGCTTAACAGTAGAATAAAATATACCGAAAAAAAGTAAGTAAAATTTTGATAAAGTTTTGTCCCTCTATCTTTTGTATAATATGCCACATTTTATAATTTTACATGATTATTGCATCTGCAAAATACTACATGTCGAGTTCGTTAATAATAACATGTCTGCATCGTCTACCTACGGCACCTTATGTGTCTCTAAAATTAGAAAAGATTAAACCTGCCAGCACTCGTATATGTGTAAGAACCTGAGCCGTGAAATTCATAAAGATTAAGAAAAAAAAATCCTAGTATTTCAGCGAGATAATTAACTTGGTACTCAGGCGTAAGTAAGCGATGAGATTTTCGTCGTTTTAAGCGACAATTTTCTAGATCCATAATCTTGCATACGACTGTGAAATTGATAAATATTAAAGTGCTGCATAATCTTCCTAATGCACAGATTATATTTATACTCGGACAATCCTTATGCTAATGCATGTGCATATAAAGTTTGCTTTTAAGCAATCTTTGTTTTATCCAAGATTCTTGTACCCTCTGTGTCACTGCTTTACAAACACTTTTCAACAATTTACAATAAACTATGTCCTATATTTCTTAAATATTTTTTGTTTTTATTATAAAATATCGTGTAATTATTTTCTTTTCTAATTATTAATGTAAAATCATACTGTCTTTTGTTTATTTCAATATGTCAATATATATAAATTTCATAATTTATGAAAATTATTCTATTAAATAGTATACAACAATATATAAATTAAATTCTTTATTAAAAATAAAAAAAGTTTTATATATTTTATTTTTTCGATGAAAGCTAAAAATTGAAATAAAAAGTACATAAAAAATAAATATAATTATTCTTTATGTTGAAAAAATTAAACCAGAGAAATATATTTGATTACTTAATAATGTAGTATATTTTTTTAATAAACGTAATATATTTTAAATATAAAAGATAGTCAAACTTTTGTTCATATAAAAAATAACTTAAAAGTTTTTTCAAATTTTATAGCAATATCAAATTTTATAAAGTAATTTAATGTAAAATTCAATAATAAAAAAACTAGTTTCTCAAATTAGGGAAATTAAAAAAAGAAGGTTACAAAGCGCGGCTTTTGTATGACAAGATTGGAATTTTGTATGGAATATTATACATGGATTTATGATTTATTCTTAACAGTTATACACGCGTACAAGTTACTTCTCTGTCTCTCTCATTTCTCTCTCTGTCCTATATATAAAAATATTCCATATTATTAATGATAAATTATTGTTCTGAAATTAATTTATAAGTTTTTAGAAATATTTTCGTTTATTTCATTATTTTTTAATTTAAGAAATATAAAATATTTATATATATTGTATATTCATCTTTTATAGAATGTATACTTTATAAGATATATAGATAATACTTATAAGAATTCACATTTGATAATGATCATATAGTCAAAGTCTAAAAGAAGTTTTTCTTGTTATATTTTACAAATAAAATTATTCATTGGAATTTAAAATAGAATCTAAGCAGTGCATTTGTAATTATTAAATACTGGATAATTAAATTTTGTCTTTAGAGAAAGTTAAGAATTATAATAGAAATACTATTATTATATTTTAAGTAGTAATTCTATTCCATAATTCAAAATTAATTAATTGAAAACAATTTTATATTTTAATTTATAAAAATATTATAACAGCACAGAAGAATATAAAATAAGATTTATAGATTTAGACACATCATTTTAATTATTATATCTATCTATATGTCATTACAATTACATTGGATAGTTGGAAATTTTAAACTTAGAAAATATATATAATTTATTTTTTAATTTTTCTTTAAAGTTTATTAAATCAAGAAATTTTAAATAATTTAATAATCATTTAATTACCAATAAATGTTATATATTTTTTTAATTACTTTTTTTTGTTTATTATCTAGTATCATTGTATTTTTATAGATATTTTCATGGTTATAGAAAGAATATATATAAATTTTAATGTATTTTTTTTATATTTAATTTTTTTTTATTGAATTAGACTTATTTATAACGATTTTGTGGTTATTATATTTCATCATTACAATCGTAGATACTGTTTGTTACAATTATTTTCCTAGTTTTATATGAATAAAAAAATTTCAATTGCTACAATATTTATCAATGCTCGTAATTTTCCATCTCTGAAATTTATGAACAAGATTTAATGTTCAGTTAATCGCCCTGTTCGATATTAGCGACGATTTATTTCATATTTTTTTGGTGTGGTGGTTCCGCATCGATGCAATTATTTTCTGTTTAGTAAAAAGTAATGTAGATAATACAAGTACGATTTAAATTTTAATCTGAAACATTACTGTTAATAATTTGTATTAATCTGCACTTTTATACAATCTGATCATTTTAGTACTGCATTTAAAGTCTTAATGATTAGAATATTCATAAAATTTATCTTTAAATCCTTTAATTTACATTTTTTTATCATATTGAATTTTACGTTTTATAATAAATAATGACAACTAAAATCCAAATATAATCAATTTTTCATTTTGATGTACTAAAATTGACTATTTATAAAACTAGATTTTCTATTTCTTATTTACATAATTGTCACAGATAATCATATATTTTTTAAATTTTTTTCAATTATTTGTTGAAAACTGTTTTAAAAGTTTTAAGAAAAATTGCAGACCTATTCATCATGTTAAAAAAAATTATTCTATATAAAAAAAGCTGTATTATAAATATATAAAAAAACTAATATTATAAATAAAAATTTATTTAACTATCTAAGAAAAACAAAAATATTCTATCTACTATAAATTGTTCTAATGTATATAAATCGTCTTTCCAAATATTTTTGAAAAATATTAGTCTTAAGCTTCTAATGAAATTAAAATAAGATATTCAATTTCAATATTTTTTTCAAATATATTATTTATTTGGTTATTATACAAAAAATCTAATACTAATAAAATCATTTTAACAAATATATAACTTCAATGCATATAAAATAAAGTAAAATATACTAAAATATTTTATTGAAGTAAAAATTTCTGATATTTAATTTTATAATATATATTTAATATTCTATATGGATAAAATAATTTTTTGTGACATAAAATTTCTGTAATAAATTTATTTTTTAAATATAACTAATGTAATAATAGGTGATGAAAATATCAAAGTCATATTTGTTAGTCTGCAAAACACAAATTTTATTTTAATATGATTAAATTTCTATTCACAATTTAATCATAATTTATTTACTAATTTTAAGGTATTCACAAAACACATACTGTGATTTCAAAAAGAAATAGGAATTATATAAGCAACAAAATACGAAACACTTTTTATTTAAAATAATTCATTACTACACACCATTAAAAAACATTAAAATAATAATATTACAGCGTATAATCTTGATTATTTCAACAGACATGACATAATTAATTAAAATTTTATGTATAAATATATATTTTAACATTGTAAAACATTATTAAATTTATAATTTTTAGAAACACTGTAAAAGATGTAAACACTCACATAACCTCAAAAGGACTTTTGCTTTATAATAGCTTTCCATATTTAAAATATAATAAATTAAAATTTTGAGTTTTTTTAATAAAATTTAAAAAAATAAATAAAAATGTATTCGGAACATTACCACGCAAAAGTCTGTACAATAGCCGAATTGGATAACAGCATGGTCAAAACAATGGTCATCGCCAATATTATTTGAATAGGTTATGGAATGGAGGGATAAAAAACATTCCTTTGTTCGAAAAACTATTTAAGCAAGCATCAGTTTTAGACTATTTAAATACAGACCATTGAGATAAGACTTGAAGACTTCTAGATATTTAAAAAATAGGTAATCAGACGAACTTTAACTTTTTAAAATAAATTATAAAAAATCATTTTTTTATGAAAATTGTCGATTCAAGTACAAGTTGAATAGTTGTCAATTTCAAAGTAAAAGAGACTATGGAAAAGGGATATTGTAAACACGAGTGTTTAAAAATTATTACAAAATGTTAATAAACATACATGTGAAATGTTAACGAAAAATTTTGCTTAAAGTATCATTTGTTTTTTATCATTTAAATCTTTGTGCTTTATTATACATAAAATTAGTGCACATTAGCACTGTTTATATTTGAGTGAATATATTTCTTATTCCTACGAATATAAGTGCGGTTAAATACGTATTTAAAGATAGTAATCAATAAAATAAAAAACAGTTTCGATATAGATAAGTAGAATGTAAATACAGAGCTCAGTAATCCAAATAGTAAAAAATAGAAGTATTTGAAAATAAAATTTTTATAAATTTGATTTAAAAAATGTTTAATATCGAATACTTGAATAGGGTTTCTCTTTATTGATATAAGGTAATAAAAAAATTCATTTAGTTGACAATAATGAAAGATAAATAAAGGTATTGAAATAATAATGAAGAATAAATATACAAACTGCATATTTTTATCAATTAACAGGTTTAAAAATGACTTAAACGAAAGTTGACAGTATGAATATTTTTATATGATGCAGTGGTTAGATAAATGAAAAAGATCGAATAACCAAGGATGTTCAACATAACGTATAAGTATATAACTGCAGTAAAGAAGTACTATTAAGATAAAATACGTTTTGCCAAATGCTATACAATATTACGCAGATAATGGTTAATTCAATTCAAGAAGACCGGAAGCATTGAGCGTAGTCATTTTTAATTAAAAGGCAAAGATTGTATGATAAAGTGAAGGTAAGAAAAAGACTGGGAAACTCACATGAACGAGAGATAATTTTACCTGGTCGCATCCTTTGTATTAGAGCGACGTGAAAGAGCCATGAAGTTCGTAGATTAGGCGTTGCGGTACAATAGCTATAAGTACAATGTTGATCGTGAAGTCTGTAGTTTCCAGGAAAAAGTAACGTAACTGGTCGGTACGGAATTTACGGATCGACATTGCTGATGCCACAACCGTACCCTTGTGTACCTGTGCCTCGGGCCCTCGGCAAAAGCAAAGTTGGTGCCAAGGGAGGGCGGCTCCTCCCCTGAAACGCGTCTCCCACTTTCGTCGTCAAGGGGAAGCCATCGCCGCTACCTCTGTTGAGCGTCACGGTGCTCAGTCGTTCGCGCGATGCTCTATCGGAATTGTGTTTGTTCTTTCGTGAGATTTAAAGCGTAAGACCACGTGCGCACAAAATGACTCGGTGCGAAATGCATCCGGGTCCAGACGCCTGAATATTTATTAATAGCGCGTTCGCGCAGTGCGAGTATTGTTGTCACGCCGTAGCTGCTTTGTCCTCCTGAGTGAACCTTAGCTTATTGCAGCTCATCGGAATGTCTTTCATGGCTATCTGTTCTTTTGTTTATCTTTTCTTCATTGGACAGCTTGTGTCGAAAAACCGCACTAACTCCTAGAGTTTTTTTGCGGAACATTATCCTTTAAGAAACCGTAAGTGAAGCATTCATAGATTTTGCTAACTTTTGATAGTAACAATTTAGTCTACCTAGTAACCCGTTTCTAAATCATAATGACTTAGTCGAAGATCCGAGAGTATTTTTATTTAATGCTCTGATTCAGATTTGCATTTATGCAATTCCAGTTTAGCGTTTCAATTTTAAAAGTAATCTGTATTTTATAGGGTTGAATAATTTTTATCCCAAGATTTCTATTTCATCGCTTATCGCTTTAAAGAAGATTATCTAAACGGAAGATTTTCTTTATTTTACTGTGTCGTGAATTTACTGATTAATTTAGCAAGGGATAGAAGATCACTCGCTCAAATCGTCAAGAATAAGTGGAAGGAAAAGGGGAAAGATAAAGTTATGTTAACAATACGAAATTTAATATTTTCATGAGCAAAATTTTTAACTAATCTTTTATATTCTTAGTGCAAAATTGAAATTATGTTCGTGATTTATTTTCCTTTTTATCATTGATTGGGTTTTATTCCTCCTTTTCAAATAAATTCATTCGCATTAACATTAGAAATAAATAACTATAAAAAACATTTTTACGCCGCAATAACAAAATAAAATATGAATCATCATATTTTTAATTAAATTAAATCTTAATTTAAGTTCATATTCATAATATGATTACATAGAAAGTAAAATATTTACGTCCATATCGATACAAAGCTTATAAATCTATTGTCATATAAATAATTAACCAACGAGTTAATAAAATGCCTTTGAGGTTGGTCATTATAGTTTTTTTTTGGAAAAATTCCAATGCATTTTCTACCTACGGTATTATAATACATGTAATGTGCTATGTTTTTAGTGCTATTTTCTATATTTATTATATTATCTATTTTTGCTTATGTTATGTATGGAATAGAAGATTAATTTCGAAGATTGATGTTAGTTTATAAGTAATTTCACAGACGTGCTTAAACTGAAAAGAACATGTTCGTAACAGAAAATTGAAAAAAGTATCTCGTAGGAGATTCTATTCGCCCGTTTAATATTTATTTCGCGCACGATAAAATAACGACTTAAAAGCGTGTGTAAACGGGCCTTTCTTGAATACTTGTAAAATGGCTGTACTTATGTTACTAAAGTATGTGCCAGTTGAGACCTTCATACAGGTTCATTACTCCATTAATTTATTATTATATGCCCCGGAACGTGATCCGTTTTAATAAGCCAACATACAACGTACTTCCAAATTTACATCATATTTCGAATTCTTTTTCATTTTTATTTTTTATAATTTAAGCATTTGAGATAATCTTTACACTTTCAATGACTCCTACAACACAGTCTTCCTCTTAAGGATATTATAGTGGAAGCGCACATTCGAAAAACTAGCACAATTGTATTTAAAAAAATATTCGGTGTTTCAGTAGCTCTGCCTTTGCTTTTTCATTAGTAGACTAAAAAGCGCTTGTTTAATTAGCGTTCTAACTTTTTGTGCAACTCTATTAATTTGCTTCTTTGGCTATTTATATTATTTAAGAGTCTTTAACTTCTTTTTCTCATTCGCTTTTCTTTTTTTTTAGATCCAGTAGATTGCTTCGTTGGAGAATTTATTCACTTGACATTGGCTCGTCTTTAAAATTTGCGATGCCAATACATACGATGATTTTCCAGCTCTTGTTCTTACGTTCATTTGTTGTTTTTTAAGAGGTACGCATATTCAAGAGTAAAATGAAAACATTTTATATTTCAATACGGAATATAGGTTGCTTTCTTCAGATTTTTCGAGCGTGGACAATCTTGACAAATACATTATTCGGATAAAGTATGTAAATATAGATTCTACTTTCATGAACTTATAATTGCGCTTATAATGTACAACTTATGTTGTATAATATATGCAATTATAAATCTGTCAGCATAAGATGTGCAAAATAAACAAATGATATATTTACCTAGACGAATAACACATTCTTTTGTTTAATAACTATATAATCAAATGTATAATATTAAATGAAATTATAATATTGTCTTAGTTATTTTTAATATTTATCGTATGTCAGAAAATTACTTTCATATTTGTTATATATAAAAAATGAAAACCTATGTACTAATTTTAGACTTGCTGCTAACATTGCATATTAATTGGACCTCCATACAATTAACACTATTACTAGTAAATAATCACAAGGTCTTCTCAACGTTGGAATTTTTTAATTTAATTTTTTCCCCCTATTACTTGAAAAAGTATGAAAGTTATTTTTTTAACATAAATTTTTATTATGTAAATTTATTCCTACTGACCTCTGTAATCAAAGATCTATCTAGTTTTTATAGTAGTAATTTAAATCAGAATAAATTAAAAAGTCTAATATTGATAAGCCACACAGTTAAAAATTTATTAAAATAAAAGATTATAGAATTTTTATACCATCGTTTGAGCATGAACTGTGTTTTATTCAGTGAGAGTTATAAGTAACATTATAAGTGGTTCCATATTCACTGAAAAGATTTTAGTAAATTAACTTGAAATTCCTCAAAAAAGAAGTATCGCGACTGTAATGAAAGTGATGTAATCGTCCATTTACGGCAAAAGTAGTTGTATCTCCCTCTAACCTTGAGTAAAACGCATACGTGAACTAGCATGGACTCAATAGAAAAGAATTTACACATCCGTTAGATTGAATTAATCAAGGAACATCATTGGAATTAATTAAATATCCAACGAGATATTCACATGAAATTTCTTGTAAATACCCTTACATCGATCTTTTGTAGTCAGTTAAAGGATCGGTATCTTTGAGAAACCACCTAGCAAGGAAAAAGTCGTTTAAAACGCGCATTATGCGAAATATCTTAAGATCAAAGCCGCACGAGTAAGGAATCAGTTATTTGTCTATTTCTCGTGGTCGTCGACGTCATCCTCTTGATGCATGCAGAAGATTACTGCGCCCACTTGTAGGAGGGATCGCTTGATACCATCGCTTCGTCTTCTGAAATGAAAATAAACCGAGCTATTTACTTACTCTCACCTTCTACTCTATGATTTGTAAGGTCCCATAAAGTGCAGTTAACACGTTGTGATAAAATCCTTTAGTAAATTACTTATGCAGAGGCATCAACTTTCAGTCAGGTTGTATGTTGTCTTATAATCTTATAACCTCTTTTCTCATTTGTAAAATTCTTGAAATAAAAAATTATAATAGAGACTATTATTTAATAATAAATAATTATCTTCTGGTTTTCAAATTTCGGTGAGTAATATTTTATATGAATAAAGCTTACATACGAGTATGTAGACTATGAAATTTATTGAATATTAAATTAAGTTTATAAATTAAATTTAATAATTTTTAGTAAATGCTTGTGTGATTTATTAGATGTTACAGTTGTGAATTTTTAAAAGCTAGTGACTATGATAAATAGTTGCAAAATTAGCTTTACATCGACTCCATATAAATATAATTATACATTAATTATTCATTGCTCTATTTAAAGTAATGATAATACATAGACATATTTTTTTATGCTAATCCTGAAACTATTTTCTACTGAGGGGCAGAATTTTTACGTAAAAAAAATTGATGAATTTTATGAATATTAAGTAAAATTTATTAAATAGTTTGCGGTCAATCTTGAAACTCCCGCTAGATGGACATTCAAACTCGGCGTTGCTTTTTTTTGTATCAATTAATCTTCCATTGTCTCTAATGTACCCGCTATAATGTTTTTCTCTTTTATATTGTGAATGTACCTTTTTGAATCCACTCCTACTTCTTTCGTGCTCATCATTCAATAATAATTTACCGTTCGATCGCTGAAGTTTCTTCCTGACGACACTCGATCGTAAGACATCCAAATTTATAAGTAAAATTATCCTTTTCTTCTCTTTGGTAGAGCTTTTTATACTATCCGAGCTTAAACTGAAAATAAATTGTGTTAGACGAACTAGATTACGTTAAGAAAAGTTCCAAGCTTATCATATTGTATAAACATATAACAACTGCCTTGGATATGTTATTTCTTTTTTTTAATGCTAAGTCAATGTAGAAAAAATTTTAAACAAAAATCTTTGAAAAATTGTACCAAATTTTTATTTTAGTTCTCATTTAAAATATTATTTACTATTATATTTATTTATTCTCTTTTTTTATTTACTTATTTTCCATTTTCAATCTTCAATCATCTGTTTTATCTTATTCTTTATATACGGTATACAAGATAAATGAGACTCTATACTGTCGTAAATATTAATAGAACAAATAATAATAAAATATTTTTTTATAAAATACACAATTAACTCCCTTAATATTGAAATGCTAATTAATACTTCGTTATTAATTATTAGTGATAAAATGAGTAAGAAACTTTAAAAATGTTATTAGATTTATATTTTACAATTTAAAAATTATAAATTTTTATGTAGAACAAAAATGTAATGAAAATAAAATATCTCGACAAGTGAGATAAAAACACTTACCAAATTAAACAATTTTATTCTTTAGTTTTTTATAGCTTACTTAAGAGTATTTCGTTTATAATTATAAAAATTTACAGTATAAATTCGTAATTCTTTTAGTTAATTTTCAAAACATATACAGCATTTACTTTATCACGAAATACAAACATTTTTTATTAACATATTTTTCCGATTTACATATGAAATTCTAAAATAAAAAATTGAATATAAAATAAAAAAACTGATATTTAATTAATGATATTAATGTTGTTCAATATTAAATAGTAAATACAACATTGTATGAATACGTGCATTTGATGCAGATGTGCAGTGCTTGTTAACTCCAAAGTTAAAGAACTTTTTAAGATAAATCTAAGACTTTAGTCGTGGCTTTTCTCGTTCCAATTACACTATTTAATTATCTTACTGACGAGCGGAGGTGTTCATAGCAGTATCAGCTCTCTATTCTTCGCCATATACAATTAATTTTATTTCAAAACTATGTGGAGTTTATTATAAAATGAGATCACCTACTATTCGTAACTTTTTCTAGTGTCTCTTCCCCTTTCTTTCCATTTCTTCTTTTCCAATCTTAAACTCTCGTTTTTATCAATTCTTTCTTTCCTTCTTTTTGAAGCTATTTCTTATGTACATATTCTTCTTGTGTCTTAGCTTATTTACTGCATACGTTATTTCAAATGCTTCTTTATATTATCGAATTTATAGTGCATTCGAAATATTGAATAACCTGCAACTCGTGCAATCTTCCAATTCAGCAAAACGTCAATTTTTGATCGTAAAACAGCGATCTCTAACTATATGCATGCTTTAAATGAAAATTTTATTAGCTAACATTTAAATCATTAATATTCTATCTTTTTTCTTATATAAAGCCTATGTAAGACTTAATTGAAATTTTTGTAACACATAGTAAGTTTAATTTTCATATAAATGCATTCTGTTTTATTAATTATAAATATCGTGACATTGAATTACGTTCTTTTTTATTAAATATAAATATCATGACAATTCATTGAAATACAAACAATTAAAATTACTTTTAAAATGTAAATTGTTCATAAGAAAGCCTTATTTGTGGGTTTAGCTTATAAATTTATCTTATATAGCATTTCATCCGTATTTATTGAGTTTTATATCTAGTTTGACGAAGTAGCTAATCAATAATTGAGAATAAATTTATACAAAGTAATAGATTTTCTTTTAAGAAATTATTTAATGTTCTATTATTAGATGCTGTCACTTTTTATGAACTTATAAATCAATGTGTAAGTTATTCTAAAAAAAGGTAAGAGCGGTGAGTAGATTTCGGAAGAGAAAAAGAAAGGCAATTGTTCTAACAAAACAAGGGTCATCTTGTCTTATTCGTGTAGAAAGGCGACTGCTTTCAATCTTTTTTGCTGTGATGTATTTAGTTACGTCTGTATATTTGTATGATAATCGATTTCTTATTTTGCGGATTCTTAATTCCATAATACCAGTACTTTTGTTATTTATTTTTCTTTAAATACCTGATTCCGCAGCTTGAATCAGTTACTTCTAAAATTATGTTTAACTTATGAAATTTAAATTAGTTAAATTCATGAAATTTCAAGTATTCAGGTGTTATTTTAGATTGTCTATTAATACATATAAATATAAAATAATTGAATTAATTTATAAAATTTTGTATAGAAGAAAGTTTTTCTTAAATAAACTATAAAGGGATCATGTAAAATTAAACAACACAGGGAAAAAATTATAAATGTTTAATCTACAATAATATTTTAATTTACTAGATAGTTGAAAAGTTATTGATTCTATTGTTAATGGATATTTTAATAATTCTCGTGAAGCATTTCTTATTATCAAGATTAAGTATTTTTTACAATCAAATTTATTCAATTACAAATTTATTATAAATATTACTAATAGATTTTTAAAAGATATTTTAATATTAAAGTAATTTCTCTCACAAATGTAAGACTAAAAAATCAAAGTTAATATCATTATTTCTTTGAGATATACTTAGCTTTACCTAAGTTTATATTGAAAAGTTCAAGTTCAATAGACACTGAACTTGTTTTAACAATCATACTGTAAATCATTTTCAAATTTATTTAAGCTATTTTTTAATATATGAAATCTAAAATTGGAATATTTAATTTTGGAAACATTAATTATTGTAATTAAATTATTGAAATGATTGCACCAAAATATTGCAAAAAATTCGTGGATATATAATATATTTATGATTATATTTATAAAAAGACAGAAGTTAGGTAATTCCCAAAAATTCTCTTTTCTCGTTATTATTATAAATAAAAATCATCAAATTAAATCGAATTATCTATAAATAATATAATGTTTATAATTTAAAAAATAAGTTATCAGTATTTCGATTATATAAATCTGTAATAATTTTAACACTAAGAAGTTTTAAGAAGTTTAAAAAAAAGATTGAATATATAATTGAATATATAATATTAATAATATTAATATTAATATTAATATTAATAAGTTGAATATATAATAATATTTATTTATGCATCTACATATACACATTATATACAAGTAAAATATTCTTGATAATTATATTTTTAGTCCATAAATGAACTCATTTTTTTTATTCAAAAAAATTATTTTGAGTAAAATTATTTTGTAAGGATAATAAAATTTTAAATCTATTTTTTTGTAATCGACGTTGGAGCTTACAAGGTTCTATAAAAAGTTGATTACATCCGAGTATAATAAAAAATTTTTAGTGTTCAATGAGTTCCATTGATCAAAACACATTATATTTAAACGTCATAATCAAAGAGATTTGATATACTATTATGTATTTTTACAATTTCAACCTGTAGCATAAGATGTAGAAGATAATAGGTGATTCGATACATTTTTACAAGAAATTTAAGACACTTATACACACACACATATATACCAAGTTGTAGGTGCATTTTAAATGAATTTCGTCACTAATTTCTTTCAATATTATATTAAATATGAAACAAAACGTACATATAAATATTGAAGGTGACAAAAATCTTAAGATAAATAGTAGATAATATATATCTTTGCTTGTTTATTATCTATTTATTTAATTGATATAAGCTAACCTATATTAATATATTTATTTTAATTATATCCATAAAAAGATTAGAATTCAGTTTTTGAAAGAAGATGTTTTATGCAAACTTGAGTTTTAGTGCATAGATTACTTGTAACATGCTTTGCAAAATTTGACTAGTACTTAATTTTATGAATAAAATTGCTGTTGCCTTCATTTTTAAACGTTTAAAGTAACATGTGACATACATTCAAGATACATACGAGATACATACAATCAAGAACGTTAAAATATTTCAAGAGGAGAAGCATCTTAGCTTTTCCTCCCAGCATGTAAATACAAGCATATCATATTCACTAAATTTTAATTTAATATTTTTTCTAGTACACATTTCTGCTTATAAATTAGAGTAAACTATATTGGTGCGTTTTCTCAGAGGGAAAGAGAGAAAGATAGAAATATATAATATGTCTTTTTTTAAAGTTGTTATTATATATTTTCGATACTATTTTTTTCGTTGTACTCTGAATACAAAGCAATGTGAAAATTAGAAAGGGGAGAAAGTGAATATAAAAATATGGCGAAACTTCGCAGTGTGGTCTAAACTTGTGAGGCTGTATATCATGAAGGGTGAAATGAAGGCGAGATTTTGATTGGCATTCGTGGTCTAGAAATAACGAACCTAAAGAAAAAATGAAAGGAAAAAAAGAAAAAAAAAGCGGCCACTGTTATTACCGCCGTAGAAAGAAACACGTTAGTGAACAAGGATGCAAGTCAGAAGTGTACTTCTACGAAAATCGTATTATGGAGAGAGAGAGGATCACAATACATGAAAACATAAATATCCTAATTTTAGAGATAGCCATTTCTTCAAATATCTATGCGGAGGATCGTGCACTCTCCCCTACCTGCTTTCGAAATCACCGAGGTGAATGGACAACTTGAGATATTTTCTATTACTCACGAGCTCGCAATTCTCTCAAGGTCTTTTTGCAAAATCTGGGCTTTTATCTCGAAAGTGTTTTTTACATGATGCGAGGTATTATTTGTATTTCGTCAAAAGTTAAAAATATCTCATGGTAACTGTTGCACCAATGAAAGAATTTTCTTCGGCTAAATGGCAGATTTATGCACATTATTTTTTGAAACCTTTTATTCTCTTTGCGTCAACTTCCATTACGTACAAATTAAAAAATGCTCAGAAGCTATTAAATAAGATCTTTTACGTGTACGGAAACAAAGTAAGTTTAAGATTGCAGCTCTTACAGAATTTTTCTTGAACAAGCGTCGTATTCAATAATGTTTACACTTTATTTAGCTATTTATTAAAATTTCTAATTTACAAGATTTTATATTATTGTTTGAGGAAATTTAAACGGTTTAATAATCATTTTAACAAAACAACTTGAGGTTTTTTCCGTACGAACTCATAAATCATTTTATTCATCTTAATGCATTTAATTTCAAATTGATTTTTCTAAAAGTTTGTTTCTTATATTTATTTGAATTTTAGAAATTGTTGCTTTTCTCAGAATATTTGTATTAATGCGAATCTATTACTTCTATTTTTCCAACTACTTTCACAAAAGAATAAGGTAGACCATAATTCAAAAATTTTATAATTACAACTTCTTGTTTACGAACCAAGATAAATATATTTGAAAAAAGAATAAACAATGCAGTAAAAAGAAGAAAAAAGAAAAAATACCACAACGTCTATCTCTTTTTTTTCGTTATATATATTTTTTAGTACATTTGTTGATTGCATAGAACCGATCGGTTATACTTACTACATAGGCATGCACTGCTATAGACCCACCACTTGATTTAATTATCATGTCTAAGCAGTTAGAACTATGGTGGGCTCGAAAGAGGCAAGTGAGAAGTCACTATTCGATATAAGCGCGGAAAAAATATTCTTTATATATATGCACATGCATCCAAGGAAGGTCTCTATTTCCTCACGTTATACCCAACTTCTGTCTTTTTAAATTTTTCTTTTAAAATTTTTCTGTTACAGTTTCTCTTTTACTAGATATGGCTGTTCCTTCTCTTTAGGCGAATTCAAAGTATCGACGAAAAAAGCTTCTCGCTTTTCATTCTTTTTTCCATCTACTGTTTTTATTTCTATGTGGATTGTATTTTTAGTTGATATTTTTCCCAACAGCCAGACGATCCATTTCACTTCTTTTTTGTCTATGTAAGCACGCCTAGATGAAAACTTTTCAAATTACGCTCTCAAAGCAGCTTTTCTTTTTTTAAAAACTCTATTTTTTATATCATTAAGTAATAGCTTTAGTTAAGCATTTTTCAAACTGTATTTACAATTAAAAAGTAAATTATTAACTTTTTGATGCGACAATTTTCATAATTTCTTTTATTAAATGAAGATGTAGCTATAATCTTAAAATTTAAAATTACCTACTAAGGAGTTCTCGTATCAAATTTGATCAAATTTAAATTTTCTTTACATAATATCGACTCTTCGTCGTTCAATTTTAAAACGTCAATAAAATAAAAATCTAATACATTTTTTACGGGGTACTCCCCTTAAGTAAGTAAATCATTTGGTTTGTAAAAGACAGATCCAAAGTCTGTATTTCTATGACTTTTTTCAATACTCATATATGCATATATATATATATATATATATATATAAATCAAGAAACTCTAAAAAAACTCTCGTAGGAAACACATTATTCAAAAACTTGTATTACTTCATTCGCAAATTATCGAAACATTAATTGTCTCATTTAATATCATGAAACCTACATTCTTCTAAAAAAGTATATTTAATCCAAATTCAATAACTATTTTAAATATTTATAAAAATCAAAAATATTTTAAATACAAATTAAAATAAATTTTTAATTTAATTTGAAGCATAAAGTTTTATGCTTTAGATAAATTATAAATGGGTATTAGTGTAAATTATACATTTATCTGAGGAGACATTATTTCATTAAGATTTAAAATAAAATAAATTTTTGTATTACCATTATATAGTTTTGTTATTTTTATTAGAAAACTATGGATTATAATAAGAAATTCTTAAAAAAATATTTAATATCATTCATAAAAATTTTAAACGAATAATTAAGACATTCTTCTAATTTTTAATTTAATTTCTAATAAAAGTCAAATTCTTCTAATAATATTTATTTTATTTCAATCCATTTCTTTTTACATTTAAATATTATAAATGGCGATCCATTTATTATTGTGTTTTAAAATTTTCTTGTTTATATTAAATATAAAATTTCTTGCTCTTGTTTTTTGCATAACTCCTTGATAAAATTATGAAAAATATTCATCATGTTAAGTGTCCAAAATTGAAATATTTAAAAAAAAGATATATTAATTGCAAATTAATTAAAAAATTTTAATTTCTATAATATCAAAAGTTTATTCGAGAATAATTTTTTATTATATTGCCTACTGCTAATCTAATTTTCAATTAAGAAATAAGGATTGATAACAATATAATGGTAAAAAGTATGTAATAAAATCAGAAAAATACATTTCATTATTATTTTTTAAAATAATTGGATCTTATATCTTATTTCATTTAATTGTTTATAATATTTAATAAGCTCAAATGATAGTTTTTTATCCTTCATCTTAGTTTATTTAGATACGAATGAAAGAAATATTAATCCAATATACACATACACTATAGAATTATTTGTGACTTAAAATTAAAAAAAATAAAAAAGCACCATAAGTGCAATATTATTTATTGAGAATAGCATGAAGTTTTGTTTCATCTATAAATTTGATTGGAAGGTGAATATCATGCATTATTTGATCATTGGAACAAAATAAGAGAAGGTCGGTAGTGTCTCCGTGCTTTATTGTGTCTATCGCATAAATGGATTTATTATAATAATAATGTATTCATATTTGTTACAACTATCTTTATACAAAAGAAACAAAGTTTGTATTATGAGTAGAGCGATTTAAAAAAAATATAGTTTGATTTAAACACTGCATAAACTGAATTAATACTTACTATTATTACTAATACTTTACTAATATTTGCTTGTTATATTCTGCAAGATTTTGACTTTCGTACTAGATGTCATACTCGTCTTCAAATAAGCATAGTTATTTTGACATAAAAAATTAAAAAATCCAATTATAATTTACTTAATAATTCATTAAAAAGTAAGAATATCAAGTTTTAATAAATTTTATCATCCTTAAATTGATACTATGGAATTTTATTTACAATATGTCAATAAATAAGAAATTCATTATTCATTAGATACCTATATTTAGATACTTTGAAAAGTATTTCTAAATTTTTTATTTAAATAAGTTTTTAAATAAATATTTTAAATATATTTTTTATGTATTAAAAAAATTAATTAAAACTTTTAAATTTTCGCTAATTAATAATCTAATAATTAGATCTTTGAAAAAAATTTCAACAATAATTGTTTCTATTATTTGTTCAAGTGATTCCATTTCTATAAATATAATATAATTTTATAAATGTATCATTAAAAACGTATCTACGAATATTACGGCTTCACGTAAATAAGTATTAGAATTATTTCAATTCGCATGATAAAATATAGTTTTATTTAATCTTATTTTATTTTTATCTTTATCATTTATATTTATGTTATCCGTGTGAATTTACTTATAAAATATCACTTTATTTTTTAGATAAATATAATTTACATAATTATTTGTTCATTTATATATATTTTAAATATTAAATTTATTATCATTTCACTGTTAATGATTCATTTTATATCTTATAACATGATTTATTTAATTCTAAAATATATTTATTTGTATCAATATATTGCTATTAAATTGTATAAAGTGTGACAAAATATAAACGATTGTTTATAAATAAAAATATAAAAAAATAAAAAAAAACAATTTAATTTTGTTATATGTTCTAAATTGTTTAATCAACTATGAAATCATCTTTCCGTGCAGATCTTAAAAGATTTTTGTTCGTATGAAGAGAAGAAATAAAAGAAGTAACTCAAACTTCGATACAAACGAGGCTGATATCATTTCATAAAGTGTCTAAACTGATGAAATTCTACCTAGTAATCGATGAAAATCTGATATCGGTTATAATTATGAATATTTATCCTTTGATACATACAATGCAAGTATATACAATGCAACGAATAGCTACTTCCTAGCGAAGAAAGAGAGCTTGTATATACATAGGTACACGTGCTAACACATACACTTGGTTCCTTTCATTTTTGGTAACAGAGCCAGGTAAACAATTATGGATAAAAAGAAGAGAAAAATAGAACAAGAGGTAGGCTTGAAAGGTACAGAATCTCTAACAAATGTATACTATATGACATGTTAGTTAATCTCATCCTATTTCTATCTTCCACTGTATCTCGTCCTATATACGTACTTGCGGTTTATTTAATTTATTTGAGCAGCAAGGCAGAATGATATGCAATCGATTGTGAATGAATAATCTATCGACCTTTTAATTATATTAATCCTTCTATTATTTATCGATCCAATAGCCCTTAGGTGGAATTAATTTTTCTTTTGATTTTTCTCCATTTCCTAATTAACGTAATAACCATAACTGAATGTATTTATAATAAAATTTTCTTGACAAACATTTCTGTTTAGAAATTTATAGAACCAAAAATATTAATAACATTAATTAAAATGTAATGACATTTAATCAAAATCTAAATTAATATTTAAACTATTATCATTTGTAATTTCTTCTATACATTTGGATTAATTTATTTCAAAATAGTATTTAAAACAAACTTAAAAACAGTAATCGATGATTGTTAGATCTACTTAAAATTATTAATAGAAATAATATTAAAAATAAACAATTTTTAAAAGTTTTACTTTTTCTATTATAATAATATTATATTAATACACAATACTAAAAATACATATTGCATTCAGACCGATGACATTAGCTTTCTTTAAATTTGTTTTATTTACAAAATAATTTAAACGTTTTATTTCGATGTTTTAATATTAATAATCTTTTTATAAGTATTACAGTTTATAAAAAAATTAATTAGCATATATATTGAAATATATTATTTGAATTAATGTTAATTACAACTGATACAATAGGTATACATTGTTATTTTATTAAAAAAAAATTCTTCATACTTTTGTTACAGAATATTTAAACTCTATTTGTATTCACTTTTTTTAAAGATAATTAAAGATATCTACAACAACTAAAAATTTAGTAATTTTTGTAGTAAGATGTTGTCACAAACGAGTGATTTAAATTTGAACAAACTAGTTAATTTAAAACAGATAATAAAATAAAAATAAATTGAAAACTTTTTTAAATTTTAATAAAAATATGCAAATAATAAAATAGTATTATAAAATTCTGCTATTTTGCTGTCGCACTCTTCCTTAAATATACTTTTTCTTACTGTAATTTATGCATTTATTTATGTTTTTCAATTATGTGAAAAATAAAACAATAAATTTTCTTGAAATAGGGCAAAGACTATCAAATTTTATTATAAAGAAATATATGATTGAACAATTATTATTGGGATCATTTGAAAATTTCAAATAAATAATAAAAAATATACCTAATGATGCAATTTTAATTATAAATATAGATTTTATACGAGATTTATAATAACTCTAACGTAAACTTTTTAAAATGATTATTATTTTAATTAATATATACTTGATTCAGATATAATTAAAAAGTTTTTTAACTCTATAATAATTACTTTTTATATTTAAGATTAATTGATTTAATTTTTCAACTAGCGTTTTTTATTAAAAAATAAAAATAAATTTTGATACCGTATTCAATAAATATTTATGCCTTTGAATTTCAAATTTTTTCTATTAAAAGCATCCTTATATCAATTTGATGGAAATTTCATTTATTATAAAATTTATTTCAATAAATTGATATTACCTAAAATATGAAAAATAGTCATTTTTTAGCGTAGTTTTTGTATTATTCATTCTTTACTATAATGCACCATTGATTTAATTCAATTTTCAGTTAAAAGCAGACATACCGATTACTCCGTATTTTTAATTTCTTTTTCATAGATTAAAAATTTATTAAACCGAATAATCCCATATTTAATAGCGGTGGTGTCTTTGATCTGACCAGTAATTACGGGAATAAAGTTGTCTACACAGTGCACAACGATTATTGTCAAGAAATATCTTAAAGTAATCAGATTATGTTTTGGGTGAATGTCATGTCTAAATTATAAATCAAGTTAACGTAATACAATCATTAAATGTGAGAGAAGAAAAGAACCCTATAACGTCATAAAGCGCATCAATATAAGTTTTGAATCGGAGTTGAAATGCAAGTAAAATAATCATACATGGGATTTGTGCTAATTTTCATCAGTCTATAAATTAAGTTTGTTAAGATGGATTTGATAAATGGGATTGTGCCATATTTTAATCAACTCCCGCGAAATAGATTTAGCTCCTATTAACTTGTTTAACCAAACAAGTTTGAGACTAATGAAATAACAGGTCTAATTATTTGCCAAATGATCGTTCTTATAAGAGAGCAGAATAAATCTCCTTTTATCCTTTTTTAATTACTTTTTTTGTTTGACGCAACTTAATAAGATAATAAATTTTTATCGATAAAAATTTCAAGTATTCAATGAATTAATTTCTCTCTGTTATCGTAGTTGGTTCAATTAATTCAATTTCCACAATCTTTTTCTCTAATAAATTATAATCAACTGCGTTTTAAATTCAAAATTTTTGTTAATCTTTCCTTTTTAATACATCAATATATTTTTTGCATCAATATATTTTTAATATATGAATATATTTATTATGTTTTTGCAACTACTCTGTTTTAAGAATAGATACATTAAAGGTTTGACTCACTGGAACTGATAATAACAAATTTTCGTTAATAAAATAACGTTAAATGGTAAGTAAGTTATACACTTGTTTTTAAAATTCTAGCTAGAATATGTTTTCGCTGAAAGTGTCATTTTGAAAAATTATTAACTAATTTTTATTAATCTTTAATCAAAGAATCCAGAGAATTATTACACGAATTGCATATGATTTATTTTTATCAGATTTCATTAAAGTTATTAGTAGATTAAAAATATTCTACAATAGTGGCTTATCTTTTCAATTTGCAAAAATTTCATTTTCATTAGTGTATATAATTTACAGTTAACTAAAACACTTAAGTTATATCAAATTTATAATCTTAGTTATGAATTAAAAAATGATGTGAACTTTGATAAATACGTAACACAATAAAAAATCTCTCTTCCTTTCTCTTTTTCTTTCTTTACTCGTATGTAAGTTCGTATATGTCTAGTAAAAATTCTTAAAATAAATTGTAGTGAATTGACTTGAATTACGTTGAAAATAATATTGATTTCAAATTTAAATATTTGAAATTTATTTATTTGAATTTTTGTCATACTAATTGCATTTACATTATAAATATTTAACATCAGATATATTTCAAGAATATTATAAAATTATTTAAGAAAAATAATTTATTTTTTAATTTACTAAATATATGTTTGTATATATATATATATAATTAATAATTTAAGTTATATTCATGATTGTAAATTTTAATTACATGTGAAATAATAAATAGTTGAATACAAACCATAATAAAAAGCCGATTTTTCGAAATACTACAAGCAAATATAAAAAACAACGGTTTCTCTAGGATTGAGAAACTGTTAAAAATTAAATTTATTTTTACCATGATCTATGAATTATATTAAAAGCATAAGAAAATCATTTTTAACAACTATTTATGAATTTTTAAATATGATTTAGTTTATGTGTACAAGTATGTTATTAAAAAGTAAAATATTTGAATTTTATATAAATATTTGAAAATAATTATGAACTCAAACATTAAATGCATTTCTTCAAATCTTTGTATAAATTATATATGATATTTCTAGATATTGTTAAATATCAAAGTTAATAAATTATCTGCGATATTAAAAAATAATTCATTATTTTAATTATTTGGAATAATTTTTTTCGCTCTTTTGCTGATTTATTAAATTTTAAATTTATGTTTTTAAAGGTAAAAAAAATCATTTAATACATTCATTAGAGACAATATTTAAATTTATGTTTACATAAAAGAGTCTAGGATAAATAAAATCGAAATTAGTCGCGGCGCATTGCTGAAAGCACATATCGTACAACGGAACGAGTCAGCAGTGGTATTTCAGCATGCTAAAGGTGCAGCTCGCTTTTAAGTGCACCAGCGTTACGAAAGGTAATCCCTCCCTCGGTTTTCTGACTCTCTCTCTTTTTTCCTTTATTGATGCAGGATATCTATTTTAAGTTTTAAAATTCATGAAATGAGAGATATTAATCGACTAGATTCATTTTGACGGACGTCGACTGCTGAGGATACTTGACAACTGTAACTTAATACATCGGTTTTTCTATTGTTTCTCATTAACATTTTATTCTTAGACAAGTGCTTCAATATTTTATCTATCCATCTATGCAAGTTTGTGCTCGGTAAATAATTTTTTCTCAATTATATGTATGAATTAAATATGAATACTCATGAAATAACTTTCCGTATTTACTATGAAAACTTTGCAAGAAGATGTGTTTAACCGGTTAATTTAAGTATTCGCTGTCTTAATCGATGTACATATATTGATATTTTAACTATGAGTATTATTTTAAAAAATTTTTAGAGAAACACAGAGAGAGATAGAGATATTCCGTGCGTGCAAAAGATTTATATGTTAAAGGAAGTATTTGAAATTATCTTGGAAGTATAAAAATCACTACTTTACAGAGAAAAGCTCATTCAAAGTAAAAAAAATACACATGATAATCAAAGAATTAAATATTTGTTCTCACTTTCCTCATTTCAGTTAAGGATACCGTGTAATAGGCAGCCCTAATATAGGCTAAAGAGCATAATAAAGATACTTAAACCGAAAGAAAAAGTAGGTGGGAGATGTTTAGGCTATGAATTCCCTACAGTTGTAGAAGAAACAAATGAAAAAATTGCATAAATCTTCTCTCTGCTGAAATTCTTATAATGCATACAACAACAAATTGTTATTGTTCTCAGAGAGGTTTATATCGATAGGAGTGCGTGTATATATATAATATATGGGTGATACTCAACAAGAATCGTGAGCGAAAAACTAAAATCCCTTAAGAGATGATTTAGCACTATGAGATTCAGTTTCTTCTAATGGTTGTGTAGTATCAGACAGTAGTATCAGCTCCATCCTGTATGTATATATCACTAAGAGCTAACGTTGTTCTTGTGTTATATAAACATACTGATTCAGCAAGAATTCGATATATGGGCTATCTATATCATTCTAAGAGTAACGAAGGCTCGCTTGTTTCTCTCGACAAACCTTGGCTTTTCTTTGGATACATCCTCTTGCATTCTATCTTTTTGTTAATAATCCTAATTTCCTCTGACTGGTTTATATTCTTCCTTTTCTTTTCTTATTCATTTTCTTTTGTAGAAAGAGTTCATACTATTTCTTATTATTGTTTTCAGCTTTCACTTATTACGCTTTACAAGATAATTTCAATTCTTTTTAGTTTTTTCATTACAAGCTTTGAGAGACTGAGCTATGGAAAAATAATAGACAATTTATATATATATTTCCAATCTATATTTCCATATTGCCACATGCCTTACGTATGTCAATGTCAGATATTCTATTTTAACTCTGAGGTTCGAAAATCACTAAGCTGCATTGAAATTCCAAGAAGATTGTTAAATATTTTAAGAATTCTGGTGTTTATAGATAAAAATAAACAAGAATAATTTCAATGTATATATATAATCATAATTTGCCCTTACTCTTGTATTTAAATTATGAGAAAAATTTAATATTTAGGAAAGTTTTCTTTTCACGTTAATTTTTTATGTCTATTAAAACAATTAGTAGTAATAATATTAAAATAATTCATAATGAAACAACATTTTGAGAATCTTCCTTTGGTTTATTTTTAAAGCTGAATATTGAAAATTCGAAATCATGTAAGGAATTTTAATATTAGTAATTAGTAAAGAAGAACTGTATTTGAGGGTAATGCTAAATATAAAATCCTAAAAAAGTTATATCCATGATAAATATGTATTGATCTTTGAGAAATATTTATATGTATTTCGGTATTATTTTAAAAACTATATATTAAACAAATACACATATATTTAAAAAAACATTTGTTTCATTTAAAAAATCTTTTTCGAAATATGAAATACGAATATGTGTATTGAAATTAATATTTCGTTGATTTAAATCATGTTTTTATTGATATTTTCACATAAAAAAATTAGCAATAAACAAATGTATAATAATCCATAAAATTCTCGAATTGCACGCGTTTTTACAGCCTCAGTATTATTCCAGCAATGGTACGTTCATACTTGCATTTTAGTTTTAAACCATATTTTTCATGTTTATAAAGAAGTCTTATAAAGATTGCAGTTCAAAGTATTTTCAATTATCTTAAAGTATTTCAATAATAAAAATAATTCAATATAAAAATAAGTCGATTAAATATTGAATAATAAAATAGCTTATAAATAAAATTTATGATTTTTTGATTAAAATAAATTTTTTTCATTTTTAAATAATTTTTATCTTAAAACATGAAAAAAAACTCAAACAATAAATAGAAGTTGCAAAGAACCTTGTTATTTAAAATTTGCTTTAAATAAAGAATTACAAATTTGTGATTTGTTTTGAAATCTTATATTTATATTAATAAAGTAAATTTAAGAGTAAAAGAAAGACTGAGCTTAAGTAATCGTAAATATATTAAGATAAATATTAAGATCCAAATGTCGACACTTATCTATCCTTCTCGCAAGGAGTGTCCAATCCTTTTGTACGATCATCTTAAACTCGCTTATAAGAGTTCTTCAATAGCTCCATCGAGATTGCGAATTGGAAGTCATATTGACCAAAAGCATCGATACTTTAGTCTGTGATTCGATCTTAAACACGTATTCTTACACGCGTCGTTTCAATTTACCTAAATCTCTCCTTGTTCTTATCAATGTGGAAACCGCGGATATTGCATGATGCATTATAACCATTGAATCTTATGTTCCTTTATTCTTTTTGCTCATACAGCTTTTGGATATGAATAGTAATACAAGCGAGAACAAAAGGATTCTTCATCATTATAATAGAAGTCTACATTTTGTTTCTACGAATGCAATTAATACAAAACAAGATGTCTGATTACAAGAGGAAAAAGAAGAGAAGGAGTATTGAATATCGGATTCGTAGGCAGTTAATGAAAAGTAGTTAAAACATTATTTTATGAACCTTTTTATGCAAAATAATCAATAAAATGCGATCTGTTCAGATTCAGGTTTGCACGTATGCTTGTAAATTTTTTATCTCAATTACAAAATTTGTTCATTTTTAGACATTAAATGTTTTTAATTAATTTTAGAGTACATAATTTCAATTCATTCTAACATTTTTACGTATTGGAATTTAAAGTTTCAAAGTTAAATAAATGTTTTTCTTAAAAAATGAATCCAGGTTCAGATTCGAGGTATTAAAATGTTAAAAATTATTAAGTAGATAAATAGTCTGAAAAATTATCTTCTAGCTCTAAATGTTGTTATTATAAACCATTTCTAGGGCATTTATTTCTTTTAAATTTTATTCGTATTAATAATATAATATTATTGGCAGAAAAAGAATACAATTAACAAGAAACGTTTAGTATGTATTGAGAATCGAATTAACTAAATATAAAAAATAATTAATAACTTTTTAATTTATCTTTGTCAAATTCTTTTTGTTGTATAATAAAATATGTACTGAATATTGTCATTATTATTCAACAATATTTTATATAATATTTTGAAATAATAACTCTCCAAAATAGGATAATTACTTATATAGGATTTATTCTATAAATTTTAGATGAATGATGATCTTATTTCTTATTTATTTAATGTAAATTATAATTAAAAATACTTTTTCCATCTTTAGTATACTCTATATAGTTGAAATGAAATTGTCAGGCATCAACATTATTAATTGGATCTGATGAATTAAAGCAAAATCTTGTACGTAAACTTGCATTGTCAAGTTATTTACCCATTGAACATGTTTCATTTTTCATTAAATATTTAGTAACTTTGATTCCTAATATAAATATATACTGAAAGAATTTTAACAAAAATAATTTATGCTAGAGTAGATGAAACTTAAAGGAATGTAGATAATAAATATTTTTTATACACAATTTTTCAATATTATTCATCAATATTATGTAGAATTTTAAATTGTTACAACATTTTTTATTTAATATAATTGCTTTCAATATTTCGTCATTTAACAACATTTTCCTAATTTTCACGATTCTATAAATTGAAACTCATAGTCTCATTAAATCAAACAAAAAAAAAATATACTATTATTTACCTATATTTCTTTTGCACATATAAATGTAGATGCAATAGAAAAAAAATAACATTCACTTAGAATTTTATAAATAATAAATAAAAAAACTCATTGAATAAAACAATATATCTTTCTCGAATTCTCGTATAATATACATACATAAATGTTTTGTAAATATTATAATAAAAAATACTTGTATATCGTATAGCAGTTTTTCGTTTCAAAATAATATATATATATATATTTTAATTTATTAACTCATCAAATATTTACTGTATTTTAAAAACTTTTTAAAATCATGTTACCTATATAAGCTTTACTAATAGTTTTTTGTTCAATTATTTATTATATAATTAGTAATTTAAAAAATGTAATTTAAGGACATATTTGAATTGATTGTAATGAATTTTTCATTATATTATATTTTTTTATAATTTTTAAATTTATTCTGAAACAATTTATATATTACTGCAGATTATTTGAAAATATAGTTACTTATTTAATAGATAAATAAACTAATTTTCTATACATTAAGTTATTTTAAATTATTCATTGTAGTTTATATTTTTTTCAAGAAAATTCTTACATTTATTAATTGAACAATTAATTTTTATTTCATTTATTTTAAAATTGCGATTTATACTTTATATATTATATTACATAAATATTATTCATACCTCATACTTTTTATATTATTTATTTATCAATACTAAATATAAATAAGAAAAGGCTTACAAAATATCAATTTAACTTCTATATTTTAAATGTAATTTTTTAATAATAGAAACAAAATGCATTTTTATATAAACAAAGTATTTAATATAATGTAAGATCTTATTTAATGCAGATAAAATATTCGAAAAAATAAATGTTTTTCTATTTATCAATCCCATAATGCAAATAAAGACATGCCGTGTTCCCCCATTTATGTCGCTGTCATTATTATACATAAATGATTTCATCTTTCATGTTTGTCTAAATATTGAATAATTTTCAAAAGTATCAAAGATTTTTTTCACTTTATTTTTATTACTATTTTGATAATGTTATGATAACATTAAAACTCAAAGTTATCAATAAATATATTATGTATCGTGAATAGTGTTTAAATTTTGTGTTATGTTCAGAAAGTAGTCAAACAATCATAAGATAGTATTTTAAAGCTCTTGATATTTCGAATACGGAAGACCTCTTTAAAATAAATTTGCAAGCTGAGTGCTAATAAGCTGAAGGTAAAAATATAAATCATAGACAACAACATCGAATTATTAATCCATTAGATTACAATAAGTAGTTGAGTAAGTTATCTGAAATTCATATCTTATTATTTCACACTCTAGTGGAAGAAGATGGATGTCATGGAGCGAACGATAGAGTAGTTACTTCACAGGATTATTGATAACCGCGGTCACCGAAGTCATAACCTTCCTTAGGAATGATAATAGAGAATACAGCAAATTTTTAATGTATGAAGAGAATAAATGATTGTTCTGAATAATGTCTTGTTACAAGAATCCAGCTTTGTTCATACTTACTTTCTAATTTTTAATCAGTCTCAAGGATCTCTTTTCTGTATGTAATAACTTATTTAGAACTTCTTTTGCTTGTACTTAGGATAGCATTCGATATTAGCATTTTACATAGAAGTTCTATTCTTGGCCATTTATTTAGATATCGATCTTGATTCTTTGTTATTTAATGATGGAACCTTACAACCAATATTTTCGTGTAAAACATCTTTTTTTAAAATTAGGATATATTAAGTTTTTTCAATTTTTAAAGATACTCATTGATTTTTTATCAGTTACTGAATAAATAATTATTATTATTTAGTCACTTTGAAAAAACTCTGAAAATAAATCTTTGGATCACAACAGTGTAATATGTGTTTATTAAATATAAGAGTTACGATTTATTTACATATTCACAATAAATAATAGAATTTTACTAATTAGTGTGTATGTTTAAAAAAATCCATGTATTATGTATTTAAATTAACATTTCTTATTTTCAATATAATTATATAATAAAAGCATTAAATTTATATTTTCCCACAAAAATACAGATAGTGCACATTACACAAATAGAGTATATTTATTTTATAAAATGGAAAAGCTACATAGAGAGCCCAAAAAAACCGAATGGGAATAATAAATAACAAAAAAAGAAAAGTCGGAAGGTGGGAAGCCGTTCGAAAAAAATTTTGAGTGCAAGAAAAAAGGAAGACTACGTGTAGAGGAAACAACATAAAAGAAAAGTTGGTGCAATACGGAGATAGAGATGTGCACGAGGGGGAGTTAGTAATAGATTAAACATAAGCGAGACGATTGATCCTCCGGGTAAAGAAATGGTGCGACAGATGCGACAGCCCTAAGAATTAACGTTTAATATCACTAATTTGGACATGAAGAGAGACGAGCCCTATATAGCGGCAAGGTAATTAATATTGTAAGCGCGGTCCATGCGTCGTGATATCTTCGCAATCAAATATACGAAAAAGAAAGGATAGCCTGCTCAGGAAAAGCCACAGCTTTGAATGATCTCTATTAGCAAATTGTAGGGTTATGTTACATCGACAAGCTGTAAAATTTCCCACTAATCTATGAGAGCAAAGTGGTTATAAGTTTCAGTTTGATTATATATACTCATATGTATGCCTGCACATGTACATCTTCGAGTGAATATGATGATGCGAGTAACAGAAGTAACAATAACTGGACTCTTTTCTCATTATCTTTGCCATTTGGTCTTTATATTGAAACCAGTTTTGTTTCTTTGGGATGCATGACTGTTTTATAGACTAAATTTTATAGACTTTTACAAGAAAAAAATATTCTATGAATATCTTGCATTTAAGACATAACTTCGTCGAAGAGTACTAATTGAAAAATCTCCTCCTTCAACGTTCACTAAATGCAAAATCTTCGTATTTATATCAAAATATTCTTGAAATAAAATTAAGTTTTTTCTACAAGTTAATTAAGATGCATCTTATCAATTTCTTATTGCACGAAGTATGTACGTAAAAAACCACGATAAAGTTACTTAAGAAAAAAATATTGTTGAGGCTCATATAATATCTAAAATGTTTGAAACTAAAAATTCAATTCATGCGTTGTTGCACATTTTTTCGTATCTCTCGTAAAATTTTAATAAAATCAGTTAATTTTAGTTATTCAAAATGTAAATAGATATATATTATTTATTATACAATAATGACTTAGTGGATTTTTGTATAAAAAAATTAACCTATTAACATTTGAGTTTTTCTTAGAAGTTTATATGCTTTATATAGTGGATATGTTAGTCAATAAAAAACCATATTTCCAAATCCTGTTTAAAAAAGATTTTATTTGCGAAATAATATAAGCTTATTGATTTTATTAACTTATTATTCTTATTAAGCTCGTTTTTTGTAACATTGTTTATTTTTTGTCTATAATAAAAATAATTATTCTATGAATAATGATGAAGTAAAATTATATTTTTCAATTATAAAATATATTTTCGAAATATAATATGAAAAAAATTGGCTGTGAAAACTTTTACTCATTTTCTTAATTCAAAAAGATGTTATTGTAATTAAAAATAACCTTCCATGTATGACCAAATAACATTTTTCTACAGTTTTATGAAGCATTCGCATACTGAAGACTGCCTAAAATAAGTTATGAATATTCATGGACTAGGTATTAGAGGCTTTTAATTACTTCGATTCATTTTTCAAATAATACTTGGACTCGATATCTATACAAATAGATGCCGTATTTGCCTGCCCTTTCGTAACGACATTTTTTAATAAGTTGACCAAGTCAATTGTTACTTGATTTCGTGTTACTCGTTATTTTATATTGAGTTATTTGTATCACACACTTATGCGCAAATTCTTTAATATCGTTAGCCTATTCAAGTTTCTTTTTCTTTCTGCGTGCGCATTTTTTCATTACAGTTCACGATTGGCAATGTGACTTTTCGTTCCTTCTTCCTGTGGATTTGATTGTGCTCTTCCAACTCCAATGAAACATTTATCCATTTTTCCATGACTATAGATATTTGATTACGTACATATAAAATGAAAAATTTAATATTCATTATTAAATATTAAATATTCATATTATATATTTTAAAAAATATTTTAAATAAGTAAATACAAAATACAAAATTATTTTAGCTAAGAGTTAATTACTTTATATGTTTAACAGCATTTTCCTTATACTTACTTATACTATAACATATTTTTAATTTTTTTATTTTTACTGTTAGTAATTTTAAAAATTTTTATTTAAATGTAATGAGTAAATTACGTATATATAATTAACATAATTCTAATATTAAAAAATTATATATACTAAAAATATATAATACTTAATCATGCTAAAAAGAATTAATTTTAATAAATATAATGGATATGATTAAAGTAATTTAATTTTTAATTTTTGTTTTTGCATCATAATTAAAAATTATAAATTAACGAATAAACTTAAAATACATCGACAAAATATTTAATTAAAAGATAGTGCAAGCTTAATTCAACTTCGTTCTTTTACAGATAATGATAGTTAAAATAGTGATTACTACTCGAAACTTTCTTACTTTTAAAAATATTACAACTTGTTGTTATCATAATAATAAATCCCTTTAATTATGTTATATTTTTAACTTTATTAGAAAGGATTCTTTGATTAAAATATATTTTAATAATACAAATAGAATGTATCTGAGTCTTATAAGATAATATTTTAATAAAAATGTTTCTAAATAATAATAAAATAAATAGAAAAAACCTGTAAATTGTAAGAAAAAAGAATTTTTTGCATGCAGTGTATCATAAATGTTTCTAGGATAAAATTGTATAAAATAAAGCCATTCACTTACTTTCATATAATATATTGTTGATAAATAGTCTTTTTACAATGATCAATATTTATTACAACTTTTGAGAAAGTTAAAAAACAATTATAAACTCTTGAGAGAATAGAAGATAATAATATGTAAAAGAAAATTGTATACACTAATCTTTACTACTATCTTTAAAAATTGATTTTCATTTATTTATCTGTTTTTGCTTTTTATGATCTTGCTATTTTTTCATCAATTTGGAAAGATAAAAGGTACCGAAAAAGTATACTAATTTTTATTAGAGAATTGCTTTCATAAATATTACATTTGAAGAAAAGTCAACAACGGCCTACGTGAAATTTTCACAGATTCACTTGATTATAAAATATATTTCTAAATTGGAATGAAAGGCTTAAGTACTGCCCTTGGTAAGCTAGTTAATCCAGAATTTTTTATATCCTGGCCACTTAATTGCTAAATCAGTACAATTGTTATACAAAAATCAATATTGCCTTGAAACTTCTGAATCGTTGATCACTGTTAATGTGAAAGAATCTACTTTCGAAATGCTTATATTGCTTTTAAAAACTAATAATGTAATTTTAAAAGTTTTTAAATTTAAAAAAATATAGTTCAGAATGAATAAGTACAATAGTTCAACGGGACTGGAGAGAGAAATTGTAACAAAAAAACATGTTGCATATGAGTGAATACGTCATCGATCTGTATCTTTTCACGAATCCCTCAACAATTGCCTATTGTAAATATGAAATTCACATAGAGTAGTCTTGAAAATAGTGATAAACTAATTTTGAAGGAGCTTTAAATCTTTTATTCTGAAAAATTGAAGAATTAATAATATTTGAGCATATGAGAAGCTTTCACTTGAAAAATTGTCCAGAATATCTGATTATGCTTAAAGGCACTAACATCCTGAATTGCGTATAAATTTTCGGCTGAAATGAAAGGTATCGATAAAAAGAGCATTGAGTTTTTGTATGTTTATAGAAAGTCGAAAAAATTAAAGAAAACAATCGAGAAGCTAAATAAGTCTAAAACTGATAATCATAGAAGCAAGATGGTGGCTGAGAAGTGTTATATCGTAAGCATGTTTAAAACATGAAATTGAGCGTGTATTTCAGTATAGCTCACCCTTATTATTTGATCCTACTTTGCACTCTCTATTCAAGCTTTTTTAGTCGCGTGGCAACCACATACAGCTGCTGTTCTTCTCAATGTTCCCAATACGCGGCAGGAGCAGGAGAATCGGTTTTCGAAACCTTAGCGATATCTTGTCCGGAGTTTGAGGGCTTCGGTGATAAAGAAAATGAAAGTTACTTTATTTATTTTTATAGTAATAAGGAGTATTAATTTTTTGAATTTTGAAAGGATATATTATAAAGAAAGAAAAGAGAAATTATGGAGAGAGAGAAAATTTATTTTATTGGACGAATTCTTATTTATGGTTAAACTTTATCAAATACAAGCGACAATTTTATACAAGCTTTAATAATTATTATTTTTATTTTGAGACTGATTTATGTCCAAACTATTTTATATTTATATTTTTCAACTATATAGCATACGCTATAAAATATTAATATAATAAAAACGCGGAAAAAATTAAAAATGAAAACATTCATGTTTTTATTGGATTTGACTTTTATAATAATATAAACATGTAACTAATAAAGTTAATACATTAATTTTTTTAAATAAAACAATTGAATTTGATAAATCAAATAAAATTCGGATAAAATTCATTTACGGTTCATTTAAAAAATATTTTAATCAGAAAATGTTTTGAATTATTGAAAATAAGTTTTATATGTGAATAAAATTAAAGAACTAACGGAAAGAAGTTTCATACTAATTAAAATATCTATAACTTAATTTATAATTTTCTTATTCAACATCTTTCTCAAACAAAAAATTCTATTATTTTAATTAAAATAGTGTGTTAGACATTTACAAATAATATATAGCTCAGAGATTCTCAGTCAATAATGAACCAATAATTAATAATAAACAATAAATTTATTAACATTGAAAACCAAAAGATTACCAGAAAAATATCATAATAAACCTTATAAAAATTACAGTATTATAATTACAATACTTCTATAAATAGGATATACTTATTAAAATTATCTCATATATTAATTTAGAAAAGAATAAAATTCTTGACAAATATAATTTTATAAAAAATTTCTTCAATTTTAATGAATTTGTCGTAAAATAGTTCAATTATAAATATAAATTTGATGATGAAATACTTAAAATTGTAGACTTTAAAAATAATTCTATATCACAGTTGTTTACTGTAAAATTACTTTACTAATTTACATGCATAGTGATCTGCAGTCTTTATAATAAAGTATATATATAGAAATACTTTAATGTAGAAATAGTATATCGAAAGGTAAACTTTAAAATATAAAAAATCTGAAAAGTGATAACATCCGATGTCATTAGCATTGGAAAATTCTCGGGAAATTGAAAAAAATTATGATTTACGTAGATTATTTCAGCGTTGATTTTAAAGAAATTACGAACGGAGATCATATGAAAAGTCAATTCGGTATCCACTTGCGGCGTTTGCAAACTTCAGGGCACTTTGGAGAAGAGGACACGACTAGCATCTTTTTCTCCAATCCCGACAGTAATTAAAAGCCGTCGGAGCCACGCATCTCTGAGGACTCTTGCATCTCGTAATATATGGTTTCAACTTGACTCGATTACTTCCCTTTGCGACGTGAATATAACACATCCGCGATTTAATCACTCAATAATATATCGGCAATCTTTTATCATGAGCCTCGTAGCTGCTATTGCTAGAACTAATTCGTTTTTGACATAATCTGCTTTTACGTGAGGAAATAATTTTATTTGTCAGATTATATTCTTCCTAATTCGAACCTTTATGCATCTCTTTTCTCTTTTTTATCTGTATATACTCTTAATTGTTTATTTATCGCTTGAATGACTTTTAGTTCCTGAAATAAGAAGATTTTGATGTTAATTAAATCACCTTAAACTAACTTGGTGTTTAACCTAAGTTGCATAAATACAATGAACTCACTAATATTCTTTCAAAATGCCCAGGTATTGAAGAATTGAAATTATGTCAAGGATCACAACAGAACTATACATAATTAAATGAATAAGCGAGTATTCAAAGGAATATATCGATGCATAACTTAACTACTTTTTAAGGGAAATGTTAAAAACTCGAGTTTTCTTTGAAGAAAAAAAAAAATAAATTTAAGGTTTTATTTTTTATTGTATAAAAATAATTTTTCAAATATTACATACTAATATAAATAAAATTTTTATCGATAAATTTTTTGTAAATTAAAGCAGAAAATTCCTTTTTAAAAAATGACAGACCTTCTAGCATTATTGAAAGTTCTTGCATTCATATTTTATTGCTATGTATTAAGATTATCATTTTATGATCATATATTTACAACTTATGTGATTTTTAACATGTAAATTTCATTTTTTGTGTATACATCAAACTTAAAATTTTATGAAAATATAGACATGAATTCAAATGTGAATTCAGTTAAAAGCTTTGTATTAATGTTGTAAAAAATTAGTTTTTCAACGTTCATTTTCACACATATTTGATGGAAATCTTACTCTGAAATTTTAGAAAGATAATAATACCATACGTTACTTATTGTAAATTTAAATTTAATTTAATTGTTGCAACTTGCATTTCGCGGAAAGTTCTGTATGTGTTAAACATGAGTGATGAATATTCCTAAATCAAATTTTATTGAAAGAAATGAAAATACCTTGTATAAAGTATAAAATAAAAATAAAATACATGTACAAAAGCAATACAATTAATAATCGTAATGATTAAAAGAAATTATAGCATACAGAAGTAATAGTACGCCGCATTTTGCTTCACTAGAAAACGTACATGTATACGCTTCGTACTTTTGTACTATATGCTCTATCGTTTCGTTAATAAGAGAAGTAATGAAAAAATCCTTTCATTTCACATTGCTAAAAGTTGAATCTGATAAATAGGGCTGGAGACAAAACGTTAATTTAAAGTCAGACGCACATTTTACAAAAGGTTTTTCAATACTTGTATAAAGCAAAATCCTGGGTTCGCAAAAGGCTCGCAACAATATTTTGCAAGATTGAAAGTATCTTTGCCGACATTGACCTTGTCGCCTTCATTGACGTCAAGTTCCGTATTCACGCTCTATCAATTACCAACTATCATGCAAAGATCGCAATGTACAACTCAATTTTATTGCTCTTTTTCAGTTGAGTTTTAGGCTAGATCATCATTTTATTTCACGATAAATTTTCATTGTGTTTTACTCGAACTTGTCCATTTATAAGACTTTTTTTATTTATAATTATACCTACTTTTATCTGCTCGCATAAATTTTATAATTGCATGTTAATAGTGAATAATAATTTAAAAAACAATCAAAATTTTTTATTTTACTGATCAAATTTTAGTTACAACGAGTAAGTCATTTTGATTAAAAATACTAGTAGTAATTTAATAGAAATACTTTTCTGAATATCGGTAAAACATATTTTTCTTTAATTTTGAAATAAGTTAAAAATAATAAATTATTGATATAAATTTTGTCTATTGCTTAAATTCATAAACTTTTGTATGCTGATACTTGTTCCAAAGTTGATAATGTTATAATAAAAATAGCAATTATTTTAAATCAAATTTAAAACATATTTTTCTCATTTATATTTAAAATAGTATTAGTCATTATATTAAACGTATTTTTTTACTATAGTAATATTTGTTTCTAGTTTAATTAACTGTTTTGAAGAATTTGAATAATAAAAGAAGCTTTATTTTAATCTCAATATTATTGTTAATAGTTGCTAGTACTTATATTTTAAATTTAATAAACATTAATCTTTATGTTTTTATTTAACATTTTTATTTTGTTACGGATATATTATTTACAATAAAATAATAAAAATCCTTTTGTAATTATTATTTTTTGATTTAATTTACAACTATAAAATAATTATTGATAAATGTTTAAAATTTAATAAAATTATATGATAATAATGCGAAATATATGTAAAATATTTATAATATTTTGAAAACATTAATAACAATAAATTTTAAAAACTCTATTTTGATTGAATTTCATTGTAAATTTATAAAGGATATATGTGAAAAATCGATAGTGATAAAATAACCATAATTATCAGATCGCTTTTTTAAAGAAGCTTTATATTACGTACACTCAAGTATCATCTTTATATCACTACTATTTTCGAAATTTCTCTGTAAAAGCTAAGTATAAAATCTAGACAGTTTTAAAATAATAAATTTTTCACATTTTGTAAAAAAACTCAAGTGATATTTTATTTTTTTTTAACAAAAACCTTAATGAATATTAAATTCTAAATTGATTATTAATCGAATAGAAAAAGACTGAACACAATTATGTTAGAAATAAATATGTGTCAATAGTCAATGAGATTAAGAAAATAGTCAACAACTTAATTTGAAATCAATTTACTAGTATATCGAACAACTTGTTATAGACGATCAAAGTGATTTTATTTGAAGTGTCTTAATTATAAAATAGAGCTCATTAGGTATTTATTACTTAATAAATTTTATTCAAGAATAAGAAGGAATTACGTTGAAGAACAAACGAAATAGAAAGATTCTCTCTGAGTTTTATTCACATTGAATCAAATGTATATATATAAATAGTTTCGTATAGTATACATGGTAAATAATTTTTTTTATATTTACATAATACCGAATAATTTATAAAAAAAATTAATTATAACATCAAAGAGTCTTAGGTATACAATTTAAAAGTGAACGCAAAAATTGATATTTTTAATCTATTATATAATATTATCATTAAGGTTATTAATTATAATTCAATATGTTCGTTTTTGAAGTAATTCAAATTTCGAATTATTTATTTTTCTAATGTCGTATACAAATATCTTATTAAATTAAATATATAAAGCGAAAAGATAAAAAGAACTTGACAATGTTTGTTCTTTTCTTATTTTTGCGCAGTCTATCTATCTTAAAAAAAATTAAAAAATGTTAGCAAATTAATGAAGGTGTTTGCTTCAATCAGTGGTATAAAATTTTTATTTCGTCTATATATATTTGTGTAAAGTAAAGGTAAAAGTGTAAAGTATCAATTTCTTTCAGTTTCTCTTTATAAATTAACCACAAGGAAAATAAATAGTTTTCATTATGAAGTCTAAAAAGAACAAATAGAAAACGTGTGCCATTAGATGTGGATCGAAACAAAAAAGAAAAATCTTCTAATATAAACTTTATTCCGATAAAGTATTTAATCTATTATATGATAGATAATCCAATGTCTGATAGATTAGCCTGATATGGATGTTTTTAACTATTTCAATTTTATGTTAACAATTTTTAATAATTGTGTTTTATATGTAACTTTTTCTCTAAAATCTAATAATTTTTTAATATTTATTTAACAATAAGAATAAAATTAGTACAATATTCTAAAATAAATTAATAAATCGAAAGATTTATCAATGACTTAATTGATTAATAAATAATATATATATATATATTTAGATCTCAATACATTTTTTCCGAAAAATAAAATTTTCACCTATAATGGAAAAATATATTGAATTTAATTTATCACTATTTAATTAAAAATAAAATTAGTACAGTTTTGATCCTTAAAAGGGGTTTTCAAAAAGTTTTTATTTCAGTAATCTACTTTAGTGAAGTTTAGCCACTTAAGAATATCTTTTATTACAACTTAATATAAGTTAAACCTTCTTTTAAATTAAATTATGACGAATGAATTTGTATTTTATTGATGTTGTTGATTCTCTATTTATAATATTATATAAAATTGAATTAGTAAAATAAATATCATTTAAATGCAGTTAATAGTACTTTTCAGTCTCTGTTATTTTACTATTTATAAATTTTATTATTAGATCATTGTTTCATATTTTAGCTAACATACTTTTCAATTAAAGTAAAGTGATAAATCTAGTCCATTAATTACCTTTGTACCAGTTTTATAAAGTATAATTAAAAAAAATTGAATTAATTTTTTTTTGTCATACTTTTTGGATGTAAATATATGTATAAATTTCTGAAATAAACCATTATTTTATTCGCTTATTTTGAATTAAAATATGATTCATCTATTCCAAACAAAATTTTCGAAACGATAAAGAAGGTGCAACGAATTTATCAGATACGGAATTAAAACTCGAGGTTTCGATTAACAACGTATCATTATCATTATTAAACTTGTATTAAATAATATTTACTTGCTATTAAAATTTGTAATTTCAGGTTCAAACTTTGCAATTGGTCAAAAAAAAACCCGAATGTGCACTTTAACTCAGTACACTCTTGGCCTAAGACTTTTCTATTTAAGTAAGTATAATACTTTCTTTCTCAGTTTACTTAAATTTTGATCATATATTTATTTTAAAAATAGATGTAGAACTGAAGAAATTTATTGAACTTGAAGTAAAAGTATTCATTTAATTAATTTAATTAAATAGTTAATTAGATCGAAGTTATACTTGTGTAGCACTTTGTTTTATTAAATGATTTATATATATGCAGAAATACGTATTAAACTTAAAAATGTAATCTATACTGGTAATAAAATTGCGAAGTGGTTACGTGATTTCATTTATAAAGTCAGTTATCCAATACTATATAACAATTTTTTAATCTCTATTGTCAGAAGTAAATAATGAAAATCTGTTCTTGCTCATTTACAAATAAAAGATGACAAGCTACGTCATGATTATATTTTTTTTAAAAGCGAATCAACTCTTTTTACATTATAATCTTTTGCCTAATTTATATCTACGTGATATTATTGACGCTTCGTACGTGTGTTATACAAGATACAGATAATTTATGAATAATAATTTAAGAATTTATAAATATTCATGAAATATATTTAATCAATATCCTCAAAAGTTCTTATAAAAAAATTCTACAACTTATCGCAACAATAAATGTTTGATATAAATTTATATAAAGAATTTATTTGCTTTATAAATTGTAAACTAAATTACTTATATTGAAAAAATTGTGACTACTCACTTATGTAATGTAACCTAAATTTTAATTTTAGTTTTGAAAGTTAAGGGCTTTAATATCAACATGATCATGTATCATTTTTTCTTTTTATTTATCTTTATTTTACCTCAAATTCTTCTTTATTTGTGCACAGTAGGGATCAATTTATCATATATTCGATAAAAAACAATTTTCATTTATGCAATATGTACTTCAAATTCTATTAATTGACGTGCTCGTTTCTTAATGTTGACTAGAAAGACTGGATCTTAATAATATCAATATATCCTTACTATTTTATGTAGTGCAGACATTTTATGAAATTTAAATTAAACTTGAAGATACTCGAGAGTTTCGTACAAATTCCATATATCTATAAATTTTAGATATCGATTGTCTGCAATATAAAATGGCATTTTTTCTATTCAATATCATCTACTTTGAAATTAAGTCTAGAAACGAAAAAAAATTTATATGTTATGAAAATATTTTCATAGAATTGAAGTAGAAATATATATCATATTTTGATAATTTGACGAATGCATTTATTAGGTATAAGACATATTTTTTTAAGTAAACTTCTAAACATTGATGTTAGGATTTCAAGTGAGTAAAAACAGTTTATATTAGAGAAGGAAATTTGAATCCTCAGTTTGTATTAGTAAAAGCTTTTACCAGGATCTGATTAAAGAAAGAGAGTAAAAGAAATCATATTAATCTGTGAATGGAATATGAAAATTGAAACTTTTAAAGTAAATCAACATGTCCATCGTAGTATATGACATTATTATACCCTAGCGCTAGTTTTAATATAAAAATTCTATCCAGAATTTACTCGCTTTATATCTGAACAAATGTTAAATGTTTTGGTAACAAAATATATTTTCTTACATCTTTGTATGTATAATCTTTGGTCATACATAATTATACGTCTGTATAGAAAATCAAAGGAACCCTCACTGGATTATATATAAAATGATTTCAGATTATTTTTGTACCATAAATACAGTTTATTAATCGTATTTAAAATTAAGTTTTTTTTATCAAAGATTAAAATATTTTATATACTAAAAGTGCAAAATTAAATGAAAATCTTTATAGGCATATGACTTATCAAAATTTATATATAAACTCGAAACTTTTATTATTTCAGATTATATTTTTCTCTTATATTTTAATGTTTAATATTTTTTTTTTAAATTTGTCGTTTTTATATGTAGTATGGTTTTGAAAAATATGACAGAAAGCAAAATAAATGTTTTAGTACGTAGCATTTTCATTTGAATGATAGTGAAAATTAAAATTTACTAAATTTAATAATTTTTATTATATTTATTTATGTACCTATGACAAATTATTATTATTTTATTTTATTATGTATTACATTACTTTGAGCAATCTCGATAGTTTATAAAAATTACAAACAAACTTAAACTGATCTGCATATTAAAGGTTAGTACTTTGAAAATCATTAACGATATTTTGTTTTTAGAAATAGAGATTTGTACTCGTTTTAATAAGTTTTTACTTTTTAAATATTTTTTTTATTTCTTTGTTTATGATTATGTCACTATCATTAAAATTTTCTGTTTCCAACAGTATTTTTGTTTGTATTTTTGAAGTTATAAATATTAAAATTGAAAAATATGTGTTTTATTAGTAACGAATTAATTACATATAAAATTTGATACTAAACTTAAATAAATTATATTCAAATGTTAACTAACTTTAACAAAAACAAATGTTTTTTAATTAAACACAACGTAATTAATTCATTTTGATATTCAAATATCCTAATGCGCTAAGGTTATTTTTCTTATCGATTAAAGTTATATAATTAAATTTCTTTTTAATATTCGAGGAAAAATAATTTATATTTTACTGTTTTGTCAAAAAACATTAAAAGAATATTCGTAAATCGGGGTTGACGAGAAATAAATTATATAATAAACAGATATAAAACAACAACAAAAAATGTTGCTGCATCCACCTCTTCGATAAATCACAGCGAGTCTATCGTTTTCTGCATTGATATCAAAGTTTGGGTTCGCAACTCGAATTGAAAACGCATTCCTGTTATTCTATTCAATCATCCTGACCTTCCTTAACGGCTGAAGATCTCGCAACCACGCGTATCGCATAGAATCATGGATCAATAAATGATAAACGAAAGATAAAAGCCTTAAATTGAGAGGAGAGAACGACTAAGATAATGGCATATAAAAAGAGATAAAGAGATTTAATAACGAATTTTTTGACACCTTGATAAGTATTCGATTTAAGCAGTGAACTCCAAGATCGCCTTCTTTCAAATAAATTTTTATTTTATATACGTCGGATGTTTTTATTCATCAATATTTCTTTTATTCTTATTCGTTATGTTGACATATTTTTATTTCTTCGTTTGATAACTAGAAAAATTAATTTACATCTTAAAATTCATAACGTATAAATTAATTCTCATTCCCAATTTCTTCTTTTGCAATTATTTAAAATAGAGGTATAAAATTATCAAAAAATTTTACTTCATATATAATTATGAAAATTTTTAACTTTATTGGTGATCTAAATAATAATATTATAAAATAAAATATTATAAAATAAAAAAATATTTAGATTACTATTCAGTAATTATGATTCACATTGTTTTAAAAGTATATACTCAATTTTAGTGCAAATATCTATAACCTCCACAACAATGATTAAGAGATCTTGGCTAAAATTGAAGCATCGTCTAATCCAGGTTTGGACACGTGCGACGTGACACGCTACATACTTATGTTTGAAGTGATACACATGTATTTGTTTCTGACTCGCTGAGCCGTAAATATCAATAATTACACGTCGAAAGCAAGTCAATAGGTCGTAATACCGCAACGCCCTGATGCGCAAACTCGTGGAATATCTGGACTACCCTTTGGCCCCAACTAATCCAATATTCGGGTCAAGGAAGGAGTCGCAGTCTTGGGACTAAATTTGATCCTGCAGAAGGAAATCTAAGTCCTTATGGTCAACAATGAGTACCTCCTTGATGTGCAATTGCGCTATGGAAATGGCTATCCGCCTTTGATCGCTGTGGTTTGTTGATCCTCGCCTTTCAATTTTTTCTGTAAATATTTATGTTTTTACAGTTCTACCTAGACTTTTTTTGGTTTTGAGAGATTAATCTTACAAATGACACTTTTCTTCCGAGCGGAAATTACCAGATATTCCTTCGAGTGCAAAGATAAAAAGTCATCGAACTGTAATGACGCTGGTACGATTTCTGCAAAAGTATTGAGTTTATGTCAGAAGTGAAATTAAAGTACAAATTTGATATCGAAGAAATTACAGGATTAGATTATTTGTAAATTCATATGAAAATTGCAAATTATTAATATTTTCAGATAATTTCTTTTGAACAAGGATTATAAACGAAATTGAGTTCAATGTAGCGAATATTCATTTGATCTATATTAAGTTCAATAATATCTACTACATTTTGATCAAATTAACAATGAAAATTATTTTTAAACTTTAAAAAATGAACTGTTGGAATTACGAATTAAGCACTGACAGATTTATATGAGAATACTTTTCACAAATATCCATCAGATTTTAATAGAATTTAAATTTTCCGTTTGTAACGAACTCTCTCTTTATTCATATCTATTCAACATGTTATCTCTAAAGTAAATAATAATTGCTATTTATTAGCAATGGTTAATTGGATTATTTATCTGGGCAAAACATTTTTCTTCTTTAAATACCATCAGAAAATCGATGTTATACTATTTGAAGAGACCAGAAAACACAAGCGTTTTTTAAATTTATAATATGTAGTTCATTTTGTCTTTATGAAATTAAAGTGAAAAAAATATAAATTGAAAGTAAAATAACTGATTATTTAAAACTGCATGTTGCATTTGACAGTAAGATAATTTATAAAATATTTCAGATCGATTCTTATATCTGAAATTTAATAATATAAATTTATAAATACTTCACTGTTTTTAAAAATTATAACTAGAATTTTTATCTATTATTGAAAATAATTTCTTTGTAAATTTAGATACAAATTTATCATATATTAATCTTCCAAATAAACATAGGAATTCGAACTGGGAATTATGTTCAATAATGAAATGAGATATGGAAACTTAAGTTTTTATCTAAATGGATCAAATGATACATACATAATCATAGATACGGATCAGTCAGTTTAATATAGATAGATTAAAATAATTAATTGGATTTAAATATAAAAATTATTACAGAAATTATCAGTTTTATCATATATTTCTTGTGTAAAATAAATTATTAATATTATAACACTTAATTCAATAATGATAACTTCGCGAATCAATAATAAATTATTTAATTTTCATGAACCATTTTTAAAACCTCTTTGAGTTAATATATTTTTTCAAATTTCTTATATTAAAAGAATAGTCATTTTACTTGGATAAAATTGAGTTTGTATTAACAAAATCAATGTCTGTTTGCACAGTTTATTTAGGATCATTTCGATTGAAATAAATGAATCAATTATACATCAATTATATTATATATCAATTATAAATTTAAATAAAGTAATATCGATTCATTATAACATTCACTGTGTTAAGGGTTAAATAACTGCTCGGACGTTTCCCTTTTTTTATCATCTTTTATTTTCACAATAATTTTATTTTAACAATGTTGACTCCTGGAGGAGAGTATCTAGGCTCGCCGACGCATACAATTTCGTTTACTGTGAGTGTATAATAGTAGGTTTGTTCTCTGCGTGACAAGTCTGTCGTTTACGGAATGATAGCTCGTGGTAGGTATGAGGTGCGATGATCGTCGACTCGGTGTCGTTGATCATGTCTAAAGAAAGTCTGGTGCGACCTGGTGCGCACACTTATATATATCCTTGTTCCTTCCTTGTCTTAACGAGTCTCTTTAACGGTGCTTTGATTTTTCCGTTCTTCTTCAGAGCACGTACCTTTCTTTCATTATTGTTTACGTTCTTTGATGGCTCGTTTTCCTTCATCAGGAGACGGGCCTTTTTGCCGGTGCCCTGACTCATCCGTTCAATCTTTGGTCATTAGCGTCGGGTTTCTTGTTGCATCAGGTGTCATGAATTGGATACATTGTCCACATGCGACACTTGAATTACTTGCCACCTCCCCTTGAAGCGGTTCTCGCGATTTATCTCGTTATTTCCTCCTTCGTAGAAAGCATACATATTCCTTGAACGCGACGCGCACGAGGCTAGCATTGTGAGGTTTTCCCGTAAGGAGTTCTCGTTACTCTGCCTCGCCTCTCTAAGCTCCGATAAACGAGGTTTGTTTAAACGATATCACAAGGACTACGGGCGTCCCCGTGCCACGTGTTAGAGGTCTGGAGGCGAGTAACCCATTGTTTGTTGCCCGCCCAAGTCTGGGCGATCTTACTCGTGCCAATTACAGTTGTTTTCCTACCTCATCGCTACTCGAAGCCATTTTTCACCAGACCCAACCTCCCTGGGTTTTCTGATCGCAACACACTGTGCCATTTATAATTTAGTTATTTTATATTTACTAATGAATATTACAAATTTAAACATAATTTAAACTTATTTTTAAATTAAAATGTAACATTAATTTTTTATAAAATGTAGTTATTAAAAATGGAGTATAAGGTATTTGAATATTTTAAAATTGATATCATATAAAAAATGTAAATAAAAATTCACATTAAATTTAAAATTATAAAAAAAGATAAATACTTTGAAATATTTTTAACGTAACTTTATTTATAGAATTTTATACATTTAAATTCATTTTCGCATAAGATGAATTGTAATTTTCTGAATTTTATATTGAATATATGTAAAATCATAGTAAAATATTAATTCTTAAAATTAATGATTTATTTTTCAGAAATCATTCTTGAAATCGTATAATTGGTTGATAGTTCATGTAATTGGTTATAAGGTATATTTTATATGAACATTAGTAATTTAATATTTTTACAGATTTAGGAAGTTTGAAAATCGTATGGTGTCTTATATTTTCATGAAATGTTAAAGAAAAATAATTATTTATATGAATTTTAATGATTTTTAAGTTTTTTATTGTTTGTCATAAGATTTTTTCATTAAATTTTAAATACATGACATTATTAATACGAAGTTTGATTATATCTTTCATTTTAAAATAATAATTGTATTTTAAAAATTATTCATCCGTCAATTTACCGATTAATGTTTAAATTGCAAATTATATTAACTGTCAAAAAATGTAGTGGTATATAATTTTTCATATTATCTTATAAAATTATTTGAAAACGGATAAAAATTTATTTTTCAATTAAAATTTTATTAATATTTTATATTTATTATAGTTTTGGAAATTTAGCTTTAAAATTTTACAACATAAATCCATTATTTTATTTTTAATGTATTTTAAGTATTTAATTAAATTATTTTACTTGAATAAGCAAATATTTTTTATTTATAAAATAATAGTTTTTATACGATTACCAAAGAATATTTAATATTGTTGAATCAGATTCATGAAATAAAATTTTATCAATTGAAAAATTTAAATTAAGTTATATTATAATTAAAGAAACATATTATAAGTATTCCGTCTTTAGAATATCATTGAAACTAAGTTTACAAAAAGAAAAAACACTCTTCACTTTTTTCAGTCTTCAATCTTCTACGGTAAGCTTCATCTAAAACAACAGACAGGCCATAATCACACTATGCAAAATCCATTATATTATAATACTTTCATTATTTATTTTGATTACGAGTAATATGTAATATAATATTTTGATATTTCAATTTAATAAAAATTTGTTTCGAAGAAAAATAAATTTCTTAGTTGATTCCTCTGAAATTTAATTAAAAGAAAATATTTATAATATAAACATATATTGATTTTAAATATATTTTAATTAAAAAATGTATACCTTTATTTAAATCTTATGAGAAATATTAAAAAAATATTCTTTAAAAATTATGTGGGAACCCAATACATGTCAAGCTTTCTAATTTTGCAACGAACAATTTTGATGAAGGTATTCAGAAAATATAAGTATTACTGTTTAAACGATGGTAATTATTATCTCAGTAATGGTAAGTATTTGTTGCGTGATAGAAGGATTTTATTATATTTATGATATTTATCGAAATAATAAATAATAGTAAACAAAGTAATAATTGTAAAAAAAATTAGATTAGAATATTTTACGTATCTGAGATATCGTGAAACGTCAATAGCAATGACGTAAACATTAGTTTCTTCTGAACTAATAAAGAGAAATATTTCTTATAAATATAAAACTAATTTGCTTAGAGTACTAACGTTCATCAAAAATTTATCAAGGACAAAAAAGTTGTGCTTGTTGTGACACAAATGTGTGCGCATTCATTAAGACTGGAAAAAAGGAGTAAAAACAGTTTCAACCTAATTTTCTTCTTTTCATGTGATCATTCGCTTCTACCCCAATAACACAGATAAATATAATAACATACTCTTTGATCTTGCTTATTCCTGAAACGCAAGCAACACACATCTGAGCTTTTAGAATTTTTCCGTTGAACCTTCCAGGAAATGACTTGTTTTTTATTGTGGTGCATTATATAACGCTTCATTCTCGCAACTTTTATTTTTTCGTTATTTTTCTTTATTTTTGTATTATTTTTCATGACTTTTTTACTTTCATCTGAATTATTAGGTGTATGCCTCATTTATCATTTTATATCTGCTTTCTTAATTTTAAATGAAACTTCTTTGTATATTTCATGTCAAGAAGTTTATTTAGTGGATCCATTTGAGTTCCATAATCATTAATTTGAGTATCGTATTAGAACATGAAATAAACTCCTGGGAAAACATAACTTATACACAGTTTTCCCGCAAGCAGATAATTTTTTAAAATGTGTAACATAGAAATTAGATGCTGCACACGAGTTCATAAATTATCACTATTCAGGGAATCCATCCCGATTATAATCGCATTTGTACTCTATCACTTATTTCCATAGTGAGCGTACCTATAAATAATCGCTCGCACTCTTTTATTCAGTGAATCCTTGCAAATCCACTTTATTCATTTTTGTACTTTTTTGAAAAGGATGCCTTCTTTCTCTTATATGTACGTATTTTACTCTTGTATAAATTTTCTTCTTCGCATTATCTAGTTCCTAAATTTTACGAATTATTCTGCTACTATTTAAAAAATTAACCATATCACTTAAAAATAACCGAAAAAACTTTCTTTCCCCTTGACTAACTTGAAACTTGTAAACTTATCATAACTTCTGAGTTGTCCCAATTTTTATCTAGTTTTATATATCCAGACGCGGTTTAAGATCAGGCTCACTCAATTTACAAAGTACTATAGTATCTCGCAAATAAACCCTTTTGATGGGCTAATAAATACCTTAAAAAGGTGCTTTACTTATTCATGTACTCAAAGAAGTAAAATGGAAACTCTCGAGTAAGAGATTGAATGAAAAAAGTCCAAAAGCTCGGTTCAAATATTGGAAATAAATCAAACCACAAATATTGTAGCGCAAAAACTTCAGAAAAACAATGATCCAGAGGCGAGTGACATCGCTTTTCTACATCGCCGAATTTATCCGGGTGTTTGATACAGAATCTGTTTGTTTAAGTGTGATTATCGAACGCTTTGTAGACTCAAGCTTCTAAGCTGCAGCAAATGGCAATGGCGAAATTTAAAGAAACTCGGAGTTCACCCAAATTTGACTACGCAGTAATCTTCAAAGGAGTTGCTTAACCAATTATTGCTTCTGATTTTCCACTCGGTAAATCTCTGAGAATCTCAATACCAAGAGGAGAATCAGTACAAACTTCTACAATTGTATATAATTACAGAAATAATTCGATAATAATTAGGCTTCTCCTTGCAATTCTTCTTCGACTTAACTTTTATTATTTTCTTTAATACTTCTACTCTTTCTTTTATTTTTATTTTAGACTATTCAATATGATTATTTTATAGCAAATGAACATTTCACACCAACTATCCTTGATGAATTATTACTACATTTGAAATAAATTAATTACCAATATAGAAATAGATAGCCTATAGTTTATTTTTTATTTGCTCGACAGTATTTATTTTTATAAATGTTTATTTTAAATTATGAAAAAATTGTTTTTCTCGAACAATTTATAGCGATATAGAACTTATAATTAAATAAATATTCATACATACAAAATAATAAAATACGAATTTATATTTTTTAAAACTCAAATTTGTATTATAGCTTTCATAAATATTAATTAAGAAATCGTTCAACTTATTTAATATCCGAAGTTAAGTAAATAACCAACTAACATTGAAAAAAATTTTTTTTTAATCGTATATAAAATTAAAACTACAAAAATCTTTCTTTAAGAATATTTATTTTTACTGATTCAAATGTTTTATATATACATATATGTTAATTAAAAAATTATTTTGAAATAATAAAATTATATAAATTTAGTGTTTTATATTAAAAAATAGTTTTAAAAAATGCTCCGTAAATATTAAATTAAATATTTTATCATTCCATACTCAAATAAATAGATTCATCAACAAAATATTAATGATATTTATTTTCAAAGTGAAAATTAAATAACACTTAAAGGGTTTATAAAAATGATCTAATGGCACGAGTACAAAAATTTCAAAAGACTTCAACATCTATTCGCTTTATTTTTTCTACACTCTATCATTCGACCTATTATTCAATATTATTTTTATTCAAAATAACTCTCACTTTTTTAATGTAATCTTAACTAATAATTAGTCACTTTAAATAGTATATTAATATTTTTATGTACCAATTACAAATATTTTTAGCCCTTTACACTAAATTGTTTTTACACTTTATCTATCAAAGGTCTTACTATCTTCAAAAGTAAGTGGTTGATATTATCAATATAAAATAAAGGGATTTGGCGTAAATTTAAGTTTCGTTCTATGGCCACATCATTTTGCCTACATCCGACTTACTGTGTGATTTTGTCATGAAAATTTATAGAAATCGATCACTTTAAAAAGAAAATTATACAAATAAATTATTCAAAGATTACTTATTTAAATATCATTAAATATTAAATACATTTTTTAAATAATACTTAAAATTTTAAATTATATAAAAAATGCATGAAGTTTTGTTTCATAAAAATTCTTGTTTATTTATTTATTTTTGAGTTTTCTTTATTTATTTTATTTATTTCACTGTTGAGGTATTTAAATTTTTAAATATACAAAAAGGTAAAAATATATGAAATAATATCAGTGTACTTTTCCAAAAAATGTAAATACGTATATAAAATCTTAATATTATTTTAAAAAATCCGTTTTTAATTTGGAACTCTATTTATAGTAAAATTATTAGTTTTCATAATAGGTAAATATCTTTTTATACAATATTTTCAAATTTTGTGTAATCAAGGAGTAATTTCACATTAAAAGTTTTTCATAGTTTTAAGAATAATTTTTAGATTTCAAAATATATATTTTATTATAACTATGAAGTTAAATTTATGTTTAAATAACAGTATTAAGCGGCTTGTCCTGGATAATTTTTCGGCTGGTTTTCTAACGATTGGCAGAAGAAGAAGTGCCTTGGGTTCAAATGTGCTTTCGATTTCTTTGTTTCAGGCTAGTAGCGGCACCGGCGAGGCGCATATGGAATGGCAGCCTGCGCCTCACCGGGCGATGAGCAGCGAACAGTGGCGAGCATCAGTCTGAGTTTATGCGCGCTGTTCCTCGCTGTAAGTTCGGGTAACGCCGGTCTTTGTCCAGCGCGTTGTCATTGCGACGATGACTCATTACGCTCAAGTTGTGCCTATGGAGGCCTTGACGTCGTCCCTATTCAGTTGAATCCCGAGATTCGACATCTAGACCTCTCAGGTAATCGTATTGTCAGCCTCCATATGGCCTTCGATTTCTACAGTGGTCTCGAGGATCTCGACCTCAGCTCTAACCTTATCCATACTCTTGGATCCAATAACTTCCGGTTACAACAGCGATTGCTCAGCCTCAATCTCAGTAGTAACGTGATCCGTGCACTTGCCAAGACGACGCTCCATGGACTCGCAGAGCTACGCACACTCGATCTCTCCTCAAATAATATCACCGAGGTCGATGAACAGGCCTTCCACTACACGAGTGAGCTCGAGTGGCTTGACTTAGGTACCAATGGCATCACGAGCCTACCTGCGGGACTACTGCGCAATCTTCACCGCATCCGAAACCTCGTCCTCAGGGGTAACTCTTTGCTGGAGGTTCCGGCTTCAAACCTCGCTCTCGCTCCAAGCCTAGAGCAACTCGATCTTGCAAATAACCTTGTGCAAGAGTTGGCCAAGGACTCACTACCCTCGCTTCCGGCCCTTACACAGCTTGAGCTCGCCAATAATGTACTGCGGAGAATCTCCGACGAGGCCTTCGATCGGACGCCTGGACTGCAGGGTCTTGATCTCTCTAGTAACAATCTGACCTCAGTGCCGAGCAGAGCGCTGTCACGGCTTCCAATGTTGGGGGCACTCGTGCTCAGCCGCAATCCTTTGGGCGAGTTACGTGACCTTGCCTTTCGCAATCTCTTTGAACTGCGCACCCTCGAGATCAATGAGTGCGTGATAGCGCGGATTGCCAGCCATGCTTTTGCTGACAACATAAATCTTGAGAGGATCTCGATGGAGGGCAACAGAGACCTAACTGAGCTGCCTATTCGACTTCTGTATGCCGCGGGAAACTTAAGGTGAGTCTCTAGATTTTACACTTACTCTTTAAATCTAAATTTTAATGAAATTCGAAACCCATAGATCTGACGAGTTTTACATAACTTTAAAATATAATTACAAAAATATCATTTAAAACTTAGTTTTTTTTCTTAAATTATAAATAATATGATTAATTTTTAAAAAACTGCTCTCTTACAAGTATTTTTTTATTTATAAAAATTTTTGTAAAAATAAGATGGAATAAAAATTAATCATTAGAAAAAAAGAAAAAAAGAATGGAAGATAAGAAGGAAATTCGTCTTTAGAAAAAGATAGAAGTATCTCAAAATTTGAACAAAAAATAGTTGAAATACCTTGGAGCTTTTTTAGGAAAATAAATCCATAAAATCGTGGATATGGAAGCAGACCGATTTATTTTTTAAGTGTTCCAAACAGACTAAAAAAAGCCGATAAAATCGAAATAATCAGTTTTAGCACGCCCCTTATGAACTTCTCCATTCCTAGCTAAAATTTTAGTGCATTTGATAGCTCTGTATAATTTTAAAATAACAATACAATTTTCTTTGTGCAATGGAAGAAGAATCAATAAAGGAAAAAGTGATTAAAGCAAACGAGATTTTCTTCTCTTTCGTTGGGCAATGTAGGTGTATGTATAAAATTTATTCAGTGACAATTAAAATAACGAGGGTAGTTGAACAAAATTCGAAAATATACAGAAACGCTCATGGTTTAAATTCTGCTTCCTAGTCCCTACGATTGTTTGCATCGAAATTTTCCTGTAATCAGACAATGATAAAATTACAGAGAAGTATATAGTACTCAATCACTATAATTAATTTTTCGTTCTCTGTCCATTATCTCGTTTTTTTCTTGTTCTTGACTTATCTTCACTTTCTCGCGTGTAATGACTCATACCCACGAGACTACATTTTCATTCGTACGCATTTTATCATCTTTTGATCTTTGCTATTGTCTGTTTTTCTACTTTTTCTACTTTTTCTTTTTCTAGAACTCTGCCTATTTTTCGCTAAATTTGACTCGTCTGTTCGTTCTATTTTTTATCTCACTCTTTTTTCTACAGTTCTCTTTACCGAAGATGAAAATATTCTTTCATCGATCTTATAATTTATTTTCTATTGTTATTAATATGACCTTCTAAAATGTTTTAAAATTTAAAAATTATATTATATAAGTTAGTTAATAAAATCATATTATTATTAATATATCTATAATATATGTTACTTAACTAAGTTTTTAACGAAGCAATAGAACAATTATTCGACAAATGTTATTAAAAGTTTATATCAATTTATGTATAAAATAGTTATACTATTTGTTTTCAATGAATGAATTAATTTTTTAATAATGATATACGTTTAAGTTGAATTTTTATTTTATCTTGAATCTTTACTGTATCTTGAAGCTGGTTTAGTAAGTTACATAATTTACAAGTTTACATAACTTGAATTTAAAAGTTGTTCTTATATTCTCAGAATAATAATTGATAAAAAAGTTATGTTAATGTTTTAAAAAAATGATTGTAGAATTTGTTTATAAATAGATTATAAACAATACAAAAATTAATATAATTAATTGCATCAATTTTTAGAGTATTTTTTTATTTTAATATCACGATTTCTTTGGAGAATACATCGTGTCAAGCGAAAAAATGCAATGCTATCTCTTTATTTAATATAAATCAATAGGGAACGCCTTTAAGAAATGTTTTTAAAAATAATAACATTTTTTCATAGGTGGATCTCATTACGGAGATGCAATTTGGCCAGTCTCCAGCCAACGCAGTTCCCTGTGGATGGGTTGGCATCTTTACGTTTGGGTGGCAACCCTTTGGTTTGTAACTGCTCGGTACACTGGTTGTGGAACGTTTTACGCGCGGAGGAGTGGAGGAATGGAACGCGACTCGAGCTCGATAGCCAGGAAATCGTTTGTGCAGACGAAGAGTTCGCGGGCAAAGCCTTGATGAGCCTTTCTGAAAGTTCGCTACGCTGCCGACTAAATCCGCTCTATCTGTCGCTATCGGCAATAGGATGTTTAGCTGCAACAGCAGCTATCCTCGGCTTTGTGGCTCACCTGACAAGGACCAAATGGAGAAAGCGGGTACTGGCTTATGCTACACCTACTAGGCCGGAGCTTTTTGTTTACGTAGGCAGGACTGACGATGAGGTAGCTAGCAACCACCAGGAGTCTTACAGCCGTAAGCTCATTGGCAGGACTGAAGATCTCGTTTATGAGGCCGCCCATCAAGGTGCGTACACATACTGAAATCCACTACTCAGTACTACAGGTGCATTTTCTTCAAAAAGTCGATACACATTCAAAAGAGATCAAAACGGCTGGATTACATGTTCTTACATTTTAATTTGCAATGCACCAATATGAAAAGTTGGTAGAAATTGTTCCAAAACGTATTATAATATTCACGCTTTCTAATATTTTTTATCATAATTTTCTGTATATAAATGCATGATTTTATTAATAAATAATTGAAAACTAATTGTAGATTTATTTTTAATTTTCATGTAATATAGTTGTAAAATCCTAAAATGAAAATTAACAAAGAAATCTAATAAGTATAAGTTATTAAATTATAATATTTACTAGGATAATATCGTAATTATATACAAAGTAATTAAAGTACTGTAAATTTACCCACAGTCTTTCAACAGTCACAGTGTAAGTCTGGTAGCGAGTCTCCAGTGTCACGTGAAACGAATGTGTATGAGACTACCTGCTACTCTCAACCGAATCGTCGCGATGATACCCAGAGCTTAGACTTGTTTTACCATCAACAACGAGCTCCATCGTCGCCAGCACTATCCTTATCACAGTTGGGCTACCAGCAGACGTCCGAGAGTCGTTTGGTTCAACGCCAGGAAAGCGTTTACGCTGTTGCAGACGTCGTCAGCCTCAGGCATGAGCAACGAACCCCTGAAGTTGTCTCACTTTACCGGATGCGCAACCCCGGTCACCATCCGCTATCCGAAGAGTCCATAAATCGGGATTACGACTTCGAATACGACTATGATTACGACGCACCCATACCCCCTCAGAAACCGTACGTTGTTTTTGTCTAAAGCAAACGGGCCTAAAACGAATCATAGTTCCTTTTTTTATTCATACGTTACTATTTTTACTTGTGTTCCCAATTATCGACAATACTATAAAAACTTCTCATACTGTATATGTTGCTGTACCAATAACATAATCATGCACAAGCAAATACTTTTCATTGCTTTTATTCGTAATTTATAAATTAAATCACGACCATTGAATGCACTGAAAAATATTGTAGAATTGATTCGTGGAATCACATATTAATTATTTTTAATAACTTTTTAGTGGCCGTTCGAATAATAATCTTCCTATAGATTATAAAAAATCATAATACTAATGACAATATCCAACGTTACATTATATAATAGATTTCGAAAGTTGCGACCGGAAGTCGTTGGTATTAATATAATAGAGACTGAGTCAAGCTATTTTTTATAATGAATGTTTTTTGATGCCACACAATGTATTTAAACGTTCCAGCAATGCATTTAGCGTTTCTTAGAATCGCTTCATTATAGTTACTTTTCATTTGTAGAGTAAAATGTACTTATCATATGACTGAGAATGATATATCTTTATTTTAAAGTTTTAATTTATTTCATACTTAAATTTATATGAAAGTAGGGTAAATAATTTAAATGTAAGAAATTAAAAAAATTATTATTAACATTTTTGTAAATATTTTAAATAATTTTTAATTATAATCAAATTTTATTATATTTATTCACCGTATAAGAGTATTATGTAATTTAAATAATTCAGATAGTACTTTGATGAAGTACAATAACTACATAAATAAGTATTTATATTTATAAATATAAACAATGCCTGGAATAATTAAAAAAAACATCAATAAAGAATTGACATACTCCGCCTTATGATTTATTTCCAAGTATAATATTACAAGTAAGCTTCTAAAAAATCCAAAAAAATTTGAGTCAGATATTATTTATTGATATTATTTAAAGCATATACGTCTTTTTTAAAAACCATCGATAAATAAACATATAAATAAACACATAAATAAATTAATTAATAAATAAAGCAATATATATGTATATGTTTTTATTTATTACAAGAAAAATATATGAAGCAGTTCTTTAAATGTAAATTAATTATTTAATCAATGCGTGAATAATTTATTCATATTTAATTAACTATACACCTGAGTTTTTTTCTTATAAAAGTCACAAATACTTTGTTTAAACTCAAATAATTTTCACATTATTATACAAAGCTATATTATAGAATGCGTTTTTACAAAATAATTTTAAAGTTGTTATTATTTATTTATTTAATAAATTATTCAATTAAAGCCATACAGAAGCTTCCAATGAATTCGTAGAAAAGGTATTAAAATTTTTTACATCTATGTCAAATCATCAGAAACTATAAATATACAGTAAAAATATAATTATAAATCTCAAAGGAATTAAACGAAGTAACTGATCGAGCACCTTTCAACAATTAAAAATTGGGCACTTTATAAAAGTTATAGAAAAGCTAGATTAGATCGACCAGAATCCAGAATCCTTTGTAAAAATTTTACCTAGTCTTCTACTAAATACACAGTACATTGGATACTATATGCATTGCGTAGCAACAAAAAATTACCAAAATCAATAAAAAAAAAGAATTAAAAATATTAGTATGTTCAGTGCAACTTAAGAAAACATTACGATGTAAAATCAAAGTTCACTTCAGCGTCTTTTTCGCTTTTTTCACTGCTTTAAATTTGCGAGAAACTTATCATAATGAAAAATTTTCGTAAACTGTGATTCTTCTTTTTGCTTTTTTTCAGATTTTATGAGCTGTTATAAAGTTTATTACAAATGATATTTTAAAATACATTTTATTCAGTATAAAAGTAAAAGAATTTAATATTTTTTATTTTTATACAAAATAAAAGAAATTAAATATAATAATAAGCTTAAACTTTACTTTATATTTATCATCATTATTAATGTGAATTAATATTTTTTAATAATTTTTTTAATAATGTATAATGAACTACAAATTAATTTAAATATTGATCGGGATTCATTAAGATCAATGTAAAATAAATGAAGTTTTATTCTAAAATATTCAATATGTAAATAAATAAATATTTAGATAGTGTTTAAAGTAACATAATCTAATAATTTATAAAAAATTAAATTTAATAAAATGTTTTGATACATTAATATATATATATATATATATATATATATATATATATATATTAGACTTCTTATGACTTTGAGTAAGTTTCAAGAGCGAAATGAAATATAAATAAAATTAAAAGTAGTTTAAAATATTAAAATAATAGGATGACATATAATACTTTATTAATTCAAAAAAATTAAAAACTAAAGTAATTGATTATAAAAAATAATCGCATTCGAGATGAAACAATTTGTAAAAAAAAATGGAAACAGAATCACAGTTTCGTGAAAATTAACTATGTAAGGTCGATGATTGTTGATTGGATAACGTGACCATAAATAAGGAACGACTAAGTAGACAAAGACGAAGAATAATGTAAATGATTATGAGTATAGTAAGTCTAATAATACAAAGGAAGAAACACAAGGTACGAAAAAGAATGAAAAATAATGATGAATGTAATTACGATAGAATAAAAGAAACACGGTAAGAACGAGTGCCTTAGGGTTAACAAATATCTTTTTGATTTATCCGAGTCACCATTAAAAAATTAGTCAAAAAATAAGCTGATTCAGTGTAATGAAATTTGCTAATTTTGAACAATGAAAATAATATTCTCGCTGATTGTCCTACCAGAAAAAGTTAGATAAAGAAAAGACGACTAAAAAAGTACATCTCAAAGCTTATTCAAAAGACAATTTTGCTCGAAATATTCAGAAGATATTGTAAAATATAAAAAAGGCGTTTTACACAGGGGAAAATGTAAAGGTGAAAAGAAAAATGAAAAAAAGAGACAAAAATATAAGGACCTCGATTAATGATTACTGGTAGAGGGTAGACACGAGAAGTAGGATGCATAAACACGTTGAAAATGCGGTGTAATTTTCCATTTTATATAGAATTAAACGAGCTGAGCGATAAACTCCATGGTACAAATTCTCTATTTTTTTTCTTCTTTTTGTTCCCTGTCATTTTGCTATAAACGCGAAATTTTTCTGCCACCCCTGATTGCGGAGTACCGCTTAATGCCCCTTCACTATAAATTAACTCTTGTGGCTTGTTAGACATGATAATAGTCAAGCACCAGTGACGCACTAGTCAACGACTGTCGTAAGAATAAAGGCATATGGGATCCGGATTGTCATCGCAACAGATCCGTTTATATTTAATTTTTTACCCTCCAACATCTTCTACGCTGTCTTTTGTTCTTTCTTGTCTCATTTTTTTATTGTTGTTTTTTCTAATCTCTCGTTAATTCAATATTGACTTATTTTTTAGTCACTTTGAATATTTGTATAAAGTCTATTAAATGACAAATAATTCATAATAAAAGAGAATAACTTCTCGTTTTGGATCTCTTATTTAGTTCTTTTTTATAATATAATTATCAATAATCTTATAATATTCAAATATTATAAAGAAACATTTTTAAAAATAAAAATGTACTTTATCTTGAAATATTTGAGTATAAAAATAAAATAGTATTAAAAGGTACCGTAGTGTAATGTGCGTTCGTTTTTTCAATAACCAATCAAATCGGCTAGACAAAAGAATAAATTATTTTTTGTCATAATAGTAAGCTCAATTTATTTTTACTTTACGAACCAAAAGTAAAAAATGATGCGTATCTTAAACAAATTTTATCATGGTCATAACTAGTGACAGCCTGTTCAAGCAAGATTTCAGCTCATTTACGAAATGTTACATGTAATACTATTATTTACTGAGCTAACAAAAGAAGAAGCTTTGAAATAGTATCAGAAAAAGAAAAAATTTTTCCCTTTATACTCATTTGCGCGATTCTTCTTTTCTCAAAAACTTTCTTATGTTTTCTCCCCTCGTTTATTTTTGACTGTAGGTTTTATTATACTCATTACATCGATGCTATCTTATGTTTCGCATTAAAAGACAAATGATATCGCGCCTTCTACTTTTCGCACTTTACGTATTATTTATTCAATTATTTATTAGAATAAAATTCACATATAATTTTTTCGATTACAAAAGACCACGATAACATATTATATTTCTATCTCACTTATAACTACGAATTAAATCTTTTCAATTAATCTACTTTGTATTTATATAATATCCTTCTACATTCAAAAAGAAATTTGCTTGTAATATCTGTAAGAACCATACGAGTTAAAAATTGTTTCTATATTTAATTATTTTCATCTTTTTCTTTCTAATATATATATATATATATATATATATATATATATCCAATAAAAAATTATTTGTATTTAAGAAAAGACTGTTTAATATACAGAATGTTTTTTATTAATTATCACCAGATGCAAATAATTTTTTTCCTCGATGTTATATATAATTTTAATATTGAAATATATAAGCATAATTTTCAGAAAAATATAGTGTCTTATTCATATAGAACATTTAATAATTGTGTGAAATTTTGAATATTTGATTATTTTTATTCCAACATATAATAATATAAGCATAGTTTTTGTGTATATATATGTAATTACTGTAGGTAATTGGTATTATTACATTTATTAGATAATCTCAAATATTGTAAAACTAATTCTAAATTTTATTTCTCATAACTGATTACCTTAAATACAGTCTGATAATAATCTATTGTAAAATATAAAGATAGGTTAATCAGAAGCATTAAGTATGCACTAATTACAATGGAAAAATTTTTTTTTTATCTTTAAAAAATCATTTGAATCCATTTCATACAAATTAATTAAAAAATTCTGTTACTTGAACAACTTTTTAATTAAATATCAATGTATTTACTATTATAATATCCTTAAAGTTATATAATTTTCCATATCTATTGATCAATATCTCTAAATCAATAACATTTTTTTATAAATTAGAATATACATTCAGTTACGTTACTACCGATATCAATTCTGTTATGTCTGATACTATATAATAATTAAATGCATATATTCATAGTAATTTCATATGTGAAAAATTTGAATTTGATTATAATAAATGTGCAATGATAGAGAAAATGTTTTTAAGATACCTATTATTTACCTACTATCAATCATAGATTATCGAATTAAAATACTTGTAGTGTAAACATTGCACTTCAATCATTATACCAGTTGTTCAATTAACATTAACTTCTAACTTTTAAGTCTATTTTCAAAGAAGGAATCTAAGTACGTTGTATTAATAACAATATAATTGACACTATATTTTTTGTGAATCTTTGATTATTATTACAAAAAATTTGGAAAGATACAGCTCAAAAATATAGTGTAGAAATAAAATAAAACACAGAATATATCTAGAATATATTTAAATAACATGATTATTAAAGTATAAAATTATCAAAAATCAATCATAAAGGATATCTATTATAGTTAATTAATGAAATAATTTAAAATAATTGTTTTTTTGAATTTATATAAACGTAATAGAATCTACTATTTAAAAAATATATTATTTATCTTTGAAATTTAATTATAATTTGTTTTATAAAAGAGTGACATTAAAAATGTTATTTCACGAATAGAGAAATTATCGGTAGATATAACCTTAAACTTAGAAAGTGCAATACTTGTATTGTAAATTTTGAGTAAATCTTCACCAAAAATAACATTTTTCATGGCTTCTTTTTTACCTTGTATTTTTTAAATATTAATTTATAAAGTTATCTGCCTACTCAAAATTTTACTATCACATATAATATTTTAATATTATGAATCACATTAATATTATTGAACATCTGGTTATTTAACTTACATTATTTTTGAATATTGATTCATATTTCAAATTAAATGAAGCTAAAATATTCATTATTTTATAAAAACAACTTCAAATAACCTTTAAAATTGTTGTCGTTATCTTATTTTCTTAAATCTCTGAGAGATGATTAATTTTCCCGATATAATTTATAACATAAGAATAATAATGATGTTATAAAAAAGAAGGAAAAAAGGTGCAGCTAATGTACAAATTTCAAAGATATAATTTATAGAGGGACAAAAAATAATAACGAAGTGATTTGACTCCTTCACAAAATCTAAAATTATGAGTAGATTCTGAGGTACTTTCTCCTTAGAAACTACTGAGTAGAGAATCTAGATGTTTCTTAACTGTAATAGCCAAAATAAAACTAGTCGAATTGAGACAATTTAAATCCAATTTTTCAAATTCAAGTTTTCTTATTTTAATATTTTAATTTGAGATACTTCGATTATTTAGCATATAAGTTATTTTATAATAAAAGATTTTATTTGAATAAAGAACTGTTTCATTAACTGTTTCAAAAATTCTTATTTTTCATAATTATAATCATTTCAAGTATCGCTTTGTTTTGTGGAGGAAAATTAACTCGATTATAAAGTATTTTACATAAATTTCTATTTAAAAGCAACAACAAACAGTTTATCAAACATTAATTTATACCTTTTAAAAAATATGACTTTTTATTATTTCTTACAATATATAGTATTATCTATTAGAGACAAGATAAAAAAGTACAAATATGTTTTGTTACAGCGGTTAATAGTAAATAAAATATTATTTAATTAATAAAGAAGCTACGCATTAAAATATCATAACATTACAATCTAAATTAAATTTTTTTATTCTGAATTATATTTTCTGATCGAAGATTAGTTACCATTATAGTGAACATCGTGGATTGTATATTTTGCATTAAGATTTACCAAATTTATACTTTTTTATATATAGGACAGAAAATTCATAAAAGAAGTTATAAGGTATATAATACAAAAGAGAAAAAAATAAAGTACGAGAGAAAAACGTCAGAATGAGCAAATGAATGAATTAATCAATCAAAACGAAAGTTGTTTATTGCATACATAATAAAATTATATTATATATTGGCTACAAATGTGATGTGTCTGTTATCAATTAAAAAGTCCTTTTGCAATTTTTCATATTCGACTGTTACATGGACTTGTAAACACAATGAATAAGGAATCCTTACTTTGCTCTGTGCAAAATACTTTCATTATTTTGCATCAACTTTCCTTCCACCTCAAATCCAGTTTCCCTTTTCTATATATCCGGCTTCCCCTTCGCTATTTGTAAATTTATTACCACATTTCAAAGCTATCTAGCCGTACCGCATAAAAAAGGTGTACGCGTTACGTGTCTGATTATGCACTTGTTGTAAGTTTCATTCCGTGTTTTACCGACCTATTTTCTGTACCTTGATGTGCTGTCACTCGTATACCTTTGTTCACCAAACTAATACTTTTGTAGCTTTTATTGGAAATCCGTACATCATAGTATAAATATTTATATCAGATTGATAGAATCTTTTTTCATAGATTTAATTCCTCTATTTTTATCTATTTCGACGGTAAGTAAGCGTACTATTAAATTTTATTTTAAAAATTATAAGCAGTTGTTGAAATCCTAGATTCTCATAATTGATTGCATGAATTTTCATATTTTCTTTCAAATATAAAATATATTATTGGAAAAGATTTTATTTTAATATTTATTATATTAGTACAGAATAAACTTATCAAATTAGAATTGTTATGTCTTTTTTTATCAGTTTTTGGCATTTTAATTTTGGAATTAATTTACTTTAATGAATTAAAGTATAGTATTTTATTATATAAATATTTATTTAAACCTCGATAATATAATTTTTTAAATTTTTAAATTAACTGTAAAGAACTTTTAAAAACGAAAATAATAATATGAAGATGTTAAATTAATTCGTTCAAATGATAAAGTATAGTATTTTAAATAAAAATATGTATTATAATGCACTTTAAAAATTTTAATATACTTATTTTTTCTTAAATAGTCGCTAGAATAAACATAAATAAAATTTTGCTATATCTGCAGTTAAAAAATAAATTTCATATCTATAAGCAAGTTAATTTTTAATTACAGTAACTTATCAAATTTATTTTCTAAAAAAGTAATAAATCCAATTTCATTTTTTATATTAAAATGAAAATTAATTAATTATGCTTATGATTCAATTATAACGTAATAAATACAAAATAATTTTTTGAAATTTAGTAATCCATTTGTATATGTGTTCACAAATTATCTACGGAAAAAAATGTAAATTCATATTACAGTACCATCATTGTAGGAACAATAATGAAATTCTAATATATCTGTTTAATATATAAAATTATTTATATAATATAATGCATTCCATGAACCCATATGATGATGTGAGCGAACTTACGAAATCTTTATAGAAAATATTTATACATGAACGTTGAAAGAAAATTTTGCAGTTTTAATTTAAGTTTAGTTGGCGAAACTCCATATTTTGAGAATCTTGGATAAAACTGAAGATAGAATGTTTAAAGATTGACACATAAAATACATAAAATAATTAATACATTTTCTAAAAATATCACAGCTGATAAATTGAAAGGTTTCACTGTCAACAGCGTAGTTTCAAATATAAATAGAGTATTTTTTATCATTGTGTAAGATTAAGTAAGATTAAATGTGGCAAATAGTTAAGTAATACAAAGTTTTATAAAAGCTGCTCTAATAAACGGATATATATAAGAAATTAATTCATCAATAAGAAAAATAAAAGTTGAAAACAAAATATACAATGTCTAATATATAAATATATGTATTAATTGTGAATAAATTACACTTTTAAAAGTAATATTTATATAGAAATATTCATAACTATTAATATTTTTAATGTTTATAATATTATACATTTCCAATTCCAATAAATTCAAGTATTAATTATCTTATTCAGAGTTTTATAGTTTTAAAAACTTATTAAAAATGAACTTAACATCATAGATTACGATAATTATAAAAAATATATTAAATTAGCACACTACTATAATACAACAAAATAGAAAAAATTTAATTCTTATATAACTATTGTAAGGTAATACTTGAAGCTTGTTAAGAATAAATTAAAAATGACTTAAAGATTCATTCACAAAGAATTTGGATAATAATACAAGATTTTTTAGAAATAAAATATAAAATGAAAATCGACATTATTCTTTTTGATAAATATTTCAATCGAAAAATCAGTAGAGTTTATAATTGATTTTATTTCGACGATCGTGAATAGCACACAATATATCTCTTGCAATATTTTTCCTAATTAAAGTATTGTAAATTTTTCAGTACACAGAATAACTAAAAATAATATCTTCTATTGTTGTTGACTGGTATATCTTCATTTTGCAACACAAAAAATACACTACTTTGCTAATCTACCTACTTTCATCGATTAAATTGTTCGATAATTAGTCACGCAGATTCAAACTTTTTCAAACGCAGACTGTAAATACAAGCTTGTTTCACCAGACATTTTGTAAGGCGAGGAACTCTTTTGACTTCAACTTTTTATAAATTGCTTAGCATAAAGAAAATTTTCTACCATTTGATTTTATATATTTGCATTGGGGTTTCATGCTGTGTTGAGGATCATTTCTATCTCGAATTTATGTTTAATATTGATGAAATATATACTAGCTATGTAATTATATATTGATAGATAAAATTTTTCTTTGCTTAAATTTTTTTATTGATTTGTTTTATTGATATTTATTCAAGATAAAACGATATAGTAAAATTATAAAATATATTTAGATAAGAATTTTTTCTTCAGATGCTTAAGCCAATATATATTAATTATTAAGTATTAGTTATTCAATTATTATATGTTATGTAAGAATGAATATTAATTATTTAAATGAGTTTATTTTAAGTTATACTATTTTTATAACAAAATTAAAATAAATATCTTATAATATAATTTACACTTAATGCTCGTGAAGTTTTTCAGTGATACAAGCTTTTCTTTTTTGTTTAGGGAATTCTTAGTTTTTAACACATTCTTCTGATGTTATTTAAAAAATGTCTAATTTTATTACTTCCACAAAATATCTTAGTCTTTTACATTAAATTATATTTACGAAAAATTTAAGCTGAATTGTATGAAAAAAATTTTAGTTATTTTTTATTCAGGTAGGAAAAGTGAATAAAAAAAAAAGATAATTGTATTCTATCAATATTTTATAATAATAAAAGTTTAAAACATTAAGTAAATTTTTACTTTTAATATTACGTACAAAATATGCCATTTTTTTATTTCAATATTCAAAATTTTATGAAATAAATTATCTATATTCATTATTATTTTTTCAGCTATATGATATAATTATACAAACTGTAATGATAAATTGTTTAAAATCGAAGGTGATTATTCATGAAAAAAGTAGTTTAAAATTATGAGAAAAATAAAAAAGATTAAAATTAAAAGCTATAAAGAAAAGAGAAAGAATTTTTTTAATTTTCGCTAAATTTTGTTCTATATAAATGTTAAATATGCTTTTTTTAAGCATTTCGATACATACAGATATATGACTACATAAATGTATGGACGTATACCGTTTAAAATATCTGGAAACATTTTAGCTTCATTTAATATATTTGGGATTTTTATTGCAATTCGTTCGAGATTGTAAATAAAAAAGTCAATTACAATTACATTATTTGATATAATTTTATTTAATAACTATCGAACACTTTTAAATACTATTAAATTTTAAAAGTTTCGTTAATTTATTTATTTATTTTTATTTGAAACTTTACATTATTTATTAATTAATTAAAATTCGTAAAATTAATTTTAACGCATACAATTTTTTACAATATTTTTATTATATTATATTTGTAAAACTATGTGATTTTGGTAAATCACTGCTTAAATTTTCTTCTGAAATAGAACAAAATGTATCAATATTACCGATGGTATCTTGAAACATATAAAAATAGCTTATATTTAGAATTGCAGATCGCGTTGATTTCCAACAGCGCAGTTGACGTCCTCTTTCCAATGACCTGTGTTCATATTTAATTCCTTGCATTTTCTTCGTAAACGAAAATTTTCCGTAAAGGCAGATTTCTACGTCTCTCTCGGACAGCCTGTTTTCGCGCTTGTCTACTCTTACTTAAATTAACCACCATCGTGAATATAAAGGCGCACGCCGGGCAGGGGTTAGCACCATCCTCGAGGATGAGGCATCTCTCGTGGTCCGGGCTCCTGTTTATGACGGGCGTCTTCGTCCTGATGCAGCTAGTATGTCCCGGATTGACGCAGCGGCAGTCTGCAGTGGCGCGCAAACAAAGGCACTACTTCTTACATTGTGAGTACGAATGAATTTTAAATGCGTTTAAAGGATTTCTTTCTTTTTTATCACTCTTTTAGTCACTTGGATACCAAAGAGATACTTCCTATAATTTTAATTTACTGTTTACAATCTTTATTATTCAATCTCTCACTTTTACGAACTAACGTAATTTTTGCTCTTATATAACAGTGATAAAACAAAAGATAAAGAATCGTAATGGCTACAGGTATGGATTATAATTCTGGTCAAAATAAGTTTATTTTTATCTTCAGTAAAGTCAAATTTTTATAAAACTTAGTAGCTTTTATTGATGGATTGATAAATGAGTTTTCAATTTATTTATATATGATACTATCAATATCATACTGACTTAAGTACAAATTAAACTGTAATTAATTTCATTAGTTATCTTTATTAAATATAACCAATATTTAATATTAATAATATTTGAATTTGAAACTTAAAATAATTCTATAATTTGAGAGGAGTGCATAACTACACTAATAAGCGTATGTGTAAATATGATTTTAAAAAGGCCAAGATGTAGATTAATAATTAATCATTTTGTCATATTCTTAGAAAATGTCTTATATACAGTCTTATTAATCAATATTCACTGAATTTCATAAATTATAATTGATATAATCAGATTTTTTAAGCTTATTAGTTTGAATTGCATATCCGTTTCAAGTCAATTTCTGTTCACAAGAACGGTAACTTTTTTAATAAAATAATAAAATCTTTTTTTAATATATCGGGTATTATTAAATTTAATTAATAAATTTGTGTTCTATATTCTAAAAATATTAAATTATAAATAATTTTATCAATACATTCATATCTTACTATAATGAATTGTTTTCTTAATAAATTTTTATTTAAATTTAATAATTGGTATTTAGTAAAAGGTATACTTCAATATTAATTGCAATACTACGAAAAAATAGATGTTTATTTTATATTTTTTTTGTAAAGTAGTTTTAAGATACGTTATGGATGTTATATTATACTAAATACGTAAATAACTTTTAAGTTTATAATAATAAAAAGAATATTAGATGTTTCAATTTAATAATAAATAATAATACAAATAAATTTTTATAAATCATATACTAATTATTTATCAATATGTTATTTGAAAATTCCGTATTATATATAGGTATTTCTTTATATTTATGAATTATCATAAACAGATTATTTAAAGAATGTATACATACTTATAACATATTTGGAATATTTATAGTGATTTAATAATTTCTTAATTTATTTATACGTTATTATATTAAAATTTAATAGAATGAATTTTTTTATTGAATATTTGTATTTTATCACATGAAAAAATCACGTAAATTGGTAAAATACGATGATTTCATACTTTCTTAACTTAATATGAAAATGTACGCGATAGTTCCTTACAAGTAACATTTCCATTTTTTTATATTTTATTAATAAGTAATAGATTTTTATTAATATTAATGTATTAAGATTAAATTTTATTTTTCTTAAGACAAAATTAGATTAGTTAGTAATTGTTAAATGAGATTTTTAACATTCTATAGTAGCTTGTTAACACAGTAAATGTTTCAATAAAAAACAGAGTCAAGAAAATTATAATAAAGTTTAGAATCTTTTTAAATACTTTGTAATCAAACATATACATATAATTTAAAAGAAAGCAAAATATATTTAAAATTAATAATATTTTCTGATTTTAAAATTCTTTTTTTATATTTTTATTTGATAGAAAATTATTTTATTTAGCTTAATATCTAGATATGAATTTCAAACGATATTTGAATGGAAAATATTTAGAAAGTAATTCACTTTTGAACTGTTTAACATTTGGTACATGATGCAATGTTATTGTTAGTGAAGTTAGTTTAGAAAATTTTTAAAGACCCCGATGAAAAATATAAATCATGAAAGTATGGCGAAATTAACATATAAAGAGTATTATTTTAAAAGTACATCCGAATTAATATTTTTTGCGAATATTAAAAAAAAAAGGAAGTTTACATTACAAAAACCATTAAAATGCAAAATACATTGTAGGAGTAAAAAATAACAGCTGCAAGAAAATAGATAAAAGAATGCTCAACGATAACAACAAAAATTAACAAAATGAGGAAAAGAGGTATATATATAGAAAGAGAGAGAGAGAGAGAGAGAGAGAGAGAGAGAGAGAAAAGAGAGAGAGAGAGAATGAGAACGATTGTTAAAAAAGTAAAAAATCCTACTTGTAACTAGAAAAAGCAGTTTCAGTGTCATTTATCTCTATCCCTATGTTCTCGACCTTAATTACATATTCATGTTTATTATAACATAATGACTTAGATAGCTACTTTATTTGAAAACAGTGAACTATTTACGTTGCTTTCACATAGATTTAGCATTTATGCACCTTTATTTCACGTTCTACTCGTTACTCATTCTTTTGCTTGCGCATAAAAAAAATAGAGAGAGAAGGGAGAGAGAGAGATAAACAGACGAACGCTCGTTTCTAGCGTTTTGTATACCATGATTTCCATAATTACATTAGCATACTACCTTTTTCCGGGAGTGGTGACCGCCTCTTACTACCTACTCGAACTCTCTCACTCTATTTTCTCCCTTTTGTTCTGTTTTATTTTTATTTATAATTTTACATCTAATTTTCTTTGTTTATTGTTTTCTTCTTCCTACTGTATTGTATTCTCTATATTTTTCTTCCTATTTTCCTATTTCGCACACTTTCTATCTATTTATATACGTTAGCTATTCTTCTTTTTAAATATTCGCTTTAATTATACAGGCAATTATATTATTCTTATTATGTATATTAACATATAATATTATTTTTTTGGAGAAATTATTAATTATGTATAATAAAATTAAAATTTTAACAATCATATTTGCTAGTTTTACATATTTTAAAATTTGTTTTTGATTTTAAAATCTTGTAAAAATAAAAAATATTTGAATATACAAAATAGATCTGGTATACTTAATTTGTACAATTATTTGTTTCAACAGTTATGTGTATTTTGTTTAGTTTTTGAAAATTGATATTTAGATTATTATTCCTTTATATATTTATAAGTTGTGTAATATTTAAAATACTAATTATTACAATGTACATCAATTAATTTTGAGGAATTTTATTATCAATTGTATATATATTTTTTACATTTACAGTCTACAAAGCTAAATATAAATATATAAATACTCGTATGAATCGTGGATTTTTAAAATCTTATTGAAGATTTATGAGTTTTAAGTTATAACATAATTAATTTGCACTAGTATTTAGTTTTAATTTTAAATAAATTTTATAACAAAAGTTTCATATTATTTTCTTTTACAGGTACAATATAAATATTAAAATTATATTTAAAATTCGTTAATGACATTATTTATTACAATGTTTTAATAAAATATACATTTCAATATAGTTCAATGATTTATCAATGAAAACGTTGTTAAATAATAATTCTAACAAATAAAATGTAAGCTCAAATTTATTATAAAGTACTCAGAATATTTCAATTATACCATTAATATATAAATAGTAATTCTTTGAATTTGTATTGGCGTAGCTTTTTTTTTAAAGATTATTGGCAACTTGATTTTCTTTTTGGCTTGATTTGATTTAATTCAGATTTTCTTCACTTACTCCGTTTTCTCTTTCTCTCTCTTTCTCTCTCTCTCTCTCTCTCTCTCTCTCTCTCTCTCTCTCTCTGTTTTTCTTTCTATTATACAGGTTTTCTAACTTCAGCTTCAATTACGTCGCATTCAATATTTTGGACAAGTATTGAGCCTTTGTTGAATTTAACGCGAAAGGCTAAATTCAGTTATTTTGGTTTTTTCGCGATTCCTCAAAACGTACCCTATTCGTGTACAAAAATATGACTGCATGAGTTCTAATTCGTATATATGGCTCGCTCGAATGTTTCGCAGTAATGGGAGGACTCAAAAACCCGACAACGGTCATGTTTATCAAAATGAAGATTGTAGTGGCAATGATCGTGCTCGTCGCACTCATCGTCTTCACGATGAATGGGCGCCGTAGCTGTCTTTCACGATTTGCCAGAATTGGTTTTTAAAGGAAATTTTCAGTCGCAATATCCAAAACATCCTCCATATCAATTGATCCAGCACGAACTACTTTATAGACATGGTAGGTCAATCTTTGATTTTGATAACTAGGAACCAGTAATAAGTAATTTTAACATAATTTATATATATTTCGATATACTTTTGGATATGATCAAGACTATATTTTAACGATTTCACGTAATTTATAAAATTTAATATATTAAAAAAATTGATCGACTAATGTTTTTATATTTATATTATATATTATATTCATACAACATTTATTTATATTTTTTTAAACTGTAGAAACACATATTTGTGGGTTAATTCGTAAACATATTAAACGAGTAAAATTTTTTATTGTGGATAATAAGGATAATAGTTTTATTTTAAATTGATATTTTCAAATATCAGACTCAAAATAAGTAAAAATTATATTTCAATTTATATCTACAAATTATTTTATAAATGTTAATTATTTATCATAATCATGAAAATATGAATTTACTTTGAATATAATCTACTAAAATGTTTTTTAATGGAATAAGCTCTAAGTTATGGTATGTTTAATTATTATTAATTAATTTTTAGTTTACTATTAATTTTTTTATAAATTTATTGTAAATATTATATTATATATACTTGGAGTTATTTTATATGAAGTTTTCTTAAATAAATAAGGAATATTTCTTAATAAAGTCATAATTTACTCTAATTTAAGATTACAGATATTGTTTATCAGTGAAATTTGAATGTGTGGACATAAAGGTATAAATTATTTTATTCTAAAAAGAGAAATATATTTAACTTTTAAATATAGTTTAATTACATTTTTTCAGTTTTTGGTTTTATTAAAAAATAATTTACATAGTTGATATTTGGTCTAAACAATAAAAATGAAGACATCAATTACTCTGTTAATGTGCTTCTGTTGGTTCTCAAGAGTTTATATCCATCTATACACTTGGTATTTACTAAATACATTTATGAATATTTTTATAAAGAAAATACAACTATATATAAATAAGTTTTGAGAGAAAAAAAATGTACAGCGAAATCATCTTGCTAAACATTGCTGTATTATAGAATTATTTATTAAAATATTCTAAGTTTTCATAAGAATTTACATGATAGGTTCGATTTTAATTCGATTATCTCTATAAAATATTCCCTTTAGAGATATTCAATATAATACTTATAATAGTACAATTAATGAAATATAATGTTCTTATTTTAATAAAAAATATAATAACGTGTAGTCAATAATCGAAATATACTATATATTAAATTCGATTTTATAAAGTTTTTAAAAAACAAACTAATATTAAAAATGGCAAATTTTGAAAAATTAAATATATCTTTCTATATCGTTGACAAATTATTCATTGTCGATAGTGTTAACATAATTCGAAATATTCATATTTAATTTCGTTTTTTGAATAATATTTAAGTAATTAATATGCTAATATTCTCGCATTTACAAATTGGTAGATAAAATAACGAGAAATATATTTCCTTGTTTGATCGGACTTGTGTTCATTCGAACTTGTGCATAGATAAATTAAACTAGAAATTCAAATTCAAATTATTAGTGATACATTTACTAAATAAATTGTAAATTTACAATATGTAAAATAATACAGAAAAACAAAACAAATACAGAAAACTTGAAATTAAAACATTATTATATGAAAGTTTTATCAAAATATAAAATTAATGTATCGAAATTAAAGTAATAGAAATTATTTAATTTTGACTGGATACGTACATTAACATAATATTCAGTATGAAATTTTTAACCTAACAAGAGCCTGATTTTAGAATATTGTTTGAATTTGTATAACTTGACTTAGCTTTAAGAGTTTGGGGAATTATGGAAATACATTAGACGCTTTCTCAGATTTAACTAATAATAAAATAATTTTTAGCCCTTAATTGACCATTCATATAGTGGTTAACAAATCGAGTATTATTTTACTAAATATTATAACATGAAATAAAGCATTTTATTAATATTTCAGGAAATATGATATTCTTATTAAAAATATAATTAATGAAAAAAATTATAAATTTCTTTAACTTGAAAAATATTACTGTATTTAATATATTTAATAATAAATGAGATGATCCATTTCAGTAAATAAATGGGAGAATACACCTAATTTATGATTAAGAGATGTAATAATTTTAATTTTAATTATAATATCTAAACAAAAATTTTAAAAATATTTTGATATATATATATATATATATATATATATATATAATTAATATTAGATGTAAAATCATTTATTTGCTATTTTTATAATACTATTAAGTATCATTTATGTTTATAATTTTAAAACTACGTACACATTCATGAAATCAAATGATTTAGATACGAAGAGTAATAATGGAATCCCCGTTATTACACGCATATCTAGATTTTGTGGTAATAGCTTATAATATTGAAGAATTCAATTTATACTGTAATTTTCATTCGTCTTTTCATTTTAGTCATACTATAGAAATTTTAGTCATAATATAGAGTCATTTTAGTCATAATATAGAGAAATTGTTATTATCAAAAGCGAAAACTGATATCTAAAGCATTAAAATAAATTGTATATTTTTATTTTTATTCATATTAACTTTCTGCTCAAAATAGAATATATTTCGATTGAATTAATAATTTAATATATAATCAAATAATAAACCAATATATATTATAGAAATAAAATTTATTATAAAAATTATTATAAATTATTATAAAAATAAAATTTAAAATAAAATTACTAAATTTTATAAAAATGATTTATCTAGATTTACATCTGATTTTTGTTTCTTTAACGTATTACCATTTCAAATTAATTAAGGAATTAACTATTCTTATTATTCTTTTAGAACTGTTTGAATATTTTTTTAAATTACGATTTTAAATAACATTATGTTAATCATAAAAGCAAATATTGCATCAATTTTTCTGAATTTATATAAAAAAATTTTTTATTATATTAGAAATTCTAACTTTATTTTTCAACTTCAATTTTATTTTATTAATTACGGTGAAAGATCATAAAATTAATTTTATCCTGTTGGGTATAAAAAAATATTAAAATATTAAAAAATGCATTCCTCTATTATATTTATATATTTTTCCAAATTTTTTATTAAATCATTAACTTCACGATTTATACATAAAATAAATTATTTAATTTTTAAAAAATATTAGCAAACATTATATTTTAAGTAGGCAGAGAAAAAATTAATAATTTTATTTTACTACAAAATAATTAGCATGTATATTTTTTAGACAAAAATATATAATTTTTCTTCTTTTAAAATTAAAAAATTGTATATTACATGTTCTCTAAGTGTACTTTAAAGGTTTTTGAAAGTTACTGAAATATGAAATTAGTATATATGTATATTACTATACGCAATTTTATTTTTATTGTTATATATTCATAACAATTTTAAATTTTATATATATAAGATACAAGTAATTACTTATATCGATGTTTTGTATAGAAAGTATAAAATTTGATTTTTTTAACTTCATAGGTAAATTTTTATTTAATTACAAATTAAAAATATTTGTTTTTTTAGAAAAGTACTTTATGATTATTTATTAGAAATCAAATTTTAGGAATATATTGTAAAAAATATTTTATCTATCTATTACAAAAAATTAAATTAAATATTGATTCTGTATTCGTAAATTAAATTATTTTTAACCTTTATTAAACATATATAAAAAAATCTAATTGAAATTTCTTAATAAGATGTTATATTTTCTTTTCTTATTCTACTAAGCTTAGGATTAGAAAACTATTTATTTACCAGCAGTTTTATAGTATTTAAACCTTTCATAGTGTTGGACACATATAATAATTTTAACGTGATTGAAATGATTTTTTAATTCTCTAGTGATTATTTTTTAATTTCTGAACTTACTTAATTTCGACATATTTAAAAAAAATTTATTACTGTACAAATTTTGTCATTATCTTTAATTTTCAGAAATTTATTACTTACCTGTTTCCATTATTTTTATAGCACTCTAATATAATTAATTTTTGATGTCACAGTCCTTTTACTCTAATTTGATGCACTTGATTTTTTTCATAATTAAAATTAGTAATGTAATAAATAAGTTTTAGAATTTCATTTCATTAAATTAAAAACAGTTAGTTTTATTTCTGTATTTAAGAACTTCACATTTATTCTTATACAAAGATAAAAGATTTCTATATCTAGATTATTATTCGAAATGCTTTGATTCACATGATTTACTTTCAGTTTACATATTAATTAAAAAATTTATTAATTTGAAAGCTTTTTTAGTACATTATCTGGAATAATGATTATAATTAATGACTTTTAATAAAGAATATTGATTAAATTATATTAAATATTGATTAAACTAGGAAGTTTCTAATATCTAATTATAAGATACTGTTAAATGTTCATAGTGCAAATCCATTGCATTCTTGTTTTGTACTTACCGGACTCAAAGTTTAACCTTGGTTATCTCACTATTGTAAGTACTATTTTAATAAGCAAACTTGTTTAATTGAAAAAGCTATTCTATTCAAAAAATGTTTATAGAATTTTTAATTTTAGAAAGTAAAAATTGAGTTTATTTTTTACAGTTTTAAAAACTATGTAAACTAACTAGAAATATATCTATTTTGGTATGTGCAGATTTTTATCGTTCTTTTTTAAAATTGGTATAATATTATTTTTAAAATAATGTTAAGTTTTTTTTAATTGTTGATTGTCATAATTTATACTGTGCAATACATTTTAATATCTTAATTCATTCATATAGGAAATTTGTATGATAATAAAAAACTTTTTTAATTGTAATCAATTATTGTGTAATTATTTTAATAAATATTCAAAATTTTCAATACTTTTTAATATAGTTAGAACATTATCGCTTTAATTTTAATTATGTTAATAATGTTAATGTTTCATCTTATGAAATATATATTTATTCTTGTATAAAAAGAATGTAATGTTTATTTTTAGTGTTTGATTTTTACTAAAAATCAACAATATGTGGTATAGAAATATAATTTAATATTATGAGAATTTGTATAAAATTATAACAATATAATTATTTTTATACAAATAAAATTTCATACGAATTTTCGAAATATGATCTTACAAAGAAAAAAGCATTTTAATGTTTTAATATTAAAAAAGTCAATTGATATATATTAAAAAATGTGCGATCGAAATAGTTATTTAATCTAATAGTAGTACACTATTTTACAAAGTTATAACTTAAAATCTTTTATTTGGGTATTTCAATTTTTATATATTTGAATAATATATGAATTATTAACTGAAATACGGTTATCATTTATTTGAATTAAGTACAAATATAATATATATTAATAATAAATATAAAAGTCAAATATATAAAAATAGTAATTCTTTTTATTTTTAGGAGGAATAATTTTTTTTGTAATAAATTTATTTATATTATATACAATTATAAAATGTAATTTAATAATTTATTTATAATATACGTTTTAAAAAATAAATTTAAAATATATACAATTTTCAACCATGTATATTGTATTAATATATATATATATATTTTTTTAATTTAAAAAATTAGTTATATTTGAACCAATAAATTATTTCTAATATTCTTTAAAAATAATAAACACTAACATGGTTGAAATTAAATATTTGTATGTAGAAACATCTGTGGAAGCTGATTAATTATGATACTTGTTTATAAAATCTTTTCTCAAATTACTATTACTATAATAATTAATTGTTATCCAAAAAATAAGTAGAAATATTCATAAAAAGTTATTCATAACATATTTTTAATTTATTGTATATTAACTTTGCCATTTTTTAAAAATTATTTTTTATAATATTAGCTTCATTTTAATATTTGGAATATGTATTCTCAATAAATACAAATAAAATATATATAATTTAAATAAAAATTTTTATTTAAATTAAGAATAATTAACATTAAATTTTTTAATTAAAATTAAAAATTTTAAATCCTTCAATATATAAATGTAAAAAGAAGAAATATTATTATTTTAAAGTTACAATTTCATCTAATCATGACATCAATAATTCTATGAAAATTAAGATATTTTTTTAATATTATATTTTTCATAATTTGTATCCTATTGCTTTCAAGCTAATGAATATTAAGTTTCTTGAATATTGAAAACTTTATATAGAATTTTCTTTGTTTTTTTTCAATATTTCTAGAATTCAAATTTATAATTATAAACACACAATCCATAAACATATACATTTAGGAACGTGCATATAAGCATAAAAATACATTGTTATATAAATAATATTGTACAGGATATCCAACTACTATTCCATTGAATCATGTGAACTATGAAAATTATGAAAATGATTGGTTAATGATTGGAGATGGAGGAAGAAGTCTAGTCAAAATTGAGAGTTTATATTTTAAATATGGAAAAGTTTTATTACAAAATTTTTTAAATCGTAGAAGGGAAACAATTAAAAAAGAAATTTTTTTAATATTGATAATATGTAATTTAAAAATCAGGCTAAGTAAATCTTGTATAGAATTTTAAAAACTAACATGCTTTTTTATTTACTTATTAAGAACCAAGTGTTTCTCTTAAAATCATTCGTAAAAATTAAATATATAAATGTTATTAACATTATTAATTGTAAGTCATAAATATAATTCAAAATCTATTCGAGTTGCATTATAAAATTCTCCACATTGTCCTGTTTTTCGGACCCATGCTCCATTTTTGAAATATCCTTCTTTGGCCCACATTTGCATCTGTTCACTGGTATGTGGTCCATGAATTTTTGCTTTTTCTTCTTGTGACCATTTTAATTCCCAAAAAATTTTTCTGTTTACTATCTCTTCCTGTTCAGCTACATTTTCTACCTTGTTTGATGTAGATTCTATTTTTAAAAAGTCACAATTAACTATTTATTTAGGTTTTATAATTTAAAAAAAGTCTGAAAATAAATAAATTTACCTTCTGATATTTTTATTTCAATGATTTTACTTTTTTCTTTTGAAACAAAATCATCGGCAAACATATCCAATTTTGCTTCAATTTTAGATGGATGTGAATGTTTAGCAGCAAGTGTAATTTTTTTTTCAATTTGCTCATAATTCTCCTGATAAATATCCATATTTCCTGTTCGAGTTAATAGCTCATTTGCTACTTCTGTTAATTTTATAATATTTTTAGAAGTTTCATCTTCTGTTTCTACACTTGAATTTTTTTTCCACTTCCATCTCTCAGCTGATGTTAATTTTTTTTTTCCTTTTCCTGTAATAATATAAAACATAATATAATTTTCTTTAAAAGTCGACTATTTAAAATATAATACCATAATAATGTAATACTATAAGCTTAAAAATGAAAAAGATAATAATTTAATAATTAAATATATATTTTTAATTGTACCTAATCTACATAAGGCTTTTGAAACAGTTTCACCAGGTTTAAGGTATTCTAAAATTTTTTTATAAAGTGGCGTTGAATCAAACATAAAATCACTTTCTTCATCACTATCATCATCTGTATCTTCTTTCATTGCATCATCATTTTTAGATTTAGGCATAGATTTAACCTAAATAAATAGTATATTTTATGAATTTTTAAAATATTAAAAATTAAATCATACTATTTCAATCTATTATATAGAATACAATAGTTTTAATTAACCTTAAGCCAATCGATATTATCTAACCAATTATCACGTATTTCCTTTTCCTTTTTCCAGTGGTAATGTCCTTCTTTGTCAAAATGACCTTCTTCTAATTCTTCTTTCATATTAAATGCAGTAAATCCGATATTCGTTTCCGGTGCTGATGGCCCATCCTCTACACCTATATAATGTGAAATAAATAATTTATTGAAATATATAATATCCTTCAACATATTCTTTTTTGAATAAAATATGATAAATCATAATACACAATTCTTAAATTCTTATAATTTTTATGTATCAAATAATAAATAGAACACTTAAATTCGAAATATAAATATTCAAATTGATTTAATCTAAAATTTACCTTCAATATCATTTTCATGCATAATATCATAATTTTCTTCTTTTGCTTCATCATCTTCTTCATCTGAATCCAAAGAATTCTGGAAATTAGATTTTTTACTATCCAAAATAAATTCGTTTAATTTACGTTTAGACATATTTGTAAATAAATAATTTATATGAGAGTAAAATTTAAATCTATTTGTAATATTGATATAAAACATTTATTATAATAACAAGATATTGAGATCACGTATTTGAAATATAGTTGTGTTCAATTCTAAATGTAAAAAGTAAAGGTTAGGTTTATTATATCAAAAAAGTGCTATAGACCAGAATCTTTCTGTACAGGAAACATAGATTTCACCTTTATCAACAATGGGTAAATTATGATGAATATGGTTGTATTTGCAAAAAATATACATTTTAGTACATGCTTTTAATAATTTCATACTCAATTAGAACATTTCAAATCTTGTTTTTAGAAAATACTATTAAGTTTATTACTGCTAAACACTTTTTCGTAGTATTAATTTTCATATATTTTAAAATATATTACGTTTCGATTACATTAATATTTTGTAACATAAAGTCTTAGAAAAAAATATTGATTAGTTAATTTTATTCAAAATAAATAACTAATATTTTGAAACGTATATAAAATTCTATTAAATACGGTAGTAAATATGTTCTCGGTACTTTTTTATATACTTATAAATGTAATATATTTAAATATTATTTTATGGAAATAAATTATTTCATACTACACATAAATAATTTGTCTTGAATAAGTAAAATTTTTAAAAAAAAGTGTATTAGTGTTACATCTCTTGATATATCAAATTCAGTATAAAACTTTTTTAAACAAAACTAAATATTTATAATAGTGTGATTTTTATATATGTATATATAAAATATAAATATTTATACATTTATAAAAAAAAATATTTTTTATATAGAAAAAAATAATGAGTGTGTAAAAAAATTGCGTATATTATTTAAAATTAATTATATACATAATGTTCAAGCTTACAAATTTAATAATTTCATTTGTAATTTTAATGTTTGAATATGCATTCTACTTTTTAACAATCAAAAAGAACATTTCTTATGATTACAGTCATCTGAAGAAAACTACATGAGTTATAAATTATGCAAATACAAATTATTTTTAAGGAAATTTATGGCTTAATTAATCTAAAATCTTATGGATTTATTAAAAAAGTGAAATAAAATTTAACTGTTAAATCCATAAAACAAAATTTTATATTTATTAAATAAGTAATGAAGCAAAATTAATATATAAGTAGATTATAAATTTTGTTAAATATAAGTAGATCCATTTAATTTTTCTGATTATTGTGTTTTAAAGGTTAAAGTGTCAAAAGTTTTTTTATGTTATTATTTAAAAACTAAATATGTAATTATTAAACAAGAGAAATTTTCAATACCTTTTTTAAATGTTAGAATCAATTGTTATACGGATATATAACATGTATATTATACAGATGTATATTATAATATACTGAAAAATATATGAAAATATGTGTAAAATATTAAATTTTATAATTACTTAAATTTAGTATAAATCAATTTTTAAAAAATAGATTTTATTATATATCATCTATTGCATTGAATTTCAAATATTTTTTGTTAATTTGTTAAATTAAATCAAAAGATCTGTATTATAAGACTTAATTTCAATAATTATGAAGTAATAATATGGATTATTAGAACATGTTTATAATTAGATTTTTAAATTAATAAAATTCTTATTATTATCTAAATGAGTATAGATAATTAAATTAAAAGTTGAAATATTTTTATAATTTTGATTTAAGATAATTGAAAATTATCGTTACTTATATGTTATTTTAGCTGTTTTAAAAATTTAAATAGTATTTATATATATCAATACATTATATTATTATGATTAAGATAAAAAATATTAATATTATAAAAAAGTCTTATAAAATAAATGTATTTAAATATGCTATTAATTTTGAGAATTATAAATTTTAAATTAAAATATTTTAAATATATGGATAAATAAAATTTTTATAACGTTAAAATTCAAAATTCAATAATTAGAATTTATGGTAGTTAATATATAATTTATAAATTTTTAAATTATTTTATTTAAATAAGAGTAAACTGACAAAATTTTTTATTATATTATATTATGTACTACAATTAAGCCTTACTAATTAGTTATTCCAACTAATAACAGAAAGTTTTTTGAAATTAAGATCATTCTCATATTTTTCAAATGTAAATTATTTATATTTTTTGTTATACATAATAGTTATCTACAAAAATATTTATATAATCAAGTCAAATAGTAAGATTTTTTAAATTTATTTAAATGCTTTTAAAATTTAATAAAAAGTTTTTTATCACGTAAAATATGATTTACAATAAATTAATAAATAAATTATATTTTTTGTAATGTTTTCATGTTTATATTTGTAAAATATATGAATATATATTTAAAAGAAAGAGAAAAGAACACATAACAATCTGAAAAGTATACTACTATTATTTTTCATTTTTTTTTTGTTGGGATTTTTATAATTTTTATGTTTACATGTTTATTTAAGAAATCAAGAGAAATGATTGATAATGTTAAGTTTTCTATTTGAAATATTAAAAGTAAAATCTTATGTATCAATAATTTTTAATATTTACAAGAATAAATGTATGAGTGATAATATATACATAATTTCAAATATTTAAGCGAAATTTGATTTGATTGTATTTTTATATTTGCTTGATAATTGTATTTTATTTACTAAAGTAGTTATTTTCAACGCTGTCTCTCCAGTGACAGAATTGATCTTATAAAAGCATTAATAAAAATCAGTGAATTTTGGTATATCAAATACTAATACAAGCCAAGATTGTATAATAGAATCGTAGTGTACAATGAAGTATATGAAATTTTAGTAGTAGAAAGAATTACAAATAATACTTTAATAACTTATGGAAAATAAACTTGTAAACCATCTTTTAGTAATAGTTCAGTTTAAGAATTGACTCAAGTAAGGTATAACAAATATTTGTATCCATATGCTATAATCTAATTAAAGTGAAAGTTGCTCACTAATTAAATAATAAATAACTAGTTTTATTTATTAAAATTTCGATTTTTAATCTTTATAAATAGAGATATTAAAAACTATATTTTATTTTTCAAAATTTGTATTTAAATTAAATTAAGTTGTAAATACTGATATAAATACATCTAATAATTAAGTATTAAGAATTAATTTTTATTGCTATAATAAAAATGAATTAATAGTTAGTCTTCCTAAACTTTAAAAGATTTTTAAAGTTTTTATTTCTTTTTAGAAATATTGCTATCATGAAAAGTATTTTTGTAAATTCATAAGCAGATAAACTTTATATCATTTTTTTAAATAAAGTAACTGGACTTCAAATATTTAAATGCATCTATTTCATTTTACTTATGCTTTAATATTTCTATAAAGTACAATTTTGTTTTATAGTTAGATATCATTGACGTCTTAAATATAGTCTATTTAGTTTTTTGGATATCAGAAATTTGTTTTTTTAAAAAAATATTGTACTTGAGTATTACATTAGCAGCATATTAAGAACATTTTTTTAATATTTAATTTTCATTTTTGTTTTATTTTTATTTCAAGGTTTAATAGAAATTTATCTAAATATGCTTTTAAATATTCTTAATTATATAATATTATTAAAATAATTATATATGTAAATGCATGGTTATATTACTCCATTTCGCCTTTTGATGAAGTAGGAGCTGTCTAAAAGTGTTTTGAGTATTTTTTGAACATAGTTATTATTGAGTGACTCGTAAAGCTTAATGTAGTTATATTGGATATTTATTAGCTTTATAAATATCGCAGCAACAGATTGTATTAATTTTATAGCTCTATTTAATATCAAATATAGCTTCAATTTCTGAATATATACAATATAATAGAATTATTAATCCAATATTGTATGATTTAATAATTAAATAAATTATATGATTTTATATCTTGTTTTTTTTAAAAAATCCTTTATTTAATGATTTAACTGATTTAATGATAATACTGTAAATTATATTTCATCTAAATTATTAATTTACAGAATTATTAAGAATCATAATTGTAGTTATAATAAAATGTATATGAGTAAAGTATTAAGTCATATGAAAGTCTATTTTTATATATACAAAAGAATTTTTTTATATTTACAGTATGTCAATATATACTAGTAGAAATAAAGATGAAAAGATAATGATCATTTCATGAAAAAAAAAGTCAATTATAAGATTACTATAATATATTATAGATAATATATAAATAATACGAATATATTAATAATTATGATCTATGAATGAACAAAGGTATATTTATATTAATACAGGGATAGTAAATATTTGATATTAATGATTAATTATAAAGAATTTATATATACATATATAAATAAAAAATAATATTATAAATTCACTGGTACTTATTGAATACTGCTTTTGTATTATTATAAATATATTGTCATCTTTTAATAATAATTTAACAACCAACAAAATTCTTTTAGATAATATAACAATTTTTTTATCATATTTTTGAAAATCAAAAATTAAATTGTATTATTATTATAATTAAATATTTTAAAAATTGTATATTTTATTTTCAATATAATAAAATTATAAATTTATAAAAAATTTACAACATTTTCTTGATATTTTGTTAACTAATCTAAATGCATCATCAATAAAGTATTAGTATTCAATGATATAAAATTTAGAAGGTTGGATAATGTTGTCTTTATATTTTTCTTATTTGATTTTTTACTTCTACCTTATGACATTCGGGATATCAATAAATTTTAGAGGCTATAAGTTTATCAGTGGCTTTATCGATTTAATGAGAAACTGTTTTTATGCAACTCAAAATGTCGCCCTCGAAGAAAAATATATCACTATAATCTTTACATGTCTTTCATGTATTTACATTCTTCTTTATTTAAATCTTCCAATCTTAATTGTCTTTCTAATAGTTTGATTTGAAGATTAATTATTTGATTCCACTGAGTTTATATTCATAATTTTACAATTAGACTTAATATAACTTGTCTTTCAAAACTATTTGATTTATAAGTCCTTCGGTAATATTTTATTTAAAATATTTATTTTAATAAAATTTTGGATTTAGCAGGAATTTGTGTTTATAATTTATAGAAAAAGAACTACTATTGTGAAGATAAGTTTTGTGAACATTCAGTGGAATTTGATGATCGACTAGTTGAATTATTTCAAGTTTATTATTGATAATCATCCTTAATTCAGTAATTACGTTGTTGCCTAAAATCGCTTGATAAGATATCGGAAATTCGTCTTTCATTGTATGAAAAATGGTCTCGTATAATTTATTATTAATTTATATGGATATAAAGCAATATCCAAATGTCTCACTATTCTCAGTAGATAAACCACTAGTCTTTACTTTGACATTGTCATAAAAAGCAACATTAGATAGGAGGTTAGAAAGTTTATATTTGAACAAGAAACTCTATATTTGAATAAAGCTTTTTGATTTTTACATTAATAGTAGATTATGCAGCTATTGGTTGAGAAGACATATTTGAACTCTTTAAATCAATTAATTTTTTATTATATTCTAATGTTCTGCCTTCAATAAACATATCTTCCCTGGTTCGGCAGTAACCAAAAAACGATTGGAATTTGGATTTAAATTGAGATTTTGTTTTCCGTTATTGTTGAATTGTCGTTTTCGATATTCCTGAATAATATGTTCAATATTTTTGCAATAGTTGCAACTTTTTATTTTATCATGCACAATATTATTTATATATTGTTTATTTATTTTTAGCCAACATTCGAATTCTAAATGTCATAATATTTTAGAAAAATTACAATTTTTAAATGATTTGTTTTGTCGATAGTTGCTTAAAAATTTATTTGAATTTATATTGTAATTATTTGTATGCAATTTAAATCTACAATGGGACTAAATGTCCAGATTTTTTACAATAGTTACAAAATTTATACTTCCGTATGTTTAAGTTTCGAAATTTGTCGATTTCTATTAAAGATTTTTGTTCAATTTTTTCAACAATCGCAAATTGGACAGTATCTTAAAAACAGTTGGATTTTTGTGATTTTACAATAATCGCTATATCCCTTTTTAAATCTACGACAAAGATGTTTAATGCTTGCATTTTTAATAAATTTACATATACGGCTCGATCATAGTTGAAAGTTTTTTATCTAAACTATTTGTAATTTATATTCGATTTCTAATTAAAGCGTACGTTGTGTTGCATTGCCGGTAGTGAAGTAGAACAGCAGCGTTATCGAAAAAGTCGTCCATTGATCTTCGACTCGATTTAGCAGAAGCAATGATGTTAAAAAATCAGCGATGATATAATAGTTAGCGATGATGTAGTAGATTCAACGATGATGTGTTAGATTGAATAACGATATGGTAGAATTGAAGATACAGTGATGAACTCTTATCCATCTTTCCATTTTCGAATAAGGATTTTAGTTCTTAATTTTTAGAGATATTACGGGGCTTGGACACAAGTTTATTGCCTCACAAAATATCTAGCACTTCTGATACCAGTTGTAAAGAGTTGTTGTCGGACAAACGAGTTACTCGTTTTGTATATGATTTAATAATAGTAATGTATTTATTAATATAAGTTATATATTAAAGATATAATTACTTGGTATTGAAATAGTAATATTCATAATGGAGACTTAGTATGGTCTGGACTTGATGTCTGCTATTTTTATCCTTAAAACAAGACGTGGTGCCTACATAAATATTGAGGGTTACAAGAAAGATATGAATCGCATAAGCGCATAAGATAAGAGAGATATGATGTGCAAATTACACTTGTTCAATAACTAGGATAGTTTGTCGTTATAAAGTAGTAAAAGGTGCCTATACAATATATATATATATAAATTGAAGGTTTCAAGTAGAATACGAGTTGCATAAGATAAGAAAGATGTGATGTATACATTACACAGCGATCCTATGTTTAAGGTTTAAAGGTCAGTAGGCAATTAATTTTGTAGATGGTATCAAGCGATAAGTGAATGAGAAAAGAAGTTAATAAGCACATAAGGTAATGTTCATGAGAAATTTTTTTTTTTTAAATTGTTTTAAACAAAAAGATATATTTGATTATAATTATTACAAGTGAATTTAAAGGTACAGCAATTCAAATTGTATATTATCATAAATAAAATTTTAAGTTAAAAATCTTGTAACATAAAATCAATAGAACAAACGGTTTAAAGATGATTCCTATTTATTACATTCGATTAAACATTTAATAATCAACTTTATATTTAGTATTAGTTAATATTATTTATATTATATTAAGTTTAATAAAATATTATTAAATCTTTTTATAGGCGTTACACATTATTTTTAAATTTTGTTTAAATAAAAATAAGTTACAACATTGAAATAAATTTTTATTCGATAAGTTAAAATCAATTTATTTTTAACAACCTTAATACATATACAAACACAAAGTTGGAAATAAATAGATCATTTAAATTATTATTTAATTATTATATAGTTCAGGTTGATTTTTTCACATTATGTAAATATGTGTAGATTTTCTTTTTTCCCTCAGGTATTTTTCTTTTTATTATTATTTCAAAATGATGAAAAAATATTTAATATTATATATTAAATATCTTTTGATATGCATACATATAAAATTTATTTTATGATTTTTAAAAGAAATTTTTATAAGTAAAATTTGACTACAAATAATATGAATTTTTTTATTAAATTAATAATTTGTTTATTTGATAAAGATCTATTTGCTAAAATTTCTTATTGTAATTTTAAAAATAGCCTGAAGTTATTAAATCTACTAAACTAAATAAAAACTGAATATATAAGAAAATTTTTGAAATAATTTTAATAAAAAATAAATTCAAGTTGCTCGATTATAATTATTTTAGTTTCTTTTTTTTAGTAATCCGACTAAACATACAATATTTCTTATTCATTAATTTATATTTTAAACAAAAAATCAATACAAATAAAAAAAAATGAAATTTTTTATATGATAAACATCTAATAAAATAATTATATCTCTTTCTGATGATAGAATGATTTAAGTTGTATATTAATAAAGCCTCAAACGTTTCTTTATTTTCATACTTTTTTTATACTTTTAAGCTAGTAACTATGTAATTATTTTTAATTACATAAAATTGTGCCAAAAGTTCTTTATCAAAATTATGTCTAATTCTGTAAATTATTCATTCTCTTGATCAATAATGAACAAGAAAGCATAATTTTTAAATATCGTGAAATATATTTCACGATATTATAAAATATATTCAAATTCATAGGATCTTTAAAATTTAATGCAATTTCTATATATAAAGTATTATATATTATAATATATAGTAAATATATTATAAATATATATTGAAATATATCAAAAATGTATCTAATTATATATTATATATATGTTCAATTACATCTAAATTGTTAAAATAGATTTAATATAATTTTTCTGAAAATTATCAAATTATATATAAATTCTAGTGATTAAATGAATATAGTTTAATATGTTAGGAGTAATAGAATAACATGTGAATTTATTTAAATCTTTATAAATGTTTAGCTATTAAAAAGAATTATACATTACCTTGATATAAAATTAAGATAAAATCTTTTAATGTTACATATATTTAAAATTTTTTTCAAATAATTAAATTTAAATACGTTGGTTTATTATTTAATAAGAAACTAGCTTCTTAATTTTACAATAAATGATTTTGGTTTGACTTCTAATGAAATTATTGAAATATGGAAGTTTTGAGTAAGTTGAAATTGTATCAGAATATCGATCTTTTATATTACATAAAAACAGATAATATATATCAAAAAGATACATATTTTCCAATTAATTAAATTTTTAAACATTTTACCGATAATCATTAAATTTGAGTTTATATTATTATAAAAGGTATTTATATTAATATATAATAATAAATAGTTAATTAAAATAAGAATTTTGTGTAAAAAATATCATATTTAAATAGTTTTTGGATATTATAACAAATTAAAATGACTGTATCGTTGAAATAAGTTTAGCTTAAAAAGTTTATATATACATGTATATATACACTACAAAATATTGATAAAAATAATTTTTGCAGCATCATAATAATATATTAATAAATGTAAATGATGCATATAGATATAAAATCCTTTGACTCATTCCTTTGTCGGGGGTAGTACGCCTTCGAGGCGCTTTAACTGCACTTCGTCCGGATACGCGCACATGTGTATTTGATTGCCGGGAGTGAGTAAGCCCAGAAGTTAAAAATTACTATGAGTGTGTGTGAGGAAATTACTTCTGCAAATGTGTTTTCCCAATTATATTTAACTATTAAAAATCAACCAATGAAGTTTTTTGATTATTTTAGTTAATAATTTTAATTCAAATTTTTGATATAAATGAATAAATTAGAGAGTATAAGTGATGATTTGTTTACCAAAAAACTGTTTTTATTAATTCTCTTATATTTGCGGTACTTATAATTTTTCCTTTATATTGAAGTATAGTGTTAACTACACTAATGATATTTTATAAATTAAATTATTTATTATATATGTAAAGAAAGGCTTAAAAAATTTATTTCGTTAAGTTGTGGATGTATTTTTATCTAATAAAATTATTCTATTATATATCTAAAACTTATAAAATTTTAGTTTCTTTGAAAATTGATTTTTTTAATTATATTATACCAGTTTAGTGGATTTTATAGATTGAAGCTTAAATTAAATAGTTTCAATATTACACATAATTTAAAAAATTAGACAATTTTCCTTTTAATTAGTCGGATAGATCAAAATATTAAATTAATATTTTATTATAGATAACAGCAATTATAAACATAATAAATAAACAATAAATCTAGCTTTACTGTGTATTTTAAATAATTACTCATTAATTATAATACAAATATTATATTCGAATATATATTAATAATTGTATTTTAATATAAAGTTACTATTTTGCTTCACCAAAACATGTATATGTACTAATTATTAAAATTTAAGTAAATATTATTTTATACTTATGTCTGAAAATGGTAGTAGAAAATTAAATACTTTTATGTCGATTTAAGTATTTGTTAATAATACTGGTTCAAATACATATCAATAATTATAAATCTCTTTCAGAATTGTAATTCTAAAAACTAATTTTTAGTAAAAATGAAGAGTCTTTCAAATCTTAAAATCGTACAAGTTTAAATTAGATTAAATTTCGTATATAAATATTACAGAAATTTTTATAGTCATTTTTTTATATATAGTATTTTTTTAATATAAGGCAAAAATTTCTGAAAATTAGATCGTATTATATTGAGCGTAATGTGGAGCAGTCACAAATTTTATATAAAGTAAAGTAGATTGTATGTAAAGCAGTCACAGACTTCTCATTGTTATTAAATAATAATAAACACATTAAATATTTATTGAATTTTGTATTGATATAGATATTTATATTTCCATAACTCAACACATTTTTTTTCATAATATGCAGAGATCAGCTCGTGAAAGAGAAAACCAACCTCGAAACAATTAAAGTTAATGAAAAACAATGGTCCTGCAAATCGTTTAAGCAGCCATGGCTTGCGTTTTAAAGATATGTGCGATTACTGAACGTCGTACGAGCACTATCGAAGCTTCTATGCTTATCACTCACTATTTTGCTAGTCAGTGTCGTAGAAACAAATGCCACGTCAAAGCTTCATAAACGTTTTGAGTTTGTAATCGAAGTTGATAACGGTTTAATAAATAATTCCTGATTCTGTAGTTATAATTCCGTAATTATAATTTCGTATAAAATTTTCATTTTTAACATTTTCAGAATCCATAGTAGTCGAAATTATTCTAGACTATCCGATTGAATTTTTTTCGATGCAATTTTCAGATATAATATTATTTCAATTGCAATGATAAGAAGTTGACAATATATTGTAAGTATATATTTAAAACTACAATAGTAAAAAATTGAATTTCACACTTAGGCGTTGTTTCACAGACTATAAAATATGCAGAATTTAAAAATTCAGTTAGTTACTGGATTTTATTCCTTTTGTTATATTTTTTTGTTATATTATATATTTTTTATATTGCTAAAAATTCTGAAATATGAACAAAAGAAATTAATAATTTTTTCTATTAAGAAAAATTATATGATGTTTTAACTATTACTTTTAGGTTATGCTTCACTATATTTTAATACTTTTATCAATGATTTCGTAGCTAAAATGTAATGAAACTTTTTTTTATTGAAAATTAATTTTCACATATTACATAGAATCTATTTTGCATCCTTTATTCAACATAGTTATAAATGTATAATATCGTATACGAAATATTATTAAAAAAATAGATTTTTGTATAATATAAATCATGCACAGACATAATTAAGTTAGAAGAATATAAATTATTGATAGACAGTTGATTTTAAAAAATAATAATTATGTGTTTATATAAATATTATAACTTGAAACCTAATTGTATACGAATTATATCATGTTGATGGTGTTTAGATTATATTGAATATAAAAATTATTTATCCAAATTATTAAATAAGTAAGATTTATTATAACAATGTATAAAAAATTATATAAAATACAAATACAAATACAAATACAAATTATTTGAATATAATTGGTTGTAATGTAAATTTGATTAAGAATCTAAAACAGAACGATTCAAAAGTATGTAGTATATATTACTAGACTGCAAAAATATATATTTCAAATTATAATTTGATTGGAATTACTATTATATGCTAATGATAATACAGAATAGAAGATTTATTATAATTCATACATGTTATTATTTAAAATTAAAAATATTATGAATACATCTATTTCACTCTACTTAATATAAATATAGTTTTTATGCAACACAGAATATGATGATTGAAAGAAAGTATACGACTGATGGAATCTATTTAATTTTGAATAAATATAGAATATATACTTTTTTTTAAAGTAAATGCTTTTCATTATTAAAACATGATTTATTTGTTAAAATAAAGCATTAAAAGTTTATTCTGAATTTGAATAATGAAAAATTAATTTTAAGAATAACGAATATTGATACTGAGAATTTAAATGTCAACTAAAGGTTACTGCAAAAGCTTCATTATGAATCAGTATAATTCTAGCTTATTAACGATATGAATATCTATTTCTATCATAAAAATAGCAAAAAAGAAAAATATAATAATTTCTTTTTAAGGTATTTTTTTTATACGATTATTTTTTATTTGTACTTTTATATAATAATTGTAAGATTTATATGAAATGAGTAAAAGCATTAATTTTAATTTCTTATACTGTGCTCATATTATTTTAGGATAAATAAGTGGATGGTTATATATGTATTAGAAAAATACTAAATTTGTTTTCGATTAAAGTATTTGAAGATTCGAAGTATTTTCTAAGTTATAGATTTTAATTGACTATTAATATATCTCTGCTCTTTCTTCACAAAAAGAAGTATACTAAACAAATCACACTTGCGTACAAGCGAAAACACATTTATTACGTATTAAAAACTAGTAAATCTGAAGTCTAAGTCATGTAAGAACAATTAATTTTTTTGATTTCAGATTAAATTTAGTTAGTATATTTTCATGCATATTATTTTTATGAAGTTTGTTAGTTATATTATGTTAAAAATTTTTATTTTTAACTTACTTCCTTTACATTGTTTATTTTAAAAATTTTTACATTACACCTATATGCTAATTTTATGAATTCTATTTAATATTTCTGGATATTTTTAAACTCTACAGTTTACATTTTCGAATTATTTGCTAAAGCATAAAGGTTTTTTTTTAATATCCATATGATATTATAGTAGTCCAAAATTTGAAAAGTAATAGAAGTAATACTTTTTAAACATATAAAATTGTAAATTGATTATAGAAGTTTAAAAAATATAGATTTATCAGAAATATTTCAGGTTCAAAACTCTTAATTGATGTTATAATATTAAAAATATTTTAAAATAAATACTCGTAAAACAATGAATACTTTACAATGTACTTATTTACATAAAAATATGAATATTAATATTTTTAGAAAAATATTTTTTAATTTAAATTAAAAATAAATTTATATACTACTTTAAAATTATATTTCCTGAAAAATATTAAAAAAAAGTCAAATAACATAAATAAATTAGATTATTTAATAATATAGAATATTAAAAAATTTTAAATAATTGTAAAATTCAAAATTTTAAATTTAATTATTATTTATTTATAAATTCTACATTATATTTTTATCTAACTTTTTTATTTATTAATATTTAAATAATTTTAACTATCCCCATATTTAAAAGTTTGTTTTAAATTTTTAATTATGCGTATAAATATTTTTAATTATTTTAATATATTGATAATACCATAACATTTATATGTAATTTTAAAAGAAAATTTGTATAGTAATATATGGAGATAAATTTGTTCATATATTTTTAAAATATGTTCAAGAAATTTAATTACAATAAAAGAAAAAATTTTAAAAAATTTTTATTTTTTTAAATAAACAATGCCTTTTTATAGTTACTGATAAAAATTTAAATTTTATGAATAAAACATTTCAAATCTTGAAATGTGTTCAGTTCAAATTACAGTTATGTCTCTTCGCGTTCAGTTTCAAATTACTGTTATAGCATATAATATGAATTCATATTAATTTTTTTGGATACAACTCACCTAAATAAAATTAAAATTTTCTTTAATTTATGTAGTTTATCATTATACATTCACTCTAAGAAAAATACATCTCTATTATTTAATAATTTTGTCGAAAATTAAAATATTTTTAAATTGAATGTACGTTTGTAACAAAATAAAAAAGGCGTTATTTTATTATAAAGAGAAAATATATATCTACATATATTTCAATAAATTTGTTCTTATTAAAGAACAGCTTGAAATTTTAAATATTTACTATAACATTATACTATTATCCTTTTTAACGTAATCCATTTTGAAAGATTAAATTGTAAGGGATATATATTGTTACTAATTTAAAGATTTTTTGTAGATTGTAATTTTTGATTAGATAATATGTATTTTTAAATATAATTAATTAATATGAATTAAAATGAATTGCAATCTCAAGTAACTAAAATGTTCAAATCTAAATTTAAAATCAGTTAGCAATATTAATTAACATGGATTAAAATTTTTAGTAGTATCTTCAAACCTGTAAATTATAGATTTTAATAAATAACTATACATTTTTACAATTAATGATACTATTATGATTTATTGAATCATAATATTTGTTTATATTGTAACATTATTTACCAATCTTAAAAAATTTATTTAGAAAGAAGTAAAATTGTTTACCAAAAGTTATCAAAGTTTATATAAAATATTTAACTTCATTATACCTTATTTTATATTTTTATTTTTAAATAAATAAATAGTATATTACAACAAAAATTCTTGAGATTTTGATTAAACTTAAACTAATAAGTACATCATATTTCAATCTACGATTTATTTTTTAACATCAATATTGAATGAAATCTAAAGTTTAGATAAATACATAGATAAAATATAGATTATTAGATAGTCATAATATTCAAAACATAATTTGAAAGATGAAATTCGACACTTTTAAAAAGAAGTAAGAAATATATTTTAAGAAGTTTACTTTTACTTGATTTCTCTTTTACTTATATTTAAATATGCTTAGTACTTATTTTCTTTTCTATTTGGTGAAATTATTTCCTGTAATTAAAATATTTCACTAACTTATTAATTAAACTGACTCGAACGTTGTTCTTTATATTTTCTTTTCCGCTTATCGTAGATATTTTTTATTTGAAATTTTTGTAATTCACATTCAAGATTGCTATTACAAACATATTTTATTTCATAATATTTAATATTATGGTTAATATAATCAATTTTTTTTTTAAAAATAGACTTTTTATCCGAGGGAATTGTATATCAGCGAATGAAGTTATAAAATGTAACAGTAATCATCATTGCTTTACTCCGTTTAGATTATGTGCTATGATATTTCTTGGTGGTTTGAATAAAATCCAATAATTATTTCTCAGGGGTGTATGAAAGTAGTTCTTACAAATATTGGAATATATTAAAATAATAAATCTCTTTACTAGTGCGAATCATTGGTTGACCTTATTATAAGCTTTAACATAAAAACAAATTTACGTAGGTTCTATATTTTAATTAATTTTTTTTCTTTGACTAAATTTAATATAAAAACTTTCGAAATAATTTTTACTTATTGATTCATTATTCACGTAAATCACGTTATACTTTATTTAATCTAATTTTCAAGATTATTTATAATATAATAAAGTAGTCTTATATATATTTCATCTCTTCATAATTTAGTTATTTATTGTTATATGTAAAAATTTATAAATTATTAGAATTCTAGATATTCTTCTTAAAATACTTAATTTAATTGAAATATCAATCAATTTTCAATCTCTTTATATTTTTTAATTTTCAATCGAAAAAAATTTTTCTACCCTTCATTTAAGATAATTGTTATTTATAATTAAAAATGGTTTTAAAATTATGTATACATATATACTATATGCTTTTATATTAAACATTTAATAAATTCTTTATACATCAATCACTAGCGATTTATTGTTTTTTTAATCTGTCAATTATCATAATTACTTCTTATAGGTGACTATTCTTACAATAGTTTCTTAGTATGTATTTAATTATTTATTAAAATAATTAATGAATTTAAAACATAAATTTTTGTTATTTATTGTATAGTTGTGATTTTTGTATTGAAAATATTTTCTTATTAATTCAGTTATTATTTAATATTATCAATAGATAAGTATATTTACAGCCAATATGAATTGCCAGTATTGTAAATGGAAAAATAGAATGTATTACTGTTGCATTTTGATTACTGAGGATAAAAGCAAAACCTATATGAGCAAAGGTTTTACTTGAAAATACCATTTTATTAGAATATGTAAAGCTATTCTAAAATTTTATAGACAATAAAAAAATATTGATTCTGACAATACTAAATTTATTTTTTATTGTTAATATACAATTAAAATATTTTTAATAAATAAATTTGTATAAGAAGCACAAGGTATCTTTATTTTATAAATACTCGTATATTTTTAATGCATCATTGCCGTATTTCAAAAATATTTAAATATAATATTTTTAAACTTCACATTTTGAAAAATAAAGAAACTTCCGAATTTAAATAAAGTACGGATCGTATAAAATATAACTAAATCAGAAAACTATTATCAATTTTCGTCCAAATATTTTTGCATTTTACGATTTTTAATTCGCAATAGAAAATAAAATATAACTAAACGTGAAGCTTTGATAGTAGTAGGTTTTTAATTTGATATATTTATTGTACTCCAACACACGGTGACATTAAGTCTCTAGTACCGTCATTAAAAATTCACATTAAAAATTTCCAAACGAATCACTATTATATATATACATCATATATTATATAACCATTATTTCAATAGAAAATATAAATATAGATAATATTAATACTAGAAATCAAATTAAAAAATAAGTTTTTTTCAAAAATTTAATTACATGCTTTTATTAAAAAATGTTATATCAGTTATTATATATACAAATATTTTAACAATATAACTCTAGCAATTAAAGAAAAATTAAAATTGATGAAAATATAAATAATTTAAAAATAAAACTCATATCTAAAATTTGTTTACTAAATTTCTTATATATTATATCATTAAAATCTCTCTATTATTTTTTGTCAATTTAATTTTGTTCTTAATACATCGTATTAAAGTGTGATAAAACAACGTATTAATTATCCAGAGCCTGTTTTACACTCAATATACAGATAATAAATAAGATTTGACGAAAATACCGAATGTACCTTGCTGTAGGACTATGTGGTTGATTGAAATTATATTTAAGTGAAAAATAGAATATATATAGTATTGGTAAATAATCTAGTATAGTTACTCATTATTTATTTGTTATAAACAATTACTACTAAATGATTATTATCGATAAAAACAAAATAAATGTTTTAAATTCTTAATTAAATTTTTTTATTATTTTGTTGTTTTCACATAAAATCATTATTATTATAAATCCTTTATTTCCCTAAGGAACGTATTTTATCTTCTTCACTTTTATAAATTTATATTGGATATTATTTTTTTAATTCAACATTATTAAAATTTGAAAAAATCTGTAAAATATTGAGTTTTCATTTCAATCATTTCATTTTGACTGGTCTATAATAATGGATAATAAATAATTACTTATAATAATTGATATAAACCCTATTTGCTTCCATTGTTCTTATACACAAAGAAATGTCTCATTCTATTTTATACATAAGTTTATAGAAAATATATTCTCCTTCATACATAAAGTTAAAAAAAAATGTAAAGCTTTTCTTTATCGTGTAAAGAAGTTACTTTTATAATAGACTACAAAGATAAATATTTATATGAAAAATTATCGTATGACTACAATTGAATTTTTAAATGATTATTTTTAAATGTACTTTTTGTTATAAGTTTACTATATAATTATGATATTAATTTCAACAGAATATGATACTACTATGTTCAATATAATTTATAAATGCAATATATATTTCCATGATTAATGATAAAAGTTTTACACTTTCTTCAAACTTTATAACAATTTCATTGATAAATAAATATGAATTATGATTCAAGTTTTGAAATAATTATTGAGTGATTATAGCTAATACTGTAGAAGTTGTAAACAATGTATTTATATTTAAAAATAAAGAAAAAGAATTGCTCTAAATATATACATCATGTTTCAATATTAAAATTACGTTTTCATGATACGCAATGATAAAATCATTAGAATGGATAGATTTTTTAAAAATATAGAAAATAATAAATTTTTTTATAACGAGTAGGAGTTATATAACCTATACATTCATAAATATCTTTAATGTTATTAGCTATCTTAAATTTCGATGAATTAAGAAGTCACATTTTTTAATGCATCAATTTGTCGACAGTTTTTATATGTTGATAAATTAGCGTTATAACAATATTCAACGTTCAATGGTTTGAACTTGTTATAAATTTATAATTGCCTCAGATTGCAACTATTAAAAATTAGCTAAAATTATGAAAAGTACACTCTTTTTAAAACTGAAATTTTTTAAATTATTTTTCTTCTGTAGGTAATTAAATTTTATGTTTATCAATAAGTGCACAGTTCACTTTATTCAAATTAATTTACCTTTTGGTTTCAAAACAATATAGATGTGTATCAGAAATATAATGTTTCTATTTATATTTGATACTTAATTATAAGGAAAAATAAATTATTAATTCAATACTTATAAAATTTTTATATTATTGTATTATTTTTACTCATTTTTCATTTATCCTCATTCTTGTTAAACTAACCTTTTATTAAAAGAAGATTTATATGCATATCCTTTCTTTATAGATTTAAAATGCTACGGCCAACAAAATTTTTTGTAACTTTTTTTAAAAGTACACACATGATTTAAATATTTTTTTATTTTCTATATTTATAAATTTCATTAGACTTTACAGGAAACTCAATATTTTAAGATAGTTTATTTTTACATTATACTTTCAAGAGAAATTAAAAAACATCCTTGTTTGAGTGAAGTTGTTCAAATAAAAAAACCATCAACCCTCAAAAAAATATATAGAAATAAAATCAAAATATTTAGATATATTTTATAAAAATGTAAATATATTTTGTTTATAGGCAGTAAATGATATTATTAATATCAGATACCATTGTACCATTGACACTCTAATGAGAATATACATTCAAAAGAGAAAGAACTGTTTTATCAAGTTTCTAGTTTATTGAAATATTTTTGAACGAAATAATTTTATTTATAACTTGTGCATTATGTAAAACATTGGTGTAAACATTTTGTAGGCGAATTTAATTGGATCCCATGTATAATTTAGTTTTACAATGAAACTACGGATTATCTTCATTGTTTTCCTATAGTGCATACCTTTTTTACCTTCTACCTTCTCATACATTCCCTTTGTTCTGTTGCAATTATACGTCATTTCTTCTTGAATACTCTACGTTAATTTTTATTTTGTTTATCACCATGATTGTGATTATGATCATATTTTTTATTTAATATTCATTAATTAGTGTTTTATCTTTTATATTTAAAATATTAGATTCAAAAGAATATAACTGAAAATAGTTTCAAGCTATATATGGTATTATTATTTTAGAAAAAAAAAGAGAAATATTCCTTAATACTTATACGTAAGAGTTATTTATATAGAAAATATGTTCAATCAAAATTATAAATGTTTGAATAATATATATCATTATAAATAAAATTTTAATATATTAGCAAAATCAAGAGTTCAGGAATAATATAGCCGATAATTATATAATTTATATTTTATGTACAGAATGCTATTTATAATCACTTTCCACGAGTATTATCTAAGTATATTTCACTTTTAAAAATATTTTTCTACAAAAAGTTTCTTTACGTTTTCCAAATTTTTATTATTAACTGATCTACAAAAATATTCAATAATAGAGAGTTGTAGTATCTTCAATATTTTTGTAGCTTCTTAAAAGTATTCGTATGAGTCACGAAATTAAGATAAATTGTATAATTTTATACATACCATAATATAAATTTGTGAGAGATATTGAAATATATCTTCTCTATCCTCTTGCCAAATAAAAATCTAAACATAAAAAGCAACTAAAAGTTGATACATACGTCAATAATAATATTATCTTATATCAAAAATAAAATTAAGGAAAAACTCTGTACATAATTTAAAAATTCTAAATATTTTTTTTAACTCATGTAAATCATTAGTTATATGTAATTGATTTATAAGGATTTTTCAGTTGTTTCATATTATAAAAGTATATGTTTTAAATTTTTATATACAACACGATATTATAGTTACGTACTATAGAATAAATTCAGTTTATTTATTTACTTTTCTTTTAAAGTAATTATGTAATGATGAATATTTTTCACAAAAAAATATGCATAAAATATATGTCAGTTATACATAACTTACATATTTACATACATACATGTGCATACGACATACTTTTCCGCAAAGGTGCATGTGCAGAAAAAAATATATAATCTATGTCTTCAATTTATACAAATATTTGTTCAAGATCTTGAACTAGATAAAATATGAAATATAATTTTTCCGAATTGAGTCTTCTTAATTAATATTTAATTAAATTATATATAAGTTATAAGCAAAATAAATAAATTAATTTAGTTCGATGATGCATTTTTTAGCCTTAAAAATTAGTTTATTAATGAAATGAAAAATACGGTTTTCAATTTTGAAAATTTAAAATGTATGTGTAAAACTATGTAATTTACAAATATTTTAAATGTAATTTTTACTTAAACATTTTTTCTACTACATTTATTTATTAATACTTTATATACATATATATATACACACAGAATGTCCATAAATTTCAAAATGTTTTTATTTTTATTTTTACAAAATTATAAATTTATATAAATTTATATCTATTACTCTGACTTTATAATTAAAAGAAGATTCAATTTATGAATTATAAGTTGAAAAATAAAATTGCTATAAATACAAGATACATAGATAATACACTTTCAAGTGCCATACCCTTTTTTATTTATATATGCTAATTTTTTTTTTTCTTTTCAAAAGTGAGGTATTGATGCCTTCGCTATATTTAATATTTGATTTATGCATCAAGAGCAAAAGTATGAGGTAAAGAAGAAAAAAGAACAATTGAAAGGGTCAATCGTGAATATATTGCTCTGTATTGCATCAATAACTTATTATACAGTTAAGGATATTGAACTATACATATCGATTCATAAATGATATGGAACTTCTATCATTTATAAATTCTTATTCATATTTAAACATAATTAATGATTGATATATGAAGCTATGTATTCTTTCAACATTTGTATAGTTGTTGAGTAAACGAAATATCGAGTTTTTTGAATGAAAATATTCTTGTCATAACAATAGTTTCATGCATATTTTATTAAATTTTAGTATAGTATAGAAATAGGATTTTAAATTAACCATTATATAGAAAAGGTTATAACATTTTATGTAACATAAATACTAAGTAAATGTTACAGTCAGTTATAAGTTAAAATTACAACAAAGCGTAATCATTGGAAAAATGTAAAGATTATTTATTATTTTATACTCTGAAATTTTTTTATAAACTTATATATAATGATAGTATTGTATATATACTGTAAATAGTTTTTACTTTTTTAATCAGTATTTATACATTACCGTAGGTATTGTATTTAAAAGATCTAATATTAAAACTCTTTTATATGAATTTGCAATTATGAATTTATTTTAATATATTGATTGATAATGTATTGAAATTTATAATTTTATATATGCGATGTAAAGAAATTATCGACAATATTCGTCTAAGAGTATAAAACAGGATACCTTGTAGAACGTATTGAATGGATATTGATAGTTTAGTTGGAAGAATAACAAATCCAAAATGAAAGGCTTGGCTCTGACTTCAAATAAAACTCTTTTATATTTTTTCTAATCATTTTTTAAAATTTTATCAAAAATAAATAAGATGTTGCAATTAAAATTAAATAGTTAAATATTTCAAAAATAAAGCTTTTTATTAGAATATTAAAATTATAATAAATCATAGATAAATATTTGAATACTATTTAAATATTTTATAATTATTTAATTTTTTATTTAATTTACTCTTGGATGTATAAACATATATACATATTCAAGTATAAAAGGAAAAAGAGAAATTAAAGAGTTGATTGATAAATATAAAAACATTTTAAATTGCATTTAAATAATAATTTTTCCAAAAGAATATATTTGAAAATTTTATTCTATTAATTATGTTAAAATACAATAACGAAAATTTTAGTATTTATTGTGAAATATGTTACTACTCTATTTTAGAAAATTCTTTCTATAAAATACGGAAATTTAGATATATATATAAATATAAATTTGAATAAACAGAATATTTTGATACTTATACAAAATTAATTATTTATTTAATATTTGTAATACATAATTTTTTACAAAATAAATTTTTAATTACTAGACATACACAATACAATCATAATTATAATGAAAGTTTTTAAATCATTTTTTATATTCACATGAAATATTAATGCATAAAGTATAAATATTTTGCATATTTTGCATGAATAGATAGAATCATTTGTTTCTAATCCATAAAGTCGTGTTCCTAAAAATTCATTTACCTTTAATACATCAATTGGCTCATATTTAGAATACATACATGCCTTCTTGATATTTTATAGCAAGCATACCATCAATTGTTTGATCCAGTGTACATATTTTTTCGTTTCACTTATGGAGATTTGTACTGTACGCAAGTATGTTTCTTAACTCATAAAATAATAAATTTAGCTTCATTAAATATTTACATAGTATTAAAAGAATTCATTATAAATATATCTACATATTTTTATGATATATATTTATATACTATTAATTTTATTTTTTTATTGATAATTTTAATTGAGTGTTATATAAATTCATGAAAATATATTTTTAGTAAATAAATTATCACAAATATTTGTAGATTCTTCTGGGATCAAATATAATAATATGATCGCTTAAATTCGAAATTTGTATATCTAGTTTTGAATCAAAATGGTGTATTATAAATTTCATTATAAATTTAAATTTCGATTTTATATTTATACATTATATAGTTTGTAAAATTAAAATTAGAAAAAAAATACTTTGAAATGTATTGAACAGCTTTCTATTTTTTTATATTTCACAAATATATATATATACAATATTGGACTTTATATCATTTATTTCATGAATTTTTATTTTATCAAGTAGAATAATTTCAACGAATATAAAATTATAGGATTATAATTAAAAAATATAAGCAAATTAATTATACAATCAATTTTTCAATTCATAATTTTTATTAATATTTCATAATTTAAAAACAATCATTATCAATAATTCGAAAACACGCCATAGAAATTAAGTGCTTCTACCCACTATTTCAAATATTTGATTTAGGGGTAGAAAAAATATAAGATACTGCTTTTTAACCATATGTTAGTTTGCTTCTGTACGTTAAAGTTATAATTATCATTAAAAATATTTTCAAAATGCAAGATAATGATAAACTAGTGATTTATAGAACTTTAATTAGAATAGTATTTTAATATTTTTTACTTTGATAATGCTTTATTTGGTTAACAGATATTGAATATATCGAAGTATATAACAGTTCAATATGAGCAATTTCTGAGATTCAATATTGTTATATTAGCTAATCTCAAAAATTTACTATTTTCTATTTTTTCCCTTTAATATTGAATCGACTATTTTCGGTTTTGTCCTTTAATTAACATACTTTTATCCATTTCTGAGTGTGTTTATCCAGTATACTTCAATTTTCACGAACCTCATGTGTGAAAACTAAAAAAATGCATTCTTCTCATCTCAAAATTAATGATAATTTGATGATCTTTAATCTTAAATATCGAAGATCACCTTCTCATTCAAGTACTAAAATGATAGTTTTCACATTTTCTAGTGCTCAAAAATCTCTTGTTTCATACCCTTTTTCTTAATGATCCAATGACATTCACCGTTGTCTGTAAACAATTTTTTACTCAAACAAATCTTTGTAGTCTTAATCTATCAAATTAACATAGAATAAAAAATTTCGATTAAACAAAAGATTTTTTGCTATTTTATTTAATATATATATTATTTTCTTGTATATTAAGTAAATTAAATTTATTTTATTTTTATCATTAAACATACTCGCTAAAATACAAAACTATCACATAGAGAATAATCGAATATTGTAATAATAAATTTTCTTATATATTATTCCACAAATCATTTTGTCAACTATTTATACAATTCAAAGTTACAATACATCAACCAAATAAAAGAATAAAAATTGAAATTAGTGATTTGAAAAGAAATTAGGCAGTGTAATATAATTTACTCATAATTAAAGTACTCTTAAAACATTGCCATTTATAAATACTTTTTGAAAAAAAAATTGAAAAAATTTGTGTACATTTTTATTCTGTAAATTCATAAAGAAATTGGTACTCGATTTCCATATTTATACATTAAAATATTAATGATTACTAACATTACCAAAAAATCCTGAAAATTCATCATAAAATTAAAATTTTTTGCTTTAAATCCACTATTTCTAGATAATTTATATATTTATGTGTTATAAAATATAACTTCTACTCTAATTTAAAAAAGGTTTTGAGATGTTTTTGTAGCAAATTGAATTTTATAAGTTCACATGACAAGTTTAAAATATATTGAAACAATAATTTATATGATTAAAACTTAAACTCTCGATTTGGATAATTTCAATGAAATTTGTTCAAACTTTATCTCATGAATCTCTCAAGTAATTCTCGGCTGAATTTTTTTTGGCATTACATAAAAAATAATATTTACGAATAATTTAATTATGTTTTAATATAATTTGAATATTGTTTTGGCACAATATTTAAGTTCTAATAATGTTGGAATAAATATTATTATAAATGTCATAGAAACGTTTATTATTAACAATCAAATTTTGTCAAAAATAATATACTTTATTATATTATTGAAAGGTTTTGAAAAAATTATGATCCTAAATTTAGTAAAAGTTAAAAGAAGTTAAAGCAGAAGTTAAAGTTAAAATTAGAAGAAGTGAAGTAGTTATTATCTCAACTCGTAATTTAGTTGTTCAATAAAGTGCAGTAGATTCTTCGCTTTTAAATTTATTACCCCTTTTTCACAGGAGAAATGACCTTATTTAAAAGATAAGATACATGTGCATATAGTTTAATTATACATAAGTTATATATATTATAAAAATATCTTAAATATTACAATATATAAGTTATATAAAATATGTTCTTATATTCGAAATACTACAACTATATACACTAAAAGTTATATAAAATATAGGCTCTGTATGATACTTAATTTACATAAAGCTTACGGTTAGACGGAAAAAATAACTTAAAACTATGAAAAACAAAGAAAGATAAAATGATTAATACAAAAATGGATAATACATCAAAAATGCGAACTAAATCTAAAGAATAATATAGATCGTATGGGATAGGAATGATAGGTCTCGCTGTTTTAACACAGTTCCCTCTGAAATCTCTGGAAGAGCTGAAAAACTATTTGAAAGATACGATAATCGATTTTATGCTCGTACGCCTGTTTTTCTTTTCTTCTACCGGTATGTCCTACCTTTGCGATTTTTTTAATAGCTAACAGTAGTTGTAGAACCTTTGCTAGTGATTTCCATGCATTTTTATGCATAATGCTAAACACGATTAGAAAAAGGCGATAATAGGAGAGTGGAGCACTGTTCAGAGGTGGCTTAACTAGAAATGGAACGATTCTTTTAAATGTGTTTTTAACGATATTTATTAGTATTAAAAGTATATAATTTTAAAACTTAGAACAAAATATTATCCCAAAAAAATTCTTCAAATATTTTATTTTATTAATTACAATCTATCATTACAATTATTAATTGTTTAACTAAAATTTTTAATTAAAAATAATTAGAAACATTTATTAAAATAAATAGATTTTTAATAAAATTTAATAAAATAATAGATTTTTATAATCTAGTTATCTAGATTTAAGAATTATAAAAATTTTTATTTTTGTAAAAAATTTTTCAAAACTCATTAATTACTATTAATAAATGAAGAAATAAATGGCTTATAATCTTAATTCTATTCATTTCATATTTTTATTATTTGTGAAATAAATTTAATTTCAACTTGCAGTTTATTAAACTAATTATTGCTCAAATTCTATTAATTACAATTAATTTTATAATTTCAGATAAATAATAATATTTTCATTTCTTTATTTTTGTAAAATGAATATCTTTATAAATATTTATTAAAGATAACTCAGTAAATTGTAAAATTTTAGCATTACTTAAGATTGCAATATATAATAAGAATATTGATTATATTTTTTATTGGTAATTATTGTTCGTTCTTTTATATTTACTTACAAAATGTATAATAATTATTTCTATCTTCATTTCAAATTTTATTATCTTCCTGAAAAATATATCTGATTCTCAATAATTTTAATGGAAAATAAAAAAGAATAAATTAAGATTGTTTTTTTAATGACTGAATATTTTTTAATGTAATATATGAATATATTTACATAAAATTCATTTAATCTTTTAATTGTTGATTATTTTAATATACTGCTGATTATATCACGTTAAAATTTCAGCTGAGAATTTAGAATAATATAAATATGCTTCAACGCAGAATAGATTAAACATTAATATAAATTATTCATATCACGCTTGGTCTAAGTAATGGTGGTAATATTCAAATTTCAATTTAAATTCTAACTTATATTTATATATTTAAATATTACTAATATAAGTATCAAAAAATTACAAAATTCAATTTTTATGCATATTATGTAAATAATTTATAATTTAATTAATCCTGGAACTAATAAATTTTAATAATTTTATATTCATTATATAATAATCATTATAGTTTAATATATTTTATACTTACAAAATAATATTATGTATTATTCAATGAAAATGATTTAGATATTATTTAGATTCTAAGATGTTATCATTAAATACTCTGTCTACTATAGTATTAAGCTCATCTACTATATTCGCAAATTCATCATTACTTATGGCATCGTTAATTTTGTTCAATATATCTTCGATTGTTTCTCGGATGATTTCAATAGCCTTTAAGATAAGAATTATAATTATATCATTTTATATTTATACACTAATAAATAAATTTTAAATATTCACAACTTCTGCATTGCGTTCTTCGTTATAATCATCAATTTCTGTATTGGTTTCTTCATCTTCTGGAAATATAGTCGAAGAAGTTGAACTTTGATCGATATTAACAGAAGTACTCTATCGAAAAAAAATGTAACGTTTTCAAATAATAATAAATATTACAGAATTTATTTTAGAAGAAAGTTGAAATATATATTCATTAAAATTTGTATTTACATTATTTTAGTCAAGAAACATTTATAGAAAAAATCAAATTCATTAAGTAGAGAAATATCTTTGATATTAATTATTATTATAAAAGAATAATAGTGGATAAATAATCCTAAAAAATATTCAAAACTCTTGATAAAGTATCTAAATAATAGAATAATTAGTTTAATAAGCATTAAATATGAACTGATATCAATAATATAAGTTGAATGATTAATTAATAATTTGGATGAAACTTTGTTTTTTATTTTTAAGACCTTACTTAAATTTAACGAATTATTCGATTAAATTTGTATAATATTAATTACTAAAAAAATCAAGTTATTTCATTATTTTTTAGAACTTTTTTTTATTGATTTTACCTTAATTTCTCATGGCTTATTGATATTAATTTATATTTCTCTACAAATAAAGTAAGAAAAAATTGATCGGTAAAATAACAGCGAAAAATTATAAATTGTTTAAAAATCGGTATTAAAACATATAATATATTTGTATATATAAGCAATAATCGACTTTTAGTAAACGATCTATTAAGTTTACTTAAAATTTAAAAAATATTAAAATTTGTAGAGAAAATCAATAGTTGTACATTATAAGATATATCTTATGTTCTTCTTATTCTGTGACGCATTTTATTTCAGGTATAGGCATATCAATGTCAATAAATATTATTTGATAAAAGAACCATAGATATTAAATTTATTAAAATACTAGCATTCATTAATTCAAATATTCCAAACTTAAAAAATTATGCAAATACATACTAGAATTTAATTTTACTAATAGATATGTTAAATTTATTAGTAACAGTTATAATAAAGAAACTTATTTCCATAAAGATATGAATTATCTAATTCTCATGTTTTTAAACTATAAAATACAAAGATTCATTCAATTTTATCAATTATTATGCTTACATCATTTTGAGGATTCAAAATATTTAAATAAAAATTGAGAAAAATTTGTATATATGTTAAAGATAAATTATACTATTTAGTTTATATATTATATTACAAATAGAAAATTTGTTATTTCAACAAAATTTATATAGCACTTTTGGAAAGATTTTAACTACTTATTTTTGTTAAACTAATATATTAATTACTTTTTATAATATCGTTTTGTTATTAATAAGTTGATGCTAATAACAATTAAAAAAAATTTTAAATTATACTATTAAATAAAAGTAGCTAAAACTAATTAAATTATAAAATATTTTTAAATACAATAATCAATAGTATAATTGTATTTAAATCATCAAATCATAATATATTAAAATATACCATACTATTAATTTGTAAAGATATATAATCTAATTACTTCTGGTTCCTGGATATATTCAGTAGAAAATTCAATCTCACGTTTGACAGGACTTCCCTATAAAAAAAATGTTGACATTATGTGTGAACTATTTGATCAAATAATCAAAGTTTACACAGTTATATTATATTATATTATAGTTTGAAATTATGAAACAGAATATATATGTAAGCATTCAAAATATAGAATTTATAAATTGCACTTTATAATACAATAATTCACATTAGTTGTTAGGATTTTTAATATTATACTTTTTACATATAATATTAATGACAATAGTAATAATAATAACAATTACAATTTAACTAAATTCGTAAAAAAAATTTAAGAAATATTGTATAAATAAAATTTGATTAGTATTTAAGTTATTTCTTTATATTTTCTAGATTATTTAATAACGTATCAATTAAAATTTTTACACATGTATGTAATAATAAATTACGACAACAATATAAAATATTAAACATAATATTAAACGTAATTGAAACGTGATAAAGCTGAATACTCTTATCATCTACTAAATATTATACAATTTGAAAATTTCATTAATATAATCATAAAAAGATGATGCCTTTTTGTACGTATTCAATTATTTACTTTATATTTTTGATTATGTTTTTAAACGATTGTTTTTCTCTATGTGTTTGAAATTAGATTCTTTTTTAATTCTTGTAAACTACAAGTTTATTTCTTCTTAATAACCAATTGTTAAACTTACGAAAATACAGATGAATCCCACAATAACAAGGAATATTATTTTTAACATTGCTTCAAAAAAATTTCTCACTATTTGATTAAAAATAAAACTATATTAAAAAATTTGATTACTCTTCTTATATACACGTAGTGTTAATAGAAACCAGATAAATTTTATTTGGTTCTCATTAAATCGCAATAATGTCAACAATAATTTACATGAAACTATAGATTTCCGAATTAATATTGACTTTTTTGACTCATTGAATCTCATAATTCAGCTGTATAAATTTCTATGGATCTATAAAATAATAAATTTCATTTATATTATTTTTATTATTTAATAGAAATTTATATAATTATTACTACTATTATATTATTATATTATTACAAATTTATTAGACATTCTATTTATTAGTTAATAATAGCTTTGGAATAAAATTATGAACTTTGTAAGATACATGTTTGGTACAAAAATTCTTATATTAAGAAAAAATATATCTTTTTTTAATTAATATATATATCATTAAATATATATTATTAAATATCTATAATACAATTATACGAAACAATTGCAATTCTTATTATAAATCTATTAATTATTATAAATAAAATTTTAATGACAAGTTAATAACTTAACTCAAATATTTATACTCTATTTCAATATTAATAATCATAAAGCATAAATTTATCTAAAAATAGTTTACTGACATATAAAAAGCTGCTTTTATTTGAATTAATTTTCCATTTATACAACTATATTGAAATTTTTGGTAATACATAAATTATTTGTATTTGATTTGTATGTCAAGCATATTTCTTTGATTAAACTTTGGACATGGAAAATTTATCGTTATATTACTTTTAAAAAAAGTCAGAAATAATTTTATAAGTAATACTTATAAAATAATATTTCATTTTTTCTGACAAATTGAGTACATCTTTTTGATATAAACCATCCTAACAAAGTTAAACTTTTACCTTATTTTTATTCACAAGAGATACGTTTATAATAGCTTATATTCTTATCTAAAACGAGTATATTATTGTACTTTGAAGTTTATTATCTTCTTAATTATTAAATTTTGCATACTAACGGTGTTAATGTAATTTGTTACTATTATTTGAATATTATAAAGCATAAATCTTAATATTTTTTCAACTTAGAAAACAAGGCATATAATGACATAATTTTCTTTAGAATTTAATAATCATCACTCAAATTGTATTATATTGATATAATTTTTAGTTGATTATTATCATAATCATTTAAAATTCTAATTTTATTTTTTTTTTCTATTTCTTTTAAAAGTTTTTGTAATGTATTTTTTAAATCTTTTTTAGAGTATATTTCGTTAATTTTAAACGAATAATTGTAAATACTGAAATAATATACATTTTTTATTGTACATATATATAATCGTTCCATGTTTTTATTATGTATTATTTTAAGCGATTTAATAGATACCTACATGTAAGTACTCTAAGTGTAAACTAAGTGTAAACTACTCATATTACTTTCAAAAATTTTAAATTATGTATATAAATACATACACGATAATTTATATTATAAAATTTTTTATGACATTAAAAAAATTTTGTATTTTATAAATTTTTTTATTTTTTTGCATAAACTATTTTTGTACAAATATACACACATATGCATTAATTAAGGTTAGATATCTTATTAAAAATCATATATTATAATGCAATGCATTTATTTATAGTTTTTAATTGCTAACTATTAATGCTAATAAATGTTTCTTTTCTTAAAATTGCTATATTTTAAATTATAAATATTTACGTTATAATATTTAGATATTTAAATTAAAATTTTTTTTTTAAATTAATATGATGTATAAAAATGAAATGCAATAGATCATTGCTGTTTCTAGTAAATTTCTGAAATTTTCAATTATACTATACCTGCTTCTTTACATTAATAATATTAAAAAATCTATGATTATAAATTATTAATAAAGTAATAATATAAATGTATATAACATATAAAAGAAACTACTCATTGAACCAAAACTCGGTAGACTATAATTTCATTTATATATCTTAAAGTGTAGATTAATTTTATTTTATCTATTTTCTAAAAAATATAAAAATAAATAAAGAAATTCATACCCCCATTTACAAGTACTATAATTAGTATACATATATATATCAATAAAGAAAATTTCAAATATAAAGTTAGTATTTATTCGTTGTATACATCACTTCCAAAACTTTTTTTATTTCATTATAAAATATATCATAAAAAAAGAATAAATAATTTTTAATGAACTAAATATTAAAAATAGTAGTAAAAAATATTAAAAATAGTAGTAAAAAATATTGGCATTAGCACATAAATCTATTTACATTATAAAGTGCAAAAATATATCCATTATATCATTTTTATTTTTTGTACAAAAATTTTTATATTATTTTTAACTTATAATAAAAATTTTTTTATGAATTTTTTTTATATGTTTTAATATTCAATACAGATTTTTTATTAAGACAGTATGTATAATGTCGCTAATAGGATTGTATTTTATACGATTAAGTGCTACGTATTCTTAAATAAATAGCGTTTTTTCCATACAAATGAAATACAGTCATAATTTTAACAATACTTATGTCTTGTATTAATACTTAATGAAACACTATGTACATGACATATATTGCTATTTTTTAAATTAAATCTTAATCGCATCTTAGTATCGAATAAATATTTTGAATGTCAAAAAATTGTTATACAATAATCCAGTATTAATATTAGATATTGAATTTGTTTTGTAATAATAAATAATTCATTTATAAATTTTATTAAATAGAAAAAGTTATAAGATTAATATAAATTTTTTAATAATTGATACATAACTATGATCATATAGTTGATATAAATATGATCAAACTATATATTTAATCATTGATTATAATTTTATTATTCAATTTTTTCGAATAAGTCATATATTTGTATAAATATTGATAAGTATTTAATATCTATTTCATCTATGAACACGATTTTTTATAATTTAGATCGTGTGTATATTTCATAAAATATAATTTAATGATTTAAAGGTGAACAAAAAAAAATTGTAAAAGTTTAAAATTATACTTTAGTGTGATTAATACAGATTAATAATAATTTTTATAATTTAATAATTTATTATAAATATCTGCTCTAGAATATGATTCATTTTTTTAATCTTTAAAAAAAATAGTATACAATATAAATTAGTAATAAATAATAAATATAAGATTACTTGACTCTTTCAATAAACTTGATATGGAAAAGGCAGTTCTGGAAGAACATAATTGTTTTGGATATGCATATATATTACAATATATTAAAAAGCAACAAGAGTTTTAATAATTAATTTATGAAATAAAAAGGCTTTTAAATAAATTTATATGGATATATATTATATTAGCATGATTTTAATTGTATCATTAATATTATATTGTTTATATCACTTCTCCTTGTATCCATGTGATTTTATGAATATAAAAGACGAAAAATTTTTCTCAAATTTAATTATATTCCAATATATCTTCAGATATATTGTTTTCTTTATTGCGCAATAAAATTAACAGATAAATTACAGAACCATAGCTTACGGATATCATATCTTCGTTAGCCTTTTTTGCCAACTAACATGCAGTCGGATTTTTTATTTTCTACTTCATCCACTGAAGCTTGTGGACCAACAAACGTGAGCCATTTACTGTTCGTGCATGAAATTTACATAAACGCTTTGACAAGATTCATGTGAGTTATTATGTATATAAAAAGGCTTATAAACGTTTGACACATTTTTTTTCTACGTATCGAATTTAAGTACACTGTTTAGAAAATATATTCTTCTCTTTATTATCATTTATTTTGATAGAATATTTTTTAATGAATTCTTTAATGATAGTTTAATTATGTATTAAATTATTCGAATAGCTATAAATAATTTTCATTTATAAATTATTGTTATATTAAATTTTTTTTTCTGTTTATTTAAAAAATCATTATGAGTTATTTTAATTTTAATTTTTTATAATTCTGTCACTTAATTATTCATATTGATATTCTCAAATAACTTTATTGATAATAAAACTACATACACATTTTCCTTTACAGTATACAATTTACTGTTAATTAAAGAACCCAAAATAAAAATTTTTATCTTACAACAAAAATAATAGTATATTTATTCTTTTGGAAAAAAATTAATAAATTCAAATAAGAATTCAATCAAATTTGAGTCTCTAAAATTTTATAAACGATAGAATATATGAATAATCCAGACCAATGATTATAATAATTGGGCATATAAAGCGAATCATAAAAACAAATGCTTGAGAATGAAGACAAATTAGAACATGAAAATTAAGTCATATTTCAGAAATTCTATTATAAAAATATAATTTTGTAGTATTACTTTACGACTTTTTAACATAAATTTTAGTTGAAAAATCAATTTGTAATTTAAAAATTGTTTATTAACAGCTTTAAAGTTATTAACGTTTTTTTATGTAAAATATTTCTTTGGATCATAATAATTTTTAAGATATTCAAAAAATTATGTTAGTAGAAAAACTAAATCTATAAAAATGTATAAAATTTAAAAATACTAACAATATGTTATTTATATAATATATAAAGGTCTGATTATTTCATATAATTAAATATTTAATGTCACGAAATATTCGAAACCACAATAACTCTGAGTCTAGTTACAAATTTTTTTATATACTATCCAAGTTATAAATTATATATATTTTTACGTACATAGTAACATGATAATAATTCCATTAAAAAATTCACAATGAATTTAATAAACATTAAATTTATGGCTTCGAAATTTATACATATAATTTGTCACATGTTATTGTATAACGATACAACTGTTAGGGTTAAATAAATGCTTGGACGTTTACCTTTTTTGTCACCTTTTATTCTCATAATAATTTTATTTTAACAATGTTGACACCTAGAGGGGAGTATCCAGGCTCGCCGACGCGTACAATATTTCGTTTACCGTAAGTGGATAACAGTAAGTTTGTTCGATGCGTGACAAGTTGCGCGTTCACGGAATGATAGCTTGTGGTAGAATAGTTATGAGGTGCGATAATAGTCGACTCGGTGTCGTTGATCAAGTCTTAAGAAAGTCTGGTGTGACTCGGTGTGCAAATGTATATATATATATGTTTATTCCCTCCTTGCCTTAACGTATTTTTTTTTGTTCTTTCACTATTGTTTATGATCTTTGATGGCTCGTTTCTCGTTCCTTCATTAGAACACAGACCTCTTTGCAAGTACCCTGATTTCTTCGTTCTTCTTCAGTGCACGGGCCTCTTTGCCGGTGCCTTGGCTTTTCCGTTGAACCCTTGGTCATTAGTGTCGGGTTTTTCGTCGCATTAGGTGTTATGAACTGGACGCATTGTCCACATGCAACACTTGAGTTACTCGCCAGCTCCCCTTGAAGTGGTTCTCGTTTTCCATCTCGTTATTGCCTCCTTCGTAGAAAGCACGCGTATTCCTTGAGAGCCCACGCGGCGATGCGCGCGAGGCTAGCATTGCGGGGTTTTCTCGTAAGGATTTCTCATTACTCTACCTCGTCTCTCTGAAATCAGCGAGGCAAGGTGTGTATATACGATAGTCTGGAGGCGAGTAACCCACTATCCGTTGCCCGCCCAAGTCCGAGCAGTCTTACTCGTATCGATTACGGTTGCTTTTCCTATCTTGTCGGTGCTTGAAGCCATCTTTCACCTGACCCAACCTCTCTGGATTTTCTGATCGTAACAACAACACTTATGTTTTATAATACATTTATATAAAATGTAGAAAAAATATATTTTAATTAAAAAAAATAAATATCTTTAACGGTAGTATGGAAGATAGATACAGGATCAAAGTTGAAATTATTTGAATTAAAGGATGGGTTTAATTAAATTTAATTATGAAAAAAAAGAATTATGAAGTACAAGTTATATCATTATGTTTCATTAGTATAATTATTATAATTGTGTATATATTTATATCTTACTTAACTATAAACTGTAAATGTTACAATATTTATAAACTAATTTCTCTTTTGATAGTTCTATAATAAAATATAGTCGGTATTAGTATAACATTCTAATTTATAAATTTACCGAACAAATATGGAATTATTTTTTGATAATATTTAAGGCACTATAAAAGCACTTATTGAGGATATTTTATGAAATAAAAAAAGAGAAATGTGTTTATAATATATATTCAACGTTGATGTGTCCAGTAAGAATAATTTAGTGAGATTATCTTAAAAATTTCAGAATAATATACACACACTTACACATATTAGGAAAAGATACCTAAATAGATACATGTTTACACTTATTATATATTCCCTATACAAAACAAAAAAATAAATAACTCTATTACTAATCCTTTAACTGGAATTATGGTTTTCTATTTGAAGAAGGATAATATCAACAATAATATCTCATGAATTTATTTTTATATATAAAAAATATTTCAAATATATATATGTATGTATGTGTGTAAATATAGATAGAAGATGTCAAGTTTTTTAATAATAAATAAATAAATAATTCAAGATTCAATACTTTATTAGAAAATTTTTAAAGTACTTCTATAGAATCTACGTATGATTCAACTATTCTTTTTCAAAGACATTTGCTTAAAATACATCAGATGACGATAGTCTTTTTCAACATCTTGAATTAATTATTCAAGTACAGATTATTCGGGAAATTATGATGACTGCATTGAAAAAAGCAGATATTGTATTTTTTTATTGCTATAAAGGAGGCAATATCATCCACCTATTAATATTGGTTACTTATTCCGAAAGTGTTATAATGCACATGATATCGAGTTAGATATTTTTTAAATATAGGTTTTATTTTTCAAAAACGTCTATAATTTTCCATGTAAGGCATCTAATTGAGATGAAATGATGTTTAGAATATCTATTATATATTAGATTAGAAATTATATTGATTATTATATGTATATATATAACCCTATATGCTAAATTTTCATTTTCAGTTTCCACACAAAAAAACAAATTTTAGAAGAAGAAAGTATAAAACAGAGTATAATTATCGCTAATATTCAATTATAAATGTTTACTATTTTATACAATATTTACTAAAATTTCTAAATTTTTCTTATTATATATTATCCTGTAATTTATTATTAATTAAGGATTTTGTTATTTGAATATATTTTGTGTTTAGCCTCTTGAATATTACATTAAAATTGAATAAATTTGCTTAATTTTCTAGTTTAGAACAAAGCCTTTTATTTAAAATTGTAATTGATTTTTTAGTTACGAAGATAAATTAAATTTAATAATAATATTAAAGATAATTAAAACTAAATTTAATACCCATGAGGATACAACATTAGCCTAATCTGTAATATTTATAGAGAATGCATAAATTCACAATTTTGTTGTATATTCAACTATTTCTTAAAATAAGAATCAAATTATTAATTTCTTTTTTTAGCTTTTATTAAATAATAAATAACAGTGTTATACTTAATTATTGTGTATACTTCTTAGATAACTTTTTTCGCAATCTAATTTTTTCAAGAATAGTTTTGTTACTTATATATTTGAATATTGACAAAATTATAAATGTATAATTTAAAAAAGTAATTTAAAGATATATTTTTGATAAAATTAAATGCATACAAACCATAAACATCTACGATAATGTATATAAAAGCTGTTGAAAAAGTTCAAATGAAATAGGTAATAGAAGATAATTAAATACATTATATTCACTACTTACCATATTATTTCTTACTTGTATTATGAAATATAACCAAAAAATAAATAACTGTTCAACGCGACATATAAATACTCAAGAACTTTTTTACTTAAAAAATTCCATTAATCAAGCGGCACTAGCTGAGATTGATACTAAAGCTTGCCATTTTTTCGAATAATGATATTTCTTTCCTTTTTCTCTGGGCATTTTCATAAATAAATACTTTGAATTTATATTGAAGTAAAAACAAATTCAAAAACATAATAATTAATCAGTGCTTCTAAGGGTACTTGCTGTAAAAATTTTCATCAGATTCAAAGAATAATCTATTGTACTATCGTGAATTTTCTATTTATCTTCTCTAAATTTATTTACTTATAAAGACCGAAATACCTCTTTGACTTTATGATAATCAATAAGATCATTTCAGCTTTTCTTATAATCATCCATGGATATATAATGCACCTAGGTTTTAGCAGGGATAGCTTCATTTTCTTTATTACCATTTTTTGATAGTATCGAATCTTTTAATAATTTTTTTGTGCTTAGTGATAATGACATCAGAGACGTCATCAACAGCTAATAGTCCCAGGCTGATAACTGCTAATAATAATAACTAATAACTAACAGTGGAATATGGACAATAATTTTAAATAATTAAATATTTTAAATACAATAATACATCTTATATTAATGCATTGAAATTAAAAATGATTTATTAATTGATTAATGCTAGTAAAAATATTAGTTCTTTCTATTTCTGTACAATATTATAGAATATTAAAGATTTCCGAAGAAGAAAATATTATATACAAAAAGGAAAGGTCATTCTATTTATATCGGTTACTTAAAAATTATTTTAAAGCTCTTATATGACGCTTCTAGAAATATATATTGGTAAGAATGTACAGTTTCAATTTATAAGTGAATTAAATATTGTTCATGTCCTTTAAATATAATTATAAAAATTCTGAATTAATATTTTATTGAGTAACAAGAAAGTATTTAACATTGATGGTGTGAACGACAGGTCATATGATTAGAATTATATTATGTAAAAATCTTTGCTAAGATTTATTTTTTATTCAAAAAATTTATTTATGATGAGAAAGTCTTTATTGCTGTGATAAAAATATAATTTTCAAAGTAAATTTTTTAATAAATAAATTTTTTAAATGAATTATACTATGATAGATACCTACAAACAATATTAAAAAATTTAATAATTTCATATATGTATAGTAAGCTGCACTTATTAATTATGCGTGTAATACAAATTTAATTATATCGATTATAAAATTTTTTACAATATTTACAAATTTTACATTATTTATTTTGATAAGAACATTATATCTATTCTATTTTAAGGGACAAAATAATATTAACTTGAGATTCAACTTGTATGTAATATAAGAATTTATTCTCTTGCACTTAAAATATCAATAATATCAATTATAAATATTTCCACACATAACGTAAAACTCCACACTAATGTTTTTTTTTTTAAATATTCTTATATATTTTATACTTTACTTCTCATTTTCTATATTCTTATCATCTTTCTTTTTTAATCGATAATTTCATAAAACAAGTATTTAAAATGAAACAAAATATTAATGATTAATATAAATGAAATTTAAGCATATAATACTTTAAAATTAGCTTTAACAAATTAAAAGAAGTGAATAAGTGCTTTAGCCTCGAAATAAAATAAAAAATTACTATATATTAATAGTAATAAGAATAATTAAACGTATTAATGAATTATGTATGAAAGAGTCAAGGTGGGTAACGATGGAAAAAGGCAGTTAGTAAAAATTGATATTACTTTAATGTACACAGAATGGGTTTTGAGTAAGAGTGTGGCGTCGACGCTGATTCGGTGTTCACGGCAACATGGCGCTGCACTCGCCCTTTCATTTTTAAATCTTCGATAGTTCCAGCCCGAAGTAGTGTACGAACGCGTTTTGAGCGACGCGTGTGAGACTGACAAATAAAAGCATACGCTATTTTCGCGTCAGGAGGGTCAATCTCCTTTTATGTCTTATAATGTTGTTATATCAACCGTCCGTTCAAATTTTTTAATTTATAACAAATTCCATGATTGGTTTGCCTTAATTTACGATTTGTGTGATTCAGTATAGTGAAGTTTTTTTCATAATCTCAATTAAATTGGGCTTTAGAACTTCCTTTCGAAGCGTGATTTAGTAATGTGCGAGTAACTGGATGCCTTACTACATCGTGATGTAGCATCCCTTAAATTTGTTATTTTCACCTAAAATCATATAGCGGCTCACGGATTTTAATGAGAATCGAGTTATTTATTTCTGATGTCTAGTAATCACGCAAGTGAGCTAAAACCCATTTTCAATGACTTTGACATTAAAAATTACGGATAAGATTAAGACACAATCAAAAAATTATATGAATAAACTATAGAGATAAAAATGATAGCCTATAGATTAAAATTTTAGTATGAATGAATATGATAATCATTATGAATATATTATTACATATAATTATATATGTATAATTAAATATTAGAAATCAATTGGAACATTGTATAAGTAATTCAAAATTATGCAAAATTATTAACTTAAAAAGGTTATTCTCTTCGTTACATGATTAATTTTGAAATCTTATTGTAAAAAGATCGTATATTTTTAAATAATAATTACAATTGTATTTTAAAGTTGAATAAATATAAATATAATACCGTTTACATTACGTCCTTTATGTGACCTTTTTAAAATAGTTACTTTAAAACTTTAAAAAAGATTTTTTCATAGAATTTATTTGATAAAATATTAAAACTCACGGTCTTTTTCAAGAATCAACTTAGAGTATTTATAGAGCAGGTTATTCCCGATTGCGTTGTAAACAATACATATATTAAATCGGTGAAAAAAAAGAAAAGATAAGAATATATCAGTTAGAGGAAGGAGATTGACAATATCAAAGGAATAAAACTTCAATGTAGTATTTTAGCTTGCGTACAATTATAATGAAATCTGTTCACTCTATACTTCAAAAGTTACAGAAATATGATTTTTTTAAGAAAAAAATTATTTTATAAATTAATAATAAATAAATTTTTATTTTACCATTCTTATTCTTAATATTTTTAGACGTAGTAATTTAAATTAAATTTTAAAACATTTATTTTAAATAAGTTGCTATCCTATTCAAAGAGTTGATAAATATTAATAAGTTATTATAGATAAAACTCAATTCATGTTTAAATTAAGAACTTTTGTTTAGTGTATTATGATTCACATAAAATTTTAATAAAGTTAATATAAATATAATACTACATAACAAGACATATTTAACACGAATTAAATATTTTGGTTTAATATTTCAATTGTTAAATATCTTATGAATTTAATTTCTACTTTATGAAATTTAAAGGCAAAAATTTAAATAAAAATGCCGATTTAAAAATGTTTAATTAAAAATTTCAATTTAAAAAAGTAATATATGACTGTAGTAAATTATTATATTAAGTTAACTATGTATATAGTTAGTAATCTTAAAATATAAATATTGATGTGTTAAAAAATAATAGTATTCGTATTAAATTTTAGAAAAATATAAAATCAGTAATATACAGATGTGAATTTAAATGTTTTTTTAATCAAATAAATTGAATCGCTACATTAAAATAAGTATGTACATATATTTATACAGAAACATTTTCTATTTAAACCACGTTATTTGTTAAATGTAATAATAATAGTTAAATTTCAAATCTTGGTATAACAAAAATATATATTGTACATAATATATGCAATCATAAAATTACATTAAATTTAACACCTTTAAATATATGCGCGCGCGCGCACACACACACACACACACATACAACATGTTGGTTAATCATAAAAATTTTATATTTAACTATATGTATTAAACCATTTTTTTTAATTATTTTGTTGAGTTTATTTATTAATTTCATATCAAACAATTACTATAAGCATATAATTAGTAAAAATAAAACACAATAATTAAAATTTTCACAAAGTTATATAATTTTAAATATTATAATATATCTAATCAGGGCTTTAATATGAACTACAGTTTATTAAACAAAAAAATGATCTCAACTTTAACTTATAAAAAAATTTAAATTTAATATTATTACAGAGATATATTTAGTTTTAATTGAATGTCTAAAACTTTTATAATAAAGTTTCATGAAAGGAAGAGAATATTATAATTCTTTTAAAAATTAATTTACGAATTATTTGAGAAAAACGATAATTTGTTTATTATATAACATATTACTAATATTATATTATAAGTAGGCTATGTAATAATGTCATTTTTTAAAATAATATTTTGCTTATTCACAATCATATAATTATTTGCGCAAAATAACTAACTTAAAAATACTGATTAATACCCATTTAGTTTTACAGAGTATTTAGTCTTTAAAATGAAATAATGATAAGTTTTTACTGTAGTTATATATACTTAATAAATAATAAAAAATGAAAAATTTAAAAATATTTTTTAGAAAAATGAATATTCTGAATCTTTCTGATACAACATATCTTATATTTAAACTTTTCCAGATGCGCATGGGCTCATATACATGCATATGCATATATACATATGCATATGTATATGAACAGAATATATATGAAATATACTTGACGTGTTAACATACTTATAAACATTAACTAAAAGTGTGTTTTTAGATTTATATCACCTAAAAACATATGATCTTAAAACAAGGTACTTTATTTATAATTAGTCAAAAATAGAAAATATATTGAGATTTAATTTTAATTTTTGTTATTCTAATAAAAGAAACCTATAAAAGAAATAAAAGATTCCATTACACATTAATAAATAATAAATATGAAAATAATGTAGTTTTTCTTTAAGATTAAAACAAGGCAGCTAGGTAATTCAATGTATTAATTTTTATAGGTTTAAAAATATAAGCGTTACAATTATTTTTACTACGAAAAATTATTTTTTGTATTGATATTATTGATTTATCATTAATAAAATATCATCCATATTATAATTTTAAGGGATAGTATAAGTTTTATATAAAATATTGAGATGAAAGTAATTGAATTAATAACAATATAATTTTTAAATCACACTGTTATAATAAATTTTTTAAAGAAATTATTATACATAAAAAATTTTCATTTTTCTGAAATATGATACATATATACAATTTTATGATATTGTATCTCGATTATAATTCATATTTATGCTAAATAAAAGCTAATATACTATTAGGTAATACTTTACAAGTGTGTTATTACGTACATAATAATTTTTTTCGAAACTTTTATAATGTATTTCGTAGAAAAATAGTTTTTCTAATAATTTTAGTATTTTAATCAACCGATAAAATATATATCAAAATAATATATTTGTAAAATAACTTCTTAACATATATAAATATATGTTGTAACATTAAATACTTAAAAATAAATGGCTGTATTTTAATAATCTAAACTATTAGTTTTCTATCAATAAATTCATATATATTAAAATTAATTAAGGAAAAAAAGCATGAATTTTTGGTTTGAATATATAATACTGGTACATGATTTATTTATTTTAAATTTATTAAAGGCTAATGCCTTCAAAAAATATTGATGTTTAATTATCTAGTTATAAGAAAAAATATACATTTATTTTATATATATTTACAATATCTGCATACGTCTATTTTAATTTAAAATCTAAATTACATGATTGCATGTAATACATATTAATGAAAACTTAATTTAATTGAAATTGATTTATGTAATTTATGGAATTTATAATATTATATTATAACCGATATTTATAATTTTATTTAATTGAAGTATGTTATAAAGTGTAAATTTATATAGTTATAAATGTAGTGAGAATTATTAGTTTTATTTTGAAATTAATTTTCAAACTTACATATCATAAATCGATGTCTTTCTTTTGTTATTTATGGCATGTGATATCAATAAATCTAAACTTAATTTGGTATAAATAGTAACCTATTGTAAATAAATTATTTTTTGACAAAGAATAATATTCAAGAATAATATTCAAGAATAATACCATAACAAATGAGAAATTATATTTCATATTCTTATTGTAAATAAATATGATTTAATAATGTATTAAATCACGAAATTATTATGAAATATTATAAAAACTGAAATTTTCATTTAAATGTCATTACCTTTAAATTATATGTTAATCGAAATTCTTAACTATAACATTAAAATTAAGCATTCTTATTGATGTTTGCTACTGCTATTAAAATAAATAATTTTTTTACACAGATGAAAATTTGAAAACTCAAATTTTAAATAATGCTGGATTGGTATTCTTATAAAACTAAGTGAGATCGAATCTGTATAGATTTGTGATAAACGAATTCATACAATAAAAGTTCTTACCCATGAACATTATTTTTTGGTAATTAAGATTCTGCAGTATTTACGGTACACGACCAAGCCACCGATATTCGGATTAAAGTACTAATTCGTTCCGATCGCGGAGCGTATATGACTGTCATTCGATTGCATCGATCGATTGCAATTAACTTCTTTGCTAATTCTTTTCTCCCTAACTTACTTGATTTTTCGATTCGACTGCAAAAGTATCAAGAACGTGACGAATTATTTACCGAAATAAATTGCTCTCAACATTTTATTTTTTGCAATACTGTAGTAGCTAGATTGAAATACCAAATTAAGAATATCAGTATTTAATTATCAAAGAAAGACAACTATTTCTCAAATTTTTATATTATAAATTAATCAATTTGATTTTAAAATGCATTTTTTTATTTTAATAAATTTCGTATATTTATTTTAAATATTTATTTTTCTATACGCATTTCCTTATTTTGAACTTTTAGTTCAATAATAATATATAATAAGAATATTTAAAAGTAAATTTTGATAAAAAATGTTGAAAAATTCTCGATAAAACAATCATTTAAGAATGAAGTTTTTTTATATATCTCTTAAATAAATATTGCTCATACAATATATAAAAATACCTTATACAATTTAACAACACGAGAACTTTTAGTACTTTTCTTAAATTATCTACTCTCGATCAATTATACCATACATCACTTAAAGCAATAAAGCTTGACTTAAGATGAAGCATGCGGTGAAAAAATAAACGTATGAAATAATTGATGAGAAGCGTAATATATTTTATTAAGCGTTAAATTATAAAAGTTTATAAATATGTGTTTCCTATATTTCCATTTAAACATGCAAATCATATCATCAAATTCTCATTTTTGTTCATTTTCAAAATGTAATATTACGTGTAATGATATAAGATTAATATCTAATGGAATTGAAACAATTAATTCAGTATGTACGTTGTATAGTTTTAAGATGAAAATTCAAACTTACATACTTTAAGGACAAACATAGAGATTTTAATAAAAATTCGTATATAAACTTTCTTTAATTAATAAACGTCTTAATATGCATATCAAATAACTTCTTTTTATAGTATTAAAAATTTGATTTAATTTAGTAATACTTTTTTATTTCGAATTTATTGTTTCATAAATAATTTTTTATTTAAAGAAATTTTTTTAATGTAATCATTGACTATATAACACATCATTTTTTAAAAGATATTTTTAAATTCCTAGAATAATGAATTTTAATACCAAAAAAGTATTTCCTTATTTCAAAAATCTTTAATTGTAAATATAATAAATGAATAATATTCAAGTGTGTGTATGTGTGGTATAACTTACAAATTTTATCAAGTTTATTCTTATTAATTTTCTTTAAAATAATTAATAAAATTAAATAATTAATTTTGATAAAATGAATTAAGTAATTTTACGTATATCTGAAAATTGGAAAGAAAATAGAAGTATTAAAGACAAATTTTCAAACAAATAACAGATCATAATCGCAGAAATATTTAACATAGTTTATAAATAATATTAAATGTAAAAGTGATTAGTGATGTATCAATATTAAAAAAACTACTTGATTTTTAACCAATTAGAATTAAAGAGATTCAGTAAATTTTTTACCTCGATAATGATTATCATAGAAGCATAAATGTGGGGTTCTCGTTTATAGCTATAAGCATAGGTAGAAAAATTTGGTTTCAGTGTAATTCAACTTTAAACTCCAAGTATTTTGCTGTTACGTTATAAATAATCTTTAAAATTTATTTTAATGAATATATTTTTATTGGTGTAGAAACACTTTATCATAATAAATATAGTATTATTTAATATACGTATTAAATAAATATTAAGTAGAATAAAAAATTATGTTATTAAATTATTATAAATTTTATATGCATATCTATAACTTTCATTAAATTGAAATATTATTGTATTAAAATTATTCTTTACAAAATAATTTTATATATATTAAATATTTATAGAAGGATGTGAATCTTAAAAAGCTAGAAGAAGTAATATAAAATCAGTCAGTATAATAAAAATACGTAAATCTGTCGGCTAATTAGCTTCTTATTATGAATGAATATGTAACATTTTTATGTTTTTTATTCTTTTGGAGTACATTTAGTGGCTCTTATAGTTTTGCAGTACTGCGTCAGTATATTATAATTTTTTAATTTACATTAATATTGTATGTATCAAAGTCACTCCTAATAAACTAAAATATTACTTTTAAGAATTTTACATCGAAAAAAATGTAAGCTAGTTATAGATTGTATATTGCTTCATTTGAAAGTTAAATATATACTATTATTATATAATAATAATAATTATATAATAATAATCACTAGTTTAAAAATTTCTTTCTAATAGATAATAAATAAATATTAAAATTATGAATTAAAATATATTTTTGTATGTTATTATACCTTTTAAGTTTGAAATTTATCTTGAAATTATACCATAAATAAGGATCATTTGTGCAAAAGTGAAGCTCATACTCTGCAAAGAAAAGAAACTCTTCTCTATCTTCAATAGTTCGGTTTACGTTTAGACAAGCAAAATAGAAAAAGAAAAATCATTGTGTAATTACTATTTATAGCTGAAGAAAAGGAAGAAAAGTTGCATCGATATATCCATTTTATTACATTTCTTTTACTTTTTCATATTATTTTTCATCAAAAAGGAAATACCGAAAAAAAATAAAATAAGTTTTGAGACAAAAATATGTAAAAATAGCATAAAAATAAGTTATTTGTAATTGAAATAAATCCTTAATCGATTAATGCCATAAAAAATACTTAAATTACTTTTTTTAATACCTTATAATTTTTTGCATATATATCACACTCAAATATATTTGAAAAATATTTTAAAAATATCATAGTTCTTTTTGGATTTCTTTCTTTATTATACTTATCCCCAAATTATTTAAAAGTTTGGTAACAAGCATAAACACACACACATTTTATTACAAATAAGTGGATGCAATATTTTAGAAATTTATTACTTTTGAAATATCTTATGAAATTAAAAAAAGAATTACTTAAACTATTTTAGGTTATATTTGAAGAATCCAGTAAAATGGCTTTGAATATGTTAAATCCTATTTGTAAAGTAGATTAGAAATCAATACAATATTTATGTAGAGTGTTCAAATTTCTTATCAATCTCAGAGTACAAATAATCTTTTCTTTATTTTTCACATGCTGTTTGATTTTTAATGTTAGATATTAAAGACGCTGCTGCCGTTAATAATGTACAATATGAATAATATGAAACTTAATTTAGGAATCGAGCAAAAGCTAATCCAACAGATAAATATTGAATAGAGTGAACAATAAATATGGAAGAGAGATAAAGGACTCCAAACTATACGAGATGTACATAAAATGCAGCTCTGTTATAAAGGCTACCTTTGTTATTTCTATTTTACCTACAACAATGACTTATGTTTCTTGACTCACTGTACTCCCAAGAGCTATAAATAAATAGGTGTGTATAATTAACTGCTTATTTTTTTTCTCATAACTGCTATCATATGTAAAATTATAATATATCGTTCAAAGCAAAAAATATGTTCAATTTGCCTTATGTTATTAGCTATTTTCTCAACTAATGGATCATCGAGACAGTCACTTAACAATCTTTCTTATCTCTTTACATCATGTTAAATGATATCGGTCGAAAATTAATAATGATAATAATAATAATAATAATAATAATAATAATAATAATAATAATAATAATAATAATAATAATAATAATAATAATAATAATAATAATAATAATAATAATAATAATAATAATAATAATAATAATAATAATAATAATAATAATAATAATAATAATAATAATAATAATAATAATCAACACAATAATCAATATAGACTTATTTAGAATAGTATGGCAGACACGTATTAAATTTTTCATTTTTATTATTTTAATCCTTTCTTTTTAGATTCAGCTAAATTTAACAAATCTAATAAATTTCACTGATAAATTATACAATGTATCATATATCATTATTATATTACATAGATATATTTTATTCACGAAAAATCAATTTTTCACTTAAATAAATAGCTCGATCAACTCTTAATGAATTAATGGAAGTTCTAGAACTAAATTAAAAGAAATATTGTAATATTAAAAATATTATCATTTTGTATAAAGTTATAATGTATTTTTCTATTATATTGTTATATTTAAGTTAATTAAATAACACTCTAATAAATTATTGAAGTACTTCAAATTTATTTTAGATTTATATATTTTCTCGTAATAATTATTTAATTACACATAAACAAAAATGATATATAAAACATATGTTTTATAATGACTATTTTTGAAATGTAACTAAAATTCAAACAATATGTTAATTTATATATTTATTGTAGAAGAATTTAAGATAAAATATATTTTATTATACATAACATATTTTCTATTATGAAAATAAATTTAAAAAAAATATTCTAAAAGAATGCCGAATTAAAACTAATATGATTAAATAATTATAATTAAATAATATAATATTATTAAAATAATAAAATAAATATAATTGTAATAAAGCAATATCGTTTCTTTATAATAATTATTTTCTACTTTTAAACGTTAGCTGACTTAAAAAACTATTTCATAATCAACATTATTAAAATAAAAATGAGTATAAATTATGATTTACATATATATGTATATAAATTAATTCATATAAATTTTTATTCTACAAAGGAAGTCAATTAAATAGCATTTATATTGTTTGATCTGACCATGAATGTACTTCTAGGCCTTAAAATTAATAGTCTTTTAAAAATAATGTGAATTAAAAAATAATTTAAAAAATAATGTATTTGAAATCGATACTTTTTAATTAAATTGATCAGTAATAGTAAAATAGCAATTTATTTTCATCAAAGTCGTTTGATTTTGTCAAAAACTTTTCCATAAATTACATAATTATTCGCATATAAAAAATATTTATATTGTTTTATATGATTCAATTAGATTAATTTTGAGATCTTAACTATTAAATTATATATATACCATAATTTGACTATAGTTTAAATTAATTATAACTATCATAATCTTAATACCATTGTTCTTTTTTGTTTATTAAAATAATAAAAATATTTTTTTAAAAGTAACGTTATTATGGTATTTATATTATTTAAAGAAAGAATATCATATAAAGAAAAAATATCATTTGCATGTTATGCAAAAGATTTAGTGTATAATAACAGTCAACATGTGTAAATTTGAAGCAGAAATTTGAGGTTATGAATTCATAGATTTAATTCATCTCGGATATTAGCTCAGAAAATATTGATTATGTATTTCAGATATTTTTATTAAGTGATTATTTCGTGGGAAATTCTTTACAAATAGTAATTAAAAAAATATATAAAAAATGTTAAAGGAATTACAGGAATTTATATATTTATTTTAAGTTTTACAAATGGGCATAACCTAATACAAAATTATTTTTGATTTTTCTTTTTATAGATATTCAAATTGTTAATCTATAGTAAGAGATTTTATATTTGAAAAATTGGTAAGAACAATAAAAATGTATCTTAAGGAATATTAAACTTTCTATGACATGATTATAATATTTCATTCATATTTTATAAAAACTAAATATACATGAATTTATATGTAAATTATAATTTTTTATATATAATATGAATATTATTGCATAATTTTTATCTTGCTTATGTAACTAAAGAAGATACTAAAATAACTTATTTTATTAGCTCGATGTACATTAAAGGTATATAATTCAATATGGACCAATGTCAATAGAAGTAATGCTCTTGAACTATACAATGTGATTCTGCCATTTAATGGCAATATCACCTTTTGGTTTTCATTTAAAAACTTCTAAACTTTATTCTTTTCATTACTTCCTTTTCCATCTCATTTGTATTCTTACTCTATTATGATCTTTTCCTTTTCTCTACTCATACTGTAATTACATACATTATTTCTTTTTGGGCATAAAAATTAATTAAATCATTTTGACATTATATAAGAAATTTGTTTATAAAGGAAAAAGGCTGAATATTTCATTTTACTTAATTTATTCCCATCATTTTACAAGATTGCAGAAGTTAATCAATGAAGTGGAATAAAAAAAGTTAATATGAGTAGAAAATTTTGATATTTTATTTAATGAAATTTTTTAATATATTGTTTTATAATTTTATCGTCATTTAAAATTAACAGTTATTGAATAAATGACTTCATAGTATAGAGTATAAAACATGAAGTGTAATAAATATAAAATGATAAAAAAATGTATTAAAAAATAAATTATAATAAGGCTTATTTTATATGTAACATCTTTGTCTAAAAAAAGTTTGCCAAAAAGATATTTTTTTATTTTAATTCTAAGTTTGATAATATGATATCTTATAGCTTTTATTAAATAAAATTTTTAATATGCTTTACATTTTGTAATTTTATTGCAATTTATATTTTTTTTAAGTATAAGGTTTTTATTATAACACTACTATTTAAAATTCTTAAAAACTATTCTTATATATGATTTGAAAAAAATATTCTCGGTCTCCGACCGTATTATTCTCTTGACGGTCATCGTGCTGTGATAATAAGTTTATTACTTTTCAAGACTAAAACCCTGGACCTTTTCTATCTTTCTCATTGTCTTACGGCCCGACGTCTCCCTAGGCCTGCACAACAGTTTCTCTGATTTAAATGTGCTCGCGGTCGCCCCTTTCCTCCACTGTATGAGTCTGCCGCCAGATTTCCTGAGCCCACAACTTCTCTCTTTTCTCCTAAGGATGAACTCAATGCTTTGGAGATTGACATGGTCCGGGTATTTTAAATTACGCCTTTTAAATTGTCGTTTTCCTCCGCCTTGTTGCCGTTCGACACTTCCCTCACGAACTTCATTTTTCCGATAGATTTTATAAATTGAATATTTATTGAATTAATTAAGAATTTATTCGAAAGTATTATATAATTTACTATATACATTATAAAATAATTAGAATACTTTATCTTAAAATATAGTTTTTTATTATTATAGAAAAGTATCAGAAAGCTAATATAATTTTCATTAAATTCGGTATTTTCATACTCTTTAATGTATTTTTTGTAGTTATACGTATAAAAATACTGATATTAAAGTTTAGTAGTTAATTTTAAACCATTTAGGCTTGGTTAAGATTGGCATTAAATAATTTCGAACTATACAAGTGGATTATTACTGAGTAATGAAGCTTAATTTTCACGAATTTTCATTGATATATTGAAATATCGTTGAGAAACATTCATTTATATTATTTTTTTTTAATATATAACATAATTTTTTAAAATAATTTTTCATATGGCAGAAAACAGCGAAACATTTACGTTTGAAAATAATAATTTAAAGTTAGCATGCTAAAATACAATTACAATATTATAACCTGTAAAGTGATTTAAGATGTGTTACTGAAGCTAAAAATCAGTACTAATGAAAATTTATTAGTTTAATATAAATTTTATAACAAATTATTATATTTCATGACATACAAAAATTAGTAATAATTTGCCATTTTTATGTAAAAAAAGCTATTTTTTAAATTTAAAAATGTTATCTGTTTTACATTAAATAAAAGCATTTATTATAAAAATATATTTTTTGATATTTTTTTATGAATAAATTATTAACTTAAAAAAAAATATATAATTTCAGAAATTGATAATACTAATAACATAGTATAATAATTTATTCTTATGAAAATATATTCTATATGGATAGATTATATTGAATTTATAACTAAGAAAGGTAAAATAAATAATATATATGTTATAATTTAATCCGTAGTACCATATGACAGTAGAAAATGTGATCGATGGTCTGAAATTATTATTAGGAAAAAACCTTCAAATGATTAAGATACGATTAATAGTTAAAATATAATTTATTTTTCAAATAAAGTGATGTATATGTTAACAAGACGACAATAATGCTGCAAGCGTGTAAGATCCATGTAATGAACAACTACAATAGGAAATAAAAAATTTTCGTCTGAAGCACTCTTAAATAAAAATTATAGTGTTTTTCCTCGGCAGTGTCAGATGGAACTGGGAAGGATTGAAGACAAACGAAGTGACAACTTCTTTCGTATTTTTCCATCATTCTCTTCTGTCTCTCTTAAATATACCAACAGTCCCAGTACTTTATTTATTCTTTCGCTATTTACTTTTCTTTTTACCTTTCTTTCTTTCACTTTAGCTTACATACTTCGTTTCTATCTCTTTTTTTTCTAAATCTCTACAAATATCTTATTTTTTTTGTGTAGTTAAGGCAAGAGTAACTTTTTATTTGGAACTGTGTATATATGTTAAGTAAACGTTAACTACTCATTTCTATTAATTAAAACATTTCTTGAAAAATTTCGTTCATAAAAAATTTTTTATTTCTTTCATATATATTTGGGTTTTAAGATAAAAATAAATTACAAAATTCTCGTTATTTCTTCATATATTCTTCCTATAAAATTAAAATTAACTCTATTTAAAATCGATATAATTTAACTCTAAAATAGAAATTTCAGAATAATTAAAATAAAAAAGATATTTTATGTATTTATACATTAAAAACAATATTTTTACAAAACCGATTTCCATTATTACGAACAAGAATAAAACAGTGATTTTCTTATTTAAGAGGTATTTCAAAATGAATCTAAAGAGTATTTTATTTCTATTCTTCATCTATATCTAACCTAATGAGTAAATTATTATTGAAACATATTGTAATCTAGTATTCCACCAAATTTATACCTATTTTCGTGAAAATACAATTACACGAGAAATACTTATATAATTTAAAAAGATATTTTACTTAAAAAATTTAAAGTTCACAATATATTAACTGATCGAAAATATACATCAATATATTAAACAATTGTAAATTATTATAAAACTTAAGAATATTCTCTAAATTAGTAAAAATACATTTATAATTATAACATTATATTATGAAAACAAAATTTTATCATAACATTGACAATATTAAAAGAGTATTTAAAAATTAAAAAACATAATTGTAAAAATATTATATAAAAATTAAATTAAGTACAAATTAAAACACTAATAAATGATAAGCAAACCAAATGTAACAACTAAAAATTTAAACAATTATAAAAAATTATTAAAGAAACATCTAATTATTTAATTAATAATTAATATTATAACGAATTTACTTAATAAAAAATGGTATTGTATATAATATATAATAACTATATATAAGATAAAAATGAAATAACTAATAACTAAACTAATCAAAAAATATCTTGAAAATATTTTTAAAATATCAACTCTACAGAAGAAGAGTAGAACTGCGCATTTTTTACAAACTCTCTCAATTTCTCTATATGTTTTTACCCTCTAATAGTACTTAAAGAAGCTTAAACCATAAATTACTCATTCCGTCTAATACAGGATGGAATAAAACGAAAAGATTTATGATTTACAAGATAGAAATATAAGTCCATTCAATATTCCAATGCACCTACTATTAAAAATTTAATATTTATAGAAATGGTAGGATGCAACGGTTTACAAATTCATAAAAAAATAATTTTTCTATGAAAATGTTATTCTACTTTTTATTTGCAAAAATTAATCTCTTTCTCTCTGTATGTATATATATGTATATGTGTATAATTTGTATGATTGCAGACACAGTGTGATTTGTTAATATTAGTCTTACATAGTACATATTCATAAACGGTACATAAAATTTATAGTTTAATTGAAAATATGAAAAATTTGTGAAAAGAAGTATATTTCGTTTACAAAATCAAATCAAAAAACCTTTCTTACTATTATACGCTCGAATATGAAATAAGTTGAACGGAATTTTATATGTAATCTTTATTTTAATTTAAATTTTCAACATACATTAGCATAAATATATTAAAAAGAATTTCTTTATTTTTATTAATTATATGATTTATTTATTTTAATTATTTATAATATTTTTTATAATAATTATTCAAATGTTAAAATTATGCATATTTTATTTATTTCTATAATAAATATACTATTTCTTATACATCAATAAAATTGACTATAAAGAGAAATCTACAATAATCCAAATTTTTCACACTTTGCATTTTTTTACATTTATTAATAAAAAAAATCTTAATACATTCAAAGTGATATTTGATTACAAATATTAAAATATTTTAAATTATAATCATTATAATTATTTAAATGATTTAAAATTTCTAATCATAAAATTTATTTATTTTATATTTATATTTTTTATTAAATATTCTAAGTTTATTAAAAAATATTTATGTTTATTAAAAAAAAAGTAATACTGTTTTGCCATAGTAATATTAAATTTATAAACGGTATGTAAATAAAAATTATTTTGCATAATTCTTTTTAAAAAATTTTCTAGTACTAATTCCTTAAAAATAAAAATAAGTAAAATATGTAGATATTACTAAATAATTTATATAATTGTTTGTTATTTTTATAAAATTATGAATAAAAAATGTATCATATAAATAATGATATTTCTTTTAGTCATACCTCGAATAATTAATGTGATTATATTTTATAAAGAACGGTAATAATAAAAGTATATATCTTTTGCTATACTTTAGAAAAACATACAATAAAAGATAAAAAATATTCTTTTCCCTTACTTTTATTGATTTTTTAGCATAATTTTATTATTTTATATTTAATTTATTATCCACGTGTAGAAGTTTTCGTAGAAAGTGCTGTAAACTGTAAGATATACTTGCGCAAAATAGGTTAATTATGTCAAAGTGAATTGATTTTTTATTTTTAAACAACTGAATATTCGTGGATCTGATTAATTATTGCTTTAATTTAAACGTGAAAACACATTCGTTTTTAAATCTCTATGATTCATCTTTTTTAGTTTTCGCTCTTCTAGGTACCTTTTCGCTATCATTTTTCTTAGTTATTATGGTGTAGCTTCAAAATAATCTTTATTTTCTGTATTATTTTGTGCTACAAATAAAATATTTTAGTGAAAAGAGTAATCAAAATTAAAGTAAAAAATAGTTTGACCAAAATAAAAAACGAATAATTTCCAGACCTGTTCCTATATTATGTATAGTATTAATCATGAGTAAATATACTGCAATGAAAGAATTTCAAAATTTTATACTTAATATAAAATTAAAAAAACTAAAAGAATAATTATATAAAATATAATTTGCCTAGTAACAAAAATTAATTTAATACTTTAGAATTTAGAAACAAGTTTTAAACATGTTTTTTTAAATATAACTGATAGTTTTAATTAATCTATGTAATATTTTAATGTATTTAAATTTAATTTTAAACAATTATTTATTTTTTGTAATAATAATAATAATATATAAATTTTTTTAGAATATTTATCGATTATATATTATAAAAAGAATTTGTGTCCTTTGTATCATGACAATGCAACATATTTGAAGAATTTTATAAAATTATGAATAAAAGATTAATTTGATTATTGAATTTAAATATTTTTAAATATAATTAAAAGTTACGAAAATTATCCTAAAATAATCCGTACCTAGAAACTATTCTAATAAGAATATGTAGAGAGGTATTTGTTGACCAGACAGTACTTTGTATTAATATATTTTTTGTGTGCCCTGACCGGAAAATTATTGTTAATTAATAAAATTAATCATATAGATCTAAGTATTCTAATTCTCCTCTTAAAATCTATGATAGGGAGGGTTCATTCATATAGTTTTACTTACGAGTTTAAAATACTAATTTAAGAAGAAATGTGGCTATCGGAAAAATATTTTGTAACTGAAAAAAAGTACTTTTACTTTTCATATTATTACAAAAAACTTACTTAGTTTGTATTATTTATCTTTTGAAAACTATTTTGAATTAATATTTAAGTATTATTATAAATATTGCAATTAAAAAATATTAAAATGTTTTTTAAATCTTTTATATTTACTCGTAACAGTATACTTATTTCAATATATAACTTATTCAATCTATATTACTGAAACAAATAAAATATATTATATTTTTAATTTTTTGTAATTATTGTATATAATTATAATAATATTATTCATAAATATAGTTAAAATTTAGTGTATATCTTGTAGAAATAATTAAATTTGATTCGTCATACTATCATTATAATTTCAACAGATTTTACATTTTTATGTTTTGTCTTTCTTCTTTCAGATCTTGTATGGTATATACGTGCCTAATTCTCTCAGTACAATAGACGAATATGAAAAAGATGCTGGAATTATTCTTTTTTATATGGAAATGATTATAGTCGTCTGATTTATTAGGTATCTGAGTTCTTTTTTAGGTACTTACATATGCAACAAGGAAGTTAATGCAGTTATTTAGACTTATTATCGCTTTTGTCTATACTGGTATCAAACAGTTATCAGTCAGCTGAAATTTCTTCGAAGGCCATTCTGCATAATAGGCAAGTTGAACTATTTTTTACATTTTTTTCTATATTAATACATATTAATACAACATTTTCTTAATTGACAAAGTTATTAGTTTAATCAATTTCTATTATATGGTATGTGTATTCATATTATAATTATTTTATAATATTAATTATTAATATGAAATAGAAATTGATTAAACTAATAACCTTGTCAATTAAGAAAATATCGTTAAATAAATTAAAAATTTAGATATAAAATTATGAGAATATATTTTTATTAGATTATATTATTTTTTAATCCTTTCTTGTTTAAACTATATTTATTTAGTTTATATTCAGACATATTTTTATTCTACCTGTTCCTATAAGATTAAATATTTAAAAAATGTAAATAATTGAAAATCATTGAATACCTTATCTCTCCAAACTATATGTCTTCATTTAAATTTTATATTTCGTCAGAGCTTACATTTCATTGCATTTATATTTAACATGATCTTCGATGATAATCATTAATCTATAGATTTTGAATTTGTTTATTTTGGTAATAAAAAAATTTATTTTAGAAAAAAACAGTAAAAATATAATGATATAATTATACGCAATATGTTGCTTCATCGGTGAATGAGAAAGAAAAAGTAGAAGAGAGAAAAAGAAAGAGGAAAAAAGTATTCTTTATATAATAAATTTAGGTTGACTATGAATATTTAAAGATCTATTTTTATGCGTGAATAGTAAATTACTGTTACTGATTAATTAAGCTTGAAAATCTTACCGTCACATTTACATTTTTTCAACAGTAAATTTAAAATTTTCTTTTTTGTTTATTAAAATATACATAATAATATCGCTTATATTATTTTAATTTAATATTCTTCAACCATACCGCCAACAACAATAACAACAATAACAATAATGATAATAATAATATCATTATTAAAATATAATTATGATCTTTATTTTGTAATAATAATTATAATCTGATTATGATCATCAATGACGATCATTATAATCTAAAATTTAATTTAAATAATCTAAAATTTTATTTTAAATAATATACAATACATTAAAATTAAAATTAAAATTTAATTTTCAAATTATTATATCAATTTAATTGTAGAAGATACATTAAAATAAAGCATACTGACATGACATAATATGTATAAATTTTCTTCTATAGCAATTATTACTTATCTTACCAATTTAAATAACATATGAATACATTATATTTTATTCAAGATTCTTTAAAAATGATTAAGCATTGTTGATATCTTAGTTCTAACAAAAATAATGAAATAGAAGTCAAATTATTTATCTTGTGGTAAACATTTATAGATAAAACTTATAATTTTAATTTTTGTTTTGGAGATGCGTGTAACTAACAATTAGATCACCTAATAGATGAAAAAATTGACCCACACGAAGTGAAGATTTGTGTTTGATGAAGTTTTTTATAACTTAATAATATTTAAAATTTGTAAAAATTGTTGTAAGCTTATATTTTATTATTACTGCAGCTCTTTTAAATTTTTAATGTAATATTGATAAATAATTAATAATTAATAAAATAAACTCAAAAAATGTAATAATATATATTCTAAATAAATTTTTGGTTATATTGTCATTTGTAGCTGAATATAAAAGTAATAATAATAAAAATATCTTTCTTCGTAAAAGAAATATTCAATAATTTTTTAAATAAAAAATAGATTAATAAAAAATCAATGTTTTTTCTATCTTTTCGCAAGAAAAAAATCTATTTCATAAAAATAAATATGTAATGAATGTATTTACTCTATAAAATGTCACAATGTCGTACTTAAATGTAAATATGTAAACTTTTTGTATACAATATTTGTATACAAATATTTCTTAAAAACATCTATACTGAATAATTCTTTTTGATCTTTGAAAATAAAATATTTTATCAAATATTAATTACTATAGAAAAATCACTATAGAAAGAAAAAAAATTCACAAAACTATTAATATTTACCACAATTTTAAAATAAATTTCTTCTATTTCATGATTTTTTAACTTTTAGAAATTTAATACAAGGCATATATTGCGCTCGAAAACATAAGATGGAAGCGGTCTCGAGAAAACATCGCGTTAGTAAAGATAGTTAAAGAAATATGGAAAAATACTAATAAACTACATAGCGAGCTGTATCGATTCATTATCAAGTATGTATGTAAAATCCGTAAGACGAACTCGCATTTCGGAGCTTCGAAAAGCGAGGGAAAAAAAAGTTTTTTCTCAATGCAGCGTTAGCTTTACGCACATTGACGCGGAAGGAAACTCTAAAGGGTTTCCTAATCATAGGACATCTGGCTCGAAAGCGGGTGCGCGAGTAACCCAGTAGAAAGAAAACAAACTGAGTTTTTTGAGCGAGGCATGAGTTAGACTTACGAAAGTCTGCAACAAGCGATAAAGTACTGCTGGGACTATTGAAACGACGCACAAATTAGGCAGGAAGAAAACTATGATGAAAACATGATTCGCTACATTGTCTGTGATTGTTTATGAATGTTTTATACGATTATGGTGAGACTTAATATCGCGATATATGAAGAAGGTACAAAGTCCTTAATGCGTGCTTACAATAGTACTGATTTTATGGAGGCACCTAAAAAAAACACCGCTTGATTATGACAATCGAACGGACAATGTCATATAATGATGATAATTAAACTGATTTAAACGCTTAATTTTATTAACTTATAATTATCAAAAATATAATTTTTATTAAAATTAATTTTTATAACAGTAAAATAAAACATTTTTAGAAAACATTCAATAACTATAAGCAAATAATATTTTTTTAAATTTTAGATGCATTTGTATTTAAGATCTTTTATAATTGCTTTTGAATGCAATTTATACCATCATACAATGATACTTATCTTAGAAGTAAGAAATTAGCTTTGATACGCGAAGTCATCAATATAATATATGCTTTTATATTACGTAACTTGTTAAAAAAAGAAAAAATATTATATTTTACTTTATGAAATTAAGATTAAAGAAAATAATTGTATAATTAGCCGAAATAAATATTAAAATATAAATAGAATGATATATAAAACGAATTTTGACATACTACAGATGTGATAACAATTATTGCAAGCATGGTTGTACTTGCAATGAGGAGTAGTGACCAGATATTAGCTGCAAGTGTACTACGGGGATTTCGATTCTGCCAAATACTTCGAATGGTACGAATAGATCGCCACGTCGGAACCTGGAAATTATTGGAAAGCGTGTATATGCTCATCTCCAAGTATGACATTTTTTAATATTTAATACAAATTTTTTTGCTTACATTATATATTATTTATTCATTAAGTTTTTATTATATAATCTAAGAATAAAAGTTAAAAAAGTATGAAATTAGACATAGAAAAGTAATGTAATCTATAATAAGCATTCCATAAATTTAAATTTTTAGAAATTTGGTAAACATTACATTTTTTAAATAAATTAAGAGTGAAATTTAATTTTTTATCTTAAAAAGTCTTTAACTTTACATATGAACTATCTAGTCTTTGTTCTATTAAAACTTTTATATTATTAAGATATCTATAATTCATTTTTTATTATCAATTTTAATGCTCTAATCCTGCAAGAATTGTTTTAATAAAAAATTTGAATTAAAATCAATTATCTTATAAAAAAAATCTCAAATAATATACAATAAAAAAAAGACATTATTTATACTTATAAAATATCTTATTTTTATACATTTCACATATTATATCAACTATTAATAAGATATAAATAACAAAAGGATATATAATTTGGAAATTTTTAATGTTATTAACTTAATATATCAGATAAATATTTTTAATAAAAAAAATTATATATTAAATTAAATTTTTATTTATTTTATTCAATTAATTTTTTTATATTTTATTTTACAAAATGTTTATTTATTTAAATAAATGCAATATGTCGTTTTTTACAATCATAATAAATCAATTATTTATATAACATATTGCTTATGACTAATACGCTGCTATATATACCGAACGCAGTCTTACAGTTTGTATTTTTTTTTTTAATCAATATTTTCTGTTTTTTTGTTTGTCAGAATTTGTTATGGGAGAACAAATTGTTTGGTAACATTTTTTTACAATTTTATTTATATACAGAAAATGGATAATCTAAACAAAACTGTATTTGATTCGATTAATATCAAAACTAATATGTAACACTTTATAAATATATTCATAAAAATATTAATTTTGTTTTTATAATCAATATAATATTATATATTTTATAAAAATAATGTGACAATTATGCTTAAATCTAAAGTTTCTGATAAATATTTTTTAAACAAATATAATGGTTTAAAAAATTTTTCAACAATAGTTTTTTTTACTTTTATAGTGTATATACATAAAAATATAATATTCTTTGCTGTTAATTAAAAAAATAGATAAATATTAAGAATCTATAAAATCATAAATTACTTATTTTGCCGATATGTAAGTTTTTCATTATATTGTTATTATCTCTGTCGATAAAAAATTAATTTAATTATACATAAAATTATAACGTTTTTCTTTTATACTTTGATATAAAAATATTAAATTTTAAAAAATTATTGAGAAAACATGAAAATTGAGTTTTATTAAATAAATTTTTTCGAAATAAATTTATTTTCATATAATTAATAATTCTTATTTAATGTAGTATATATTTGCCTAATATTTTAGAGTTATATATTGACTGGATCAAGTAGAAATATATTCTGTATGTGTGTGCATAAACAATAAATATTTTATTCTAATATTGGATATAGTAAGTATAAAAAAAATATTATATATATATTATTATATACAACGATACTTCAAATTACACATAGTAATTTAATTTTAAAATTTTAACTCGATGAATGTTAAACTTATATAAGTCAAGTTAAATTAAAAATTTTTAAGTCTAAAGACTAATATAAAATTTTAATAGCTAATACGTTTTATAATTACATTAAAAAAATAATCTTTTATAATATTATATTTGATTTTTTAAAAAATTTTATTAATTACATTTAAATTAATGCAATTCTTAATTCAAATATTATCAAAATTAAAAAAAAATTGAAAAAATGTATTGAAGTTTCTAAAACAAATTTTATACCTTACACTACTACACTATGTTCGAAATTGATTTTAAAAAAATATAGTAAAATAAGCTTATTTTTATATACTACTTTTTAGTTTTTCAATATATAAATAACAAGTAAATATTAAATAATAAAATGTTATATATAAATTAATTTTTTAATTTTACCTTACATTATAGAATAAAAAAGTACTTAAAATTATATTTACCTTTACAGATTTTTATTTTTATTAGATTTAGTATATTGATAAAAAATTAATTTCTTCATTTATGTATAAATCAAACCATTCCTTATTTCAAAAAAAAGTTATTTTATAATTAAATATATTTTAATAATTATGATTAATTAATTCTTAGGTATTATAAAAAGTATGGTGAATTGATTTTTTTAAAATTGTAATGGAATACTCAACCATTAAAATTTTCAATTTATTAGTTACTTAAATACCTGACAATATACAACAATAATTTTTTGTAAAATATTCTAATCGAAAAAATTTAAAAGTGAAGAGTAATAAAAGTAATAATATTGAAAAAATTAATAGTACTCTCTATTTCAATGCTATTAAAATATCATCAAAATTAAAATTCTGAAATATATTTTGAAAAATTTGATTAAATTATATAAAGTATAACAAGAAAAGTTATGTTATGTATAAATCCAAAACATTGCTGAAGTTTTAAGTCGTTATTTATTCATTATTCTGCATTACGATTTGATACACGTAAGTGTGCATCATGAATATCTTTAATGAAGTAGAAGCTCACCTAGTTTTAAATTGTACTAATAATACTTACTCTCAAAGGAACGAAAACTATCGAAATATCCTGTCACTCGTAATTTAATGAATTAAATTTAATTCTTAGATTTTATGTTTATAAAATAAAATTTAAATTTGAATTAAGAATTACATAATAATTTTTTAGAAAATAATTTTTAAATACAATTTTACAAAGAAGCAATAATTTTTTAAAAGTAAACTAATAAAAGTATATTTATTTTAAAAGAAAAACTTTTGGATTGCTTCACATTACCTAAAGCTCCATTGAGAAAAAATAATTAATCCATACACTATATTAAAAACAAATATATTATAATTTGTTACAATGTATTACAATGTATTACAATGTATTATAATGTATTATTATTGTTGTTGTTGCTGTTTTTATTAAAATCTAGATTTTATAATCGAGATGATTTTTATATATTATTATAAGTTTTTTAAAATAATTATTTCTATGTTTATAAGAATTTATAATTTATAACCTATTTTAATTTTCATAATAAATCTATACCATTACAACTTTCCAAATAAGTTTATTCTCGCAATACTTTAAATTTATAATAAAATTCTGTAAACATTTATCAATTATATTCATTTAATCGTTTTCTTAAAACTATAAATTAAAATTTCAGGCACGTATTTCATACCACAAAATTGTGTTATACAAAAAATTGTTACATATGAAAAGTAATAGTGATATAATATTTTTTTTATTTTCATATATTATGCAATATTATTAAAGTTAAATTCGAATAAAAATATATACAATAATTCAGAAAATTATTTGAAGAATTTTTGTATTTTTCTATAATTTTACTCTTTTATCTGTATAAACTGAAGCATAACAAAACTAATATTAGGTTTTTTATTATTAAGTTAAATAATATTAGTAATAAATGTTGAATAAACTATTTATCCCTTATGATATTTTTGTTCTGATTCTGTAAAAAACTTTGAAATTGAAGAATGTGTGTTTGTATGTAAACTAAATTTTACAATTTAATAAATAAAATAGAAAGTATTAAGAATAAAAATAAGCAACTGCAGAAATCTTGTGTGCATTAAATTAAAAAATCATAAATGTATAAAAAATAATCAAATATAGAAATGTACGAGCAAAATATGATTAACAAATGAAGACGAAGAAGTAATAGAAATATTTTCATATTCTACTGGAATACATAGTCACTAATCTAAGTACCGATTGCGGCAGTGGTTTTACTTAACTTGAGCAATCAAACGAGGAGCGGCGATTGCATATTCCTATGGCCGAAGATATTCCGTATTTTCGGACAGAATTACTTGTTGCGTGTATATTGGGTGTGAACAAAGCAATCGGTAATTAATACATTACTTGGGTACACGTCAACTTTTAAAAGTAAAAGCTTTTAAATCTATTTTGCTCAAAAATTTGTTCTTGTTTTTGTTCTAAAATTTTTTTAAAATAATTATGTAATTTTACCGTAAACTTTGAAATTTCTATTAACGTTTCCGTTTTTCTATAAAAAAAAAAAATTATAAAGTGATAAATTTAAGTTTGCATAATCAAAGTTTCATGTATAACTAAAAATTTACTATTTTTTGTTCCTATATTAGAAAAAATTTTATTTTTTATAATATATATATATATTAGGAAGAAAAGAAATTTACACGTCAATTTTTTAATTTTATATAATTTATGAAATTACAAGAATACATTGTTATTTAATAACAATTTACATTAAAAATATATTTTTTAAAATTTTTTAAATTTGTATTGTTAATAAATATTATGTAAAAATTATTTCTATGTTATCGAAATAATGTTTTGATAATTTTTTTCACAATCAATCAATTTAATGAATAAATATAGAAATGAATCATTTTTATTAATTGAATGGTGATAATTAACTAGGTCACTCATCACAGACAATACTATAAAAAATTGACTCGATTCAATCTATTTTATTTCTTTATATTTAAATAAATTTCACAAAGATATAACAAATTACAATAAATGTAGAAATTATAAAAAAATTACTTAAATGGATTTTAAAAAAAATTATTTTTAAATATTATATTATTGGAAATAAAAATGTAATATTGATACACTAAATGTAATAGAAATTATACTATCATCAAAATATAATTTTAAATAAATCTTATGTAACATTATAATATTTTAATTTCATACATTTTATATATATGTGTCAATTATACTAATCAACTATAATTCATGAGCGTGTTGAAGTATGATTTGTATATGTAAAAAAAGATTAGTAAATGTTACTTTAATATTATTATACTTCTATGAGAAAAATTATAATAAGAAAAGAAAAAGTTCAATGAATAAGTAATTGTTTAATAATATTTTTGAATTGTAAAATTAGTTGTATTCATAATCAAAATTTTTTATATTATATTTCACTAAATATCGTCAATTATTACATAGTTTTGAAAATAATATATTTATAAATTTCAAGTTTATAGATGAACAATTAATACAATGCATTTCAAACAAAATATAATTTATTACAAATACAATAAAATATATTTATATATTGAAGTTTAAAGCATTGATTATTTCGCACTTTCTAGTACCAAAATCTATAGAAAATACATATAGACATGACACAGCTTCATAATATAAAATACAAAAAAAGTAGAAAAGATGATCAATTCTTTCCAAACTTCCTTATTCTTCTACTTATTACATTATTATCTTAAATTATCGAAGGGCAGCATCAGTTACGTTTTAGTGGAAGCATGATCTAATAATTATTAAATTTACTTGAAATTGATCGGTTCGACTCAAAATTCATATAAACCAAATATTTTATTTCTATGTACGTTGTATACATTCAATTACATAAATGTAATAAAATTACAAATAATAATAAAATTTTAATAAACATAAAAAGATTCACTAGCAAATAAATATTCCAAAATATATTATAAATAAGTAAAGTTATATACATAACAGTACTCTTCAAAAATTAAATAATTACCCGAAATATCACGATATTAATTAGATTTTAATTAAGAAATAAAGCTAGTTATCACACAAATATTCGTATGAACTATGCGAAATAATAAAATATGATATCTATACATTTAATACTTGTAACTTTTTAAGATTTATTATATTTTAATTTTATAATAAATAATAAAATTACTGCTTTATTAATGATTCTATAAATATTATAGTTTTTATAATTGTTTCTTTGATTTTAGATATATAACTACGTAATAATATTTTACAATTTTATTAGTATGATATTGTTCTTATATATAATATTATTATAATCATTTTACGTTATTGTGAAATATTATTCAAAGATATTCTGTGAAAAGTATCAGTAATACTAAAAATTTGTAAATATTTCAATTCATATATAATATCATCTAAAAACGTAATTAATTTTCATAATTTATAAATTTTTATTTAAAGTTCAAAATCTGTTTATCTTAAAATGGCATATGTTTTCTTATATATAAGTTACTACTTTTGTCGATTTTTCTTTTATAATTATTAAATACTTTTAAGAAATTTAGAAAAATACCATTTTTAACAAGTTTAATTAAGTAAATATAATAATTACATATTTTAGGAACTTGTCACAACGCTTTATATTGGATTTTTGAGATTGATCTTCGCCAGTTTCTTAGTTTACCTCGCTGAGAAGGACGATGAGCATTTCATTTAATAAGTATTCGAATTTAAGAACTTTGCTAAAGCTTTATGGCAGGGAGTGGTAAGATTTTAAATATTCTATAATATTTAGTAAATGATTAAATATATTTATTTGAATATAATACTATAACAATAGATCATTTGCAAGTAACTTATACCTTTGAAGAAAATCATTTACCTTTTTTATTCATTCTTGTATATAATAAAATTCGAAGCAATTTTAATAAAAAAACTTTTGTTTATCTTACATCTCTATGAAATTCAAATTATTCATTATCAATAATAATTAACAATATTTTATTGAGTATAAATATTCATCATTAATAAATCTATTACTATATAATGTAATTACACAAATATAAATTTTTCTATGAAATATAATACTGCAAGTGTTCAATAAAACAGTTGAAAAAATAAAGTACTGTCATAAAAAATATTTTATTAACTGTTTAAGAGTACAATTACTTTGAATAATTGAAAGTACAGTTTACACAGTTGATCCATTGTTTAAAAATAAATCGATACAATATAAAAGAATAATGATAGAAGAAATGAAAAATACTTGTTTTCGAATAAAATATTTCTTTTTTGATCCATACTTATTATCGTGAGATTAATGAGAATAACAAGATCGATTGAGTTGGATATTTTTCTAGAATTCTTCGCTATCTAGTTAGGAAATACAAAATTGGCATTATTATTACAAATCATCGTCGACACTTGAGCTTCTTGAGCTGCACATCGACGGACTAATTGGGCGACTTGGTGAGACCTCCTCGACCTTACCATTTACTCTTGCGGGCTTTGTCTCCCCGCTACCTCTACAACCAGAGTTTCTTGAATCGCTGATGTTTCCAAATGTGTCTCCTAACTCCAAGAAGAGTATGAAGTATTAACGAGCATGCTTTCTACTTTCTTTTTCTTACACTTTTTCTCTTTCATTAACAATGCCATTTATAGTCAACTCAAAATTATAAGATACTTTTTAGTAACTAAAATTCTATGTATGGATTATTAAATCACCAGAATATAAATGTAAACCATTTATGTTTCTTATACATAATATTAGAAATCAAAACTATCATTTAAAAACTTATATGGTTTAATTGAATAAGATTTATTAGACTTTAATAAGATAAATTAGACTCAAGACCGAAATTTGAAGAGTACTCTTCATAATAATTAATCTTCTATTACAACATATACACTTTAATTTCTTTTTCAGTGCTCTATCGTTTATTCTACCTTTGTATTCAACTTTTACCTTTATTTTTTTCCTTAACATTTTTTTTTAAAAAACTATTTTAAATAATTGATATTTCTTTCTTTTTTTATACAATTGCAACGATCTTTCATTTAGCAAAATCTGTCATTTTTTAATCAAACATCACAGAAATATAGAAACTACATATAGATAAATATACATATACGTATATATATATAACGCTAGTTTATTCTACGGCGTAACACTCAAATGAATCTTTAAATATACTCAAGAATATTTCTGATGAATAATTTTTTTATTTAATGCAGACATAGTTTCAAGCAGAAGTTATTTTTCATTGAGTAACTATAAAATAAATATTATTACTTTTAAAAATTAAAAAAACATTAAAATACTTATTTATTCATTGAAATAAATAGTTGAGTTATTTAATTTTTTATCAACATTGACAATTTTATAGATGGAAACTTTAATAAAGTTTTTAATAGAACCATTAGCTAGAAATTTTTCTAATAAAACTTTACATTTAACTTTAAAATACTTAATTATTAAAATAATTTAAATTTCGGATTTTTTTATTTTCTTTTACATTTTTTATTATAAATATATTTGAATCTTATTAATAGGGTACATTGAACATTCACTTATATTCGTTGTTATTCTTTACTTTCTTCTCATATTTATGACAAATTGTTCTTTATTAATATATTATATAGTTATTACATAAAAATTCAAAAGAAATTACGTTTTGTCAAAATAATATATTTAACAATGTTTTACTTTTTATTCATTGTTTTATAAAGTATATAATTTTTTTATCTCTTATAAAATTAGGAGGTATTATAATTCAAATGTTTAATAGAAGATTATTATTATTAATATAATTATTTATTATAAGAAAAAATATTTTACATAAAATTAAATATTTTAATTAATTTAAATCATATGGATGAATATATATATAGATAACTTAAATCTGGACAAGATTTAAATTTTCTAAAAATTACCGAATCTCTGTAAATCTCAATAAATCTCTGTAAATCATACGTAATATGATTAAAGATCTAAGAACATTAATAAATCAAATATAAAATCAATTTAAAAAATTGATTTACTTAAATTTCTTGTAATATTAAGCTTATTCATTTGATTATTTTACAAATACCACTTTAAATTTTTTATATTTTTCTTTTTAGAAATACATTTTTGATTCATTTTTGCTTGAAGCTTGATTTCATTTACTAATTTATATTAAAAGTTACTTTTGTTTCTGTGAAAGACTTAATGTTTGCATTAGAAAAATAATTTTGTATTATAAAAAAGTAAGTAATTGAATAATATTCATTGTATTAAATTTTATGGATTAAATGTTCGAGAGTTAAGTTTATAAAATATTATTTCTTGAGTTAATTACTGTGAAAAATTAATGATTTTTTTTAATGCCCAAAAAATTGAATTATATTTAATAGCACATATAGAATATTAAAGACATTTACATATTTTTTATGAAATATTTTTTATGAAAGATAACCGAAAAAAATTTTCTATTTTTTATTCATTATTATAAAGTATTCTAATTTATATTGATGAATTCTAAAACATAACATCTATTTCCCTCTATAATTAAAATTTCATAGTAATAATATAAACTTTTTAATATATTATTATGTGATTATTAAATTATTAAATTAGTTTACTCAAAAACAAGAATAGTTTATAAAATAAATTTAACTAGCTAATAATAAAATTAGCAACATTATTTTATTATAAAATTATATATTTATAATGATCAATTATGTTTCTCTTACATGTAACTCAAATTTTTTCTAATAATTATGATTCATTTCCATAAGTATTTTATCATAGAAAAATTATTTTGACAAGGTAGTCTATAGTAATATTAACAATATAAAAATATCATTACAGTTTTCTGAACTTTTATAACTACTAGATTATTATATATTATAATTATAAGTAGTTAAATCATAATAAATATAATAATAACTATTTTGTATATCGGAGAATAATTTAATTAAATAAACTCTACTGAAGAAATTTTTTCATGTATTAAATAAAATTTTTAATGTAAAGATATTATAAAACATATGGAATCATAAAAAGCTAATTTCACACTTACAAGATGATTTTTATAATCTTTTTAATTTATAATTTCAATACATATAATTTACTTGAATAATAAATATTTGTCACGATTTTTATTTATTTGGAAATATTATTTATTTTGAAAAGATTGAAAGAATAATGATATTTCATAGATAGATGATATCAAAATAACTAAGGAAAATAATCCTCATAAGAGCGACGATGGTACAGAAAAATCCCAACCTCCGGAAGAGTTGATTTCTGCTGCCTGAATTAATCCTGAAAATTGTAATTTTGTACTCAAATCAATTCTCATAGATAAGCAATTATCTGAGTCTAACTTACCAACAACTAGCAATTATTATCAACACTAGCAAACATAGCAGATATACCGAGGCCTTGAAAGACGTGTGAAGAAATGAGTTACTTTAAGGTTCATATTTTCTTCATACGTTTCTAAACAGAATAATCAAAAAGGACTAGATTGAAATATTACAAGTAATTCTTATTTTAAATTAATCAAAATTTATCTAAATATAAAAATATGTTTAAAATAATTATTAATGGAATTTATATAATACGTAATACTCAAGCTATCAGTCAATTAATTGCTAATTATTTACATTCTAGTTTTTATAACTAATAAAATTATATTTTAAAAAATAATTTAATTTCTAGTTCATCTAAGAAATTTATATATTAATTTTCAGCTTCTAAATTGTTTATTTTATAAATTATTCAATCTTTCTTTTTATTACACATCACATACTTAAAAGTTGATAGAATTTTCCAAGAAAGTAAACAACATTAGTTTTTAATAAATAGCATTAAATTTAAAAATTTAATTTTCTAAAATATTATACTTTAATAAATTTATTCATTTAATTGTCATATTAATTATAAATCTTCAATTTATGTCAATTTATCAAGAGACAAGTATTAATATTCTAAAATTCGAAATTTTTAAAGATGAAATTCAAAATAATTTTCATACACATATAAAACTAAAATTTGAAGAAGAAAAATTCACAATGATTCATAAAGTTTTAATTTAAAACTGTAAGCTTTATATAATAATATTTTATACCATTTATTTGATGTTTTAGAAGTATATATGTTTTTCAAATTAGATAAATATTAAAATTCATATTTACATTAAAGGAATTTACTCATTACTTAAATTGAAATATAGCTTTTAATTTTATTTTATTTTATTTCATTTCATTTCATTTTAACATTGATTTATTCTTAAACCAAAATTTAAAAAAATTCTTTTGAAATATTATTATCGGTGAGAATTTTTCAATATGCATAAATTTTATGTAATATAATGAATAATTCAAATAAAACCTATTTTTTACTAATATAAATATATAAACTATTTAGTTCATAATGTAAAATAATTAAAAAATAATAACTATAATAATGAATTCATATTTAAAATATAAATTGAATACCTTTATTCACATATATAAGAATCCTTAATTATATATATATATATATATATATATATAATATAAAAAATATTCTACATATAACAAAAATTTAATTATTTATTTATAAACATATAATGCTAATGATACTGTAAATTAATGCAAGACTTTTGGATTGATCTTTTTATTGATAACTATAATGATCGATTATAAAATATTTATAATCAAAAATATTAAAAGTAATTTTATTAGAAACATTAATTAATTAAAAGTTTCTTTAATAATTAGCTATACGTTAATATGATAATATAATGTTATACAGGTTTATAAAAAATTTTTCTGTAACTGAAATAGTCATATAATATTATATTCTCAATAAAGTTTTTCACTGATTCGCGTATAACGTCTTAAAATACGTATGAAACCTATATATAATGAAAAAATTTATTAAATTGAAAATTAAATTAAAAAAGGAATTTATTCAGTGTTTTTAGATCCAATGGATAATATTGAAAGGGAATGCATTTCTCAGAAAATTCTGATGAAGAGGAAGAGGAAGACCAAGAGGCTGAATATGATGAAGAAGAGGAAGAAACATCGTACGAAAACACAGCTCTCCTCGGTATAACGACTGCCCGCACTCAGCTCATGCTTACACCGAGCTTAGGTCCTATGCAAATCACATAAAAATTATTCCTCAGAGACACAGGACTTCGAGCACACACATTCTCGTTCATAACTATGACTTTTGCATTGAAAAAGGACTTTCCTTAGTTAATTTTTGCATTTACTTAAAAATTGGAATTGAGTACAATATGACAAAACTTAATATGTTGTGTGACCACACGTATAAATTTATGTGCTGATGAATTCCGAAGAAAGTAATTTACTTATTTTAGTATCTAACTTTATATTATTGAAAAAAATTTTTATCTAAAATAAAAACTCATTGGTTTTTATACTTCTAGGCAAGAAACTGGAAGAAACATCTTTTGAAAAAAAAACTTTTTAGAAAAGCCTTTGATATTTTAAAAATACCAAATGGTTCTTTGATTAAAGGTTTATTAAATTCTTAAATAAAAAGTAAATTGAATTCGTCCATTTAACTACTTAGAGATTAAAAAATTTAATTAAAAGTGAAGAATAGAATTAGTACCATCTATGTAATTGTTTAATAAATATATTTTATTAATATCATAACTTGTGAATTTTTTACATTTTGTAAAAATATATTGTATATATTATGAAAAGATCATATTTCATATAAATAAATCTAAAGAAATCAAAAGAAAAGCTTCAAAATATTATCTGCAGTATTATAAAATACTTTTCAATTATTTGGTATTACATTGTCGAAATAAATTGAATTAATAATTAATTACTTGTATATATTTTTACTGATATTGATAAAGACAGTGGAACATAGAAATTCAAATAAATTATTATAAATGTTATTAATAGATTTCCTTAAATATTTCATTTACGATATTTAGACTACTAATTTTTAAATAATAAAGATGCTTGATAGAAAATTTTAAAAAAAAAATTAATCTTAAACTGTATCGAATATAGTAACATTGAAAAATAAATGTTTTTATGAAATGTAATGATTTAATTAATAGTAAAATACTTTTTATAATATAAAATTATTTTTTCGATAAAAAATAAATGATAAGTTATAAACGTATAAATAAATAACAGAAAGCTTTTGAATTAACGTCTAGCGTATTATAATGACCACGCGGAGGATAAAAATATTAAACTTCAACATATTTTGTACACGTTTTAATTTATAATCAAAGAACTTTATGCAAAGCAATCGATCTTTTATATTATCTGAAACTTTATGATATTATTTAAAAGGATTAATGTTGATATGATTTATATTTTAATATAAAAATGTGATTTTTCTTATTTAAATATAATAATTAACACTATTAAATATTATCATGATGATATTACTGATATTTAGATCATCTAATTCAACTTATATAAGTGTAAAAGATAGTGTTTCTTTAATTAAAGAATCATTATATTTATTCAGGTAAGATTATTTTTACAATATTAAATTACAAGTTATTTTATAGAAGATAAATTTTAAAATTATTTATTTGTTATTTTTATTAAGAAAAATTTTTCCAAGTAAATATTCCCAATATAATATGTATGTAATTATATAAATTTCATAATTTTATCTAAGTTACAAAAGTCTTATCAACATTTATTAATTGTTTATTAAATTAAAAAATGTATAATAGATTTTCAGCTTATAATATTAATAAAATACAAATTTTAAATTTTTTTAGATAAAAATAAATAGAATTGGTAACAATTTCTTAATACCAGAAGAAATTTCTATATAAACAGCAATTTTTGTTACAATGTAAAAATTGAACTTTATAAATTATGCATTCGATTATACATATGAAAACCATATTATATATGTATTATATATATATGATACGGAAGGAATACTATTGGAATGATTTTTAAATATCTAAATTTAAAATTAGAAATTTAGATGACGTAGATCTCATAATTTAATAAATACAAAAAAATATTTTCAAAGTTTATATAATATTGAATGTAAAATATCTAAATTCTAATTAAATTTCTGTTTTCTAAATAATAAAGATGATAATTACGTTTATACATTTCGTTTTATTATATTAATGAATGAATAATTACAGTTCACAATATTCTTAATATTCTTATATATTTAAAATAAACATATATCTTATATTTTTAAATATTTATTATTAGATACAATACAAAAATTATATAATTAGTAATATTGAAAGTTTTATGTAAAAAAACAGGTAGATAATTAAATTCAAGTTAAGGATAAAAAGTTATAAAAATTGAACAACAATATTTTATTTATTAATGTGTATTTGAAACCAACGCATAAAATATTTAGACAATATTGAAAAATAATATGTATTATATAATAGATTCATAATTGTTTTATTAATTTCTTATAATTATATACATATTCTTATAATTCTTTGTGATATCTTTAAAATTAATATAATTATTTTCAGAAAATAAATGCATGAATGATAGTATGGTTCAAATATTATTAACAAATTTATCTTTATCAATTAAATAAATAATTAAGTAAATAATGTTAAAGTTACAGTCATATTAATAATAAAATTAATTCAAAATTGTTTTATACTTATTGCTTTTAGGTCTAAGATTACTGATTAGAATTTTCACATTTAATTAAAAAAATAATATATGTCACATAATTATTATATATGTGTAGAAGAAAATGTTTATTGATTAACAAGCAAAAATATTCTAAAGATTTTAATTTAAAATTCAACTTCTATCTTTTAATATGCCTATGTTAATTTTAACCTTCTAGTAGAATTTTAATACGCTCATTTTATTATATTATTCATAATAAATCGTGGCATAGAAAAAATAGCAGAATAAATGTAAGATTATATATAACTATAAATATTATAAAAAAACACATATTTAAACAAAATAAATTGTAGAAAAGAAAAGGGCTATTGACAAAAATTAATATTAACGTTATATTCACTAAATAGACATGTAAAAAAGATTAATGCCATCAGCTCGTATTCGAGATTTTCTTTATGGTCTGTTTTACAGGTCAGAAGCAATTGCGCACAATATATATAATATTTAATTTTTAAAAGATAAAAATAAATAATAATTTCTGTTTACTTAAATCGACAAAACATTTACAAGAATTATTGTACATTAATAATATAATAAAGATTATTTAATTTAAATAAAATTAAATCAGATAACCTGATTTCATATATGAATAATAACATTTAAAAAAAACTTTTTATATTTTACATATAAGTAGTAAAATATATAGATACTAAAATAAAATATAAATATTAAATATGTATTGATATTATGAAACTATTATTTTAAATAAATCTCAGTTTCTATGTTCTATCTCTTTAATTACATATTCGTCTTGTTTAGTTTTATCATATTACTTATTATGTTATATACGTTTTTTAAATTTATTATCAACAATTATCAACAAGCCAGTTTGATTTGTCAATCTTATTTGTCCATTATAAATTTAACATTTAAAGTAAATAATGGGAAATATATTTACAGGATTTAAGATTAGTCTTTTGTTATACAAAAGTTAATGTTGTTTTTAACTTGAATTTGAATTTACAGATTCTAAATATAATTATAAAAAACGTTAAGTAATATAATTTATTGTTTATATTTAAATACCCTAAAAGAAAAAATAGCTTCAAATTAATAAGTTAATCGAAGATTGTGTTCCGTAAACTAAAATGGTAATAAATTTAAAATGATAACTATTAAGTGGTACAAAAATTCTGAAAATAATACTTTACTATTTAAATAATGCGTTAATAAATTCAAAAAAGGGTTTTTAAAACAATTAAAGATAGTAGAATAATTACTATAAAGTATATGGAAAAACATTTTTCATTAGGGTATAACGAGAAATTTAATTTCTCCTATATGTTTATTATTACGTAAATATAAATGTACAATTTTAAATAATTCGTATATATAATAAAAAAAAATAATATAAAAAGGTTTTTGATTTAATATAACAGAAATCGTAGTAACATTACTTATTAAAAAAAATCTAAAATTATAAAAGGTACAACAATAAAATTTAACTTGGAACACAATTAATACGCTTATGTAATCCTTAAAAGTGCCTAATAATTATGTATACATATATGTATGGATGCATATGTAATCATGTATAAATACATGATTATATGATATATTGCATTAATTTGTAACAATTATAAAATAAAATATATAGTGTAATTAATATTTAATACTGTATTCTATACATATTCCATAAGACTTTAAAAATATAGAGAATAAACATAATAAAACTTTGTAATAGACTACTGAAATATATATCATTACTAATCCTTAAATCATGTGTACATTAAAATTTTTATTAAATATCAAAATATGTAAGCTATTTAATCATACAAATTATTATCGAAATAACAATAATCACGATAATATTTCTTATAGTTTGACCAAATAGAATAAGATGCACCATCCTTTTAATATTTAAAAATATATGAAATATATGTATAGATGAATGAAAAATTTTAATTAATAATTTCAAATATCTATTTTCTGTATTATGTTCAAAATAATTTTAGAAAAGAAAGTTATGAAATTTAATATAATTTATCCATTCTTCTTGAAAATATAATTCAATAATTTTTATTTTTATTCAAATTAGTGCTTAAAATATATTAGATATCTATATAAATAAAGTGATTATATTTTATATATATTTAATAAATATTAAAATTCACTTATATAAGATATAATAAATTACTTTCCTAAAACTCTTTATCCAATAATATACGATAACCCGTAAAAATATTGCATTATATTTTTTAAGACAAAATATTAATTATTAACGATATATAGTGGCTTATATTTACATGAAAACTATTTTTAAAAGAGGAAATACAAAGATTATGATGAATATAGTTGAAAAATTAACAAAAAATGTTAATCTTAACTAATACAGCCTTGCAAACATCTCATATACGTTTTCATATACATAAATTATATAATATAAATAATTAAAATAAATTTTTTATAGAAAATTATAAAATATAAAATCTATGAAAAGCAAATTCATATAAATATAATTTTTTGGTTTACTTTATATATAAAAATACTCTATATATTAAAAAAATAAAAAATATATTTCACACTTTATTATATGTAAATTCTTAAAAATTAAAAATCTATTACCATAATACGTATACCTTCCTTATGTCTATTAATTTATTGCTTACATTTTAATTTAAAATGGTATTTAAAATTGAAAAAAATAATTCAACAGATATAAAAATAAACAAATTTTCATTTAATCAGTGGTTTAAGTATTCAAGTATTCGATAAGCATTTAAATTTAAATTTATTTTAATACAATTCAACTTTGTAATCAGTATGACAAAAATTAAATTACAAAAACAATTGTAATTAGCAACATGATTATTCACAATCGTAACTTTGCAAAAATTATATAACTTCAATGATATATTTCTTTGTCAGCTTAACTAAATCAGCTCCAATATGATAAAATCTAAATTTAAAAAATTTTGAAATTATGAAATATTTTATGTACATACAAAGAAATGAAATACCCAGAAAAATAATAAAAAATTGACTAAAAATGAAAAATTTATTAATGTATTGACAATTTAAAGAAAAATAATCGATATTTGTTGTCATGATTTATATAATTTATATTTCTAAACGAGTAAAAATGTTTATAAAATAAAAATTTTTTTAGTTATTATGTTAATTAATATCTTAGCATTGATTTTTTTTAGTATAAATATGCTATATTTATGAAAATAAATGAATAATAAATTTTTTTTAATTTTTTTCGTAAATTTAAATACATCATTTTTAAAGAACTCCAGAAAAACAATTTAATCAATTTATTAAGCATAAATATAACGATTTTCAAACAGTTATATATATATATATATATAGTACAATTAAATTTCACAAATAACTACAACTCATAAACATATACTATGTTTCCATACGAAAGTCATCTAATGTTCAAATAATTTATGGATTATATCGTGTATCAGAATTTAGAAATTATATTAATAAATAAAATAATATAGCGATAATATAAAATGAATTTTACAACTTCTTAATTTTAATTTGCGTTATTTTGAATTTGAAGTTAATATCAGTACAATTATCTGATCATATAATCAGAATGAAACACCGATAATCTATTAGATTACATATTAAATAAAAAATTTTATTTCTTACAAATATTTAAAAGAAATAAAAATGCATTAGAACCGATTTTTAAGAAATCGAAAAATATTTCAAATGTAGTATTAAATTTAGTGAAATGAGGGATATGAAAATTAAGAAATAGATATACATAATTATTTTATAGTTATTATTGTGCATATTTATTTTAATTCCTAAACATTAAATTCTCATATATATGATGATATAATTTATAGATTTAATTGTATGTATTTGGCACATGTTTCCCCTACTATTCAAAGAAATACATCTCTAATATTTTAATATTTAATATTTACAAATTCATAAACATTGAGTATAATAAAAAATAAATAAAATTAATATTTACATGTATATAAATATTTTTTATTAAAAGTTTTTTATTATAATTTTTGATGTTTTATAATAATAACAATAAGAACAACAATAATAATAATTTTAATTATCATCATTATCATCATCATACTCATTGTCGTCGTCATTTATGTCGTCATTGTCGTCGTATAGAAAATACAGAAAAAAATAGGAAAATAGTCTTTCTAAATAATATTGAACAATCTTAGATTATGTCTATTATGAAAAAAATTTTTCGGAGTAAAATAAATTCTCTGAACAGGTATTCAATACTAAAACCATAAATTGCTCTTAACTTTCATTCAGTACATACATAAAAGTAGGAGTAATATTATTTCTACTGATAGTACACAGTAAAATTAGCAATTTTTATGAAAAATAAATATGAATTATATCACAAAATTACTGCAATTTAATTTAATTAAAACCTATAAATTTCCAAAAAAATAATTACATATAAAAAATTATTCGTTATAGTTACATATGGCTTTGAAAAATAAATACAAAGAAAATAATATAATCAAAAATTATTTTAATAATTGAAACATTTATAATTTTTATTTATATAAAATCTATTTTTAAATTTTATATGTATAGTATTATATATACATACTAATACCATATTTAAATTTAATCTCATTATATAGATTTTTATTTTATAAAAAATGTTTTATATAATTCATATTTAATCATGGCTATAGTTTTCTACATAATGACATAAAGTCTTTATGTATAAACTAAAGACATTAATAATACAAGTAAAATAATTAATAAATATATTTTGATTTGAAATAAAAATATTTAACGTAGAGTTTATTGATTTGTTATAATTGATAGTGCCTTAGTAAATGTTTACATGTTGATTAATCTTTGATTTAAAATCAAATAATACATTTTTTAATATGTGATTAAAACAAATTTACATTTTTATTTATATTCAGTATACATCTATACATTAATAATTTATTATAATTATTTATTCAATATTATAGTACTATATTATATATTTTTATAGTATATTTGTTTCTTAATTTATAAATATATATAATTATAATTATATATAATCTAAAATTACATTCTATCATAAAAAATAGTAGATGTTGATAATGTATTATGAATTCTAATCTATACATTTATGAATATTAATTTTTTTAGTTTACATGTTATTTTTACCAATACATATTATTATTTTCTCTATTATAAATTTGATCTATTATTAACTATATACTTTTATATTTGATTAAAACACAAAATAAAATAATTTTCATAAATAATTTGAATGATCCTATTTAAATTAATAATTTTTTTTATTAACTGTTATTGCTAATTGCTTAAACTTTATTATTATCTCATATAAAAAATATTTATTAAAAATTATATTACATGAGTTATGTAAAAATACATCTTATTGTATATTAAGGGATATTTATACTCTCAAAAATTTATATTTAAATTATATGTATTACCATATGAATGTATATTATAATGTTTACATATTATCATAATTACAAATAATAATAATATACTTATTTCATTGCCGTGTTCTTAACAATAATTAAAAATTCTGTTATAAATTTATATAAAAATTATAAAAAGAAAATTTAAATTACATTAATGAGACAAAAATAATTTTAATTTTTACTAGCTTACTAATTTAATAAACTTTTTTAAAATAATGAAAAATTTAGAAAAATATCGATTTAATATTTAATGATTTGTAAATTTAAATAAACATTTACTAAAAAACTAACAACTTATGAATGAATTATAATAATTATCATAAATTAATTGAATATTATGATGAAATAAAAAATTAAGTATATGCATAACCAATATTAATTACTACTTTAAAATCGTTCCTTAAAATCTTTTACATTTTACATTATTGTTATAAAACAGTTTTTAATCAAACTGTAAACAAGAAATGATTATCAATTAAATTAATTTAAAAAAATTTAAATATGATAAGAATTTAATATTTGAAGAATTAAGCAATAAAAACAAAAAAATTTCACATGACTCAGTATCACTTACAAAGATATTAAAATTTTAACGAATAAACCTAATTTTAATACATTATAATTTAATCATACAAAATTTTTTAATACCAAAAGCTTAATTTAAAATTTATATAAACTTCTAGTAAAATTTTTAATGGAATTCTTATTTTATGGATATATAATTACGAAAAAAAAGCTTTTTTAATGAATATAACTAATAATGTAGAATTTAGTTTTTTATTGTTTTATAACCAAACTTAGTTTATAAGTTAATTATTTAATTAAATGTTTGATTAAGCTTTTACCTATACTTAATAATAACAGTATAATATTATTAAATAATTACAATAATACATAATAATAATATTAATATTCATTTTTATCATATTTATATCATATTTATATCATATTAATTTATAAAATACATGTATTAGAGATCTAAATATTCATAATTAATTATTGTATTTATTGAATATAACGTTTTAACTCGGCATTTCTTAATTAATTTCAAATAAATGTAACAGAAAAAATTGGCATAACTTCAAACTGTAATTTTAGGCATCAATATTGTCTTTCCTGTTAGAGACTTATGTGACTTGCCTTGTTATCTAAAATTGAAATCAAAGCTAACTCTATTTAATTTAACGCTATTTATTAAATATTTATACCAAATATAAAGTATCGAACGTTCCCAATTGTGCATATAAAATAGTACTTCGCAATAGTATTTGTAAACTCTAGCAATTTATCAAAAATTCTCAGAAATTTACGACTTATTGTGTATTCACCTAGCCTGTCGGTCAAAGAGGTGCTGGAAATCACTTTGTTAAAAACTTTCAAATTTCATTAAGTAGAATAGTCATTCTTATGTAATAATTTTTAAATAATCTATAAGTCTATCTACTTATTTTAGAATCTTAAAAGTGAAAACTTATATAAATCATAATAATAATTTTTTTAAGAAAGTTCAAATAATTATATATCATCGAATTACCCATACTGATAATACAAAAAAGAATTGAAACATTGAAAAAAAATCTTTCTTTTTCCTATTAAAACTTTTTTCAATTATTAAAATAAGTAGAATAAAACTTGAATATAGTAATATTATACGTATTAGATACTTAGATTTATAAATAGTGTAATGAAAAATTAGTATATGTAAAAATAAGTTATGTATATAGCTATAAAATATTACTGATAATTATGAAAGACATAGAGAACCTATTTCAATATTCTACTATAAAAAATAAACTTTGTGACATTCTGAGTCAATTTAATTTTATTACTTTGGTAAATAAGTAGCTGTATTTTAAATAAAGATATAATATTTAAAAAGAATTAAACACAATAAATTTTAATATACTTTAATATTTTTACTTTCATCAAATAAAATAAATTGATTAATTTTAAATTGTTAATTTAAAATGAATAACAATTATTAAATAAATACAATTAACTAGTATCTAACAGCTATTTAAAATAAATTCCTTACATTAGATTATATTAGATATTTCTGATAAATATAATGAGAATTTAATAATTCTTCATATTTTATCTTATACCAAATTAAATTACTGCAAAGATACATATAAGAATCAATATTTTATACATAAGGAAATATAATTGTTATTTAATACGAAAATTTCATAACGCAGACTATATTTTACAAAATTATAGCGTTTAAGAAAATATGAAAATTAACGCTGTATCAGATATAATAAATTATTTATTCAAAATTTATTAGAAAAATCAACATTATTTTATTATTCACTCATGAAACAAACAATATATATATATATATATTTTTTACTTTAACTTATCAATCAAACATAAAATAAATAATCTATATTTAAAACGGAGTATCTTTGCTACAAATAGACCAATTTTCAAATATTGATGTTATTATAAGTAAAATGTTCTTTAAAATATGCAAAAAAAAAATACAGAAATTTTCATTTTTCACTATTCTTTTATAAATTATTAAATTATCAAAAAATATGCTAATTTTAAAATAACTTTATATTATGAATATTATATACTTATTTCTTTTAATTTTCAAATTTTTGTGCATATATAAAATATGCTAATATATTGTATTTTTAAAATAAATAGTCGCTTTTAATTTTTAGTTGTTTTAAATATTTATTTTAAATTGGAACAGTATTAAAAAAATTATTATTTCAAACTATATAATTTTAAATTATGATATTTTATGGTTTTTAATCTTATAATATATTTATCAAATTAAAAATGAAATGATAATATTTAAAGCTTACATAACTAAAATAATTTAATCATTAATAATAACTAATAGTGTATTAAAGATAGTCAAAAGTTTATTGAAATGAAATATTCATCAACAAAATTTTCAAAATACTATAAAAGAAATTAATCAAACCATGAAATTTTAATTCTGCATACGTATTAACACAAATAAAATTATTTCTTAGCTAATTAGACGAATATTTTTAATAAAATGTGACTTAATAATAAAGTCAGAAAAATTGTTGATTCGTCTAAGTTACTCAGCATCCACATTTTGAGAGTTTTTGAGAGTTAAAATATTTGAATTGCCTATTATTGTTAAAATTATTTTTTTTCTGATCTTTTTCACCTAATCTTTGATCCTTCCAATAATAAAATATATTTTTTATGGAATCTTTATTTAATAAATCATAAATACTCTTAAGATTTATTCTACTTAGAAGAGTGAAATTTATATTTTCTTTAATAATCTACAAACAGGTTTACAGTCATAATAATCACTTTAAATTTATTTATATGTACTTTGATTAATTTATCATAAAATCTACTTTCTTAAGACTCAGTAAATATAATAAAATAATATCTTAATAGTAATAATAATAAGCTATTATTTTTAGTTTTAGGTTAATATGCAGATTTTATTAGACAATTATAATTATATAATATATAATATTTTTCAATAAAATTTTTGCAAAAATCTTGTGTTTATATTTTATAAATTATGATATAAATTTATTGAATATCATACCATATAAAACGTAAATTATGATACTTATAATGAAAGGACATAAGATTCCAGCTTCTTAATTATCTAATTTACGGAAACGAGTCAATTTAAAACCCTCGCTATATCATCAATAAAAGGTATTAAATTCGTGATGTGACTATTACTTGTGCAAAAAACATGAAAGGAAAAAATCATCCTCATAAATTCTCAAAACTTTATTTAGTATATTTAATAAATGAAATTAAATTGTTGAACCATGAAAAGAATTGAAAAACTATACTCCACAAAACCTCCGAAGTAACGAATTCGTTCTTCAATAACCTTACGATGAGCCCAGATTTCACATAGAAAAAAGAAAGAACGCTAACCATCACCGACTTGCATGAAATAAAACACAAGATACCAAGTTAAGTAACGTGACACCAAATTAGATTAAGATGCATGCCTTTCTATCTCTCTCTCTCTCTCTCGTTCTCTCGCACACGCTCAACAACTAGAAACTAATGATTACATGTACCATAAATAAATTTGTGTATTTGTATTTTAAATAATTGATATTTTATCAATAAAAATTTTTACCTTTTTTATACTTTTCGTTATGGAACCATTGAAATACAAGAAATTATTTACTTAAAGATATAGGAGAATACACAGCTGTACTCAGTTATTGAGAGGTACTGCCTTGCCTCTCTCTTTCTTTCCTTCTTTAGTCTTTCTATAACATAACTTGTTTCTAATAATGAAAAAATAACACCCCCTCAGCATCTATTAAAATATAAATACATAAATGAATGTACTCTCTCTTTTTTAAAGATCACACTTTGTTATTTTAGTGTAGAGCGGCAGTTTGGCCATCATATCATCTGTTTCAGATTTGAACAGTTAAACGTTTAGCAGTAAGCACTGTAAACCGTACAAAATCCTACAAAATCCTGTAAAACCCTACAAAATCCTAAAAAATCCTACAAACTCAAGAAATTTTATTTCATTAACTTCTCTGCTTTTTTTATCATTTAAATTGACGCCTCGATTCACTAGTATTTTATTCAATTCATGTATATTGGCCTGCCATTAAAATGGTAGAATCTACGATGCTTTTTTGACCCACAATCAGGTTTAGCATCTTACCCTCCACTCATGTAGTTTACTGATATTATGTATTAAGTATAAATCTAAAAACAAGATAATTTTTATTTTAAAACAATTTATTTATATTTGTATAATAATAATTTCATAAATTTACATTGTCATTTTTCAAATTTACAATTCTTTTTAAAAATTTACGCAACTTTTTTTTAAACCACATCGTTGTATCAATTCATTAAATACACAATTACGTGAAATTTCAAATACATATTATTATTTAAAAATTATTCAAGATTTAAAAATCAAACAAAAAAAAGATTACGAATAATTAAATTTAATATAATTTTACAAATAAATATACTAATGTACAACTAAATATTAAATTTTATACTTGATATAAATTATGATGTAGTTGCAATTAAATCATCTAAAAAAATATTTTGATATAAACATTTTATCTGATTATTATCATTGTTGAAAAATCATAAATATTTATTATTCATAAAAAAATTTTTAAATTTAATAATATTGCTAAAAGCCTGATTTATTAATTTTGTTTGAAAATTTTTAAAGTAATAAAAGATACAATCTAAATTATAAGTAACTATTTTGGCCAATGATACTTTTGCGTCGATAATATAAAAATAATTATTTCTTATATGTCATGCATTAATAAAAAATTAAATTGTAATTAAAACCATATTCTAACTTTCATTATAGAAAAAAATTCTAAAATTATATGGAAGGAAAAATACATTTACACTAAATATGACATGAAACGCAAAAATAACAAAATTATGAGGACATTGATAATATATTATATTATACAGCGATTCTAAAATATATGATTTTGTTCTCTAATTTATACTGTAAAACTAATGCAATATGAAAATTTTATATTATCACTAATTATAATTATATTTTAGGATTCTTTTCCCCAATGAATAATAATTTTTAAGTTAACACTAAAATTATAAAACTATAGAATATCTATCGAATTTATCTTTATTTCTTAGTTAAATTTATCTATATATGAATTATGCTGTTAAAAAACATAATCAAGGTAACATACTTTATCTTTTTTTTTTAGCGCAATGAAGAATTATCATAAAAATAATAATAGCGATAATAAAATTATTCTAACAAATTACAAAAAATAATTTATTTATATGTATTAATAATTTTATAATGCATTATATCAAAATATAATTTTAGATTCAAATTGGAATTTTTAATTAAATAATTAAGCATTTTTAATTGTTTACTTTTATATATTAAACAGATGTTCTTGAATGATTATTGTCGCATAATGAAATGATTGTATAAACTTCATTTTCGTTTCTTGAAAATTTAACAATCTCTGGAAATAATGTGTATTTCGCAAATTTAGTTTATTAAAAAAGAGTTACAAAATGTCTTATCTTTGCCTTCTGTTTTATTAATATTAAATAACTTGTTTGTTTAAATAAATTATATTAAGAATTATGTTTATTTTTTTATTGAACTGTGAATAATTTTTATTTAATTATTCAAAAAATTATTAAAGAGAAATTTATTGTAATACTAAAATTAGAATCGATATCAGAATTTTTAATGTTAAACTATGAAATTTTTTATTTTTATAACTATAAACAACTATGTATAAAGTATATATTATTATGTGATACATCTTTATAAATATAAATAATTCGGATAATACTGAATTATAATATGAAAAATTTAATATTAAAGAATTATATAATATATACAATATAATATATGATATATACTATATATTATTAATATATAGTATTTTTTATATAATATATTAAATCAATATATTTTCTAGTAAAACTTTGAACAAAAATGGATATCAATTTATCAAAAAATTCTGATAATTTTAAGCATTACTCAGCTTGAAAGTAATATGCTCACTAAAAATAAAATTGTAATATTGAGAAACCCAATTCTACGAATTGACAAGAATATAAACTGATTTCGATAGCCGAGATACACTATCCGCATTTGCATGAATATTAAAATATATAATTTTTTATAATCAAGAATCACGTTAAATACTAAAATCGAACGATTGCTCGAAATATACATGTTCATCTCGAAAGGTCCATTCATAAACACATAAATGCTTTATTTCATTTTTTTCTATCACTGTGTATATCTGGAACATTCTTATATGCGCATGTGTGTTTATGTATAAATTTCGACAAAAAACTAACTGGACGATCAATATCTTTACTCTTACCCCCTCCCATCATCACGTATTTTCCATTTCTTAGTATTAATAACATGAAAAGGTTGAACTCTTCTAGTTACGCGTCTGCTGCTGATTAAAAATTTGTAAACGACGACGTAAAGACCAGTCCATACTGATAATATATTTATTGTTCTCTTACAAAGCTGCACAGCAAAATCTAGAATTAATAGTAGCCGCTAAAAACTACTCGTGGTTGATTATACGTAGCCTATTAAGTCACAAGCACTCACACTCTGATGTCTCTTCTTCTCTACTTCGTTATCAATATTCTTATTTATAGCTCTTTCAAATATACATGTAAATAAGCATGAAAATATATACATCGAAATAATATAAACTCAAATCAGGCGAATTATGTAACATTGTATATTTTATACATTACTATACGTTAATTTTATTTTTAATTTGCTACAGCTATTAAAACTTTAAAGTGTATATATATTTATAGAAACATAGTCTTTAATATTGTTATCATTTACAGTCACCAATATTGTATTACGATATTATTTAAAATAAGGCATAAATTAAATGCAATTCAAATAAAATAATCATCTGGATTTTAAGTACATTTTAAAGTACTTACAACAATTGAAATTAGATTTTTTAAGATTAAGTTAATTAGCACAATTAATCTGTTTACATAGATTTTTAGATATTATAATTAATTTCTTTAAACATACATATCTTATAAGTCTTTTTCTAATTAATTATAAAGATATCTTAAAAATCAAAATCTACGAATATAAAATTTTAAGAATTGCTAAAAAATTAAATATTTTTATATTTTATATTACCATAGCAATAAAAGTTTGAAATGCCTATTGCTTGTGTAAGTTGAATAAAAGAAACAATAAACCTTTAACAACATCACTTTAAAATCTGCCAATCAAACTGACACTGTTTTTAACTTGAAAAACTTAGCGTCACAATTTCTAAATTCAAATTTTCATTTGACCCAAAGATTGTTTAGACTCTGCCGAAGCACCCTTTTTATCTATGTGTTTGCGTATTCATTAAATTACAAAAAGAGGAAAGAGAGATAGGACAGAATGAAAGGCAGATATACGAAGATAAAACTAAGAGCGACGAGGAAGATTAAGAGGGGAGAAATGAAGATAGTTGTTTATACGTCTGTATGAGAGTGAAAAGGAAGGCGCGCGTATATGGGCGGACTCAGAGCACAAGGGAGTTGATGACGAGGAGAGTATTCGTCATAACTACAAGTTAGTCTGTAGTGGAATGAAGCAAACTAGCGCATGCACTTTTCTCCTCCACCTTTCTTAAGTTGGCCGTGTACATAACCCAAGCGTCCTTTTCAACGTCATGATCGCCACCTCTTCTTTCATGCACCAAACAAGTTGACCTGGCTTCAGCCGCCGACGTACTCTAGACCAATAGTACACATAGTTCAAAAGCCCAGAACTTGTTCATGCGGCGAAGGACATAGGGATACCTTCGATCTGGAGTGTAAAAAATAGTCAAAAACCGGATTTTGCATCATAACTACTAATTTCAAAGTATCTTAAGAGGAATAAGTCTCTATTAATAGTGGTTTAATTGATTATTAAACATTTATGAAGAGATCGAAACGCTAATAATGAGTTACGGAGTACTGTTTTCTGAAACGAATTGAAGATGACTGGTTCGTTAGACGAAGCAATGTTACTTATTTGTGATTTTACATCTTATAAATTGATGATTAATATACGGATAGTGATACAGTAATTTTCTAGTGCATGAACTAAGAACTTTTATTGAATACTAAGTAAGCTCAAGAATGTTGAGAAATATGGAACGAGTTCGGCTTATTTGGATAAGCTGATTCACTGTTTATTTTGCGAATCAATCAAGTAAGTAAATTTACAAGAAATCAACATGATCGCCGAAATATTTATTCGATAAAATAGTCAGTCCAAAAATGAACATGGAATGGTATCATATACATAGAAGAGAACTTAGATCTACGAAAATACACTCAGGTAAGAAAATCATCGTTCTATATATTAGACATCTTTACAGTTTTAATTCCTAGATGTCAAAAAACAATACTTCTTTCATTCGTGTTTAGAATAAAATATTATGGCATCGAGGACCATGAGGTAGTTGACTTAATCTTTATTATTAATGGAATTCAAAAATATTGCAAAATTATCAACTATACTTGTAAAGTCTACAATTATAAAATTGTAAAATTAAATAATAGTACAGACAAATCATGGATACTAAAGCTGCAACTCCAGTAAAATTGATTATTAAAGTTGTACAACGACATAAATTTTAATAGATTTTCGATCACCTGGACCAGGTATTTTTAAGAGAACAAAGCATCTTACGTTCTTTTAATATATTAATTTTTAAACTTTTCCAAATGTAATGAATTTCTTAAATTTCAATTAATATATATTAAATTTATTAATTAAATATATAATTAAATTATTAATTATTAAAAAAAAAAAATATTTATTTACATTATAAGTTTGCTGAAAAGTTTTTTGTAAATGTTCTAGAATTAAAAAGAAATATATGCTCTTATTTATTTCATATAATTGAAAATCATAAATAGTAGTGTTTTGATAATATACTATATACGATATTTTATGAAAAGGTAGTATATTTGTTAGTTCATAACCTTTTATTTTGAATAATTATATAACTAAGAAATAGACTTAATATTAATAATTTTATTAATAATTATATAATTAATTATTTATTAATAACTGATAAGAGGATTTATTTTATAAATAATTAAAGAAGTATTTAATTATAGAACAATATAAGCTATTATTGTTCCAAAATATGTAGAAAAAATTATTCTTTGTATATATATATATAAGTTAATACATAAATAGTATTGTATTCATTTTAGTTAACTAAACAAAATTTACTGTATTAATAGCTCGACAAGAAAAAGTTAAATTAAGTTGATTATATAAGTGATTATAATAATTATAAACTTTTACGTTTCAACATAATATATTAAAAAACGATCCTTAAATATTTACAAGAAATAGAATCAATTTCATAGAATATTGACATGAAAGAAATGGTTGCATTAAATTAAAAATAGAATGACTTTTATCTAAATACAATAATTTATATCATATTAAAATATTTGAATTATTTATCATTTACTGAAAGAATAGAATATCGCTCAAATACAAAATTATTTAATTATACTTTTTACAAGGATTCATATTAATTATTATAATCTTAAATATATATGGACATAAGTATTTTGATTTGTTTAAGTTTATTTACGGAGTAGTACTTAATCTATCATCCACCTCTAGTGAAATATTAAAATACTCAAATTACTTAAATAGTAATTCTTAACTTTATAAATTACTAGTATATAGGTAAAATTTCTACAATTATCATAAATATTAAAATTTTAATTCTTATTTTTTGTTGCGAATAAAAATACATTAATTTTGTTTTATTCAATATAAATCAAATTTATGTTTATTCCATGTAATTATGTTTACTTATAAACAATAATAAGTAATATTTTTACATCAAATATTACAATAATTAAATTTTTTGCAAAAATTATAAATTACTGATAATAAAATTTTCTTATCATTGTAAAGAAATATGATAGTATAAAAAATGGTGTAGATCAGAAAATAAAAGTAACATTAGCATTAAATATATTTTTCATAGTTACAATATTTAAATCTTTTTAAAATTTTTATTAATATATACTCATTAAAATATTGATAATAAATAAAGTGTGAATAATTATAAACGTAATCTTAACTATTACAATAATTAACATACGTTAAAAACAATTTAAAATTTCTCCGATTTGTTTTGATTGAAAAAATAAGTATATCTCATGGATAATCAGTTTTGATTTCTTGACGGGTTTAGATTTAACTTTCAATTTAACAAAACTGCTGTTATAACTAAGTGATTGCGATAATATATAGATATGAAATATTATCGTCACCACATCATTACTCACAATAAGGCATTTATAAAATAAAATAAGTAACTTAGTTTAAAGTAGTTTCCTTACCCTTGATTTACTGTTTTTTTGATATTATAAGAAGAAATTTTGATTACTTGACCCTTCTTATCAGAAATTTGCTACTTTAAATATTTATTTAATTTACTGTATAAATAAATTTTTCTATATCAAACTATATATAAAAGGTATAAAAAATGGAAAATTATGTATTGCTAGTATTAATTATAATATTTAAAATACTTTCTTATTTATTTTTTAATTTATTTCTTTTTGTTTTTAATTTTGATAATATTATGTTTAAAATATTTACTTAGGTTTCATTTTATAATATATTACAATATTATGTAAAAAGTATTTATTAAAAATTTTAAAATAATATTAAAATTTTTACGTTTTAATCAAAAGCCAAATAAATCTTCAATATATGTGATACACCTTAAAATAATAACTGAAAAGAGAATATTTTACATCTTGCTCAGTAGTCCAACGAGTACTCTTGAAAATTTTTACATCAATTCAATGTACTATTAAAGTGTATTCATATATATAGATTTCTAATTCTAGTATTCTTGCTCCTTCGAAGAGTTATTATCATCGATTTGTCTTCCGTAACAACAGGTACCTACTAATATCAAAAGGTTGATACTCGCAGCTGTAAATATCCCACGCATTCAACTTCGAATTTTAAACGTGTAATACTTTTTTGCTATAAACTGTCTTGTACAACTTATTACTCAATTATTGGAGTCAATGTATGCAGTGCATTATATCAGATAAAAATATAATTTCTAGTAAAAGAAATATCTAACAGTAATATGTACATTAATTATTCTACACATACAATTGATTGCCTAATCGTTTACGTCTTAAGTTCCGTGAGGTTAATGAACACCAAAATAAAAATTTATAATATTATAAATAAAAAATTTATATTTCTTATAATACAATGCAATAGCAGTATGTTAAAATCATTCATAAATTGTCAACATCATCATAAAGAAATTTTGAGAATATTCTTTAAAATAACTTCATAATTTCTAATTAAAAATATACTATTCTACATTAATCATCCAAAATTATTACTTTTTTTATAAGAAATCAAGTGCTTAAAACAAGAATACTTCTAATTTTCTAACTTAAAAAAGAAACAATATTTTGTGATTTTTTATTTTTTTATGATTTTTTACTTTTTTATAACAAAACCTGTTTTATAAATAATTAATTTAATAAAAAAATGTTTTTAAAATTTTTTTTTAAGTTAATGTGAAATTATCAATTTAAAATTTAAATTTTTTAAAAATGATTTAAAAGAAATTTATTAAAATTTAATATAAAATTATATAAATTTCTAATTTATTAAACTTTACTACAGCAAATTTTTTTGTAAGAAAATAGAATTTATTTAATAAATTTTAACAACTTCAAATGCTATTATACTTAAATAATTTCTAAATAATATTAGTATTTAAAAAAAGATTAAAATTATTGCATACTTTAAAAATAAAATTACATAACCTTTAAATATTCAAGTTTGTTTTTAAAGACAGAATTATTTAATATTTTTCAATATATTAAGTTATTTTAATGTATAAAAATAAAAAAATTATATATTCATAAATCTATTTATTAACATTTGACATCTGCTATTTTTAATTAAATTTAATATATATAATTCGAATGTTTTCGAATGAAGTCTAGATTTCATAGCCTCTCTTTTTTATCAATAGTATGTATTAACATTAAAAACAAAAATGTATAATATTTGAGAAAAATATTGTAATCATATGAAATAAGCAATTGATAATGAATGTTTTATGACCTTAGATTATTTCTGAAATAAAAAAGTATTTTAAGCTTATTATTTCAAGCATAAGCATTTAATACCAACTCATTACGCATTAACGTCGTAATTAGATTTAAGATTCCAAACAAGGAACAATGATCTACAGCACTATTAGCAAAGTTAAGCAATATCCACCTCTGGATTATTTGAATAATCTTATAAAACATCGCGGATAATTTCTAGAATAGCTACGACGTAGATAAAATCAAATCAAACATCATATAGATACATCCTTCTACAATCAGCCACAGCATACCATTCCTTTAATGTTGGCTACAATGATTTATAAAAAAGTGAAAAAGGCCTAGTTGAGAGCTATAAACTGTAAAGTATGGAAAGAAAAGTGCATATTTATGCCTATTGATCTTTACGTAATCGTACATGTGTTTGTTTCAAAGTAATCTAATCGAATCTCTAGTCGAATCTGCTCATTTATAAAGTCTTAGCAGCGGCACAGCGCTCACTTTGTACTAACTTTTCTTAGCTAACTTCTTCGCATGCCCCTACGTATACTCATATCGCAGAAGAATTGCCCTTGCCGCTATATTTCTTTTAGCAGGTACACGTACTTTACATAACCCAGATATCGATAATGCCTCAATGAGAAAAACAGATCGTGTGTGTATTTCTGTTCTTATATTACGATAAAATATCTGATTTGTAGGTTTCGGATAGAATCAGCAATAGCGATATTTAGCGAAATTAAACGATAATCAATTGTATATCGTTGTTATACAAATCGTAAAGAATTACCTTGACACTGCGAAAAATATTACTATGTATCATAGCAAAGCTATAAAGAGGGATAACAATTCCATTATTTACATATAATGAGATAATAATAATCTAAATTGATCAATCTAAGTAATACTTTATTAGATAAATTAATCAATCTTTCTCAGTTTATAACTGAATGTTTTCTTATGTTTATTCGCATAAGAAGTTTTATCCTTGTTTTTAATATTTAGTACGATTTATTTTAATTATTTTATTTATAATTTATTTTAGAGGTGTGACAATATCTGAGAAATTAAAGAAAATGAAGTGATCCTTTATTATATAAAAATCCAATTCAATTCTGATTAGTTTTTTCCAATTAAATGTCAAAAAATAATAAAACTTTTTAATTAAATATACTTTAAACAACAAATATTTAGAAACGATAAATTATTTTCTCATACATACAATTTATTAAAGTGGGCTGTATAATCAAAGTTCTAAAAAGAAAAGTTATAGATTACACTATTTTACGTTTTTATTTTATATAGGTAACAAAAATTAATATATAAAATTAATTGATAAATATTGAATAAAATAAATTTTTTAAATATATAGTTTATATGTAATGTAATCTTTAAATTATAACTTATAAATTACTAATAAATAGAAATTTTAAGATACCCACTTTAAAATATATAAAACAAGCACATTGAATATTACTAGTAATTATAAAATAAAATCATGTAAATTAAAAATATTTAAACTCGAGTTCATGATTATATAATTAATCACGTTTATTATACGCACATATCATTCTATTAATTAACTCAAATACGATTTTGAAGCATTAATCAATCATTATACATTCATAGTATAAATTAATAAAATGAATTCATTAAAAAATATTATATTTTTATAAAAAAAATATAAATTCAATATTTAAGTCTATTATAAGTAATTGCATAAAATATTTGAAATAATATCTTTCACAAATAATTTCTTTACTTCTAGAGTAAAAAAATTACTTTTATCAAATATTTTATTAATTTATAAATATTTATTATTTTTATAAAGTATTTTTAAAATTATATATAATTTTTATGAAATGAAATATTTTTCATTGATTAATATTTAATATTTTAATTAAAATTAGAATAAATAATATATAGATTAAAAATAAAATAGAGCAAAAAAATTACTTGTCTTTTTTTACTTTTCTTTCAAACAAATTCTTACGATTTAATCATTTATCGCATGGAAAAATTAAAAAATATATCTACTATTTTGTGATAAAAGAAGTTTTTGTTCTCCTTGAAAGTAAATATTTTCTTAAGTAATTAAAATGTAAGATATCAAAATATTTTTAATGAGTGAGCAAACAGATATTTTCTCTTGCTCCATCTCAAACTGACTTTAAAAATATATAAATCACGCAATGTACGACAAAATTTCAATCATATTAAATAGTTCTTTTTTTATTTTTTATATAAAATTTTTAATAGGCAATCAATAATATTATATATGTAAATATGTTACGCTTGATCTAATTAATATAATTTTTATATTTTATAAGAATAATTATATTCAGCTCACTTTCAGAAAATAAAAGAAATACGTATATTTAATTATAAAAAGAGACGATAAAATAAATATTTTTAATAATATTTATTATCGATATTGTAAAAATATAAGGTGATATATCGTATACCATGAATAATTTAAAAATAATCAATTAATAAAATAATTATAATTCAAATTTTTACTAATTAATTTTTGCAAATGAACAATATTTTTTATATTTTTAAAGATGGTAAATAATTATATATATATTATAATGATGTTATTTTTAAGCAATTATTAATAAATTATTAATAAAAGTCATATATTATCAACTCATGTAGCACGCGAATTCAGAAGTGAATCAGTAAATAGTACTCATTGTAATTCGTGCAAAAAATAATCTGAGATTTATTAAGAAAAAGAATATTGGTAAATACATAAATACAATTATGTTAACAAAATAAATCCAAATCGTATGTTATCGCTCTGAATCCAAGAATCGAAATCATTATGAAGTCCTGAGTATTATCGCCCGCTGTGTAATGCATACCAAACTTCGTTGTTGGGAACTACTGCCTGTTCAGATAATGCTCTGACCCGTTACGAAGTACCAAATGCTAAATGAATACCGTCTCTGTGAGTGCATGTTCAAAGATAAAGCAATAGTGATGAAGACCTTTTGCTACTTCCTGTCCGGATCTTCTTCCAATTCTTTAATTCTTTGTGATGAAAGTGATGTTTCCACTGTAATATTCGGCATTTTTTAATGAAATAATGATATGTACATGTGTGTATCTATAATTATATACGTTTATGTGGATATATGCAGGCATTAATATACGTAAATAGAAGAAAATAATAATAGAAATTGAATAAAACCATATCTTAGTGTAATCTTTTTTTTTTGAAGTTTGAAGTTTGAAAAATTTGAATAAAAAAACTCTCTAAAAATAATTCGATAATATATTAAAATTTATAAATAAAATATATTTGATAATATATTATGAAAATTATAGGTAATCTTATTACATAAGAGTTTCCATCTATTAGATATCAATTTAAAATTTCAAAATTAAATTCAATAATAATTGACTTATTTATTCATGATAATTATATATAATAATTATCTATCTACAACAATTTTTTTTTAAATAATTAACATTATTTAACAAATCTAATAAGTTCAAATAACAAATCTAATAATCTTTAATAAGTTCAATATTATTTTAAAAATAATATCCAAAACTTTAAAATAAAAAAAAATTTTAATATGATATAAAAAAGAATAGATTAAAGAAATAGTAAATAAGAAAATGCAATAAACAAAGAAGGAGAAAGAGAGAATAACGGTCAGTTATTGCAATGAACTCATCTCTGTTCATAAGTGTTAAGCTTCAATATAAATGTATATTGGCTAATGCACATACTATCGTAATCAATTTGAATGTCAATATTATATTTTATAGCATATAAATATAATGATAATTTAAATTTCACAATATAATATTATTGATAACATAAAAAAATATATTAAAAATATGTATTAATTTTTATTTAATATTATTTAAATATATAAGTATTAAAGAAGTATTATAATAAATAATTTACTACTATTAAAAATCAACTACAATCAATATTCAATGAATAAAATGTTTTTAAAAGAGAAAAGAATAAAGCAGAATAAATTTATTTAAAACGTTTTATAAAAGTAAAACAACAAATAATGCGATTGTTATTTGCTCTATATAAAATGATCTTTATTTGTTTTTGATCAGTATTGTTCTATTTTAAATACTAATCAAATTATTATTACAATTTAAATAGTAACTACCGAATTTAAAAATAAAGATGTAAAATAATGTAAAATAGTAGAATATTGAACTCGTGTACAGAATAATCTTATTTTCTTTAACAAACTGCATGCTATATTAATAAATCATTGTTGTAAAATTAATTAACGATGTTTACCATCTAAGACAATATATATTTTCCTTGATACTGTGCACAATTATTAAAATTATTTACTCATTAATGAGTGAATATAATACTATTAATATAAACTGGTACTATCACTAAATTATTATTAACATTTTACTATTACTAATTACAACTAATACTAATACTTGTATGATCTAAAACGCAAGAAATTAATTTTGTTTACACTTTCAAAATTGAAATTCAAATACTCCTTATATAAAATATACTATATTCTTCTATATGAGAAACAAGAAAAAATGAAGTACGGTAAAAAGTAAAGAATCTATAGTATCCATGCCCAGTCAAGTTAAAGATTAAAACATACTTTTAAAATTAGTTCAAGCAAAAAAAAGTAAATAAACACATAAAACTCATCGCCATTGCTGAAGGATAAGAAAAAATATTTAATGATGAATTACACATTACATTTAATTCATAAAAGGAATAAAATATAGAGTAATTTGAATTTAAAGATTGATTGTAATTATAAAAATTGGAAACATTAAGTTAAGGATATTAAGTTACATTTTTTATTTTGAATTGCATAATAATTTTAAAAGTTATGTTATAATTATTCCAATGTGAAAATATTACAAAAGCTAGAAAAATATGGATTAATAATTATAACCATAATAAAAAATATACGTAAATAATCTGTCATAAAACAATGTATAAATTTAATATCATGTCATATATGCAAAGATTATATTTCATGAAAATGTAATTTTAAATTCATATTTTTAATATATATTTTCTACAAATATAATCATCAAAAGCCACTTTTAATAAGAATTTCTATTTTCAAATAATAAATTATTGATGTTGATGTATATACTATTTTTATGAGTTAAGTAAAAGTAAATAATATTATAATATGTTTTTAAAACTTATGTATTAAATACTTATTTAATTTCCTAAATTATTTTTCATTAATACAAAATAATTTTATAAACTAATATAATCTTTAAATCAATTCCTCGCTCGATTAAATTTTACTCTTATATGAAAAAAAATTAATACAATAAAAACATAAATATTACAGTAACATTTATATTAATTTTCATTAGGAATTTAATATTTCTATTTTATTTTAAATTAAACATCAAAAAAATTTGGATTGCATTAATAAATAATTCGTAAAGATAAAAATATGAAAATTTAATTTATATTTAAGTTGACTTTATGAAATCGTTAAAAAATTCAACTTTCTCAAAGTAGAACGCAATTTAGGGCAATATTTATGTTTTAAGGACAAACTTGAAATATGAAATATAACATTCTAGTACATTCTATTTATTACTTTGTTAAATTTTCGATTGAATCATACTTACATCAGTATATAATACAAGTGGCATTCTATATCTTTTGGTAACTATACATTATAATATAAAATGTGCAACTCATGATGAATAAAAAATATCACTCCTTCTTTTATAAGAGCGATTAAATAAACTATTGAAAGATTAAAAAAAGAAAATTAAAAAATTATTCTTTACATTTATAATTATAAAATATTTTCAATAATTTTAAACTCAGTAATTTTTCCCTACTGAACTTTCTGCTCAATATCAACATTCACATCTCATTTAATATGATTTAGAAACTGTAAATAAAGTTCTATGTAGAAACGGATCCAGACAGTAAAAATGAACTTGCACTTAACTGTAGGCACTTTTCGGTTTCAACGAAGTATTTACCCACGTGGATAAGAATAACAGCTGTCAATCATTTGTACTATTAAAAATATATTTACGAACATTTGAAAACAATCAGTAGAGATTTTTTTGAAAATATCTTAATTTAATATATTCTCTAACATCTTTTATTAAATTTTTTTCTTAAATATCTATTATTATAATATAATAATATATTATAAATATAATATTAAGTAATATATGCAAAGAAAATATGGAAACTATAGGTTTCTTATAATATAAAAAATACTGCATTGATCTTGGCAGTTTCCACTTTCTTTTAGTTTATTTATACTTCATTGATAATTTTTGTAATATTTTAACATAAATTCTTGAAAATCAATAAATAATAGTTTGCTTATAATATAAATAAAAAGTTATATTCTATTCTATCAAGATTTTTTATTCAAATCATTCGATACAATAATCATATATTATAAATCATCATACACATACAATGATATAATGATACTAATATTACTGTAATGAATTAGGACTTAATATTTTTATTTGTGCATTAAAAGCTTATTTATTTTATATTTATTTTCGATATCAATTTAAATGTAATCTAATATATTTTTCTGTAGTTCATTTTTTTAGAATTCTGTAACGTTGAAATTTTATTGAAAAATTTTTTAATATTTTCTTATTCGGAAAAAAGTGAATATTTATATATAAAACATAATTTGGAAAACATAAGATTATTTTTTTTTTTAAGAAATTCAGAAAAGTTATTTTCGAATTAGTTCAGAACATTCGTATTACTAAAGTAAACAGTATTTCCATGGTATTCTATACAATAATTCCATAATAAAAAAAAGATGTCTAAATATAAATATTTATTTTCTGAATCTCTTTATATTTAATAAAAATTTAATATTTAGTAAAAATAAGAATAAACAAATACAATATAAATATTTATTTGAAATAAGATTTCTGATTTTGTAGAATGAAAATTTGTAGAAGAATTAACATATTTTATATTCCTTGAAATAATATTTAAATAAATTTTATTAATATTAGTTTATGAAAGAAAATCTGAATAACTGATTAAAATTTATATCTTACATAATAACAAATCAAAGATTATAGCAAATTTATTTTCATTCAATGTACTTTAATGCTTATCCAAATATATTACGTTACTATATTATTATTATTTATAACAAACTATATATTTATTGATTGTTTTGAAAAATTTTTATATAAAAATCTATTTAGAAATAAATTACTTGTTGCCATAATATTTATATAATATTAGGATTTTTAATATACACTTAACTTATAAATAAAGTCCTACAAATAGCAATAAGATATTTTTTCAAAATAAAAATTAATTATTTAAAATAAGTGTTTATAATATAAGTTAAGCCTTATATCTCTTATAATAATTATATGTATAATGATTTTACACATTACATTTTAAAATCCAATATTATTTTAACATACATTTAAACAAAGTTTTTCAATTATAAAATATTTATATGATTTTTATATTACAGAAAATTATGAATAAATATACTTGATAAAATACATATGTAGTTTAATAAATCAATAATTAATGCGCTTTGTAAGTATTTTAATTATTTATAAAATATTTAAAATATTAGTGATCACTTATATAACACAATCAATAGATAATAATATTTATTAAATTAAGATATTTATATTATTATTTTAAAGATATGGTATTCGATAATTTTAGGATCTTCAATAACAGATGTTATACAAGAATCTGAGAATATACTGAAAAAATTGCAGCCAATAATCCGAATTACACAAATCATGAACTGCTCCGGTCAACCACATATATGCGGCACCGAGGCAGCTTGTCAAGAGGTTGAAGACTCCACATCTAGATGTATTTGTCCACACGATAAGTCACCACCCACTGTTGATCTTAAATGTCCGAATCGTGTCATTGGTAAGTATACATTAAAATTTTTTTATTTGTAACGATCAGAAATCACTTCAGCAACCAAAGTTAAATATGTTTTGTAGAAAGTATTTAATTATAAAATTTTATTCAGTTTATAATTATATAATGTAAAATTTATTTAGATTTTTAAGTAATACACATAGAGATCTGTTACTAAAAAAATAAAAAAGTAAATTATTTATACTTTCAGTTCCTCTGACACCTAAGCCTATACATAATATAATACCACCTAACGGGAATGTGACAAATACTACAACAATACTTCCAGAACATAAACAGGTAAAAAGAATAGAAAATTTTATAAAGTTGTACTTCTTTACTTTATAAAATAATGGTAGTTTGTTTAATCGACAATTACGTATAATTTTAAGAATAAATTACAACTGTAACGTTATAAGAAATACAAAAATTGTCTTGTTCTATTTATCTCGAATAAATATTTATAATTTTTAAATCAAATAAATATTTTTATGTTTAAGTTTCATAATACTTAATGTTCTATAAAATGAAACTTATTATTTTAAAAACTAATTATATTTTTAGGTAGAGCATTTAGAACCTAGGGTACCACAGATCACAGGTATTATAATAGGCTGTATTTTGGTACTGGCGATAGTGATCGGATTAATACTCTATTATAAACGGCGTCATTTTAATACAAAATCCAAACGCCGCGATCTTGAAGTAATGACAACAATTAATCATTTTATTACATTTTATTGATAATAGGGAAAACAAATTATTCATGTTGAAAAAGCCGTCATTATTTCATCTGGTCAATTAAATTAATATTTGACAGATTTAAATACATTTATGCAATTAAATTAAGATGAAATTATGTACAATACACAATTCTCTCTTACCAATTATAACATATTTTTTCTTCTTCTTCTTCTTTAACATTAACGAACTGTACTAATTTAGGTTTCACCGATGAACTTGAAAACAAGTCTTTTATTACCTAATAAATATACACCAAATCCACAATACTTTACGTGTGATTCACCAGAAGTGCCAAATTTGTTAAGAGATTCACTTGTATTTCTTCAACACATTGGAGAGGGTTGCTTTGGAAAAGTTTACAAAGGTATAGAAAAAAAGCATTACCGAGAAATTCTGTTTACTATTAAAAATTTTATATATTGAAATAAAAATTATTCATAGTTATATATACTTGTGCATTCATAATATTTCAAACATTTTATGGATAAAATGAATGTTAAATATAAATAAATACATATTTTGTTTAAGATTTTTCAAATTACAGTAAAATAAATTTTGAAAAAAAGTTTTAAACAATTTTTTACGTATATTTTTATTAATATTTTTTGAAAGTAAACATCATTTTTATTTTAAACATCATTTATAATGGTAATAATAATTTTTTATTATATTTAGTTAATTCTTATTTATATAATTTTCAAAATTTATATTAATAATTTACAAAATATATACATATGACATTAAAAAAGCAAAAAAAGAAATTATTCTCCAAAATTAAATTATTAAATTATTTTTAAATTGTAATTGTCTAGTTTATTAATTGATACAGTATTACAATAGAAAAATACCTCATTATTAAAGACACACATATTCTAATTTCTTAATTTTAAAAGTTAATATTCCAAGATAAAAGTGTGTAATGAATTATAAATAATATATTTTGAAACTTTATATGTAAGTTCTTATAATTGTTTAGGTAAGCTGATTACCGAGGAAACGACAGAAATTGTAGCGATCAAAGTACTAAAAGATAGTGCCAGTCGCGCCGCTGAAGAAGATTTTATGCGTGAAGTTGATATAATGTCAACCTTTCGCCACGACAATATACTCTCCCTTATTGGGGTTGTTTTGCGTGATACCTGTAATAGTCCCTGGATGGTTTTCGAATACATGCCATTTGGCGACTTAGCTGAAGTATTGAGAGCCAATTCGCCTACACTACGTACACCGACTCCGGGTCTGCAACCATTGACAAAGGTTGTTCAACAATTTTTAGTCAAATAAATTACAAATTTTATAAAATATTCACAATAGTGACATATTTTACTGAATTATATATCAATGTATTATTTAATCACGAAATAAAAATCTAGTAAATATGAACTGTGATGAAATTCTTTATAGCGTGGATAATTAATTTCCTATTTTCGTCAGTTTATAAATATAAATTAATGTCTGCAAAAATAATATTGATGATAAATATACTGTTTAATATTTTAATAATTGCAATATACGTTTTTAAATAAAATTTCTTAAATTATTATAATTAATTAAAATAATAATTCTATATTTCATATAAAATTTTATACATATATCAATTTTTATAATTACTGATTAAAAATTTTATATGACTTTTAACTATCTGTTGTAAGAATAACTAGTTGTATGAATTTTATTATTACAATTCTATATATCGAACTAATTTGGAAATTTACCTTATTAAAAAAATATTAATTAACTGAAAGCTTTACTATAAATAAACTAAATTTTATAGCATTTAAATCATCGCCTAATTAAATACTTGACTATAATTAAATATAGCAATATTTTTTTGGTAGTAAAAATGAAATAATTATTTCCTTGGAGTAATTAAATCTGATAAGCTAAAAATATGTAATTATTAAATGAATATTCTCATAAAGTTTGTAAGAGTGACGCAATTGATGAAACAGATTTTTTGAACATTAAGTTCTTTGCAAAATTTTTATCACTTTTTACTAAGGAGGTATTCATAGTAATATCTTTTGTATTTTTAACTTTATGGTTGCAGGATTCCCTTCACTGGATAACGATACAGATAGCGTCAGGGATGACGTATCTCTCAGCACAAAGATTCGTTCATCGTGATTTAGCCTGTAGAAATTGCTTAGTGGGCTCTGGACTTGTAGTCAAAATAGCTGATTTCGGAATGTCACGAGACATTTATACCTGCGATTATTACAGAGTAATTATAATTTTTAAATAAAATATAATTACACTATAAATATTTATAAATATATATATTTATAAATAAAACTCAATTTTTCATAACTTAAAAAAGAGATATATGTTTACTTGTTGAATAACATGAATTTTAGTCATATTTTAAATTTATTTTTAAACACTATTTATATTAATTAATTTTCATTCACGATATAATAACTCATAAAAAATTTTTTTATTATTTATCTTTTATGATAAAAAACTAATTTTAATAAAATATTCATAAAAAATCATAATGTAACTTAATTCAAAAAGAGAAATTTTTAAATATATATTGAATATTATTTTTTTACTTGCAAAACAACTTTTTATATCTTGTTCGTAAACTATACATTAAAAATATTTTAATTTTTATACATTAATCAAACATATACGTATATGTATATATATATATATATTGCCTAATCTATCAATTTAAAAAATTTTGAAAACTACAAAATTCTAAAAGCAAACTTTACCAATCGTTTAATTATATGATCTACATCATACTAACTATAATTAAGAATTCTTAAAAAATTATTCAATTTGTTGTAAAGCTAATTATATGTTATTATATATATAATTATTTCAAATATTTAAAATATTATTTTAAAGATCATATTATATTAATTTTATATCAATCTTGTAATTTCTATATTATCATGAATTTATTTTAGCATTTTTCTTGTTTAAATTTATAGAATATATAATTTTTTTAGATTGGAGGCTCAAGATTATTACCAGTACGATGGATGTCTCCAGAAAGTGTAATGTATGGAAGATTTACTCTGGAAAGTGATGTTTGGAGTTTTGGAGTTGTTATATGGGAAGTTTACTCATTTGGAAAACAACCTTATTATGGACATAATAATGATGAGGTATGATTTTTTTAAATGAATTATCAATGGATAAGTACATATTTTATTCTCATTATATTTATAAGATAATTGAATTAAATGACCTTTATTTTTTTTATAAAAAATTACAATATATATATTTAACCAAAATTGAATTAACTATAAATAGTGAAATTGAAGGACAATTATTCAGAAATATTTTATTCAATAAGGATAAGTTCATTTCATGACTAAAGAAAAGAAATAATATTCGTAGCGCTTAATTATATAATAGCAATACGTATATTTAACGTATATTAAAATTTTTTAAATAAAATTTTGATTTTAAAATACATTTTTATTATTTTATTATTTAATTTATTAAAATATTTAATTAATAATGCAAAAAATTATTTTTCTACTTCTATTATATATTGCCACGTTTAGTTATAATTTTTGTGTAATTAATTTTATATTTAGATATAAAAAATAATGAAAAATTTGTCATAATACGACATATTTCTATTGAAAAAAGTATAAATTTTAAACAAAAATTTTTAAATATGTTTTAATACATTCTTTGTTTACTGTGCAAATTATAGTTTAAATAAAAAATACTTAGTAATTTAATTTACTTTAAAATAATTATAATAGACATACAAATCGCTTATTTTAATTGTTATTTTTAATATACGTATTTTAATCAAAATTTCCCTTATTATAATATAAAAAACTTGTATTGATAAATATGAACGTAAAAAATTAAAAATAATATGAAGTTTAAATAATAACAACACTGAAAATTTAATTTAATTTTTAAATAATATCAATCACTTTTTTATAAACAATAATTTCATTTTTATTTAATTCTTTTACTTCTATTTAATTCTTTTACTTCTATTTAATTCTTTTACTTTTATTTAATTCTTTTACTCCTATTTAATTCTTCTAACTTGTTGAAAATAAAAAAAAAATGAATCAAATCGTTACAGGTGATGAAACTTATTCTAGAAGGCATAATGCTAATACCGCCTGAAGATTGTCCACCCTACGTATACCAGATAATGCGTGATTGCTGGAAAACGGAGCCACGAGACCGTTTGCGTTTTGTGAATATCCTTGAAAAATTGGAAAAGGCTCAAGAAAAGCCCAGTAAAATTGGCTCATTGCCAAGGCCACCTCAAGGCCCAGTTACTATACGCGCTCCAGATGTTCTAGATCGTGATGGCTATTTGCTTCCATCGCCAGCGGCTTTACGGGAATATCTGCAACCGTTACCGATGTAAATTGCCGGAGTTACCTATAACTCGAATTAACATAACACATGATCTTTTGTTCATAATTATTAATTTAATTTAATAATTAAACAGAACCTTTTTTTCATTGAAAAGAGACCCTGGTTATATCTAGAAAGATTCTTTAGCTAATAACTCACCGGAACTGATACGATAAATTAATATTAATAATTCTAATTTAATAGTTATTAATAATATTATTAAATCGTATGTTAAACATACGTTATTAAAAACTTGCTCTTTTGTTATTTTTAAAGTTAAAATTATATTTTTTTATATTTATACATGATTTGTATTAAATATTAATGTTATTAGTTCCTTATATACACTGATTTCCTTTAGTTTCTTTTACTTCAAAAATACTTAAATTTAATGAATTTCGAATAAAATAGTACCTTGATCGAAAAATATGATATTATATTATGGAATGTGAATGGATTTAGAATTCATTCGTAAACTAAGTTGAAATTGGCCAATTTTTAACGATTTATTTTAGTGTACAAGAAGTACACGATAATATTAAAATTAAAAAGTATTAAGCAGTAACCGTATTCTTTGTATTTATTTATAATATAAAATTGAAAATTACTTTCATAAACAAATAATTTTGTACGCTTTTACAAATTTTTTTATAATAATATAGAATTGGTAAGTAATTATTTATTTTAAATTTATAAGTATGACATAAGTTTGTAAAATTTTGTTTAATAAGCATAAAATTATTAATATGAAAAACCTTAATTTTATAACGAAGTTTGTGAAAAAGATTTGAGTTTAATTTCTTTTAATAGAAGAAATAATATAAATATTAATTCATTACTGGTACGATTTTATTATACATGAGCACTTCTGAATATATTTTCGAAATATACAAAATATAAGATAATAAAAATAAATTAGTATTATATCAATGAATTAAACTTTATTATAATTTTATGAACAGTAAAATTGTCGTTGTAACGATTTTAAATTATTGTTTGAAGATCTCATAATTAATTTATAGATTAATACAATTTATATAAGAAAATTTATTAATTATGTATAGACCATATTATATAGTCTATAATTATTTATATGTAAAATTAAAATGAAAGAAATCATAAAGATATTATGTAAATATTTCAAACTTATACCAACTTGTTTATTTTACAAATTATTTTATAAATAATTATATTATTATTACAGAAAGCAATTGCTAAATATATAAGGGTGATATTAAATTTTGTATTATTTTTAATTTATTTTCCCTATCATAAATCCTTAGATTTAATAAAATGTATATAAATTTAGTAAATAAATAAATAATTAAAATAAACAGTAAAAAATAAAAAAAATATCCTGAAATTTCCACTATTAATTTTTGAAAAAATAATATCATCGTTCAAAATTCAATTTAAATACAAATACATAAAAACATTAAATATTGTATTTAAAAAACAATTTTTTATGAAATATTTATTGAAGTTAATAAATATTTAGTTTAATGCAGATTCATTTTTTTAATATAGAAATTCAGTCAAAAGAAAGTGCAATAATGTACGATTTAAAAATTATCTGGTTCGATATACATTTCAATAACAATATGTTTAAAAAATTTTTATCATTTATTAAATAAATTTATAACACGTTTATATAAACATATTTATTAAATAAATATTAATATAGTATATAAATTTTTTACAAATATTAATAATTATTCTTTTATACTTATGGATTGTAATTATGTTTAACATTTCTTTTTTATTTTGTATAAAAATATTTACTAAATTTATATTTTCTAACGACAAGAATAAAATATATAAATAAAAACATCATTATATTAATGAATTTTATTTTGTATGAATTTTTATTTTTGTTATTTAGGGATTAATTATTTTTATAGGTCTTTATTGTCTTTTCTGTACATTATAAATTTTTGACAGAACTATTTTTTTATTATACGATAATAATAATAAATATTTTTATGCAAATTTTTAATTTTTAATGTTCCTAGTATTTTATAAAAAAAGTTTTAAACGTTTATATTCGATATTATATTAATTATTTATTTTATTTTCAGTTCTATTCCAAGTAAAGTGTATTTTTATTATTTTTAATTACTATTTTATAATGTATTGTTCTTTATATTTTTTACTTTATACATAATTGTATAATTTCATTAAAACTTAACATAAAATATCTCTTAACAGATTAATTAATAAATTAAAAAATTATTGATTATTTATTTTTAATACATGTACTTTTATTTATTATTTTCCTCATCGTCTCCTTTTGTATTAATTTTTTTTATTATTAATATTCCTCCACTTCCCCCATATTTTGCGATTCTATTTTCTTTTAAGCATTAATACAATTTACAATTTATAAAACAATATCCAATGTAATATTAATGATTCTTTTTTTACAAACGTTTTTTATTTTATATACTTTTTAATTTACATCTTGATTTCTTTTGCAATCTTATATATATTGTCATTTCCTTTTAAAATATGCTTGTATATATATAATATATTTCACATAACATGTACAAGACTAAAAAGGTTTTAAAAAATGTACTTTTTTATTTGTATATTAAAGGAATACTTACATTAAAGATACTATTACCTGAATACTAATATAAGACTCGTTTACTTAAACAATAGTAAATAAAAAAATTATTTTAAAAATTTTTTATTTATAATTTAAAAATTTTTTAAGATGTGCTTTTGAACAAAAATACATATTTTTTAAATTTAAACTTTTTTTACTTTTAAACTTTAAATAAATTAATTTGATAGTATTTTTAATTATTATTATATTCTTAAAATTTTGATTCTGGAGTAAAAAAATAATCGTACAAATAATTATTAGATTGAATACCATGTTTCTCAACAAAAATGACAGGGGATTTTTTTTAATTATAGTAAATTATTTTTAATTTAATGTAAATTGGTTTAAAAAAAATTTTTGTATTGTTATACCAATAAATATGATAATCGGCATTAGATAATCTTTATATACATAAATTTAGCGGTTATATAGTTATTATAATTGTGTTATATATACATAGTAAATTAATTGTTATTACTACTTTTTATATATAAATTTTGTATAATTATAGTTTACTAGGATACAGTTACAATCTTTAAAAGGGTCAACCCTCTCGAGTATTTCTGGGTGTTTGTAATCGAAATGAATCATGATAAAAAATTTATGTAATAAAATTTGTTTAGTAATTTTTAAAATTAGAATCAATAAATAAAATATGGAATAAAATGCTGCACAACTTTAAAATTGATATACGATTATTACATGTAGCGAACCATTTTTCTCTTGATAGCGTATAGGACAGAATTAATTTGCAGGACGGAACCGTTATCCTTCGAACAGAAAGAAAACATTGTCAATTGTGATGAGAATACGTCAAAACATTCGCCGACTGATGGCGCGTACACATACGAAGAAAAAGAGCGGCCGATGCTGTTTTGTTTGAAAATCCATAGAATTCGGAAGACCCTCTGTCAAACGCCACAACTGATATCTCTTTTTGCAGTATTCGACACTGTCTCGAAAATCCAAATCCAACTAAAAAAGAATGTCGGTAGACAAAAATTTTTTCAATAGCGAGGCAAATGTTAACGATGACTGTGTAATACCATCGTTACGTTTCCCGCAGAAACTTTGGCGAATTATAAACGAATGCAAGACCGGCGCCATAACTTGGGGTACGAACGGTCTCACTGTTCTCCTCAACTACAAGAGTTTTCAAGAAGAATACTTACACTGTGAGAATTCCATCTTCAAAACAACCAATATTGCGAGTTTCATACGCCAGCTAAATCTATATGGGTTCCGTAAGGTTACGTCGCACAACCGGGATCTGTGCAACAGCAGTAGCAATTTCCAGGACGATATTCATGAATTCCTACACGAATACTTCCGATCGGGTAGGTTAGATCTATTGTCGAGAGTGTGCAGAAAAACAGGAGTGAAAAAGAATCTATTGCAAGTGAAACGAGGGTGCAAACAAAATGTTTTGGCAACTACAGTTATGCAGAATCGAATGTCTGGCATGACTCGACTTCAAATGTGTCAGGTATGACTTTGAAAAAGATATTTCTTATTTTAAATAAAAATTTTCATCTTAATTAAAACTAATAAATTTAACGATTATTACAAATTTTTATTTATACATTTTTTATGACTTCATTATTAATATTTACTTTAATCATTATTGTAAATTTTATTTAAATTTATGATTCAAGGTTAATTTTACTTCTGTTACATAAGATTAAAAATAATGACTGATTAAATTTTGCTTATAAAATAAATATAATTTTTCAAAAAATTCTTTCGAATTAATAATAAAGACATTTTTAAAGTTTTATCTCCTTAATTCAATATAATATTCTAATGCAAAAATTAGATTAATGTACTTTTTATAATGCAAAATTTAAAAACTGATTTTTTAATTGTCAAAAATTTAACAATGTAATTCTCAAAAAACAGTAGAAAAAGTAATAACATTTTCATTGTGTTAATTTTTTCTGTGAATCTATTAAATCTTATAATACTTTCTATTTTCTATACATAATAAACCATATATAAAATTTGATTTATCATTAATTAAATTTAATTTCAGATTGCACTCACTAAAGCTTTAGAACAAGCAACTAGGCAGTATCGAAGAGAAAAGTTTTGGTCACAAGTTTCAAATGAAAATGTACCAAAAGACGCATTAAAACCAAAATATAAAAGTATGTATTTTATGCTTTATCTTCTTTTTAAAAAACTCTATATAATTTTTCAAATATAATTTAATAAATAACAAAATGTAATTTATAGCAAAAACTTTGGAACCAAATATTCAAATAATTTTTCAAAATTTAACTGAATTACAACATGTGGAAAATTTACCAATGATTGATTCTTCAACTATAGAAACTGTTATTGGTTACCAAGATAAAAATCAGTGGGAACAAGTCTTTACATTATCACCAGAAAATTCTATTTTAGTTCCTTAAATAATAAAAATTATTTTTTTAATGATAATCGAGTTAAAAAATTCAGTTCATAATTTTATTAAATTTTACATTTCTTGAATTATAATCAATATAATTTAATATTATTGTATATTTTATAAATTGTTAGAAATTTAAATATATAATTAAAAAATTAGTTAAGTAAATATGTTAATATTAATTATATTTTATAAAATTTTATAAAGTAATTATCATTTTTTTCTTGTTAATATTAAAAGTATATATTATAAATTCTAAAAAATAAATATTGGGTTAAACCTCTAATTTTTAAAATTAAATCTTATTGAAAATTTTATTTATTTTATTTTATTATAATTAGAAAATACATTCTTAAAAAACTGATCAAACACAATTAAATATTGATTGATATAATTGAAATCAAAACAGTGAATGTTTATTATTTGTAAAAAATATATCAAAAATAATAATTTAGAACTTTAATATTTCATAAGTTTAATATTAATCTGATTGTAAACTATAGTTATTAACATACTAGGAGCATACTTACTAAATATTTACATTGAAAAATATTAAACTGTATATAATTTCTACTCATTATATAAGAATCTAAAAAGTAATATTAAATAAAAAATTTACTAATAGATTTTTGATGTTTAAATCCAAAACTAATTTCTATAACTAATTATTTCTCTTTTATAATGAAGTTTATACAGTTATGAATTTTGTATTTTTCTATTTCTAAAATCTTATTTTAGGTTAAAGTGCTTAATTATGATGGCAATTCAAACATGTTATTTTTAAAAATAAATAATTAATATATTTAACTAATCATGCTACTTTGATGTACTTATGTATCACTCACTTTGTTTATATGATATAATCAAATGTAATTATTGTAGTACATTGCAGTTTTTTCTTTATTTTTATTATTTTATACGATTTTTTGTGAAAAATAAACATGTCCAAACTTTATTGATGAGCGATAAATAATATAAAACTTTCAATTACATAGAAAAAATGGTAAAAATGTAACCTTGTCCGAAAAAGAGGTCTACACTAGGTATATTTATTTTCCAAACCAAATAATCATGAGACCAGAGACAAGCTAATATATATTGCGTAGCGGTTAAGCTTGGTATAATCACATTATACGAACTATAATTAAAATATATTTAATCATATTTCTTGCATGATATCCAACGCAATATTTCTTATAATTATAATAGTATTTAAAGAATCTGCTGATCTTAAAAAATTGAATATTGTTCGCAAATAAAGAAAACATTTTCCTTACATAATTCAAGTAAAAATGTATGCTTACAATTTAAAAAATCTATAGATAGGCTTTTAAAAGTTTTATAAGGATTTGATAGCTACACTATTAATTTAAAATTAAATTAATAATAACTATAAATATATTATGGATTAATACTATACTGGAACTAATAAAAAATCTTTCACTATTCTTTCGGAGGAAATTTCATCACAAATGAAACGTAACTTATTCAATAATGCGCTATCTCTCAATCCCCCACTTTTTATAGTTTCTCTCGCAGCATGCGCATTAACTCACTCTCTTTCTCACACATAATTATTTAAACACATGGTTATTATAATTTCATAAGTAAAAATTCATAATAATCTTGTGAACTTAATTCAAATATGAAAAATATAAAGGCGATAATAAAAATTTTATCTTAAAAATACAATATATTGTTTTCTTTAAATAAAAAAACCAGTTATTTATATAAATATGATTAAAATAAAGTATTTATCTTTATTAATACTAGTGCATAAATCAAAACTTACATTATGATTTAATAAAATACTATTGTTTAACAAACATATGCAATTTTATAATATTGTAATAATATTATAATTAATATTTATTAATATTTATCTTGAAAAAAATCTTGGATATATTTTGCATAAATGTTAAAACTACAAGAATTTGATATATATATGTATATATATAGATATTTGAAAATAACATAAATATAGCATTTTAATAGTAATTCTCCATTAAACTTTGTATAAATTTCGTTACTTTTATTGTAGATATTAATTATAAAAATTAATATAAATTAATATAAAAATTCTATGATCCAACAAACCTGATAATTTAGATAATTTTTTTAGCTTTAACTTACACAATTTTTGTTACTAATTATGATTTAATTATCTTTTATAACCAATTTATATATTAATAATTAAATTAGGTAGTAAATTATATGATATTCTTACCAAAAATATAATAGTGCTATATTTCATTTAATAATGAATACATTTTTCTTTAATAATTACATATTTGTTTTATGATAACATACATAAATTTATTTTAATATACTAAATATTTAATCTGTACGAATACTGTTAGATATGAAAATATTTTTATGAACTTTAATATGGTAAACATAATTAATTTAAAATTAATAAAAATAACCTAAAGAAAGAATAATTAATAGTCATTCATAAGCTTCTGATTTTAGTTAAACTACAAATTTATGTATCCATAATTATCTTACTTTTGTATTCCATATTAAAAGAAACTTTTTAATTAAAGAAATTTTTTAATTAAATTTTTTTGTCTACCTTTCTTTTCTTATATCAAGAAAAAAATTAAAAAGATAATAAAAGCTTAATTTAGTTTTTTAAATATGCTCTATTGAAATATAAATTATAAATATATAACCTATTAAAAATTTTGAACAATTAGGGTAAATATTTCTCCGGATAGTTATTTGCTTGGCATTAATGTTTATAACAATTTTATAATTTTTAAAGAATACCCATACTATTGATTATTATAGCTAATAATAAAAATTTTTATCTTTATAAAAACCAATAAATTAAAATACTATAAATATTAATTGTTGTCCAGCCATACCAACCCATGATATGTGAAATAATGATATTAAGAATAGCACCATCAATTTTATAATTTCGAAAGGTTTATTGAAATTTTCATAGATCTGAAAATTATAAATTGATATTTATGTACACTTTGTTAATCTAATAAATTTAAAAATAAATTATAATTTTTTAATTTTAATTGAAATTATATTTAATAATTAGTTATAACATTCTCATGTAGATGATCAAACATTTATAGACAATTTCAAATAAATATTCATGTTAAATTATTTCTACATTAATTAAATTATTTCATTAGCCAATTGAAAAAATTAATTTTTTTTACCAATTAAACAATTATTATTGTCTAATATTGTATGAATTATGTATATATAAATGAAAAATATTTTAAGTCTTTTAAAAGAAATAAAGAATTTTTAAATATGTATAAACTTAATATGTTATTAAATTAATTTACAAATATACATATAAACATTTATAGATATTGTTTAAATTTTAAATATTTGATAATATAATGTTTTTAAAATTATGTTGTTTATAATATTATGTTAACTTAGTAATATATAGAAAAGAGAATGAACAAATTTTATTTTATTTAAATGCATATTATTTAATTTATGTAATTATTAAGTATCATAATTCAACTACATATATATTTAAAATTATGTAGCACAGCTGTTGAAAAAATAAGGAACTAAAGGAAGAGTTGAATTTATAATATTCGAGGTCGTTTAATTACGTTACATTACTTATATTATACGTTCAAGTTAACAATTATTTTTGTTAATAGTAAAGACTTCAATTATATTAAATTACGAAGTATAATTAAATACATTTATTTAAACTTTTATTTTATTGAACGACTTGCTAATAAAAAATATATAATGATTAAATATAAAGGAAAAAACAAGCAATAGATTTTTTTGTAACGTCTGGACATGTTTATTATAGAAGAGAGCGAGAGAGTTAAAGCAAATTTTACTCGCATCAAATTAAATAAATTAAACCTGAAATACGAATTATTCTCAATATTGTATCTATTAACGTAAATACGAAGTATGAATTTACAGCTGCTTGAACTTGATATGGGTTATTGAATTTTAACCTAAATTTTAAATTTGGCTTGCAAGAATCTTAGAAGACTTGTTTACCTTTATTATTTCCTCTCGTCTGAACTCTTTCTTGTAACTTTTTAAATATCTTGCAAAATATATTATACGAAATAGTTATTTTGCTTCTTTAATTTAGATTATCAAAGTTATTTTCTTTAAATTCGAACTTAAATAGAGGTGAAGTGTAATTAACAATATGTATCTTTTTTTTCAATTAAGTAATTTTATAATGAATTGTTTTATTTTAATTTGCTATTGCAATAGTTAGTATGAAAATAGTTGAAAAGGCTTTATAAGTTAATAAATTTTTTAATTCTCTTTTCAATTTAAATATGATTATTATATAGAAAAACATGTAACCAATTATCATTTTAAGATTTTGATAGAATAAGTTTTAACATTAAATTTTGTGAAGGGTAATGAGGTTTACTGTTATGAATTAATTTGACCTTGGATATTTCCTAAATATATTGTAATATGAGCTTTAAGTTCATTGATTTTTTAAAAAGAGATGCGAGATGAATAGTGGTAGGTAGTAGTTTAAATTCTCCTTGATTATAAAGCTTTCTGTAACAAAGGTGTTGAGGATCATAAGTAGATTTTTTGTAGAGTATCGATAGTATAAAATGTATTTAAAGACATTTAGCGTAATTTTATAGTGGATCACACTTTGGAGATATATTTAGTTCTTTAAATTGTCATTACTTCATCCATATGAGAGGTAATTGACGTTAATATCACTAGATAAGATTCTGAGGAATAGTGGGTCAAAAAATTTTTGCACTATAATTTAATTTTATGACTTTACCGTAGATAAATATTTTTGGAGTCCTATGATATAGTGATGCATGTTTTGGACATTACAGTAACGGATTTCAATAAAATTTAGGAGGAAGTTTAATTTTCTATAAATGAATTCAACTTAAATGATGGAAAGATTTAAAGTATTGAAAACTTCTAAGTATTTAGAAAAGAAGGTAGATTTGTGAATTATTTTATAAATTTGAAAAAACGTTTAAGGAATGAAGATGGGAAAGAATTATTTTATAAAGTTACTGATTTATAAAATTTGGTCATTTTAATATAATTTCTTATACATATAATAAAATTTTAAAATGATTTAAAATAAAGAAATACACATACATTAAAAAATATAATAATTATAACATGTATAAAAAAGAAAACATTCTAAACGTTAAAGAATAATTTCGTAAAATATAATTCGGAATACTATGCGTGATAATAATTTAAATGATAAACCGATTTATCCATGTACCTATTAACTGTTGATCTTTGCGCGTTGACAGACTACCCTTTCTTACGCTGTACAGGGTCCAGTTCTTGTTATGAGTTTTATCTATAACATAATCTCTATAGAAAAGAAGCCTAAAAGGTATCTGTAATTGAAACCATATATAATAATTTTCGGTTTATTTTCCGTTGTTATATCAAGAAAACTAAAGTGCTTCCTTTAATGGACCAGTAGCTTACCAAGCAGGGGTTGTCAAAACAATCAATCTTTCAATTGCTTTTTCTTATCTTTCCAATGCATGGCATTAAACACTATTTAATACTCTTTTGTGTCTCCACTCCCCGTCGCCAAATTAATGTGCAAGTTACGAACCTTGTGTAATTTTTTCGTTTTTGGAGTTATGTACAGAATATTCTTATAAAATATTATACATTGTATATTATGTGTAAGGATTGTTCTATGTACTATCTTTTTAGTGCTGATTAAATTTTAAAACAAGTACGTATCAATGTCGAATTTAATATGACACTTATATCACATATAGCTTAAGTTTATACTTAATTGTAATAATATCTATTAGTTCATGAGTTTTTAATGCAATTTTACACATACTATTTTCATGTTAAAATCCTTTATTCTTCCTTTGTGGAATACTAATAACAACTTGGAATAATCTCCATATTGAAATGAGACCATTTAAATAATATAAGCAATTTATTTAAATAATATAAGTTCATTCATTTTCCATAAAATATTACAAAATATTTTTTGCTTATTTGTTAGCTATTTAAAATTCTTTTAATCATATTTAATATGTAGTATATAAGATTATAATGTAATTTATTATTAAAATACTCTTGTGTTTATTTATAGTTTTCATTCTAAAAAAAATTATTAGATACTGAACATATAAAAAAATGGATAAAAATATAAAAAATATTAGATAAACTCCATAATTTATGACACGAAGGAATAATTATACTAATAAGCTAAGTAGTCATGAAACGAATAATAATAACTAATAACTAATTAGAGTAAAAATATTTACTCACTATAAAAAAACACCTTTCGACATAAGTCGTGAATCTAAATTATATTTACGTATATATAAAATGTATAAATAAATGAAGAGTTAGTTAAAGTCAGTTAAACAAGTCGAATAGAAAAAATTGAAATATTCAATTAAAATTATTGAAATTAGAATCACGCAATTAATTTAATTAATGAAGGAACAATTCAATTGTAGTTCCTTTTATTAAACAGATTAACTACATAATATAAAACAAATATCTCTATCTAGCCACCTATCTCTATTTCTTTCTCTTTCTCTCTGGATAAACGTAATACTTTGATGCAGTAACCACGTACAAAAATATTTTCAATACATGCATATGCTATAAATTAACTGTAAATATATGTAATTTCAATTTTAAATTAATATTATATTTTTAAAGCCTATAAAGCCATAAAATTCATATAAAAATTACTAGCAACAAATGTCATTTTAAAATTTTTAATTTTAAATTATTGAGAATAGCGTAATACTACATAATATTTTCAAAAATAAATTTATAATTTTCTAATAATTAAAATTTTATTATCTTGCTGTTGAGAATGGAAAGTATCGAGGGAAAGAGTAGAGCGAAAAGAAATCGAACTTTGGCAAGGTAAGCTATAAAACAATTATAAACAAACGAATTAAATTACCTGGACCCGGTCAAAGACGGACGACGGGTCGCTCGCCTCTGTTCCTCAAATTTCGAGTCGCGGGGACGCTCACGGCACGTAAGAAATCATATAAACAAATTCACCTCTGCTCAAGCTCAGAAAGGTGAGAAGTAATGAGATACCCTTGTAGGGCTCCGCCCGGGGCGAGGTGCAATGCTAGCCTAGTGCGCGTCGTCGCGGAGGCCTTTCAAGGAATGCACGCGTCGCCGCGGAAAGTCTTTCAAGAAATACACGCGCTACCGTGAAGTATCTTTCACGGAAGGCACGCGCTGCTAGATGAACACGGCTACGGAAAAAGTGATCACGGAGGAATTATTTCGAGGAAATCGCGAGCGACTCGGAGTTACGTACAGCAAAGCAAGAATCAACACGCGTGGAGGATAACGAGGGATTATTGGTCTATAGACGGGCCTGTTATTGCGGTGGAAGGAGAAGGTGCAACCCCAAAGACGAGAATATAAAAGGTTGAGACATGGACCCTTCCATGTCGTACACAACAGGTGCATCACAAAAATGGAATAAACAACGGTTTAACGCACCGTTGTTCGCAGGTTCGGGAAATTACGCGATATATAGACCAAAGGTGCTTTGTCAAGGTTCGATTCCTAGAAGACGGTAAACAAATGAAGGCAGAGTCAGAAAGGGAAGCAAGTATATATAAGAGAAGGTGACCTAGCGACGTTAGACTGATAATTTATATACGGATAGAAACATCGTATAGAGCGCAATTATATCTTTATCATCAAACTATTATATACGATACTACGTACAGCATTGTAATATACGCCGAAAACGACTTGTAAAAGTACAACATCAAGTGGAATACAAATCATTTCAACCGTAACACTTGCTTTATAAATTTGATGTCTCAAAAATATTATGTACTTGAAGAAGAACTTAATGATTGAAATATAAAAATATGCAATATTTCAATTATTTTTCTAATAAATCATTGAAAATCTTTTAATTCTTACATAAAAGTTTTTTCATTAAAAATAAAATTTTATTTTATATCTTTACTCTTATTATTTCTCTAATATGTTGTATATAAAATATAGTAACTGATAAAAACACATCAATTTTTACTATTTCTTAATTAATACGGGTTGTTTTTCAGTTACGTTTCAAATTATGTTATTGAAACTTTCTTGTATCTTTTGTGTTTATTCGCCAACACACCTTGTAAGATCTTTATTCTACAGTTTTTCATAAATTGGTAAAATAAAATCATTCACGTTATTTAAAAGTGCAATTTTTTGATAAAAATAATAAAATTTAGAACTTGTTAAAAATAAGAAATTAATTAAAACATTAAATTTAAAGTAATATTTAACAAAAACTAAAATGTTAGTGTATTTTTTATTATAAATTGTTTCATTTTGTTAAAAATTCTTAATATTAAAATCTTAACTGTTGATTAACTAACTGTAATTTTAATAATTTAATCACAATAGTATAACGATTTTATAACAAAAAATGTATTTTTCAAAAATTTCCAACAAGAAAAATTGACTTAACTGTTTAGTTTCATCAGTTATTACTTTTAATGCACTGCAAATTATTTAAAGTTCAACTGTGTGAATTTTTCACATTAAATCTTATCTGAATTTATAATTATTTAATTTAAAAAACGTGAAATTTACGGACATAAATACTCTCAATATAGGTATACTTTAAACTTTACAAGTTTGATAGACTTTTCATAGCCCGTAACAAATCAGTAGGTTAACATTAAGCCCATGGAACTTATAATAATTTTATAAAGTAATGCTGGAAAATAGTTTTTTACCATTTGTAACTGTGGACAAAATAATTGATCACAGACGAATATTTGTAACCAAGAGATTTAGTTATTATGTTGCATGTTTTCCTCCCCCATTCTATAATGGCTTTTAAAGAAAATCAATGTTACTCAATTAAATCAAAATGATGTAGTATGAGTAATAAGCATTCAATTTATATTATTACGTTATAGCATTGATCTTCTTATTTAGCTACAGCCAACGAGGAAACAAACACTTACAAATACAGCTGAATGAAATTGAGTCACAAATTAATATTCTACAGAGTATTATTAATTTAAACTATCCTAAAACCTATTGTTTTTGAAATGTATATTCTTCTAATTCCAATTAATATATATAGATATAATTTTTTCCCGTTAATTAGTATAAATATTTTTAATAATATAATAATCTTGATTTATAATAAAAGTATTTGTAGTAGGCAATACAAATTTCTATAGAATTTTCATTATTTATGTATAAATCTTTTTTTATAATAATCATAAAATTTACATAGTTAAAATAATTTATTTAAAATTTTTTTAATAGTATATTTTTATAGTAGAAAGTGATGTTTTGAATAATGATATTAAAATATGAATTACTACAAACTTTTTTTGCAAAATAAAAAGAAGATAATTTAATTCATATTATCATGAATTAATAATAAATAAGACATTCTATTATTTCTAATGATATTAGTGTTCATATAATTATCTGTATATAATTTTAATCGCTGTCAAAAAATTGCAAAAAATTACTAAAAGTCCTCCGGAATGGAAGACAGAGAACTTGTTTTTATGGTTAACCGTAAGAAAACGCAATAATTACATGGAAGGTAAAAATTGAATTTATATTATAGATATAAAAAGTATTTGACTTAATGAATGAATTAAAAGGTTATAAATACTAAGAAAGTAGAAAAAAAATTAACAGTTAATTATAATTAATTTTTCTTTTTGTTTTGTTTCAATTTAGGCGTGTAATACAATAAAAATATTTATACAAATTTATTTTTTATAAATAAAAAATATTTGTCTGAATGTGAATGTATATATATATATGGTAAAACCATTTGATTAAAACAATATGGTTGCTATAAAATAATTAAACTAAGAAAAAATAAAATTTAATAAATTCCATTTAAGATTTTATTAGATAATGTTAGATATAATTTGGAATTCGTCTTTGATACGACACAATCCAAAATCAATTTACAAATATATTTTTGAAAATTGATCTACAATTAAAATTACCGTACATATGTACTTCAAACTATAAAAACGGAATTTAATAATCTTTTAAAAAATAAATTTAAAGAATTTTTCATTAAATGTCTTTTGATATGTCGCTCTGAAACAATAAAATTTTTAATACGATAAAAAAATTATAATGTTTTATGTTAAATAATAAAAATATTTTCTATTAGGTATTAAACAAAGATTGTTTTAGTAAATTAAATGTTTTAAAGATTTATCTCGATATTATTTTATATATTTTTATTAATTTAACGATATAAGAGAAAATATTCTATACGAATTCATTATATATGATAAAATAAGTTTAAAAATACAAAATATTATTACATATATTTGATTAAAATCATGCAAAAAAAGATTTGAGAGAATTTTATATATAAATATTTGTATTTAAATATTATACTTTTAAGATAAATTATTACAAAATATCAAGTTTTTTAAGTACGTCTATAATATAAAACGTATATTAACAAATATAATTGAAAAAATTATAAGTAATTAAATATAATATTTAATATAATTAAAAATTTACTTTTAAAAACAAATATATAAGAAAGAATATTGTTCTATCAATGCTTTTAAAATTATTTATTAAAATATTAAAATTCTGTCATGTAAATATTTAAGTATGTATTAAATTGAAAGAAAACGATTTTAACTAATATTAAACATAAATTATAAAAATTAATGTTCGAGAAAATAAAATGAAATGGACATATAATAGCTAAATTGAAAATAAATCGAAAAATACTAAACCTCAATATAATATTGAATTTTTTCATTTAAAATAAATTAAAAGAAGTTTATAGTAAATGTAGATTAATATTTATAAGTATAAATATATAAAAAATACTCACTTGCAACACGTAATATATTTTTTAAAAAATTAGTAGTAAATAACGTTTGATATATTTTATTTTGGTATTTTCATATATCCAAATTTCTGTAAAAATTAACATCTTTTTTTTATGATAAAATAATGACTATCTATTAACACCATTCTATTACAATGAATATTAGATAAATATCTTATTAATATGTGTAGATATTTAGATGTATATTTTAAATATTAATTAGTGTTGATTTCATTTGTATATATAATATATACGATTTATTCTGTGGTAATAATTGATTTACTTACATTTTTTTTTGTATCGAAACAATAATTATTGAAAGTTATAAATTCATTATTATAAAGAAATATTGTAAAGAAATATTGTAAAGAAATAACATATATTAAAGTAATTATTTACAAATTATGTTTTTTTGTTTTACTTATTATGGTAAATAGCTTAATTTTATAATTACTAACTTTGAATAACTTAATTTTTATAAAGTCTTATTATGTAATGTTTTTATTCAGATTTAAAATTGATTCAGATAATATAAAGTTTATTTATTAATGAAAAATAAAAAAATTTTGTTTCTATATACATTAAATATTTATTTAATTTTAAAATAAATTAGTTACAAGTATTTGCTTCGTTAACTAGAATTATTTATCTATTCTTTAAAGAAAAACTTTAATGTGTATTAATCTTGTATACTACATATTTTTAGCGTATTTAGCATTATTATATTAGTAAATGTAATTGATGTAATTAAATATTTCAAATATGAAAGAGACTTAAACTTTTTTATAAATATCTTTGAGTTCATTAAACTTAATTAAATATTATCAATTTGTAAGAATCTTTTGGCGAGTGTTATTTTAGAAAAATTTTTTTGTTTATTTACAAAAATAATTTATATAAATATATTAGTAATATTAAAACTATAAAGCTATTGTTGCATGTATAAGTATATGATATTTATTTTACTATGAATTTTATAATCGTTTCATATTTATATTCTTTATTTAATTATAACAGCAGACTAAATAATTTTATAACTTATAGTGCATGTATATAAATTGATTGTAAGTAAAATTTAAAGTTTCTTAATATTATTCAAATATATTTATATTTCCTATAAATTTGAAGGCAATAAATGTATTTTATAATTATATTTCATAAAATGATATATTACAAAGATTTATACATTTGAAAAGACAATCAAAACAATTTTGCATTATAAAAAGAAAAATGAGAATAGTTAGTTCATTGATTTCTTTATTGTTTATAAAAACTTGTTATTTAGTTTTATCTACAAAATGATGGCTTAGATAAAAGATTGGCAAAAAAAGAACTAGAGATCATGGAGAACTGTTACTTCATAAGCATATAATACGATTAAAAAATGATTATTGATTTGATAAATAAATAGCGGACAGTTTTTCTAACATTTATTAACTAATTTTATTTTAGTTATGTTTACCACTAATTCTTCTGTAAATTCTGTGATCAAATAAATAATGTAATCAAAACATCCCAGTTTATCTTTAATCATTTACAATAATCATATAATAAAATAATTTCATTTCTAACACAATAGTTGGAATAATAATAAATTAATTACTTTATTTGTACTATAAAAGTATGAAGAGATAAGAATAAAAAAGCAACTAGTTAATGATAGAATTGGTCTTTACTCAGATTATATTAAAGATTTAGCGAAATTATCTGGAAAATAAGAGGCTATTTAAGTTTTATAGCTGCTTTTTTTGTTAAAAAAATCAAAAATATATTAAATAACCATCAGTTAGTATATACAAACTCTTTTTATTGTGATATTAGCATTATTTGTATTTTATGTTTTAAACTATTAGTTTTGGTCATGAGATAACCAGTGGGTGAATTTGCATTTCAGTAAATAAAGTAAAATCAAATTGTGTTAATGGATTTTATACCACCTTATATAATTATTTGCTTATTACTGTTTATATATTATTATGCTAAAATGCATGCTCAATCTTATTTTGCATCATAGATACAGAATAAAAAATAAAAAGTAATGGTTAGGATTTTTAATTATAGAATTCAGCAATTTTCTGATGACCAGGTTTTCAAATTAGTTATTTTCAATTGTTTTTAAATGTCTTTTATATTGTAATAATCATTTTATTATATAAAGATAGCAAATAATTAATTAAAATATATACATAAATACATACCTAAAAATAATAATTAATAATATTTATATAGGTGGAGGTATTTAATATCATCAATATTTTAACTACTTATTTAATATTTTCTTATTATTTTTATTTCAATATTATTTAAAGACAATATATGAACTTTTTTCATTAATCAAATTTCTTACTTACGAAAGCTATTATTTAAATATTATTTTAAGTACAATATTTATAGTTTTTATTAATAATTCCGCATATATTAGAGTATATTGATTTCTGGATTGTCTGGATTCATTCCGTTTCTATATTCTATATTTTGATTAATAACTTGAATAGATGACGAAGTATGTCGCTGGAAGTCAGTCGGTTGATAAGGATCGGGCATCGATCGGCGTTTTAATTTCAAATTTTCGACTATGGTAACGAAACTTTTATAGACGAGTATTTATGTAAAAAATATAAAACAATAAATACAATTTTATATTTAAATTTAAAGGCTATTTTCGTCAGTAAATTACAAATTATTTATTGTATAACGTTAAAATTTTTTAAACCCTTTAGAGGTTATGTTTTTCACTTTACTATTGTTTTCATTTTATAATTTTGTATTCAAAATTATATTTTAGATTTTTGTAATGAAAAAATATATATTTAATATTAACTTTTATTTATAATTGCTTACCTAATCTAAGATATATTGTACATTTACAAGTTTTTCTTTTAAACTTTTAAACAGGCTTCCAGTGATGGAATCCCACCATCATCAGTTCCTGGATTTCCACCAGCACCACCTGGTTTTGTCCCTCCAATGATGCCAGCAACACCATTTATACCACCCCCAAGTTTACCACCAGGTCCTCCAGGAATAATGCCACCACAATTTTCTATTCCTCCACCAGGATTTGGATTTCCAATATCAACCCAGCCAGATGCTGGTGTAATTGGTAAATAAATTTTAAAGTTCCAATATAAGATTTATAATCACAAGTTCTTTAATATAATTAATTATGTTTCAAATATTTAAAAAACCGATTACATCAATTATTAATTTATTTATATCATTGAATATAAACATATGCATGCAAAGATAAAATTTTGAATTATATATTTTTAGTTGCTCCTCCACATATTACAGCTCCTGGTGTACCTCCACCGGCACCTGCTGCTTCTGATATTGCAACAAATGCTTTAACTGAAAAAAAATGTGATTGGACTGAACACAAAGCACCCGATGGTCGTATATATTATTATAATAGTGTAACAAAGCAATCCCTTTGGGAAAAACCAGATGAATTGAAATCTCCAAGTGAATTACTATTATCTCAATGCCCTTGGAAAGAGTATAAATCTGAAAATGGAAAAGTTTATTATCACAATGTTACAACAAAGGAGTCTAGGTGGATTATTCCACCTGAATTAGAAGACTTGAAGACAAGAATAATAGCAGAAGAAGCTGCAGCGGTCGCTGCAGCTGCTGTAGCTAGTGCTACAAATACGTTAGTTTTATTAATATTTATGTAATATATATAAATCAGTATCATCTATTGATATAAATATTTATAAAATTACTTTGAAAAATAATAACTTAAAAATATTTCAAATAACGACAAAAAATGTTTAGAAATTTTGAGAAAATTCTTTTGCTTTATTATTTTATTAAATGTAAATATAAGTAAATGAAATTGAAAAATGATAAAACTTTCACTTTGTAACAATTTTATAATCATTTATGTTTATTCAAAGTATATCTTATATTGATTCTTAATTTCATTTTTATTTTGAACTGTTGATTATTCTAGTGGGGGTATAACATTACATCATTTGTCTCCAAATTTGAGTGTAATATCTCAAACTAGTACTCCAGAACAAGGTGGTAAATCTGCTATTGAACAAGCAATGGCAGCTACTCTTGCTGCAATAAATCTTCCAACTCCGCCTTTAAAACCAGATGAAGATAGTAATTCTGCTAAAGGTTCAGCCAGTGGTAGTCGGAATAGTACACCTGAACCTAAAATGCAATTTAAAGATAAAAAAGAAGCAATAGAAGCTTTCAAAGAATTATTAAGAGAGAGAGATGTTCCTTCTAATGCGACTTGGGAACAAGCAGTCAAAATGATTCAGAATGATCCTCGTTATCCTCAAATGAAAAAATTGAATGAAAGAAAACAAGCATTCAATGCTTACAAAACACAAAAATTAAAAGAAGAGAGAGAACAAGAAAGATTACGGTAAAAATATATTTATTATGTTTTAGTTAAATTATTTTAATTTTGATATGATATTTTTAGTCTAAAAAAAGCAAAAGAAGATTTAGAACAATTTTTATTGGAAAATGAAAGAATGTCTAGCGCAACAAAATATTACAAGTGTGAAGAAATGTATGGTAATTTGGAAATTTGGCGAGCAGTAGGTGATTCAGATCGTCGTGATATATACGAAGATGTAATTTTTAATTTAGCAAAGCGGGAAAAGGAAGAAGCAAAACAATTAAAGAAAAGAAATACAAAAAGATTGGCTCAAGTTCTAGATATAATGACAGATGTTACGTACAAAACAACTTGGCAAGAAGCACAATCTTTGCTATTACAACATTCCGCTTTTGCAGAAGATGCTGATTTACTGCAAATGGATAAAGAAGATGCTTTATTAGTTTTTGAAAATCACATTCGTCAACTAGAAAAAGATGAAGAAGAAGAAAAAGAGCGAGAAAAAAAACGTAGGAAACGTCAAGAAAGAAAAAATAGAGATGGATTCATTGTAAGTGTTGTACGAATATAATTATATTTTATTAATTTTGAGTTTTATTAATTCATTTTATTAATTTTATTATCCTGTAGAGTTTATTGGACGAGTTGCATGAGCAAGGAAAACTAACTTCAATGTCTCTGTGGGTGGAATTGTATCCAATGTTATCAGCAGACCTCAGATTTTCAGCAATGCTTGGACAACCTGGATCTACACCATTAGATCTTTTTAAATTTTATGTTGAAGATCTAAAATCTAGATTCCATGATGAAAAGAAAATTATACGTGAAATATTAAAAGAAAAAAATTTCGAAGTTCAAGTTAACACGACTTTTGAGGAGTTTGCAACTGTTGTTTGCGAAGATAGAAAATCAGCGACATTAGATGCAGGTAACGTTAAATTAACGTATAATTTACTTCTAGAAAAGGCTGAGGCTAGAGAAAAAGAACGTGTTAAAGAAGAAACACGAAAATTTAAAAAATTAGAAAGTGGTTTCAAAAGTTTGTTAAAGTCCACTGAAGTTAATCATCAAGTTACATGGGAGGATATCCGAAGTAAAGTCGAAGAAGAAGCCGATTTTAAAGCCATAACACTAGAAAGTGAAAGAATTAGAATTTTCAAAGAATACCAACACGAGCTTGAAGAAAGTTGCAGTCATCATCACATTAGAAGTAAAAAGAAAAAAGCAAAGAAACCTAAAAGAAGATCGCGTTCTAAATCACATAGTGTAAATATTATCTGTATGTTATTACTATTATTTAAATTTATTTTAAAAAATTTCATTTTTTTTTCTAGGAATCTGAAGGTAGTGAAAAGGGATTAAAAAAAAAAAGACACAGGTCGCGGTCGACTAGTCTTATGAGTAAGTCAGATAGTTCTGAATCAGATGCCAGAAAAGCTAAGAAAAAAAAGAATAAGAAGAAGAGAAGCAGAAGTCAATCTGTGGGTTAAGAAACAAATGATTTTAGTAAATCTTATAAAATATATTGCTAACAATATTGTTTGTTATGCAGAGATCACATTCAAGAATTCCATCATCTGAGGAATCTCCTGATAGAAGAAGAAAAGAAGAAAAGCATCGTAGATCATCTGCCCAAAGTGAAGGTTCTGTTAATGATAATGCACATCAAGAGCTTTCAGAAGATGAACTTGAAAAACAAAGAGCACAATTACTTCGAGAGCTTCAGATGCAACAAGAGGAAAACTGAAAATAGGTTTATTATAATTAACTATTGTACTTAGTTTATAGGACTAAATATTACTTAAAGATTATTTTATGAATCAAACTATGCATTCAAAGTTTTTTTTATTAAAAAACTTTTCTTAATTTTGGTATTATTTTGTACCAGAAACTTAGCTTTTTTTGTTAATAGTCGTAAAATACTAAAAGATCTTATAAATTATATGTACAATTAAATAAGGTAAAAATAACTGAAATTTAAGAACAAATTAAAATTTTTAAATTATGAAAAATTAAATCATTGAATTATTAACTATGAATTTATTCTTATACATTTATAGAAAACCTTATATTGCACAATCTTACATCAGATATATAAATGTATTTTTTAATATATGTTAACGGTAAAATAAAGAATGGGAATTGAGTCATTTTCATTATAATTGGTTTATTTTTTGTAAGAAGATCTATAATAATAAAAATACTACATAATTTTATAAGATTCTCTAAGAAAACGATATAAGTTGTGAATTTTTTTTCTGCATAATTTTGATCTTACATTTGACATAATGTAAATAAACTTACATCAATTATATAGTATATATTTTCTACTAATATTTCTTTTATTTTTGATCATTAAATCATTTAATTGTTAATAAAAATAAAATGACTTAAGTAAGAGTAAATATTATAAACTTAATTTTGTAAATCCATACAATAATTCAGTATTCTTAATTTTGAAAATATCTTATCTTAAAACTTTAATGTATCAATTATTGTGTTTTGAAAATATTAAAAAATTTCAATTCTGAACTAAATATATTCTTAGATTATATTATGATTAAATACAGATATAAAATTTAAAGCAAATTAAAATTTTATTTAATAACTTATTATAGGAATGAATTAGTAAATTTCGTAAATTTTCAATTATTTAATAACTAGTTTTTTTTTATTATCTTGTTATTCTGAGCTAAAATTTTATAGTTGTAATAAAATATATTTAAATAAAAAAATTTTAGAGCATACTCATTTAACGAATTTTTTTTGTACGAGTAATAGAAAAATCAAGTAAATATTTTTAGATTTTATTATACTAACAAATAGGTAGCAATAAATATGAAAATATACAATTCTAAATTCAAGTGGGTAGTAATTAACTAAAATAATATAAATTCAGAATTAAAATTTGAGTTTCATTTAAAAAAATTTCCATTTTTTATTGTAATTAAAAAAAAATATATATTTATAATAGAAACATTTTATAAATATTTTTATAAGTAAAATTATTCCAAAAAATGTACTTCATTTAAACTATCTTAAGAAATTAAGAAATATAACAGAAAAATTTCGTAACTAAATGTACATTTTTTTAATAAATGCATTTCAAAATTATTATTTTAGTAAATTTTACATCTAATTTTTTATTATATGAAAATTATTCTAAATAATTTTGACATTCATTGAATAGAACAAAGTAAAAACATATGTAAAAGAATACTTATTTCTATAAAAAATATTGGTTGAACATTGAAAATTCATATAAAAAATTAATTTAAATTGATATTATATTATTAAACGTACAGAATGTAATTATAAATTCAAATGAAATTTGTATATACATGTGCGCAAGCATTCATGTATATATGCATGCTTATTCCTAATATATTATGTCAAATACATTTTGTTCATTTTTACAACAAATATAGTAGTGTATAATTTTTCTTATATAAGAAACTATATTAAAGTGTTGAAAATAAATTAGTATAAACAAAGTATTATAAACATAATTTGTTTATATATTTTACAGTATCAGCTTTAATTGCTACATGAATTATTACTTTAATTTATTCTATTGGATTATTTAAGGTGATAAAATCATTTCTAAATTTTATAAAACTATACAATGTCAAACTTTTATTTATGTAAGCTTAATTCTTGGATTTTTTAACAGTTATGTTCATAGTAAGTTTTTTATTAATCAATAACTAAAATTTTCATAGTAAGAATAAGTGTTTACCACTATATTAATATTACAAAATATATTACAAATTCAGTTAAGTACATAAAATTTTTTATTTATAAGTGTTATTAATAAATTAAATACTGTATAATATACATTAGTCAAGTTAAAAGAATTAATTTTTAAAAGATTTTATTGACATTTGTAAAAGAAATACGTGTATATATATATACATGTCTTAAATCATTTAAAATAAATATAAATTTGAATTGCCCTACATATATATATTGTAGTATAATTCTGCAAGCTTTAAAAATATAAAAAACAAGATCTAAGAAACAGTTAGAATACAACGTTTAATAAATTTGTAAAAAATTATATTAATAATTATTCAGATATTTACAAAATTGTAGGAATCATATCAATTTCAATATATTACAAAATTTACTTATAAAATATTTTATTTTATAATTCTTTCATTATATTAATTTGTTTATAATATAATATTTATTTTATATAATTTAAATTATATTATAAATTAATTAACAAGATATTATATAAAAACTTTATTATTGATTATTTCTATAAAGAATTTATAAACTAAAATATTTTTAAACAATATTGATTTTAAAATTTAAGTATCAAATTTTTTAAAAATTATTTTTATTAATAATTTAATGAATGATATTGACATTAATTGTTTAATTTAAACATATATTTATATTATTGAAAATATTTATATAAATATTACTATTTTAATTGATTCAAATAATTATAATATTGTAAACTTCATTTAAATTGTAAATAAATAGTAATAAATATAAATATAATATTATGAAATTGACTTTATGATATTGGTTTCAAATTTTTAATACAGATCTCGGCAATGACTGTATGATAAAATAAGGTAATATAAAAGGATATAGAAGGTTAGAAACAATCATAAAACTTATGAATGAATATTAAATCTTGAAATTTTATATTTTTTAATAAAAAAAATCTTTCAAATCATTATTTTATAAAAATTTAAATAAATCCTAAAATAAAATGATTTGATTAAAACAATAAATGAATGATAATTTTTGCTGTGAATAAAAATTTGTTTCAATAGAAATTTGAAAAAATACTAAATTTTGTATATTTATTTGGATAGAATTTAATAATTCAAAAATTAATTTTGTTTTTATTTATATTCAATGAAAAAATTTCATGAACTAAACCTTTTTTTAATAAATAAATATAATATTATTTATAATCTCGTATATTTCTAATATAGTTCTAATATAATATTAAAAATATAAAATCATTGTATATTTAAAAACTAGTAAATTATTGAATATTAAAGTATAGGGTAAACTATTTACTATTTATAAAATTTAAATGATTATGCTATTTATTCGAATCAACAATAAATTAATAAAAAATAATTTGTACCTGAATTATAAGTATCATAAAGTAAACAATTTTTCAATAATATTAGATAAAGAATAATTATTTCAATAAATAAAAATAAAATTTAATTGAAATTTTGGAATAGAGTAAGTAAATAATAAATTTATGTATAAAATAGTAGTATAGTCAATAAAAAAATATTTAGTAAGTCTTAATTTTCAGTAATATATAATATATATACACAAATATTAATAAAATCATAAAATAGTTTGATAATTCTCTGTTTTTGTGACTGGTTAATTGATTTCTAATTTGATCTATTTTTTCTACAAATTTGAGTTTGTAAAATATATTTATATAGTGGCATATCATTTTATTTTAATATTAAAATGTAATAATTAATATTGAACTTTTGTAGACATCGGTAAAAAATATGTGTCGGTAAAAAGTAAGATTAAAATCAATTGTTCGATATTATTTTATTATAAGGAGAATTTGTATTTTAATGCTTATGTATGTAAATTTGTTTATTTATTTATAAATGTAATTTAAAAAATTAAGATATTTCTATAATTAAAAGAATGTTTGTTAATTTAATAAATTTAGATTCCAATACATTTGAGTACAAGTAATGTTTGGAAAATATAAAATCATTTCAATATATAAAATTAATTCAGAATAAATATTTGTTTTTAATTTAGAAAAAAGAAACGACAAATTTCTTTTTAAATTAAAAATAGGATGAAATTAATATTCAGTTGACTTTACTATGTAGTATTATTAATTGTGAAACATAATTCAGCAAATGTATATTTTGATTTTTTTTATGAATCAAAATTTTGTTAAGCGTTTAGAACGATGCGATTTAAAAATTAATCGCTGAAAGTAAAAAGATATATACAAGAATCAGTTGCGTATATATATATATATATATAGTATAAAAAAATTAAACAGGTAAGAAGATGATGAAAAGTAAAACACCTTGGCGAGTAAAATGTAGGTGTATGCGTATGTATACCGCGTCTTTTCAAGGTAAAATCATCCAAGAATATAAAAAGCGTATGTATAGTATACACTTGAATTTTCGTCATCGCAATTCATCTACTGACGATTTACATTTCACTGTATGCATATTCGAGGTGCACTCATCTAATTTTTCTCACACACATATGATCAGCTGTAACTAAAAGACGGATGAACAAGCAAACGAGCAAAAAGAGCCGTGTCAGCGTGTGTGAAAGCGAGATTCTCGATTCTGCGTATGTATAGTGAACTATTAAGCAGCAGCGGCACGGCGGTAGTGGGTACAACTTCGCTATACTTCACAGCAGCTGGAGAGTATGAGCCCGCGCCTTGAGTAGCGCCTAGAATTTGACGGGTAATAAATTGAGCGTATCGATAGATTTTTGTCGAGTTAAAGTCAGTTTCGTTGTTACAACTGCAAGTGTGCTCAGTCGTGTATCAAGAAATTACATCGTGTAACATTGTTGTAATATAGAAAAATGTTGAGTCTTTGTCGGCAATCGCTCGTCGCAAACGCGCAAAAGTGAGTAAATCTATCAGAAATGAAGGTATACTTTACTTATAAATTATACCTATATTTTTAAATTAAATATCTTATTTTCGCTTTTAGTCATCATTTCCAGGTACCATAGATATAGCGAACTCGTGGATAGTGTTCGTTATGTGTTATATATATGTGTGTGTGTGGCTCGCGTTTGCGTGATACGCGAAAATGAAAAAAAATGAAAATATTTCTCGCCTAGATTTCCCTCAGCTTTCTCACTTCAATGTTTCCTTCTATATTAATCTTTACCATTTTTCGCATTTTACTTCTTCCAAAAAATGAAAAAGTTGATTTTTGGTAACATCATTTATCCTTGTCCGCCTTTTTCATTCTAGGTCATTTAAACACAGCCATTTGATATGACTTCTTTACGGGTTCTCATTCATGCATCTCTACTTCTATATATACATATATTATATATATATATATATGTACATGTTTTCAGTTCATATTTCCGATGTGTGTCCTTGCCGTTCACGCGTGCTTATTCTGAAATAATAATTTTGGAATTTTCCTTTCATTCCTCTTTCATGTTCTCATTTTCTATATAGTTGTTTCTCTCTTTCACCCCTCTAACCGTCTTCCCCTTCATTTAGCCAAATATATCTAATAAAGTCTATCTCTCTTCTTGAGTTGCTAGGCTTTCTAATCAGTGTTCTAAGTACAGATCTAACACTAAATAACAATTGATCTTTATAATACAATATTTTTATACCGCTTTTTTAATAACTTTTTGCTTAAAAACGTTCTTCTGTACTTTTATTTTTATATTTAAATATTTTGTAAATTAATTATGAATATATGTACTTTGCTTAGACATCAAAAATGAATTCAAGTCTTCTGTTTTTATTTAAAATTTTAGATTTATAATATTTAAGTATTTATATTATTAATAATTTTAAAATGTTTATAAACATTTAATTAATAACAATATATTATTTACAAATATTTTTCAACTTTGTATATGTATTAATTGTTTCATATTTTAACAATATAATTTTTTTTCTACTGAGCTGTATAAATATATGATAAAATTATCTATTTATGTAAGCTTAGAATTTAAATTCATATAAAAAAATAAGAAAATTATTGATATTAAAATTTTATAATAAGTTATCGATTAAATTTTAGCAATATATATATATATATATGATACATATGCACACAGTTAATGCCCTAAAATAAATTTAAATTAATACTTCTTTCAGAAATGATAAAATATCAAGTTCTAATTGAGATTAATTACTATCTTAAGTGGTTTTGATAGTAGTTAATACAAATTAGCATTAAATAATGTTGATAATAGCAATAATTTGGATCACTGAAAAGATAAAATTACATAATGATATAAGTAACTCAGTGTATTTATGGCACCTACTATTAAAATCCTCAGCCTAAAATAACATATTTTATTTTTATTTTAATAGTTGGTTATGTAAATAATCTTATTACATAAGAGACTCTTTAAATCCTATCTCTTTCGTTAAAAGAATAATTATATTTTAAAAGTATTTAAAGAGTGATTTTAAGATAAGAAATATCTGTTCAGATAAGTCACTTCTTTTTAAGGTATTGTGTGAGAAGGCTTAACTTAGATGATAACATTATGTGCTCAATGTATTTCTTTGTTGAAATATAAATAAGAAAATATTTACAGATATTAATACAAATATTGTTATTCTTAATATTTTATTTCATTTTCAATACAAAGTAATTTGAAATCTATTTACATCTTAAATTTTAATCAAGTATATCATTAATAGGATAGGCACAAGATGTTTTGGAAGTATTGTACCTATTCCAAAAGTAAAGGAATTTCCATTAGAAAATGAACCAATCTTAACTTACAAAAAGGGTAGTAAGGAACGTGTAGAATTAGAAGAGACTTTAGATAAGATGGCTTGTGAATGTGAAGAAATTCCATTAGTTATTGGTGGCAAGGAAATAAAATCAGATGTTGTTAAATATCAAGTTATGGTAAAAAAAAGATTTGATTTATATTTTACCTTTGTTTTTTATTTGAGCATTTTTATTATTTTAGAATATATTCTTTTTAGATTTTTATAATATATTGAAAACATAGTTTTATTCTATTTATATTTTTGAAATTATTTTCAAGAAAACTTATTAAATAAAATATATTATTTAAAAAATAGTTATACATCTTACATTAATAATTTTATTGTATTTAATAATAAAATGTCTAGTAAATACTTTAAAAAAATATTTAATTGAAGTAATAACATTGCTCAATTATACATGTTTTTATTTATTACATTAATAAAAATTTCTTTTGAAACAGCCTCATAATCATAAACATAAGGTTGCAAAGTATTATTATGCTACACCAGATCTTATACAGAAGGCTATCGATGCTTCTGTTAAAACACAAAGAGAATGGGAAAAAGTTCCTTTTGAAAAACGTCTTGAAATATGGTTGAAAGCAGCAGATTTAATGGCAACAAAGTATCGACAGCAATTAAATGCAGCTACAATGCTTGGACAAGGCAAAACTGTTATACAAGCAGAAATTGACAGTGCCGCAGAACTTATTGATTTTTTTAAAATGCATGGTTATTTTGTGAAAGAAGCATTAAAATATAAACCTATTTCTCCAAATAAGGAATCCTTAAATTTAATGAGGTTTCGAGGAATGGATGGATTTGTTGCAGCTGTTTCCCCATTTAATTTCACTGCCATTGGTGGTAATCTTAGCTATACACCAGCTCTGATGGTTCGCATCTTATCATTTTGTTTCGGTAGTATAAATGTTAATAGCTGAATTTTATTAAAAATATAAAATTTTAATTAAATAAAATGAAAAATACCTCATTTACTACTACTACTAAAAATACCTAATTACTACTACTACACTGCTAAAATATTTGATAAGATATTCTAAGTATAGAAATTTTTAGTTTTTCAATTTTTTTAATTTTTGTATATTCTGATTGGAATTTTTCATAATTTTCATCTTATAAAAAATAAAAGTAATTGTTCAAATTTTAATTATCTTTTAAATATAATTTTCTAAAAGATTATCAATATTCTAATAATTTTCAAATTTGTTTTGTTTCATACAGGGTAATTCAGTTTTATGGAAGCCATCTGATACTGCTGTTTTATCCAATTGGTGGATTTATAAAATTTGCAGGGAAGCTGGAGTTCCTGAAGGAGTTGTTAATTTTATTCCGGCCCATGGACCAGATTTTGGAAATACAATCACTGAATCGCCTTATCTATCTGGAATTAACTTTACAGGTTCGGTACCAACTTTTAATCGTCTTTGGACTCAAGTTGGAAAAAATATAAATAAGTATAGAAATTATCCGAAATTAATTGGAGAATGTGGTGGTAAAAATTTCCATTTTGTACACCCAAGTGCAGATGTTGAATCAGTTGTTATGGGTACGATAAGAAGTTCATTCGAATTCAATGGTCAAAAATGTTCAGCTTGTAGTCGAATGTATGTTCCTGAATCACTATGGAAAGATGTAAATTGATTGTATATTTAAAAAAAACAAATATTTATATTCTTTTATTTTTCAAGTATTTTAATTAATTTTGACCTATAGATAAAATCTGGACTTTTATCAACTCGCGATAAATTAAAAATGGGAGATCCACAAGATTTCTCTGTATTTCTTGGAGCAGTAATTGATGCATTAGCTTTTAAAAGAATTTCTGGTTATATTGATCATGCTAAAAATTCATCAGATCTTGATATCATTGGTGGAGGTGGCTACGATGATTCGTAAGTAGAATACTAAATTAGTTCATCTAATTTTTGTTCGGTAAATGTTCTCATATGATATATTCTGATAATTTATAGTTGTGGTTACTTTATCGAACCAACTATTGTTCAAACTAGAAATCCTAAAGATAAGATTATGACAGAAGAAATTTTTGGACCTGTATTAACAATTTATGTTTATAAAGACTCAAAACTTGATGAGACTATGAAATTAGTTGAATCTTCTACGCCTTATGCTTTAACTGGAGCAATATTTGCTAAGGACGAGTAAGTTTGTATAAATACTACATATTAATTTTTTAATGTAAATATCTTATTTTACTATTCTCGTCATTCAAAATTATTTAATACATTTATATATTTATAATATTAATGACGAAGATAAAAGCTTAATTTTATTTTTTCTATAAATTACTTGTTTAAAAATTAAAATATAATTTAAAATTTGTTTTAGAAAATGGGCAATACGGGCTCTTGAAGAATTTAGATATGCTGCTGGAAATTTCTATATAAATGATAAATCAACAGGATCAGTTGTAGGGCAACAACCTTTTGGAGGTAGTCGTATGTCTGGAACAAATGATAAAGCTGGTGGTCCTCATTATGCCTTGAGATGGGCGTCTCCTCAGTCTATTAAAGAAACCTTCATAACTCTTAATGAATACGATTATGAATACATGCGTTCGTAAATATTTTAGATTATTAAAAATGATTCATTCATTTGCAATAGAATAATTTAACGTTTGAGTGAACCATTAGGCATGCTAGATTGTTTTCTATAATTGAATGCATTTGTTAATACAAAGAGAGAGTCTCCAATTTTGACAGTATAACTGCAATACAGGCTCAAAGTCTGATTTTATACTAATTTCGGTATTAAACTTACTGATCTGAATTTTAGAAAATTTTAGTTCTTTATAAACGCCAAATATTATCAGCTTTTGTAAATTGTGCATATAGAAAAGGAAGCTATAGATGAGATTTAATATTTATTAAGGATTGTCTACAGCAGTGATATGAGATTTAATAAAATATAAAATTACGATTGTAAGTTTCTATCATAAATTTTAGTACATAGATCTAAATTATTCATGCATTGGGATGAGATATGAAAATGGCATAGTTCTTTTAGTAATTAGCTATACTTTCTTAAGTATCGTTTTTACATGGATTATGACAAATAAGAAGATATTGTTACGCCATTTAAGTGGGGCTTATACGCCCGCGGCGAGCTCTGTTACATTATAATGTTTGTAAAATTGTGTACAAAGAATGACCGTATGTAATATTTTTAAAAGATATGAAATCCAATTTTAACACCATCTCAGTACCCGTATTAGAAATTTTGTACGTTCATATAATATGTTATGACGTACTATAGCTATTGTGATGTATTTATTTTAATTGTATATTAAATATTCATATGAATATTGTAAAAATTCATCTAAATTGTATATAATTATTTTCCTTTACAACAATTCTATCAAACTATTCATTTTATTTAATTTTAAATGTCATTATTATTGTTGTTGTTATTGTTGGTGTTATTATTATTTACTTACTTTGAATAAAAGTTTCAAATATTTTAATAATTTTTCATATTAATAGAAAATTATTGCTGTTCGTTTTTTAAATTTATTTTAAAAAATCTAATAAGGATTTTTAGTACTATGAATTAAAAAATGTATACGAGATATAATTATATATATGTAATATTGTGTTATAACAATAGTTGTAACCATAGTCTTTTTAATAAACGTCTAAAATATGTAATTTTATATTAATTAATCTTGAAAGTAATTGTATGATTCAAAAGTGTCATAATATATTTATGGTGCAAATAAAATTTTTACTGCCTAAATTAAAAATTTAATTTCTTTTAGTTTTTATGAAAAAGAAAAAATATATATTTATTAAAAAAAATTGATTTTGTTATCGAATTTAACTATTTAATTAAAGGATATTTTTTAATGATAGTAAATAAAATATATTTATATAAAAATTCTATTTTAATAGAAAATCATTAATTATAAAATAATATTTTTCCATTAAGAATTTATTATGCTTATTTATTCAATTATTTTTATAATTTTATTTTATATTATATAAATATTTTATATTAAGAGTATTAATTCTATCACTTATTTAATTTTTAAATTTACGATTGAAATTGATAAATATCAATGCAAATTTGTTTTTAAGATTTAAATAATCTTTTTTTCATTTATAGACCTTTATAAATTTAGAACAATTTGTAAACAAATAATTCCTTGAAAATTAAAATTTGTAATAATTTAAATATAAATTACTGTACTTTATCGAAATTGTGATGCGCCTTCACAAAATAAAAATAGAAAAATATAGAACACATGCGTATTTTTGTTGCTTGGTAACAATAGCCTTTCTTGCAGTGGTATCGATGAATTTAATTTCTAAAAATCGTAAAAATATTTTTTGCGAAAAAATTGAAGTACTTAATTTTACCCTTCGTATCTCCCGATGTTTAGATCAGAGAGCAACATTTTGGGTAGTACACACCTCGTAGAGAAACTATAATTTGCACAAACTAAACAAAACAAGAATTAAGTAAAGTAACGCCAATAATAATAATTAAAAGAAAAGAAATAGAAAATCAGAAACAATTGCTATATTAATATACTATAAATAGACTAGAGACAGAAGGTATAATGGAAGAACCGCGTAAAATTGCATACGTTCTCTATTGAAAACCTGTATGTGTGATGTAACAAAATATAACAAAAATATAATCTGTATGGATAATCGTGTATATATATGTATATATACAGTTACAAATATAATTCAATTCATTTTGTAACAGATGAATAACAATATTATACCTATTATATTAAAAAATAAATTATATATTTTACTTAAACTTAAACTTTTAAGAATAATGAATGGATTAAAATTTTATAAAACAGGTTTATTAAATCATTAAAGTTATTAACATATTATTTATATCAGCTATATATTGATACATTGCTTATCCATTGTTAAATTTGATATAAATAACAATGATATTGAACAATAATAATATTTCATATTTAAAATTAGATTAGTATACTTTAATGCAATAACTTTTAATATTAAATTTAATTCATAAAAGTATATATTTCTTCCAATACAGCAATTTAATAAAAAAAAATTATTAATTTCGTGAGAAGGAATTTTTAAGAATTGAAATATATTTCCTTTCTTTTAAATTTTTAATAACGAATAAATAATTGTATAATTCGTAAGCTATATGAATCTACAAATAAACTTAAAGACAGTTTATTGCAACATATAGAAAATAAATTTATTATTTAATACTATAAAGATTATAATTATTTTATTTATATAAAGCAGTAAAGTATATGAAAAAAAAATTCATTATTAAAAAATTTTTAATTAATCGTAATAAACATTAATTTATACATATATAATAAGAATATTTAAACAAAATATATTACATATACATAGAAAAATATTTATTCAAATTTCTAAAAAAAATAGAAACATGCTTCAAAGTAAAATAATATTTCGTTTAAGAATTTTGTTGACAACATCCAATATTATTTTTTAGCACATTGTATAATGAAGAAAAATTATAAACAAATCATCTTAATATATTATATTCCAAATAGTATATGTTCAAATAGAATATCTATAGAAGTGAAACTAATAATAAAAATAATTGATGAAAAATAATACAAAAGAATTAAGAATTGATCAATTTTTCTAGTTAACTCACTCTTATATGTGCGTTTCTTGCTTTAAGCCCTTCTTGTATTATTTCTATAATGTCAAATTTAATAATTTTCTATTTTGGTTCAAATGCAACAATAAAAAAATATATTTAAAAAATGACATGAATTAATAAAAAATATTAATCTCATTTTTATTTGAATTTCATTACGCATATAAGTAATTTTTTATAATGATTGAAACAGGGTTTAAAGAAAGTTTTAGAATTTATTTTCGACATACAAAATCATTATTCATATAAAAGGACAGTTTATACTAAAACATACTATCTTAATTTTAGCGTAAAGTTCCCAAAGTCGGGATAATTAAATTGCAGATGACTCGTTAATTTTTTCGATTCACATACCATATAATATAAAGTAATCTATAAGTTTTGAAATCGTGTTAAAGAGTCAGATTGGTCATGATTGGGTAATGGCTCTTTTAAAGTAAAATAAAAATAATAAAGGCCAACTGTAATAATGTATATTTCTGGGGCAGACATTTATTGTGTTTTTAATAATATAAAACAAAACTAACATTCCATAAATCTTAAGTGAATTTATACTGCATATTTATTTAAATTGTTTTTATATAAACGTTTGTTACACAAGTCACTTTTTAATACATTCCATACACTTATATTATTTTAGTATTATAACCCGCTATGCTTGGGTGTATAAAGATATAAATACTATAATTGAGTAATTGCTAGAAGGACTTTATGTTGCTTCAAAGTCTGTTCGTATATCGTACCTCACAATATGGAAGCTATATTAATTCGTAGTGAAAAAATAAGAATAACCAACGATTAATAAGTGCATATTATCTCATCAACACAATGATGCGATATAAGTCGACTTTGACGCTATACGAGAGGCTGAAATTTTGCTGAACGAGCAAAATATGTAAGCTATAGCCTATCCGAGTATTTAAGCAGTAGAAGCTAAATGTGCTTTTATTTATTTACCTATTTACTTTTTTAGTACGAAAATTTCAAGCTTATACTAAATCAAGACTAAAAAATTATAAAAAAAGAAAAAGAATTTCATCAAATTAATTAATTAATAATTAGACTAAATATAAAAGCTTCTACCGGTCAAACAGCTCGGAAAAGGTGTTTTCCTTTTAACTTTCAAAAATGGAAGAAAAATAATTTATCGAATTAATGAACTACAGGCTACTTTCGTTAGGAAGACAGGACTTCAATCTTCGTATTCTCTCCTATTTTTTCTATTATTTTTAATATAAAAGAAAAGAAGAAAATATTACATATCATCAAATCCCGGAATTAGATAATTAAAAAGAACCGGAGATTGAAGAATTCAAATAATATTAGAATTACATTATTCCACTTTTTCTGTTCAATTAAAATATGTTAAAAAATACTAAATAAAAAATAATAAAGAATAAAAGGGGAGAGACAGAAATGTATATATAGACAACAAAGTAAAACAAGAGACAAAAAGTTAATTATTTACGTCGTTTAAATGTGGTTAAAAGATTATTATAAAGTAAAAATGAAGATCATATAAATGTGTGTATATATATATATATATATATATATATATATATATATATATATATACACATGGTAATTATATATTATATTTTACTCATATCAGCTTGCCGGAGAAGCAAGTAGTTTATATTTACACTTGGTCCTCCGGGCGAGCAAATTTTTTTGAATTTTGAAATTGCGCGTACGTTTTTTACTGAAATTTTACTTCATATATAATTTTTGAACATATTGTTTTTTTGTTATTTTTATTTTTTATGCAAATTTATTTATATTTTAAACGCAAAATATTTTATAATGAAAACAAATATCTCTTTCTATTTCTTTAATATTGAATTATAAACATTATTTTAGCGAATGTAACAATTAAATTTTTTAAAAAAATCCTTATTCTTAAAATTGTGAGATAATTTTGAATTGCATTGTTGTTTGATATTATGTAAGTAATTATAGGTTGATTTCATGTCAAAAATTCGGCATAATATATGCATATGTGTCATTTTTAATTTGTTTATCCAAACATATAATATAAATTAATATAAATAAAGGCACTGACAACTTTTTAATATATTATTAATAATATTCTTCTGTAAATGATTATTTTTGTTCATCAAATATTTTCAATATAGCGCACGATTTTCAACAGTTTTCTTTGTTTCTTATACTATGCTTTACATTCTTCAGTACTTATTTAGTCGCTATATTTTGGCAGTACAAATTCATACGTTCATAATCAATTGCTAATGCACTTTCACTTCTTTATATATAATATTTATGTATAAATTTATATATATGTATAAAACAATATAATATATAAACGATTACGGTTTGGCCACTTGGTTCGCTATCGCCAATTTTATAATTGTCTTTGTCTAAGGCGATTTACATTACGTTTAATTTTTACTTGTATCCACACGTATATACTTTCACGTAGTTACCATTACATTCTTTCTCTCTCATTCTTTTTTTTTATACAACGCACGCACTATTTTCATATTGTATGTCGTATTATATATATATATATATATATATATATATATATATATATTGAATCTATATATATATAACTATATCTATATAAATAAAGTTATATATATATATATATACTTCAATATCTCATGTCAGAATATTAAAGTTTTTCGTCTTTGACGGCTCATCTTCTTCTTTTTTTGGCAGCAGCATGAGCAATCATCTCCTTTAGCATTGGACTTGCTGAACAAGCTTTAGGTTCGCACTTCATTTTTCCGTCTCCTCCACAACTATAAAAAGTAATAGAAATTAAAATTTTTTATAAATATATTGGTATATAATCTTTTTCAATAAAAAAAAATTTACATGCAAGACATGCACGGTCCGGATTTTGATTTTATATCTTCACCAATTCGGTAGGCTTTATTTCCCACTTGACAACCTCCGCGATATGCACCTCCTTTGTATGCATGTGATAAAAAGTGAGGTGGTAAAGTTGTAGTTGTAGTGGTTGTTGTTGTTAGATTGAGAGACATTGCCAAGGATACTGGACATTCGTACCTTGGACAACAGAATCCACCAATTGGTTCTTCATGACATCCATGAATTGGTGGTGGACAACTTTGTTGTAAGCATATTATATCACTGCGGAAGCAAAAGCAGAAATCACAAGCATCATCACGAGGAATTTGTTGAGCTGACATGTAAATTTTGCCTCCATAACGGCATGTTCCAGGACCATAGATTGCTTGATCATCATAATCTTCTGAATCAGCATTATCTATATTATATGAATTTTTTATATCTGCAGTATCGGGTGAAAAGATGTTTTCATCATCAGTTTCTGGTGTTTGCTGATCTGGAAACTCAGGACGGTTGTATGGTCTGCTAATTTCAGAATTTAATGTTGTAGTATAAGATTCTATTGGTCGTTGTTCATCACTTCCATGAATAACGGATAAAATTGATTCCTCAGTTTGATGAGAATCAATATGATATTGGTCATCTGCGGAATTCATTACTTCAGATGTTTCGATATTTGTTAATACGCTTTGTAGAACTGTAGATTTCGTAATTTGTTCTTTCAAATTACTCAATATTGTTGTTGATTCTTCAACAATAGTCAATGCATCTTCATATTTTTCACCAAGCTTTTCAGTGAGTGTTAAATCACTGGAAGCCACTTCTGAAATAATTAATTCTGTGAAAGGACGATTCTGTTCATCTTCTGATAATTCATCGCTAGTAGATTCACCTTCAAATTTATGAGGATATTCACTAGGATTTTTGGAACTTTCCTTATCAGGATAAAATTCAATATTTATCGATTCCATTGTTGTTGATGTTTCTTGCAAAGAAACCACTTCATCTTTAATCTGTGATGGAATTTCAAGTTCAATTTCATCAGATGTTTTATTTAGAAAATCATTGGTTGGAATTTGTATTGATACTTTTATATGTTCATCTGTGTTAATATGATGATTAAGAATATGTGTATTTGAATCTTGTGAATCAGGTGTTTCTGTAATGCTTTCTGTATCTTCTTTTTCACCTACAAAAATTTCTGATAATTCAGAAAATCCAGGTACTTTAATTTCATTTTTTATCTCCATCGGTTTTTCAACATCTGATTTTATAGATTCTTTTATAGTTTCCATTGGTAATTTAGTTGATGTAATTTTAAAATTTGATTGGCTTTCTTCAGTTATTGAAGACAATGTAATAGTCTGTTGATTAACAGTTTCTAATTTTTCATTAGTTTCTTTGGGATCTAATGTTAATTCTTCTTTTTGTTCTTCTAATTTCAATGTGTTTTCAAGTATTATTTTTTCTTCTGTTTGAGATTTAATTGATTCTTTTTGAGATATATTCGTTTTTAAAAATTCATTTTCTTTTGGCTCTGTGTTTGATAGTTGTATTATAAAAGAAGATGGAGGTATATTTCCTTCGTTAACTATTAATTCAGTCATATTTATAATATGTAGTAATGTTGATTTCTCATCTTTTATCGAGGATACAGTTGTGCTTGATTTCGATTGTAAATTTTGTTCCTTAACTATTGAATTTTTATCAATTTTGTCAGCCAGAGTTTCTTTTGATTTCATATTGACTGTTGGTATTAGAGGTTCATTTTTGTCAGATTCAATAATGGAAATTTTAGTAGTCGAATTTTCTTGTATCAGTACAGAATGTGTAGTAGGAGATAAGTAGTTACTCATTATATCCGTTATTTCATTTATTTTTTCAGATACCATATCCTCATTTGTATAGTTATATAAGATAACGTTTTTATTCGCTTCTGTAGATTCTGAAGACATAGGAATAAAAGTTAATTGTGTATTTGTAGAAACTGTAGTTAAAAACTCTTCAGGTTTAGAGGTATTTTCACTTGATAAAATTGTATTAAGTTGCGTAAATTGATTGTCTAAAGTTACAGCGGATTCTGTGTTAACATCTGTTAATATTTCATCAATTTTTAACGAATTAGTTTTTTTATGTATGGATGAAACCTGTTCTAATAAAGAATTCTTCAGTTTTTCTCTTTCTTTTTCAATTACTTGTTTTTCTATCAAAGGTGTTGTATTCTCTGGCACATCCAAATAAGTAATTTCTGTTCCTAACGATGACGTAAAATCCTGTTCGTAATTTGAATTGATGTTATGGGTTTTATTTTCAGTAGATTTAATGGAAACCATAGTTGTCTGAGATATTATCACTGACTTTTCATTACTATTAATCTCTTCAATTTTTTCTGTAAATGTTGAATAATCTATATCTTCTGACTTAGGTTTAAATGTAGCATCTTCATTTATTGACTCATGAATTTTATTATTTTCAGTAATTACAAAAATATTTTCTCGAGTATTATTAGTTTTAAGTAATTGATTTAATATATTTTCTTCTTCATACTTATGTATTTTATTGATAAAATCAGGTGCTGTTTTTTCAGTAACTTTTACTGAATTTTTTGGTTTTTCAAATACTGTTGAAATAGTATTAAGAAGCGAAGAACTCTCTGTTTCCTTTTCTGTAGGAACAATTGAAGAAATTGTGATTGCACCAGATTCATTATAAATAGAGTTAGACTCTAAAGTTTCAGAGTGTGATTTAATAACAAATTCAGTTGATGTTTCGTAAAGCTGATTTTGTTTTATATTTATTCTTGAAGTATATGTATGATCTTCTACAGATGGATTTTGCGTTGTTTGAGTTTGAAATTTTTCTTCATATGTTAATGTATGATAATTGGACATTTGATTATCAGTTTCTAATTCAATACTAGAAGTTGAATCACATGTAAATATTGGACAACAAGAATCTATTCCTGTGTATACAGGAGCACAATTAAGTAAATTGGTTGGAGGTGAAGAACATTTGACAAGTTCACACTGTACAATACTACTTATACATCGGCAACTTAATTGGCAAGTATTTGCTGGAGGTATAGTTGAATTATTATTATAAGATTGTCCATCTACTAAACAATTACCTTCTCCTGGAATACCTGAAGCAGGATATGTTTCAGATGATAAAGATATTTTAAGTTCCATATCTGGTATTAGAACACTAATTAAATTATTTTCTGTAGAATATCCAAGTTGATTTTTGTGTTTAACAATGTTTTCTGATGATTGAGGATGTTCAGTAAATAATTCTGTGTTGTCTGTCGTTGGTAATGTTCCTTTATTTAGACTATATATTTCAGCTTCTTCTTTTAAACTTGTTGTTGATTCTATTTGAGGCAATCGTGTTTTAATATTATTAGCTTTATGCTCTTCAATTGAATCTGTATGATTAGTAAATTCCATAATTATTGTATCTTCAGTATTTTCTTGAAAGCTATTTTTAGTTTCGAGATGAATAGTTTCAGTAGAAGATTGTATATGCACAGATGTATTTAAAGATTTATTTTGATCTATCTGTAAAGATACTTGAGTAGGTAATTGATATTCTTTTTCTTGAATAATATTTTTGTGTGTAACTATGTCATGTTTATCTGTAAATTGAGATATTTTATCTGATCTTATTGGTTCAGTAACTCCTATATCTATTTTAGTATTTCCATATCGATTTTTAAATGTTTCATTTAAAATGATGGGATTGTTTGTATCAAGATTAGTCTCGAATAAAGTTAATTGCGTATTTGTGCTGACTTCCTCATTAATAAGATTTTGACTCAGATATTCTAATTTATCAATTATTACCGGCTCATTAGTAAATTCTTGTTCATCACTTTGTTTTAGTATTGACTGAATGACAGAATTTTTTTCTACAGTTTTCTTACTATTTTTTTGAATTTCAGGATTTTTACTTAATTTTTTTTCCTTTAACGATTTAAAACTATTTTCTTCCATTTGTGTATTATTATTATTGTTATTTATTTCGAATTTTGAAATTTTTGTTTCAGCATATTCATCTTTATAAATAGAGGGTATTGTCATTTCTAATATTAATGTGCTTTCTCGATTTATCAAACTAATATTTGATTGATCTTCAGATTTGTTATTTTGTTCTAATATAGATTGAGTAATTAATATAAGTGATTGTGTTTGTGTACTAGTTTCGTATAGTAATGGTTTTATCGTGTGATTTTGAGAAAGTCTTATATCTATTGGTACTTCCTCAGAAGTTATACTAAGATCTTTCGTTGTTAATTCTTCTTCAGGTAATGTAGTATAGGTTATTTGTTTAATTAAATTTTTTTCAGTTGCATTTTCATCTTCGTTTTCCTCTTTGGATGTTATACTTTCAAATATTTCGTTAACATAGTTGATGGTAGTCTTATCGGAAGGTAATTTACCGATGCTGGAAAGCTCTGTGGTATAATTGCCTATTTCGAAATTTTGTTTTGAAAGAGTTTCATATGCAAGAGTTGTTACCTCTCCATTCACTTCAGTACTTAAATCATGTGATGGTAAACAAGTTGTTAGGTCATTTTCTGGATGATCCTTTTGCGAGTTATATAAGCTATAAGGAATTTCACTACTAGTTATAAGAAATTCCTCTGTTACTTCGGTATCTGTCACGGCATCAATATTTTCGACTTTGTGTTCTGCAACCCGTTGTGGTATTAAAATTTTGATAGGACCTTGCTCTTTAATTACTGTTTCAATATTTTCTTTAAATAGTATTTTATCTTCAGGCTGGATTGTAATACTTGATTCTCGCATTTTATTTCCATTATCAGATTTTTCAGAAATATTATTTGAAATCGAAGAATTTGTTGCTATTAAGTGGTTTTCTTCGGTTGTGTAGTATTTAGAATTTATTACATTATTTATTATTTCCTGTTTTTTATTGTTAAGATAACTATCACTCATCGAATTTTGTATACTTATCGAATGATGATTGTCTTTTTCTAAATGTTTTTCAGTTACATAAGTACGTATTGTAGAGTCATCAAAACTTATTGATAATATATTTCCCGTAAAATTTTTAACTTCATTCCAACTTGTTATTGTTGAAGTTTCAAGATTTATTTTTTTATCTGTGCTTTCTGTATTTTTTTCTGTTGAAAACTGAATAAATATGGAGTCATTATTTCTATTAAATTGCTTATTATCAATTGAAGCATTCATTGTTGAACTTTCGAAAGGTCTAGATGAAATTGTTTGTTCAGTTTCTTTACCTTCATAAGAATTTAGTGCAGTCGAAGTTTTAATATTTTTTGTATCGTGTATTTCTTCTAAATATTCAATTTTATCAGAACTTATCGTTAAAAAATCAGTATTTATCGAAGTACTAGTTTGTTTCAATTGTTTATCATCACTATTAAAATAAGTTGTTGTTTTTTCTGGAATAAATAGTGTACTGTTATTCTGAATTTCCTTATCTTGATCTGAGTTCGTGATTGTTGATATCTCATAATTTACTGATGTAATATATTCTTCACCTAATCTATCCTCAACTTTCTCTGAAATCAACCCAATTGTATTTAGATCACGTTCCGTAGTGAAGTATACTATATCTATAGCATCAATAGGTTTTCCTGATTCCTTATTAAGGAATATAGATTTTACTACTGTTTTATTACTGCTTTGTTCTGTTGTTGTTATTTCATTAATTAGACTAGAAAATTCACTAGATTTTTCTATTGTTTCATTTATTGTAAATATTGTTTCCTCTGTTAATTCTCTCTCAGTTGTCATAAAATTAGATTGATTTGATATTATTTGGTCATCATCAATAATAGTAGATTTTATTGATGATTTTTCTAATTTATTTATTTGTTTCTCTATAGCAAATACATTCTTTAAATTTTTATCAGTTGATATTTCCATTTCTTTATCTAGGATTACAGGTGTACTAGAGTCAATATCAATTTGTGATGTGTCTGATTCTGTAGTTAAATCAGTTATAATACGTGTTTCTATATTTGGATTTTCTTGTTTATTAGTTCCTTCAATGTGTTCATCTGTAGCCTGTAAAGGAAAGTAAGATGATATATCTCTAGATAGAGTTACAGATATTTCTGTTGTTTGTAATGATGTTTTATTATTATCTTTTGAAATTTTAGATAAATTATCGTTTCTATTAAATACTGATATTAAATTAGAATTATTAGTGTTTTTCGGTATAGTTTCCGGTCGTTGTTCAATTAGTTTCGAAATTGTATCTATTTCGTATTCTAATGTAGTAAAATTTTCGTCTTCAATTACTTCTTCGTTAATAAATGATTTTGTTGATTCCTGAACTTCGGATTCAAGAAGATCATTTTCTAAATGTGTCATCATCAGTGATTTATTATACGTAAAAATGTAATCTGGAATTACTGGTTCGGGAATGATATTATCTACCCCCGGGAATAATTCTTGCTGTGTATTCTTTTCTTTATTTACAGATTGCTCTGGTATATTTGTTCTGCTTTCATTTTCAGGAATCTGTGTTACTATGTCAAAATCATCATCTATAAATTAACGTTCACTTATTAATATATTACAATTATAATAAAAAAAAATATGTTTTAGATAAAAATGATTTTTTAGTATTGAGAAATATCATTTAACAATTTCAAAATATTTATGGGATTGATATTCTAAAAAATGTAAAAATTTGACAAATAAAAAATTAAAAAATTATTTTTGTGAAAAAAAAGTATAGCGAAATTCTTTTCATAGTAATGATGCTTTTTTACCTTCGTATAAGAAATTAAATACTCACAGCATTGATATGCAGTCGGACAACACTCGCCATCGAGCGGTGGCAAGGCGGTACAATTTTTGCCATGGGACTCCATAGGTTTCCCGCATTCCTGTATAGCACACACGATCTCACCATGGAAACAATAACAATGCTGACAGGGCTGTATCGTGTAAATAAGCTCACCATCTTCATATACTTTGTAGTCATAATGACATTGAGGAGGTGTTATACGTGGTGTAATTGTTGTCGTCATAATTAAACCAGGTGTAGTACCAGCCATAATTTCGTATTCTTCATCGTATTCTATTTTATACGAAAAATATTTTTTATTTGTGGTTTATTACTTTTTTTACTCAATAGAAACGTTAAAGATTCAAGTACGATGGTGGTAAATAAAAAGGTTAAAAATTTATTCATGCAAATATTAAAATCCGAGACTGTAAAAATAAGTAAAAAAATTTTAAACAACTTAAAAAATAACCCTAATATCATATTAGAGATAAAATAGTTGTTCGAAAGAGAAAGATATATGATAAAAAATAATAAAGTAAGTAAGCTTGCTCATATATAATAGAATATGCATCATAAAAACTATAACTAACCGCAGTTGTATTTGACAGGACAGCAGATTTCTGGCTGATACACTGGTCTGCATCCAACAACCGATAAGGTGCACTGCTGCATAAGACAGGTTGTTTTATTTCTTATGCAATAACAAAGTTCACAGGGATTATTTGCTTCAATCGGCAGTTGAGCACCGTCAGCGAAGAATTGGTTGTTTACATTGCAACCATATGTATCAAGGAATCCAAGCTCAAATGAAGTTAAGCTATTGCCATCGTGATGATGGTAGTCGGATGATAAGGATGTTGATAGTTTAGAAGGCTGAATCGTCGTCGAAGTTAATAACTGCACGGGTACTTGTGGACACGTGATTACTGGACAACATTGGTCTGGTCGCTTCTCAACTGTGCAGTCCTGACCTATTGCCTTCGTGAAGGGGCATACTCGTAGATAACACATTAGCATTCGATTGTGACATGTGCAATTTAGACACGGCTCGTTCGTGATAATTCGTGCTCCTTCATGGTAGCGTTGAAAGTTGTAATAGCATCCGCTCAAACCTAATACAAGAAGTTTTAAATGTTCATATGTTCAAGCTATTCAGTTTATATAATGCTAAGTATTTTAAAAATTGATTGTTTCATGTAAATTAAAAAATTTTTATACAGTTCATTATTTTAATATATACACTTTTTACTGTTTTATATTTATATATGAAATAAATATTTATATGGGAAGTATAGTAATGAAAGTAAATTAAATTTAAAAAAATATTTTATCTATAGCTTGTAGAAGTAATTTTCTGTTATTATAGTCTTTAAAAACATTTTTATATTTATACAAATTCATAAAAGATTTATTATTATATTCTATTATTTATATTTAATTATAGTAATCAGTTTATAAATTCTATGATTACATATTTTAGTATATTTTATTAAATAAAGATAAATATTAAAAATCATAAGATTTACTGAGTTTTTATGAAGTATTAAAGCAAGTAGCAGTGAACTGTTTTAATAATATTTTTTAATAATTTATAATATTTGAAAATACATACTTGCATCATACTCTGCAACCTGTGTAGTGTCAGATTCGTATACTGGAGCTGTAACGAAAGATAAAATTATTATAATATGACAAAAATTTTCATGAAATTTATTATCCATAAATTTTAATTTTAATTAATTTATATGTACAATATAAAAATAAAGATGAAAATAATACAATAGAACAGAAATAAAATTTTGAAATTCTGTAGCAGATGTTAATGAATATTTATATTATTAATTATACGAAAATATACTAGACAGTTACTTTTATAGATGTAGTATTTCCTATGCAGGAATGCAGCGAAGGGTATTAGATAAAATCAGTTTATGAGCATATGATTGTGACAATAATTCGAATTATGTTGTGATATGAATTTCCATGTATTGTATAGAACACATCATCGAAACTTTGATTCTCTTAATTATCCAATAATTTCTACTGTTTATAGAATTTGTTTTTCGTATACTGTGTATTTGTTCTCCTCTAATCTCTATTGTTTTGTTTTTGATAACTTTTTAAGGGTCTATTAATTTGACTCTAGTCATTTTAGATACTATCCTTATGGATATATTTATTGTGTTAATCTTCAACAGTATTGGCTGGATATTTTATATTCACCCTTTCGGTTCTTAAGAGAAGAAAAGTAGAGACATTTAATGTGTTCAGAACATATACCAGCAGTTTTATGATTTCTCAAAATTAAAATGCTTAGCACAGCAATAATTAGAATTTGATTATTCTAGTGAGAAATGAAAAGAAAAACACCCTTACATTCTTCTCTTTAAACTGATATTAACACTAAACATAATAATTGAGACGAGTGAGTAATATTATCAAAGACTATCAAGGTAAATGAATCTTTTTGACTTTCATGACACTCAAATTTTATTTGAACGCAGTTGAATCTAAAAGGAACATTAATTAAAAGATTTCATTAAACGATAATCAAATAAATTATAAAATAAGAGTTTTTATTAAATAACAGAATTTTAATATACTGTCAAGTAGAATAAACCTTCACTGAATTTGTATAGAAAGTAATTAAGACGAAAAAAATAAAAAATATTATTAATACGTTTACTAAATTTTAATAAAAGCATTCATTTAATATAATTTTAACATTTTAAAAATTTTATATTTTTTATAAAAATAAATTTTTTAGGATTTATTTTTGAATTTTGTTTAAATTACGATTTTATTGGCATAATTACTTTCTTACTATTTATATAAAGTATTTTTTTATTACTTTTTTAGAATAACATTCTTCTGAGCCCACTTAGAGTCTTCTTAAAGATACGAATGTACTTTATCGAATATTAATATTTCATCGAATAAAAATTACAAACTAGAGAACATTTTAAGATTAATTTTATTCTTCAAATGAAAATATCAAAAATGCATATTTATAATATCATTTAATTTATATTTGAATAGAATATTTTAGCTTCACGCTCATCAGTGTGTGAATCAACAACGATAATATATCAGTATTCATGAGTATGCTTCGACAGAAGTAATTTTCAACGAATTACCAATTGCGCGACGTAGTGTATAGGAATGTAATCGAATCTAGCTATTTGTGCAGCGCGTGCTTCCACGTTTCTCGCAACCTGCACGTAATCTGTCAGTTGACTATTAATCGATAAGCCTATTGATATACATACTTCCACGCGGTAAATTCTTCGCAGATGTCTTGACTTTGTAATGAGAGCCTTTTCTGTACACGGAGATGTTAGATCATTGCTAGCTCATAAATGAGCATTTCATCTGTAAGCCTTGTCTTTAAAGTGACGATGACGTCCTACAAAAGAGTCCATATAAATTAGGGCACACTTTTAAGTTGAGATACAGAATTATAAAGCTAGAATTATTCTTATACTATGATTAACTAATTAATTAACTCATATTATTTTATAAACATTAATTTTGAAAATTAATTTTATTTTAATCAAATTTTTACAAACATTCAATAATAACAAGATTATATTGTTCTTTAAGTGCCTGTAAATTCTATGAATTTATTTTTAATATAAAAATATAGATGAAATATTAAAAATTTCAGGAAAAAATACTTTAAGAGAAAATCTTCAGTTTTTAACGAAATTTATATGAAATTTTTATTATGATAGGATTATTTTTTGAAAAAGTATATTTACAGAAAAAAATTGATTTTAATACGAAGTTATGTAATAAAACTTATTATCGAAAATAAAAAACTTTCAACATATAAAATTAAAATTTTATTTAAAAATATAAAATTTCAATGTTTTTATAATTTAATTATTGTTTATATTATGATTATAATATAAAAATATAGATTGATTTCCTTAAAATATTTAAATTTCTCAAATACTCGTATAAGAAAAAGTACCTAATCTTTTATTTAAAACATATACTTCACGAATAATTATGCGTAATTTATTAAAGCGTGCAATTTCTTTAGTTTTTATAAGAATATTGTGAATAATTTAGCATTGTATCAATAAATTGTACGGTAACTTCCATGTTTTTTTTTTAATTTTAAACATCTGTAAGTATTTAAAAGTATGTATATATATATAATATTAAAAAGAGAAAAAAAACGTAATTTGAATAATATACCTAAAGCTCTTTTTATCGCTAATTTACTTCTAAATAATCTCAATCTACTTATTTATTTCTTTATTCTACATTTATTTTTCTACTTGTATTTTTTCCTTTTTTTTCGAGAACGAATCAATAAGATTACATATAAAGAGAAAAGACAATCTCATAACAGTGATTTTTACTTATAAAGATCAATCTTTTCCAAATATGTTATGAACAATTATTAACGATATTAAAAAATGCGCACGTAGGTGTGTTCCTATTTTACTCTTAGAGAAAAACGTAAAAAAAAGGCTGAAAAAGCAGTTTACATTTAGAAATAAGCATATGTAAATACGTGCTTTAAAATATATTTAAAAAAATCGAAATTTAGAAATAAAATTATATAATTAATTTTTTTTATAGTTGACATTTATATAATTGAAAAAAACTTTTTACTTAAGAAATTTTAAGATATTTTCAGTTTCAAAAATTTGTAAAGGAAATCGAATAAATGAAAATACTATAAACAATAACGTTCTTAAGTATTAAATTTCTAAATATTTAAATTATTAAATAATTAATTAATAAGTTTATTTATAAAACTATTATTATATAATAATATATTGTATATTATAAAAAATATAAATTAGTATAAACAAAGACTAAAAAAGAATTCAGATAAATATAGAAAATAAGTTGTATCATAATAAAACTTTGTACATATATTTTATGTTATATAACTTTTTTTTCAATAGTAAAATTAGCAATAAATACTTTAATTTTTAATTATTTCGACGTTAAAAATAAAAGAATTAAGTATCATTAAAAAAAAGTATTTTTTACTCTAAATGGAAATTTCAGAATTTAACCATATTGAAAATTACAACGGTTTTTAATGAACAACGAAAAAGAACCATTTTTATAATTATAATCTTCAAGTAAGAACCTAAACGTTCTTTAATTCAAGATTAAATATATTCAGTAGCAAAGAGATCTAAAAAAAAGAAGAGAAAAGAGTGCAGAAAAGGATAAAAATTTAATTCGTGACCATAGATCACGTAACTGCAAGAAGAATGCATATCGAGCATCCTGGCCTTGGATATTGTAATTGTGCTATAATGCTTTGTAATTCGAAAATTTGTCAACTATCTTTCTCGAGATATTATAAATTTTTGGTAACAGTAGTTTGGAAAATTAATTTTATTTTACATACTGTTTTCAGGTTTGATTTTCGTTAACCGAATCTTCTTATACGTTAAAATTTTGATTGAACTATAATTTGTACAAATTTTATGATAATGATTCTGAGGATATTCGAAGTCACTTTACTACGCTCATTTGAAAATGTTCTTTTTGATGAATAAAATCTTGTAAACTATATAATAAACTATTACTTAAATATTATTCAAAAGATCTAATTTATAATTATAATAAACTTATATATTTAATATTTGTTTTTAACTTTCATTTAGATTCAGTTTTTTAAAATTTTAATTAATGTTAAATATATATATGTGTTTTAGTTTATTATATTATATAATTATAGTTAATTAACGTTTGAAAAATTATAAATACAATTTTCATTAAATAAAATCAAAATATTTAAGAATTTATTTTATAAATGATTTCAACATTTCTTGTGTTCAATTTAATTGTTTTGAATTAAGTTTAACGTATCAAAAATTAAGAAATTTTTTTATTTGACATTTACAGTAACATTTTGATTCAGTAGATGTAAAAATTATTTAACTTTATAAGAGTAAATTATCGAAATAAAAACATTTTAATAAGAATAACACACTGTCTCTAACTTAGAAATGTATTTTTAATTTTATTTTTTCTATAAATTTTAATTTCGTGCAACGAACACTTATTATCAATTAATGAAGTATATATAATATTCTTATTTAATTATAAATGTATAATTCTTAGAAATCTTTTTGTCGATTAAATTATATGGTAAGATTTTTAATTAATATTGTATTAAAACATATACTCTATCAATAGTTTCGAAAGTCGAATTTAGATACAATAATAAATATAAATATCAGTTTATTAGGATTCTTCAGTATAGTATGTATTAATATTATAAAATTTAAGTTTATTCACGGTATTTGAATTAAAATTAATATTTATATACAATTATTTTTTTTAGACGAGTACAATATGAGTGTTCAAATGAAAGCAACGTTATCCTATTACCACTGTATTTGTTTAGATGGTATCAAACATTAATAATTGAAATAGTCATGATAATTGGATTGTCTGCTTGGATGAGCAATGTGTTGTCGTCTGATAAAAATTGATACCGTTCAGAAGCGTTCTTACTAATGAGGTGGCGTTTCATTGTCTGTACGTAATGATTATAGAATGCGACAACCGGAAGCAATTGACCTCTTCTTAACATAACACGATAAAGCTCGACACTGCTAACTACGTACTATTGCGTAACTTGACCAGTATCCGAGACTCATGGACTGTCATGCTATTTTGCACTGTTGCATTGCTCTTTGAATATTCATAGCTGACTATTGCAGTCGTGATATCTCCACTACGTGTAATTACTGACGAACGATTATTTTATTGATGTTTTAATTTATGATTCATCGAGATTATTTTTATGTGCCCTCGGTACTTTATAAATTTGTTACCAATGATTTCTCGTTCTTCTGTCATCTTCCAAAGTTTAAGAATGATTTAAAAACGACCCGGAACACTTAATCACCACAGAAGCAACGATGAACAAGCTAATTGATATTTAACGTTATGTTATTAAATATACAATCATTTTAAGATTATAAAATTTGTAGTCGACATTTAAGATAAAAGTAGGAAATGAAAAGAAAAATATTTTACAATTTTTAAAGTCGGTTATTTATTCTTATGTAAGGCCTTTTCATTATATATTCGATTTATATAGGAAAACAGAAAATAAAATAAAATAAAAGCAATTTATAATAAATTTGAAGTACGAGGAAGAGAAGAAAAGATTTAGATAAGACATAAAAACTTTTGGATAAAGTGGTTAATAAAAATGTATTGGTATTATAATTCAGAAAGATTTTTTTATAAGTTTAAAGAAAATGCGCCCCTTTAAATATTGATATATATTATATAAATAAATATCTGAAATTTATGACTAGTTGAGTAGTATTAATGACCGGTTGACTGTAGACATACGAATGCTGCGTATACAACAGCCTGTTCAAGTCGACGGCATTGCGTTATGCGAGTCAAACTCGAGACTCGGTTCAGTGGTGTGTTATGAAATCATTGCCAGACGTGGCCTTGTGCCGCAACTGCGTGCGAAAGTTCATTACCATCGACCGCAAGACGGTGAATTTTTCATCTTTCTTCATCTTTCAAGCTGTCATGAAAGTGGGAGTAAAAACGTAAGCCCTCTCATGTGTAATACATTACTTTGCTCCTGCTTCATTCAACGTATTATATCTATAAATATAAACACAAAAGGAATATGCTTCGTTCTCGAGCAGTATAAATTAACTTTTTCTTTTTTCTTTCTCTTCTTTTTTTCGGTTTTCCTTTTATCTCATTTTTCTTTATTCTTTTTAAAAGATTTGTCTGTTAAAATATTTTCTATTTTTTATTGCGTAACTGCTTTAATTTATTTCCTTCTTTTATTTATTACTTATCTTTAATTCAATAATAAAAATAAATCTTATATTAATGTAATTTGATTAAAATATAACAAAAATTGTTAGTTCTGTTTTAGATAGATTTCATTCATATTTAAATCGAAAAATTTATTCTGAGAATTCTTAATATTAAATAATATCATATTTATGTTTAATAAACAAATATTTTTTTGAATTAATATATTTGTATTATATATTTTTTCAAAATACATAATTATAGAAAGGTACTATTTTTTATGTATAATATATTTTAATCACCCATTAAATTTAATGCGTATTAATAAATAAGCATTTGATTCTTATTATCCATTAAATATATAAGATATTTTGCTTGCTTGTATTATTTAAATTTAATATCTTTTTTTAATATTTCTTTTTCGAAATTTTAAGGAAATCACGACTCATTGATAATTTATAATAAATTAATACAATTTAAAGTTCTTAATTTATTTCGTTATAGTTATTAAAATTGTATTATAAAATATTTATATTATAAAATTGTATTAAAAATATTTTTTTAATAGTATTAAAATAAAATTCTATTTTAATCGAATGTTATTTTTTAGATAAAAATTGTTTTATAATAGTAATTATGACATTTAATAACAAAAAATTAATTTATGATAATTTGGTTTAATTTTAAGTAAATAAGTACAAAATCTTGTCATATGAAAAATTTGATCACGGTTTAATATTAATATGAAATAGAATAGTAATTTTCTATATACACATAAGGTAATTTAATACAAAAAAGATTTAAGAATGTAATAAAATATCAATTAATAAAAAATTGAAAAAACTTGCATTTGTAATATATTATAAAAGAAAAATGGAACGGTAGAACATAATTAAGAAAAGTAAGATGGTGTCAGATAATTGAGAAGCCTGGAATTATCATAAGATAAAGTCATAAAGAAAAAAGGAAAAGAAGAAAAAAGACAGAAGAAAATAATGGGTGGTGTGATAAAGTTCGATTTGGATTCGGCTTCAAATGACTTCGTAAAATCATCCAAATTATTCGGAATATGTTAAGCTGATGCTACAGTCATATCTATAACTGTTATACATATAAAAACAAACTTTGCTAAAGTTTTCTACATCAATATTTTAACATTGACTTTTATTATTAATTATGTGTCGATTATATTTTCATTGAATGGATAAGGATTACTCTCGTATTTTATGAACAAAAGGAAAAAAAATAGAATACGTAAAGCAAGAATCAAACTATCGAAACAACAAAATATTTCGTTTTTACATAAATTTTTTCTTGATTGTATAAATGGAAAAAATTACCTTTTGGTTGATTTAATTTAATAAATATCATGTGAAATTTAAAAAATATTTAAAAGTTCAAACGTAAAAAACAATATAATAGTAATTATTTGATACAATGATGTGCAATATAATTGTATGTACAAAATAATCCTTTAAGAATTCTACTTATAATTTTTTTGACGTAATATTTAATCATAAAAAACTTATACATTTATTTACTTCTTTCTTCCAATAAACAATTTGATATATTGCTAAATTTTTATTTTTAGTTAACTCATAGTTTTATAATGTATTGTTAAGCAATATTATTCGCGTAGTATTTAATACAAATCTTTTCTCATTCCTTCTTTTTTATTTTTCCAGTCTGTATATATATATATATATAAAACTAATTACATAGATTACAAATCTCTAAAACTAAAAGCAAAAATTAATATTGTTAATATTAATATTGAAATTAATATTGTTAATATTGTTCGGATTCGTTGCGACCTAGATGATTTCTATTTCATATTCAATCGAGTGTGATATTCAATATCGCTTAAGCTATTGTAAGAAAATATAGAACGACATATAACAGCTTGGGGATCCTTTAACAACAACATCAAATATGATTACCTTTAACTTGTTATATTTATGTTTATATTAGTGTACTTTTTAAAATTTTTAGATAATATTCAAAAACTAATGGAAATTACATTTTCCGCGGATAAACGTATTGTAATGTAAATATTTTTTCAATGCTTATTGTAATCAGTAAAACTAATATTTTATTAAATAACTCTGGATCAAAACATACATGAGTTTTTACGTAAGAATTTTCTTCAAGTTTGAGCAGTGAACTTTTTATTTCAAGTCTCAATACTATTTATTTTAAATAGTAATTAAATAGTGATAAATAAGTCAAAAAACTTCTTTTGTAACAATCGTTGGGATTGAAGTATTTTCTCTAAGTTTCTTGATTTATCTACTTTTAAATATGTGAGGTTATTAGAATATGTAGGAATACAGAAAAAGTTGCTGGCGTGAGTCAGGTGTACAATAAAGTCTTCAAAGGCATGCCTGTTTCCTTTCTTTCTACCTTTTTACCATTTTAGCTTTACCTGTAGCTTTAACCTTAATCCTAAAATTAATTTATCAGTTACATTGGCTACTATATCGCCCAGTGAAAAAAGGTCACTGACATTTCAATTCTAACTACTGCCTTTACAGAATCACGCAAAAGACGAGTATCGTATATGAGTGCAGAATACAGGTTTGACCAGAATTTGCTCTGCGCGGTATCACCGCCAATTGCAAGTCAAGTAGATTTTTTCACGTGCATTCCAAGGAAGCATTTTCCACAAACGGTAAAACAGAAAAAAAAAGATAGAATGTCAAGTTTTTTCTCTCTGGATAAATATATCTGTTATCTAGCTTCGATTTGATGACTTCGAGAAATTAGTAGATGAGATGCTGCATGAAACGTGTTAAGTGGCGCTTGTTACATTTTATATAGCGGCAAATTTGAATTATTTATCTACTTTACCATGGATTTATCTTTCAAATCATGCTAACTTTTTTTCATATAAATAAATGACGTATGATGGTTTAAAAATATTGAAAGAGAAAATATTTGAATTTAAAATGCGTTAATTTAAATCAATAATCTTTTTTACTTTTTTAATTACATTATTGATGTCAAATATTTAAAATGAATAAATAAGTAAACAGTAAATAAAAAATAAATTTATTATTTATATACATTCAAACAGTCTATTAGATATATTTTATAATATATTATAATATAATTTCAGTTAGTAATATTACATTTTTAATGTTATAATGTTACTAACTAACAATAAAAAATTAAATTATAATAAAATTATATATGTAAAATTATAAGTTTAAGTTAAAAATATATTTTGAATTCATTAATTTCAGTATGAAGATTATATAAAATACGTTAACAAATATTGATTTTATAAAAAAAATAAAAATCACGTAAAAATAATAAACTTGTAATATGAAACTCATTAATGAGTTAAGCCTGATCATTTTATTAATTGTACAGTCACAATAAGGACGTTAATTATTGTTTTAATATCATTTTATTTTGAAAAGCTAGTAACTTAATTCTTCATTCTGAAGTTTTGCGTTTGCATGTAGTATTCATTAATTATCAAAGTCTTATATATAATAGTAAAAAAAAGAATAAAAAGATTAAAAAAAAGAAAAAATAATTTTTTATAAATATTACTAATTATCAGCATTTTATTTAAAAAAGTAAACCAAGTTTCCAAGTAAGCATATCGCACTGTTTTACACGTGCTAAGTACACTTGTTTAAATCTTCATAAATTTTTATGTTTACTTTTTTATGCACAAGAAGTTCTCTCAATTTACCGTAAGGCAAGGTATGATCATTAAAACTTACAGCATTTGACATTGCGCATAATTTGATTAACTATACCATGAATCATTTCAATATTTCTCACTATTTTTATTTATCTATTCTGCATAATTTAAAATATTTATATACAAATTGAAAATTATTATTCAGTTAAAGATATAATACATCTAGTTTTTAAAATAGTGTATTACTTTTCATATTGTAGATAACGAATTAATAAACATAGGGATGTAATAGTTCAAACTGTGTTTGATTTTTGTTTTAAATTTGGAATTGTAATACAATAAAAAACTTATAAAAATTGTTATTTATTTCAATGTAAATAAATTTAATCACCTAATACTTATAAATTATCTGATTAATCATTAATTTCATTTTTAACTACGTATCGTATATAATTTGAATAAAATACTTTAAGTAATATCAAAACTATAAAGATTTAAATTAAGAGTAAAAATTAATTAGAAAACAAATAATAATAACAAAGGCTTTCTTTTATCATAAATTTATTTTTCAAAATAATAAAAGATATATATATATATATATATATATATATTCGTAAATATCCAATAATCTTCTATAATTTTCGTTGAAAACATATACTGTCTTTTTCATATTGCTGTCACTGCAAACACACATAGCAAGAAACGAAAATAAAATTGTCAGAAAGGGTATAAAGAGAACGAAGTTTCTTATGTAAAGAATTGAAATAAAGAATGCATATTCTTGTATCGTAAAATAGTGAAAATGTGTAAAGTAAATATAGACTATTAGCTAATATACAGACCAATTTGAAAAGCATTTGATTAATATAAGTGGTAATATGAGAGAAAATTGTGATATGCTTAAAAATAATAATGACGTTATAAAATAATGAATTTTTATTCTTATTTTTATCAATTAATTCTATAAAAGGTGATATATATATATATATATATATATATATATATATATATATATTTTGCACTTTAACAAATAGATGAAGTACAATGAATAAATACTTTCAGGAATGCAAATAGAAATATTACACATAAAAAATAGCAAAATGAGTTAAAAAGGAAGGCAAAAGAAAAAAAGTTTTCATTATAACGTAAACATGAAGAAAGTAAATAATTTATTTTAAAATAATATAAAACGTGCAAATAAACATGTCATACTCTAATACATTGTAGATTGAATCTCTATAAATTTAAAAATAGATCTTAAAATGTTTATAATATCAATGACTAAGTCTTAATTTTATGGGTAGTCTTTTATGATTCTCTAATAGAGAAGTGTATCTGGAAAAACCAAAAAGTTATAAAATAGAAAGGTCGTAAATTATGTTATATTTTTTAAATTAATTAAATTAGTTAAATTTTAAATTAAATGTTAAATGTTAAATTAGTTAAATTTTGTATTAAAGTTAACAAATAATTTTATGGCTATTTATTATTAAATATAAATTTTAATATTTTGAATTTGATAATCAACTTGAAATATTATTTTAAAGCATGTTACTTGTATATACAATTGATTAAAATTCATAAAAATGTATATTATTTTACTGTTTTTCAATTTTATATTTCCAAGTAGATAAAGAACATGATAAACAGAAACATTATAATTTATAAGATTTTCATATTTATTTTTAGTTTAAAATATATCTTATAATAAATTACGTGCCTTATTTTATTAAAATTGAAATAAAATATATATATAACTTAAATTATGCCTTACAATCATTCAAATATAATGCTTTTCAATTTAAAATAATATTTATATTAAAATTTGTTAAGACAATAAAAAATATAATTAGATTCTTTAATATTTATAGTATATGTTTATTATTGTATTAATAATGATTTATTATATAATAATTAAAAGCAATATATTATAGATGCTTCAATAAATTTATTGCTAATCTCGTACATTATACAATTATTCAAATTCAGTAAAAATATAGCACCTATATTTGACTAAATTTCTATCTTTTATTATCACGGCTTATATATACATTTTCTGTTTAATATTTATTATATAAAGATCTATTTGAAATGATATTAATACATTGCTAAACATAAACCTAAATCAGTAAACAAGCAATAAAGTATTGATTTATGTACAACGCATCATTTAATTCAGTATAACGAATTATTCATACCTGTAGAATTTATTTTACAAAACTTGCACGTCTGGATTTACTAGATTAAACAAGTCTTATTGCTTGTACGTATTTAAGTCATGGCTTGTAAAATATCTATACCGTTATCTTATACCATCAACGGAATGTATTCCAAACATATAATTATGACAACTAATAATTTCTTTTTTAACGGTTTTCTTTCAACTATTAATAAGTCTTGTAATTAGGCATTTTATATTTTTATTATCAATTCATATTATTTTTATCAAAATAAGTATCAAACGCTTAATTAATGCAACCGTAATATTTTAAACTTTTTTAAAAATATTGTATTTAAATTGTTTGAAGTTGAGTATCTATATTTAAAAATTGTAATAATTTGTAGTTTTATTTGAAAGAATAAATTATATGTAATTACATTTATAAGGTAACTTGAATAGGCTATTTGTAACATGTTTTTTCAAATCTTTTATTAGAATTTTTACTTTTAAAGCTTAGAATTAACATAAAATGACTAGAAGAAATATGTAATAGAAAAGAATCAAAATTAATAAAATTTTATATAGAAAAAGTTTCTTGATTTCTTTAATAGAATAGTTCATGTAGAAAAAAAATACATGCGTGTATGTATGTACAAACAATGATGAAAGTAAAATGTTTACTACTCACCAGATTTTGTGCTCCATGCAGATAAAAGAATGAAAGCTAAATATAGGATTATTCCGGGTCGGCAGAGCCCGGATCTCAGTGTCGACATGTCGCCACCTTAAATAGAATAAACAAAACGATTAAATTGTTATACAGTTATAGTTTTGAGAATAACTATAATTAATGTTTAATAAAATCAAGATTATTTGTGGTTTCATCACCATAAAATTTTTTATTATTGCAATTATTTTTGATGAGTTAATCAAAATAGTCTATACATAATGTAAATAAATTTTATTTATAAATTCAAATTACGTTGTTTATTAAATTCTTGTTATAATAATAATGATTATCAACAAAACAAATATAACAAAAAAATAATAATAAGATTAATAGTAATAGTAATAATGTAAATTAATATTCAAATTTAACGTCTAAAATATACGTTCAGACATAAATTCGAATATTATTTTACGTTACTCTTGATAGTATTACGTTACTTTAATGTAAATTAATTTGATTATGTGCAATAAAATAGAATTCTGCGTATAATAAAACAATTTAAATAATTACTACTTTTGAATAATAAAATATTTTAAACAAAATACAAAAGGAAGAATTTTCTCAATGAGGGTTTTTAGAATTTAATTTAATTTAATCTTTAATTTTCGTAACACATAATGTCCTTGGTATAATATTATTTCATATAATAGGCGTTCTTAATTTTCCTACAATTTTATCCGATTTTATTACATTAAACATTTTATTCAATGTTTTTGTAAATATTTTGATTAATATTAAAGAAAATATTTAATATGATTGAATATATTCTTTAAACAATGAATTAATTTAAATAAAATGGATTTAAAATTATTGTTACTACTAAAGAATTATATCAAAATAATTACAAAACATAAAACCTTGTTAATTAGATAATTGTAAATGGAGTTTCCCTCGGATTTCAATGCATTATGTTGTTCCAAGTGCGAAGTACCTATTCGGCAGCTAGCCACAAGTGTAAATCATCCTCCGTTATTTTATTCGTAGTACAACGTATTTTACGAATTAAATGCATATGACATTTAGATAAAAATGAATCATTCTAATTAGTAACATAGAAGTTTCTCATGATATTTTGACAGAGAAAGGGAGGAAATTATTTTCTTTGGCAAGAAAGGGAGGTTTATTTCTATAGTCATTGGTTAAGATAGAGAGAGATAACAGAAAACAAAAGAGAAAAAAGAGAAGAGGTCAGTTTTTCTTATTTTGGTACTTCTTTTAATGTAATGCATTTTTTAAATTTAAATTTGCACTCTATATTGTATTGATATGTAGTTAGAAGAATCTCGATCATTAATCAATATGTAAACATTACAAATAATGTACCTGCATCAATTTCCAAAGTATTTTTATTGAGTTTGTTATTAATAATGCTTATTATAAAACTGGTCGTTCCTGTTCTCTCGTATTTTTGTATAAGCTAAGAAGAATAAATAGAAGTATTAATTTTATTGAATGATTAAGAGAAGTAAATATATGATTAAAATAGGATTTTTTAAGCTGACGAACATGATGAATTAAATGATTAGAGATAGTTTTTATGTCGTGGATATTGAATAAGAGAGTACGTATACAGACGTACATTTAGATAATTTAAATTTTAAATTCAGAACCGACAATCGTAAAGCAAAACGTTTATAAGGGCATAGACAATTCTTAACTATTAAATATGTACATGGAAAAGCTGGTGAATCCTTTTTCTCAGGGTCCTTTCATATAATGAAATCCGGCGGCGACTCATATGCAAACTGGGCGCGTGAGTGAGAATTTTATTACATCCTTATTTTCCGATAGAAAGTCTTATTTCAGATGTAGGTTTTCAAGTAAAACTTTTTCTTTTCTATTGATTTTCCGATGTGATTAAATACAGATTATCTTTAAGATTTAAAATAAAGAAAATATTTCTTACACCTTTGAATTATTGAGTAATATTTAAAAGTTTAAAACAATTCATTTAAGAAACGATTTTTTTAATGTTTTTAACAATTTTTAATTTTTTAATTTTTTAAAAAGAAATGTTGATAAATGGATACTAAATTTCGTCGTAATTTTAATATTATACTATAAAATGAAGTTGGTTTTTAAAATATTTTATAATAATATAAAATAATAATACAATAAATTTTACTATATGTTGTTTTTATATTAAAAAATTCTTTATTGATAAAATATATTAAATATCAAATTTAATCAATATTGTATGTAAATAAGGTAATACGTGTATTATGTTATATGTATTTTCATTTTTTTAAGTAAAATATGAAATTTTATATATAATTCTATATAAAGCTGTTACTAAATCATAAAATAAAATATCGAGTTACAAGAGAATCGTTACTATCTGTTGTAATGATGACACATGCAAACGTAACTTCCTACTTATCCTAAATGCATACGTGTGATCATAACATCTGTCATATTTAAATATGAGTAGTATTCAGGATTATTTGGTATGTAGGCTAAAAGATTATATTAGGTATGAGGTAATTAACTGCGTAACGTAAATTTACATTTTCATTCTATTCTTTATGTATAAGCGTTTAGTACCATTATTTTTTATTATTTATTTGTTTTGTCATTTCATGGGTGTTTTTCATTTCTTTTTTTCTTGTTCTCTTTCTTCTTCCTTTTGTATTAGCGACAGACGCGAGTGAGTTTTCCTATTATGGGAATCCTATTATGGCGACAAGGAAATAGTCGTTATCTATAAATAATATAGAACGACCATCAATAAAGTACTGTTATATTTAATTACTTTATCAAAATATTCCTTCTTTTTTTTCCAGGATTTCCAGGCTTCGAGGTTTTTACTAGATTGAGATTATTGTAAATAAAATAAAATAGCACAAGCAAGTTTATTTAATCTTTATGAAGTATAATAATAATGCGATTAAGAAACGAACAATTCTTAGAGAGAAGTTAAATACTTTGGTTGAAGTTTTTGTAAAGTATATCTATTTTAAATATGCTTTTATTATAAAAATAAAACGATCAAAATAAATATAATTAAAATTTTATTAGAAGACATAGGATAATATGAAGAACATCTGTTGAAAATAACTTTGAATATTTAATAATGTTATTTATAAAATTTTTTTAAAAAAATTTTTAATTTGTCACGTATTGTGTATAATAATAACTAATTTTAAATAGGATATTATAATTAATATAGGAATATATATTATAATTAAAAATAGGACTATTATTTATCCCAATTTGAAATTTAAAAAAAAAGGAAAGCTTATAAAATTTAGCTCATTTTTTTAGAAGTTATTCTGAAAGCATTTGTATCTTTGTGACAAATAAGGCATTTCGTGAATCGAATATTCGACACGGGTGCCGTTAGTACTTACAAGGCTCGTCGCTTCCTCTAATGATCATTCGTTGTCCATTATCGCTAAACACGGAATATACAATTACACTTTCCCCGTACCTGAAAACATTCCTCGATAAAATGCACGCTTTTCAGAAAGAAACGAATGATGTTCTCTATAGCATCATGATTTACCTTCAAGAATTAATTTTTACTAACACCTACGATGGAACGATCTACTTGCTTAATTTTTACGTTCATGATTTTACAATTTAACTCGACGTGCTCGAGGTAGCCACTTTGATTTCATTAATATACGAAAGTTGACTGTGTATATAATAAGTTATCAGTTTGTGGCTTAACATTTTAATTATAAAAATGAATTTATATATACAAATTATAGTTGAGTAAAGTATTTTTCAACGTTTAAGGTTATACATTTGTTAGTAATATTTTGATTAGATCGTTTACTTCGACTTTTTGCCTGAGATATGAGTTATTAGAATACTAATACGAATTTAAACTTTATGCGAGCATAATCTAATTACTATTCCGTATCAAAAATTTGTCGTGATTACCAAAATGTATTAAAAATTCATAATTTCTTTAAACATTAATTTCACATCGACATTTTTCATAAAATAATAAATTTAATTCGATTTATTTTATACATTGTGAATTTGTTTCTAAAAATGACTTTACAAATTAGTAATTATATAAATACGTATAAGAATTAATTAATATTTTACGTAATTTTCCTTTAAACAAAATATTATTGCTATAAAGTTAATATATATGTGTGTATGTAAATACAGGTTTTATCAAATAAGGTATAAAATGTCGATAAAATACACATAATAAATAAAGAAAAAATATAGTAAATTTTAAATCTATTTTTATTCATCGATTATTTACGTCTATTTTGAAGACGACTTACTCAAATTCTAAATTTTTATCTAAACATTCTAGAAAAATGAAAAGAAGTAAAATCCTGGATACTAGAAACTACGTACGTAATACAACGGTAACAATTGTAACGGTCCAGTACTCAATGTACTATACACGAAAGGAAGTAATTGATTACGTATCCTTGCAATGATCGACCTTGATTCTCTTCTCGTGAAAACAAACTGGTAGAATAGAAAGATTCAGTGAGTTTGAAGTCTAAAAAGTATGTAATTGACAGGACTATTATTCGTACGTAATCGAGAGAAGGAAATCAAAGAGAATCCGTTATCGGGGATTTTTCTCTTTTGTGCGCATTAAAAAATTGCAGCGTTAAAAAACCGCGATTTTCTCGAAGATTCTGTATATATTTCATACATCTTATAGAGGACGGTGATTATTAAATGTTAATGTAAAGAGAATAAGAAGAAAAGACAAAATGAAAAAGAAAGACAGAACTTGCTATAAGCTTGATAGTTTATAAGTAATGTGTAAAAATGCAGAATGCCGTACGATTGTATTATTCTAGGATGTGTTAATAATAACCCTAGTCATTTATTCGACCTAGTATTTTTTTTCTCCATAAGATGAGGTGCTCACATTATACATTACACATTCTTTTTTAATACTTTAATATAGTTTAATGTTAAATCTTTACAAGTAATTGTATTCTTTGTTGATTATTAATTGGAATGCAACTTTAATTTTATTTTTATAAATGACTAAATTATTTTTATTTCATCAAATCATCTTCTTTGTTATGATCAATGAAAATATAATTCATCTTCGTAATTGCTTTAAATTAAATATCATATAAAATAAATATTTTTTTTGTAAAATTTATTAATTTGCGTGCAAAATTAATTGAGTAAAAGTAATTAAAAATGATTTTGATAAAAAAAGAAATTGCAAGAGTAAGCTATATATATATTTATATCACAATAATATAATATTACAAACAATTAAATTTTTTATCAAACTAACATAAAATAATTTAAATTCCATTAAAAGTAAAATATCTTTTAATTTATAATTAAAGCATTTTATTATAGAATCATCAAATAAATATAACTACCACTAATTAAAAAGTTAAAGTATATATTAAAATAGCTATATTAATCATATTTAAAGAATAAAATATATAAATTAATCAATAAAATATATAGACTATAATACATTATGAACATTAGTTAATTTTTTCTAACTATATATAAAAAAGTTTTAGATTTTATTGTAATTCCAAATTTATATGCATTCATTCTTATGTATATATCATTATATGTTTACATTTATAAACATTATAGTTTTGTTAATAACATTTTTTAAATTTATATACGTATATCTCTGTTTTGGTAAATTTAATTTTTTTTTAATATATATTATTTAATAGTCCTTGTGATAAATATCATTAATTAAAATATAAATATATAACAAATCTAAAAAATATTAAAAGATACTTATAAAAATTAGTTTTTCTTTTTTGGTGCAGTACGGTACTTGAATTACCGTTAAAATTTTATAGTATAATTACTTTCATATTAAACTAAATTTTTAAAAATAAAACTATACATAGTATAAACATTTAATATGAATATCGCAAATATTTTTGCAAAGAATTAAAAACTATTACATGTATGTAATAATATTTTTTATCGTTATAATAGATTGAAGCCAAAGAAAAGCCTAATGAAATGTATAAACAAGTTATAAGTGTCATTCAACAAAAATAAATTTTGTTTTTTAAATCTAATCCCTGTGATAAAAAATCAAATTATGCCTAGTACTATAATAATTTATAAATTTGTAAATTAAATTTTATGAAAATTATGGTTTTAGAGAAACAATGAAGTTCTTGCCAAAAAAAGTTTTTAAGTGATCAAATTAATGTGATAAAGTTCGTAATTCGAATGAAAAATTAAATTATTCAAAATTGAATAATTATACCTCAAATATCGATATTAATGAATAGCAATTTGTTAAATGTATGATTCCTAATTAGTTCTATATTATTTTCTCAGCAAGTTGGAACAGTCTCGCCTTTTCTTTGTATTTATGCTCTTCTTATTTTAAAACATTCATGTAAAAAATAATTCAGCAAAAAATAACCAGATGTGCATTTATCTTTTGGATAAATATTTGCCACGTTGCATTGATAGAGTTAGTGTTCAAGTACCATTAGAAACACCGCAGGGCTTCTTTTTCTCGCACTTATCGTGGAGCAAAAATTAAGTCTACAAGTTTCGATTCGTAAGCTCCAGGGGATCATAGTCAGATGATCGATAAAATAGATCAAAATTGAAATTGTTCAAAGACTGAAAACGATTAGAACCGCCGGTTAATTTCTTATAGATAATATATGAACTTAAAGAATTTTATATCTGTGCTAGACAAGTTTTTGACAAAATTGTTGACTTTCATGTAAATAGTATCTGACTGTAATTTGTATCACTATGATAGCATCGATGATTGTACCATATAGTTTTTTAATCAAGCGTTGTTAATTTACAAATTTATAATTAACTCTTTTTAATTCTTTCAACAGAATCTATTCTCACTATACGTTTTATCAGTTATGAAAAATTGATCATTGGCGATTTGGGGAAAAACTAAAATTTAATCGTATTGTTTATTATTATTTTATATTATATAATGATATTATTTATTATTGGTAATGAATGTAATCAAATTTTGCTGAATAAATAAAAAAAATCTTTTTTATAATTTGATTTATGATATTTATATTTTAATTTAAGAAATATTTTAAATGAAATATCTTAGTACAATAAATATAAATTTCACACGAGAATATTTATAATTAACAAGTCAATTGTTTCTACATTTTCTTTCATTTTATAAGCAATTTCCTTCACTGTACTTTTATAAAAGAATTAATTTATATTATGCAATTAAGATTATTATTGGTCACATTACTCTTATACAATGACTCATAAATTGTAAATAAATAGTAACATCGAACGAACAACTTAGAATTCGCAAATGCATATGAATAAATACTATAAGTTTTCTAAGAAATGAAGGTAGAGATTCATCCATTCAGCTTTCAATTTTGTCTATCCTTTTCTTGTCTTTCATGTTTCGACCTCATTAGTATCGTATGTACGATGCTGAATCATTATTTTCTTCTTTATTTTCCACTCAGTACATGTTTTTCACTCAATCTCGTTTGATACCACCACATAAGAGGTTTGTTATGCGAAAGTGCTAATTTGAAGTTTTTTACTTTATTACGAAGTTTAGGGTTACTTTATACGAACTTAGGGTTTCTTTCCACGCATTTATTCTATTTTTTGCTATTGCCAGAGTTTTTAATTTAATACCAATGTGCTTCTTTTTTCATTTATTATTATTATTATTATTATTATTATTATTATTATTATTATTATTATTATTATTATTGTTACTATTATTACTATTATTGTTATTATTATCATCGTCATTATTATAATTTAAGCAATCAGATCTATTATGTACAAATATAATTACTATTAAATCCATTATTATAATCTACTATTTTTCCTGTACATAATGCCGTTAAGGTAATTTTAAGAAATTATTAAAATTGTTGATTTGATAATCAAAGTGAAGAAATGTCTACTTCAAAGTGGTAATATATATAAATATATATAATATATATATAATCATCATATAAAATATATTATATTTGTATGCATAACATATTATACATAATATAAAATAGATTAGATAAAAAACATTTTCTATTATTTTCTTTTTATATTCTAATGCTTAAACAAAAGTTAAAATAAATTTATAAAATTCTAAAAATATGTTAAATGTTTATTTTTCTCTTGCAAAATTCATAAATTTGTAAAAATTTGTATTTTTCATAAGAAAATTACATTCCTTATAATAATTTTGTAATAAAAAATAATATATATTATATATTTATAATAAAAATTTTATTTTTGATAAAAAAATTATTTTTTATATAAGAATTTTATAATTTTTTAAATTTTGCTCTTTATAATTTTTATATTTTAAAGAAGTTCAAAATTAAAAAATATTTCTTATAATTTAACATAAAAGACTGCAATATTCACACATATATATATTTATTTATACATATATTTATACATATATATATATATATGAATATTGCCGTCTTTTATGAGGCAAAAAAAAACTTGATTTAAAAATTTGTAGAGTAAATTCCTTATTGAAATAATTTAGACTAATCTTCTACTGCAAATTTTTTAAAATTTTATATTGCTTGTTTGTATATCAATAAATAATTTTATAACAATACTATGCGACATGCATATAGTCTTTAATTAATTATTAATTATAATATCTATATTGAGATATAATTCTAATCTAAAAATATTCTTGAATATATAATAATTTTAGATAATTTATATTTCAAAATAATAAAAAATTATATGATATGCAAACAACAAAATAATAACAACATTAATATCATATTTTTTTAAATTAATGTAACGGAGAACATTCAGGCAACAGAATTTTTTATTAACTGACCTATATATAAACATAATACCCATTAAGCATATATTAAAATTGTAAGCTAGCATTTACAAATAAAATTGAGATATACATAATAATATAATTCAATTTTTTTATCATTTATTAATTTTGGTCTACTTCCACAATCTTTACTATAAGCTTGTATAAATAAGTAAAACGTTACTTTTGAAACACGAAATAAGTAATTTAGAGAACAACCATTTTTTAAGAATGTTCTTTTAATATAGTATGAATAGTATGTACAGGGTGGATATGAACAAGGTCGCTTGAAAAAATTCGAAGAGAATTCTGATTAATACGGGATGCTCGTTAAAAATGTCATATTATAAAATTTTGTCTTATATGTATACAATAATTATTAATATTATAAATATAAGTAGATCATGAAAGGAATAGAGAATCTTAAACATTATTAATTTTTTTAAAATACAAAATTAATTGACATAGGTAAAGATAATGAAAAATGTTATTATAGATATATACTATTATTATAAATGCTGTTTATAAAAATTTTTTTGAACAAAATTATTCAATACATTGATTACTTTTCAGCTCAAGTATCTTCAAACATATGAGATATTTTATTTGAGTCGAAACATATTTAAATAAAAAATTGGTAATAAAAATTTCTTTAAACTTTTATTTCTTTAGGTAAAAAATTATAATTTCAGCTGAATTTTCTATGCTTATTATAATAGTATTATCATTTTACTGTAAATTTGATAATATAAGTTCGAAAATTGTATAAATAAAACATTTTGTGTTTTATAATTTTAATACATTTTCAAGTATAGGATATAAAGTTATAATATTAGAAAAATTTCTATTATTATATACAAATTATATAATGTTTGTAGAGGTTTAATGTATAATTTTGAATTTTTTTTTAAAATATATGGGATCTTAAATTGTAGAAAAAAATTTTAAAAAACATCCTTTTAATATTGAAAAAATTTTATTTTCAAGGATTTTGTAAAATAGCGAACTAATTATTACAATTTTATATTCATATAAACCTTTTATTAGTATATAAAATTAAAATAATTCTATAAATATTTTAAGAACAAAAAAAACTAAAAGTATATTAGATTAGAAAAATATTAAAAATTAAGTGATAGGGGAATCAAATCAAACTTTTTGATATCTTTTCCAAATATTAAGATGCATAATTGTTATTAAGTATTAATTTATTTACTACAAAGATTTTTTTATATTTTAATATATCGAATAATATATAAATGGTGACGAAGCAGCGAACGATTTTTTCCCCGAGCACCGAAATCATGAAAAATTCAGTTACACAGTATATGAAAACTGCTTAAAGTACGACGACACTTTCCTAGGGTCATTTCTCCACTAAAAATTTCTACCTAATCACCTCAATCTCGATTTAAGCGTTATATATATATAAAAAGTTTTTTTCAAGTTCTATGCTTCTATATGTAACACTTCTCATCACCTTTCTTTTCTTTCATTGTTATCGCCTATTTATTCTACGTTAAGTCATCTACAATAGTGATTATGTATGAGTATCAAAAAATGTTTTAAAAAATTAAAAAAAACCATTTATAGTTGCAAAACTTTATACTCATTTATGATTTTACTTTATTTTTACTTCATTTGTATGCAGATTTTCATTTGATTATGACATTTTCAGTGGTATTTTACTTTTTTTTTCTTTCTCTTACAAAGAGAAAGTATTCGATTCAATTTTTTTGTTATAATATTAATTGAAGATATATTGTTTTCTATATTTGATTTGATATTTTATTCATTAGAATATGGATGTTCAATATGAAAATAGATAAAAATTAAATGACTCTACACGATACACTGAATTTAACTTTGTATATGAACTCGTACGTATTTTTCATAATTATTGTATATTCATAAGTTCTTTTATAATTGTTACAATTTTTAATTCATAGATTATTATAGTAAATTTTAAAAATTTGTAAAAATACAAATAATATTAAATAATGTATAATAATCCAGTTAATATTAAGTACGCCTTGTGTAAAAAAGTGACATTTGAATTATATATAGAATCAATTGTTCTTTAATCTCTAATTATGTGTAAACTTATTTGAATGCGATTAATTTGGTTATAATAATATTATAAATTTTTTAAACCATAAATATTATAACTAATATCTTAACTATTCTATAACTCGTTTCATATAATTTTTAGGCGAGCCATATAATCGTTTCTCTTTCAGCCTAAATTTTAAATTCTTCGCTTGTAGATGTTTTATAATTTTTTCCTTATATAGAGTCTGAAAAATCCCTTATTAAGCTCATGCCCTTCACTTGTTGCTTTTTTTCCTTCAAGTTTTTATCTCAATATCTTTGTTTTCATGCTTTTGTAAAATTTTCGGTAACACTCGTAATTTACATTTGTAAATAAGCTTAACATTTTTTATAATTCCAGTAAGTATGCATCTGTATAGACATTCATGAGCGAAAAATCTTAAAACTATATGTTTAGTTTATACTTGGACTAAAGTATTGTTAATTATTTTTTATATTCTTGCTAAGAACTTCAAAGAGTATATTCGTTTAAGGTATATTGTACAATTAGTTAAAAAAGGAATGATCTTCATTATTTATTTTCTTGTTATGTATATTATAATGAATACAAAAAATTAACTCGAATATTGATTATGATAAGAAATAATTTAAAGTAAAATAAATAACTAAACTTAGAACATCTTCATTTGTCGCTAATAAAATACTATGTTAATAATAACTGGAAAGTTGGAAACATTAACGGTGAACTTATTTGAATCGAGTATTAATAGTATTGTAATTATGTTATGCTATACCGAAAATAATCTATTAAATATCTTATAAATTCAGAAAACAGGAAACTTATTATTTTATGCTATCATTTCGATTGTATTTAAAGGTATTTTTCATTTATAAGTAATTGACACCATCATCAAAAACGATTAATACAATATATGTTTAGCTTACATTAATGTTCTTAATAATATGCAATTGTATTAAAAGATTATTATAACTATTTTAACAGTTAGTCTAAACATTTTCTTTTAAAAGTAAAATTAAGTCTGTTTCTATTATTTTGACTTATTCTTTTACATATTTTACAATCATTATCGATCAGTACTGAAAATATTATTTTTTATACCAGCAATTATTAATCAAATTAGTATTAATTAAATATGTTACTTTTCACTAAGTTCTACTTAAAATAGTTTCCGTAAAAGCAAAACAAAATTCATTAAACAATATAAATAAAAATAAAAAAATACGAAAAAGAGATAAATAAAAATTAAAAAAGAAATAACAGAAAAAATTAATATAATGATTTAAATTTATATGGTTAGCAAAATATGTAAGCTTAATTAAATAGTTTAGAAATGTATGTACGTAGCAGTAAAGATTTGCTAGAAAGACCTAATGGATTACAAAAGACTAATCGATAATCTCGTAATTAAATATACCTTCGTCGAAGTATGTATGCCCGTTAACAGCTTTTTTACTTTAAACCCATATTAATTAATGGCTTTTTTAACATATAATTGCAAGTGAGCGTTAATGTTACAAGAAAAAGCTTTGTATTGTACTAATTGAAGCAGAGTGACGTAACATAAATCTGTGCAGAATTTGCGAGTTTAAATGAGCTACATTTATCATATATCATATTAATTTAAAATTTTTAATATTGTTAATTTAACAGTAATTTAAGTATTATGATTTAATTACCGTTAATACAAAATATCAAACTTTCCATCAGTATTTATTTTACAATAAAATTTTTTATGGTAAAATTCATGGACTTATTTATATTAAACATTATTTTTTTTAATTTAACATATTATTCCAATATTAACACCAAAATATATAAATATGATAAAGAATGTTATTGAATTAATATGAACTATAATTTATAATAAAGATCAAAATGAAATGAAAATGTAGCATTTAGATAATTAAAATTAATTTTGGTTCGTTATAAATGTCCATTTTTTTAAATTATATTTTTATATTTTACTTTTTTAAATATTATTTTGTTTATTTTATTCTACAAAATTGATAACAATAGTATTGTACTGAATTTAATGAATTTAATGATAATGAAGAATTACACAACTGTACTTATAACTTTTATAAAAATATTTAAATAGATTGTACTATTTTTAATTAACAATGAAATTTATACGTATACAATATTTTAACTTTTATTTTATAAATAATTTAATTTATTACTTAATATTTAAATATAAGATTGTCGCATTAGAAAAAATCTTCGATACTGAATATTATCATGACTCTGTACAAAAATTCTTTGTTCTTGCATATAATGTATTAAACTCAAAATGGTACGTTTTTTTTCTAAATATAAGGTAAAATAAAAAAATAAATATTTAAGATAAATATTACTTTATATTATTTTACTGTACTATTTTAATATATTATAATAAAATACTACATTATTGTTTTAGTTAAAGCTTGATGAATTTTATAATAATTATACTATTATTTTATAAAATTTGAATGACTATATCGATAATCGAAAAATTGACGACACAATGTATTATATTAGAATCATGAGATTGTTCCTTTTACACTATTTCAGTTACAATAGATAGATATGCTTGTTTCAAGCTCATCAATAATATGTATTAGATTTTTTAATTTCTTTTTCATGAAGTCTAAGAATCAGCTTTATATTTCATTTATTATAAATATAAAATATTTGTCGATTTTACCGATGGTAATATTTATTCATCACCGAAGATTTTTTTTGAATAATTATTAATAAGTTTATTTATAAATTATTACATCAAATATTGTGACTAAAAAACAAATTTTCTCTTGAAATTTAACTGTATAATTTGTAAATCTATTTTATTATCGTATAAAATATTTATAAAGCTAATTTATGTAAATAAAAATTGTATTAAAAAGTAATATCTAGTTGTTTATTGATTGGAAATTAATTAACTAAGATAAAAAAACGTCTCGTTTAAAAATCTTAGTTAGAAAAAAATGATGTATTGCATTCTTTTCTTAGCTGTATTGTAGTCTTTATAGTAATATGCGTAATAATATTTTCTCGGCACTTCCGTTACTACTGGCTTATAAGCACGTTCACTCGTACATTCGTCCTTACGCGTGCATGAATACTTCTTTTTTGTTATCTCCTGCACAATAGAAAGAAAACAAAAAATAACCGAGGAACGCTTTTTCTTCCTATAAGGCTTTAATATACTGCACCCTGTACGAAACTCGTAAAAGACGCGAACGCAAGAGAATATAATTACGTCACCCGTGGACAGTCAAGATTGTAAAGTGGTATCCTAATGGTGGAACTCGTTAATCTTGAACGACAGAGTTTCTTATTTTACTTTATTTTTTATTTCATTTTCTTTTTCTTCCTTTCTTATTCTTCTTCTCTATCTCTTTCCTTATGATATTGTTGTTTTTTTTGCGTAAAATAGAAGAGAATATAAACAAAAGAATATTTTTTTATAAAATACACGAAACCATTTGTAAAAAAAAATTTTAGTACAGTTTTTAATAATTTTCATATAAACAATAAACCTTGTTTAATTTGAATAATTATTTATTATATAATAATAATAATAATAAATATATTTATTAAAAAATCTAGTAACGGTATAACTATCTAATATGAAATAATTTTATACATAAAGTATACATTACTAGCTTAATTAAACTTGTCACATCAACCAATATTATTTTACTTGAATATATATCTTGTTGAACTACTATATTGAAATTAAGGAAACCGTAATATGCCTTGGTTTATTTCATTTGTATAATTCTGGTGTACATAAAAGTAAATAACAAACGTGTTGTTATAATTGAAAACATATTTATTTGTTAAATAAGTGATATATTAAAACAAATTATATTAATTGTATTGATGAGCTGTGTTAAACATAATTTTTTAAACATATCATATAAGGATATACTATTTAATTTACACGAAATGTGGATAAATGGAACATAACGATTGATATTACTTATTTATCAATTTATTTATCGATTGATTTATTGAATTCTGAATTTCCAAATACAAAATATGTACTACTAAAAAATGGGTTTGTATTTATAAAGAAATATTTATTTTTAAGTAAATTATTAGAAATGTATTCCAAGTAAAAATAATAATCAAATATATATAAATTTTTTAAATATTTTATTAATTTTAAAAAGGGAATTTTTCAAATTTGAATCAATAATATATCTATAAAAATAAATATAAAAATAAAAATAAAACAATTATTTTTTCAAAATATTTCATTCTCGATGTAATTTGAAAAAAATTAGAACTTTTTTAGAGTTAAATAATCCTTTGATACATAAAAAGTAATACTAGATAATGAAAAAATGGGATATACTTTTAGATAGAAGATTAATACATCGAGAATAAAGGATCGAAAGAAAAGTAAATAATGATCGGAAGACTGGGTGAGGGCGAGTGTGTTCTGTGTGTATGTGTATGCGCGCGCGCACATGTGTGATATAGATAGGTAGATAGAAAAATAGACAGATGGATGGATGGATGGATGGAAGGATGGATAGATGGATAGATAGATGGATAGATAGATAGAAAGAGAAAGATGATGATTGGAAATGCAAGAAGGTAATTATCGAGTGTATAGCATAACTGACACAAGAGCTATTGCTGATGTACTGCAAAGGATATCAAGTGCACGTACATCCCATAATATTAGATACAATTACACTCACGGTCTCTTTCATTATCCTACATTCACTAGATTGCAAATTCTATTCTTCTATACTATCTAAGATGTGGTAAAAAGTGTACCTTTAAAACAAGTTGATCAATATACAAGAGCTGGATAAAACTTAAAAATAAGAGTGAAAATTTGTTTCGTACATAGTTTTTGATATAGTAACACCTGCTTATACATTTCTAAGTACAGTAAATAATTCAATCAAGTTGGCATCTGATATACTCTTGCGAGGTGACACAGACATCGTACATAGATATAATCACGGATCAGTGTAGTCTTCGCTTAGCGCAATATCTATTTTATGACAAGACTAATACTAAATCAAGGGTATATTTTTTTTTCTAAATTGGGTTACTGTACATTTTATAATTATTACTTATTGCATTGTTATTACATATTCATTTTTAAGATTATTTATAATTAAAAAATATTATTAAAAATGAATTTATTAAATGAAAAAAATATTTAATTTTTCAATAATATAATTTATTTCTTTTACATTTTCATTGTGAATTATTATCTTGACATTGTTAAGAAATCATCAACGTTTTTTATGCTAAAAAAATTTTTAATATTTTAATATGTGCTGTTTTAATCTATATTCATCGTTCATAAAATATAAAAGTCTTAATAACTCTTATCTCAAAGCATGTGTTAAGAAGGTCTATATTGTACTATATTTGTAGATATATCTTAAATATTTATTAAATAAACTAAGAATTAATTTTTTAGCATATGTAAAAATATTTTTATAATATATGAACATGATTTTCTATAACGGATTTATATATATTTAATTTTTTTGGCACATAATTGAAGCTTTTTTAAAGTAGTAAAATACAGTTAATAATGGTTATTGAAAATAAATAACTATAGCATATGGAAAGGTTCAATGATAATCGCGTGTCAAAACGAACACTTTACTCACTGTATTATGAACATATGGTTGGTGATTACTAGTGACTATTTCCATCCGTTTCTAGTATATTGTGTTTTGAACTAACAACGGTAGGATCACAACTTTTCGCGCCATTGTCTTAATCACGCTAATGTGCGAATGTTCATTTAATTTCCACGACTTAGGGTTACGGTACTCGACCTGTCCCAGAACACAAATCATGTCCTAATAAGCATACTATGCTTTTTGCCCACTTTCTCTGAGTTCGCGTACTCAAGTGTACATACCAATTTCGATCGTGACTGTCTCATAACTAATGGTGAAGTCGAGGTCAAGATTTAAGTGGTCTTAGCAATTACTGGATCGAATTTTCGATGTTTGTTAAGCTTACTGCAAGATGTTGTTTTTCGTATGAGATCAGGCTACAATTTCAATTGGTCGTAATTAAATGTGCGTTGCAACTGTGAAGTTGAGTTTGCTTTTAATTTAACAAGCTTGTATGCACTTATCTTAAACTAAGCAACCGTTATTTTCAGTTGTTGGCATTGTCTCTATGCCGATTTCACAGAGATTACCTTTGCTGAAACATCTTTTTAAAACTAATCTTTTTCTAACAGTAAAAATTTTTTAATTGGTATAATTGTTATATCATAATTAATTTCGTGAAATATTACTAAAATTTTAATTTGTATATCTGAAACTTGGAAATATTTTTTTATCTTTTATTTTAATATTTTTCGGAATTAATTACTTTTAATTTTTATTATTATTATCGAATTAAGATAACAAGTATTAGGTAGATGAATTATTAATATCTTTGTCTTCTATGCTGTTAATAAATAAATATAGTAAATTAATATTTGAAGAACTGCACTTATAATTGTCATAATATAATTCTAAACATAATTCTAAAAATATATACTATATTGCGATACCAAATATCATCGTTTACAATTAAAAGTAAAAGAAAAAAAAAGAAAAAGAAAAAATGGATTATACCGCCAGACGTTTGTTAGTATACAATCTTGAATTTTTTGTGAAATGAAACGTATGCGTAAAAGAAAAATATAAAATGTGCCAATTTAGACTAAATAATTATAATACTCATTATATAATACGGATGCTTTGCATATTGGCATATTGATCGTAGTCCATTTCATCACACAACGATGGAGTGTCACATCATTACCCATCGTCTAAATCCTTTTCTTTGTGATTTACGATTTATTTTCTTTCAAAAAAAGAAAAACATCATTTGTCAGTATATTTTTACTTAAACCAAATTCAGAATTTAATAAGACAATGAAATACAAGTACAATAGCTTTCACCTAAATAAGTATAGCCATATATATAATAGAATACTATTTTAAAATTAAAACTATTACTAGATATAATAAATTTTCATTAATCACTTTTTTTGATGATTAGTCTGGCTTTTCCTACAATAATGGCCGTGATTATATTTAGAAATATTATGAATTTTTAATTTTCGATTTACTTAGATCAGAAAATTTATTTACAAGGACAGTAGAAAAAGAATTTGCAGTTTTAATATTGTAAAGGGATTTTTTTTAATTTTTATTGATTTTTGTGTATTTAATGATAGAAAATAATGTTATTATATAAAATGAAATATGTTAACGAAAACACCCATTTCTTCTTCTTTTTAATACATAAACTTAGTTACTGCAATCACTATCAAAATTTTAATCAAGTATCTATTTCTGAAAATTGAGTAATGAATTTAAATTATTTTTACATTTAATCTAAATTATCCAATTTAAATTACTATTCAAATACTATATTAAGATAAAATCTAAATTAATTAATAGATGAATAATTTATTTAATAATTTCATAATTTTATAAAAATTTAAGTTTTAATTGTATCTCTATCATATATTCAAATTGTTTAATTATTAAAATAGTTAAATTTGTAACGAAGTACTTATCATTTTTGTAGTTATCATTAAACAATTTCTATTAAGAAATAAATACATATTCCAAGTAACTATATTCTTTGAAGAAAATTATAGAATTGTAGAGGTACAAATAATATTAATGTTAGTCAAAAAATTTTTTTGTATATTTTATTTAAAAATGTATAAATATTTTTTTAGGAGGAAATTTTATTATTGATGCTCTATTTAATATTCTATATTTCAAAAATTTTAATTAACTTTTATTAATTTGTATTTAAATTCATTGAATCTAAGTATTTAATTGATGACTTATACACAAAATTCGATAATAAATTTATGATTTGGAACACAAATTTATATATACATAATACAAATAGAAAAAAAATAAGTTTTCATAGTACAAACCGTTATTTAAAAATTCAAACTAGATGATTTAGTAAAAAAACAAAATAATTTATACTAATTTACTTTAAAAATTTTTCATATGTAATGAACAGAATTATTAATCCATTAAAGCTTTTTCATTAATTTTAAAGTTTAATGATGTAATAGTATAAAATATATAAATAAATTATTCGTATAAATAATTAAATTGTAAGTTCCTATATAGTATATTAAAAGTAGTATAAATGTAATAATTACGGAGTAGTATGTAGGCGAGCATAAAATCAAAATAATGTAAGAAAGAAAATAACAGTAGTGGTCGTTAGGAAACATACTTGGGGATAATGAAGTGTGAAACGAGGAAAAATGAATTACCAGAAATAATACGTGAATACATCATGGCCACACTACGGTCTATATCGTTCTTCAGGGCTAGTTCCTCCCATACATATATGTATACTAGTGCATATATACATATACAGAAAGACGCATGGATTCGTTGAAGAAGTTAACAAAGCGAGTGATATACTTTTGCATATATTTTTCGCTTTACTCGAACGCCGCCGAATCCTGCACGTGATTATAATACTTGAGTTTGATACTAAGAACGTAAAGTTTCTGTGATTTTCTAAGAAAATAAAAGTTTTAACAATAATTGCATAATATTACAGACGTACTTTAAAATAAATCTAAATTAATCTGATATTTAATAATATAAAATCTTAAATTAATGCTTTATGAAATTAAATTATCTATAAAATTTAAGAATGCACAATATTCAAATATATATATATATATATATATGTAAAATGGATATTTTACAATTATTAGTATTCTTAAAATTATTTCTTAATTCAAGGGATACAGAATATAATATACATGTTTTTTCAATTCATTCTTCTCCTTTACAATTTTTTCTGATCGATAAAACTTCTTCATTTTAGTTTTCCCTAGTTTTCTTTAGTATTTTCTATATTGGCAGCTTTTTATTTTATTTCCTTGAAAATTGAAATTCTCAAATTATTATATCGATCAATAATTTACAGATAAAATTTTTTACTTTTAAAGTACATTTCTTAATATATTATAAATATTATAAATATTATAATATTTTCTTGTGTTATAATTTTTTTAATTAATTAAATAAATCAAATTTTATGTAGGCATTTAAAATATTTAAAATAATAGGAGTTAAATTAATAAGAGTTAAATAGTTTTTACATAGCATTTAAAATAATAGGAGTACATATTATGTAATATATATAATTTTACATTTAATATTTAATAATTGATTAAATATTTATGACATTAAATAAAATAATATGCACATAATTATGATATTGTAATGATTATAATTATAAATTATATGTAAACTGCTCTATTTACTTTTTTATTTTCAGTTTTTTCATTTATTAATAGAACTAATAATTTTTAAATGTTCACAAAAATACAATCCAATGAAATTTCAATTATCTGTAAATAAGAAAAAAGTATGATTGTAACATCTGAATAAACTAAGATGTTTTCGATTAGCAAAAAATGGTATTTGATATCAGTATTCAGCATATATATCAGTATATAGAACATTTATAAGAAGATAATAATAAAAAAATTTTAACGTAAAATAATTTCTTTATTTTAACTAATACATTCTATTTGTTGATTAGTATTCGTTCTTACATACCCAGGACACCCAAGCATAATTTTTGCTATTGATAAAAAATTTCGACATATTTCATAATTTGTAAATTATATTAATTTAACAACATAATTTAATTATTGTTCAAACAAAATAAAATAATATATATATGTAGTTAAAATATCTTTACAAGAAATATTTTAAAAAAAAATCTATTTCTTAATTCTCCTACTTATTTCTATTCTTTTTGATATACAGTAATAATTTATGTATAGTTATATATCAGAAGAAACAACAATTTTTAATAAATAAATTTGCCAAAAATGGAGTATTAATTAAAAATATAATTCATGCTTTTATTTTATAATTTCTAAATTTCATTACAAAACTAGGTATATAAAAAAGAAAAAAAAGTTTGTATTTGAAAAAGTTTCATTTAGTCTTTTACTTTTAAATTTAATAATAATTCAAAATGATTATTCTATTTTTCTTCTTTTATATAATAAGTATATTTTCTTTAATTTAAAAATTATATTAGATAAGTATATATTATATAAATTACTCAATAAAAATATAAATATTTGCAATATTTTAAAAGAATAATACTTTATATTCATTCATAGATGAAACAAATGCATTTTAAAATTTAAGTTTTTAAACTAATGAAGATATTAGTTATTAAAAAAATTATGTATTCCAATAAAAAACAAATTATCTAATTTTATGAATAATCCTATTATATTTTTATATAATAATCGATAAAAATACTAAAAATATATCGTAGGAATATATTTGAAAAAGTATAAATAAATTTTTAAATATTTTTCTAAAGTTTTAATGTATCTGGTATAATAAATTTACTTTTATAATTTGAATACTAATATTTACAATATTTATTTTATAATTTTATTAACAGCATTATCATACTTTTTATTTATTTTTTTTAATATCTGAAACTTAGATAATTTTCATATCTTGGGTAACATTTTTTCTGAAAAATTTGTTGTATATTTCATGATTCACTATGATATGAAATTAATATTTTTATTTAAAAAAGTGATGCTTTTATCAATAATTATATCAATCATTAAAATAGAAATTCGTTAAGATGTAAATGAAATCTTTTAAACATATATCAATAAATTTTATATATTTTTTAAAATTTGTGTTCTTAGTTTGTCTTTATAACATTTTAATGAAATTAATAGAAAAATTAAAATAGAAAATAAAAATGTAAATATAAAAAATTAGATTTATAAAAATAAAGCATCAATTTAAATTTTAATATTCTTACTACAGAGAATTTTATTTTTGAAGCAGGTAAGTGAACTCATGTTTGGTATTAGAAAAATATAAATAAATTAGTTTTGTGTGGTCGTTAAAAATTCAGGTGGAAATATATACCATAGTACATCTACAAGCTAACTTAAATGAGAATAGAATTTTAATTTAACACGTATTGCTTACCGATAAATTATGATACATACTTTTTTAAATAAAAGGGATGAGGCATTATAATTTTTTATTACAGAGTATTAAAATACTCTAAAATCATCTTGATGTATTAATATAAAATTTAATAGTAATAAAACACGCAAAATCAGAAAATTTAGAGATGCAACAAGGTAAAATATTATGTAAAAGAATATTTTGATTCAAACAGAATATAGTTACGTAAAATATATATGTGCAATATAATAATGAAAATGGGAACGAGTTGAAACAATTATTTAGCGTACTATTTAAAACTTTAATTTATAGCACATATTTTTTTTGCATAAAATGGATGAGTTATATTTTTATTATTTTAATCAATAAATAAATAAATTTTGTATACTTTTTTATATCCATGAGAGCGAGGGAAAATTATTATTTTCGCATAAATGGTGAAATTAAGAGTTTTTTTTATTTCTTCAATTTATCTTATTATTTTTGATTGTTATAAAATTAATGGCATATAACTATATATAAAATCATTAATTTAACACTAAAAAGATATTTTTTGAAAAAATTATGATTGTTTTAATCATAAAAAAATTTTTTTTCAAATGGAATAAGAAATATTTTAGGAAATATTCTAAACTTAAAAACATATTTTATATATATATCATTTCTTTTACTTTATTTTAATTATTTTTGATTTATTTGCATTTATTAAAAACGGTCGTATTATACGTGTATAGAATTATTTGAACATTTATTATTATTCAGTAAATATTATAGTTTGATTAAGTTTTGACCTTATGCATGTGAAGAAAAACCTAGATACTTGAATATAGTACATGGAATCTTATCAAAAATCTGTAAAGAACAGAGAAAACTAAAAATTAAAAAAAAAAACTTAAGAATGATTTTACTATTATGTAGCATTCCTTTACACAAAAGTTTTTGGAGAAACACACCAAAAAAGGACGCTAGATGAATTTTCGTAGAATGAATTGTAAGTGGATATGGAGAAAAAATCGAATTGGTTCGTCAGATGACCGTTAGGATAGGAGGCCCGCGTAAATCGTCTTCGAGCGATAGTTCCTGACTTCCGACGACGTAGATGTGTTTCTTTGAAACTATTCCCAAGCTCAAGTGAGCCTACAATCTTAAGTAAGGTATAGATCCATATCCTTAAGGTTTTTTGTATACACGCACGAAAAAAATTGGGTCTTTTCGCATGAGTTAATGAATTCGGCCTTATTTTTGTTAGGTATACCGTGGACTGGGTTTGCACCGGGACTGGTGTATTTTTTGCCAGAATGAGTGTGTACAGGTACGAAGGAAACGTATACTCGTGTGCGCATAAGATTCGTTACGCCTTAGCATTCTCAAACTGAAAATTGATCTTTTTGAGATCGTCTTACAAAGTTAGTTTCTTCAGAGAATATTTGAAATGTGCTCTTACAATTCTTAGAATTAATATATTTCATAGTGATGTACTTAGTTCCATATTATTATTTCAGAGTTTAATGTTCAGTCTTATTGTATAATTTTTAGAAAAATTGTTAATATTCATTCATAACTTGTACATTTTTTGAAATAATAAAGAATCTTGAATTAATTTTATTTCATAAATTTAAATTCTCAGTTTTTATTTTTTTATCATTTAATAGTTTTATCATTCTTTTTTTTATATATGATATGGTAATAACGTAAGAGTTACGAAATCGACGATATATACAAAGTAGCTGTTAGTAAACTCGGTACCTCTATTAATTAATAAATATAAACTAATTTTAATATAAAAATGAAAAATTCATTTATACTAAAAAATTGTTTTTTCATTAATTAATTTATATTTGCTAATATATCCATATTATTTATATCCTCAATAGTAAATAATTGGTATAAATAATTATCAAAATGAAAGAAAAATTTTTTCGATAATATGGACATTATTTGATCAAATATTTGTGATATATTTGCGTATAAGTATTAATTTGATAAATAAATAATTTACTCAGATATGGATAATTTTAAATAAATTATGTAAACCTAGATATTTTTTTAATTCCCATTACTCCAATATTTTTTACCTTGAATATATTAATGATATACTAATGATATATTAAATGATATACCTTAAATTTTCAACTGTTACCTAAAATATTAGCTATTTTTCAATGACATTATCAATTTTTGTATTTAAAGATTATTCCTTAATTTTAAATGGTTATAAAGAATAGAAGAATGAATTTTGTTTCATGTCTTTGCAAAATTTTGGAGTCTTTAAGTTCTAAAAACAAAATAAAAGACATTAAGGAGATTCTATATTAAGTCTTTTACGATATACATGTAATTTAGCGTTGCTGATACAGTGACATACTTGGGTATATCAAGAAGGGTGTATTGGAAAATAGAGTATGAGAGACATCAGAGAAGGAAATTCGGAATTTAAATTTCCAAGCATCTGCACATGAAGAGTCAGAATATGTCAAACGTGTGATGTCGATCATTGATTATGCGCGGAGTCACAAAAATCGTTGCTGTACATAGAATATTCGATCAATTATACTTCATCACTTTTCGTACTCGCTTTAGTCGTCCTTCATTGACCAATATTTTCCATCAATAGTCTCATTTTATTCTGTTATCTCTCTTTATGTCCGTCATCCTTTGTCTCTCTCTCCCTCTCTTATATCAATTCTAGGCCACTTTAAAAGACTTAGCTTTTCGTTAATACCTCAAGCTTAATCATTATAGTAATAGGATTATAACTTTTGATTTTGTAATTTGTAATGCTAAAATAATATTTATAATAAAATACAAATTATATTTTCAGTACGTTATAAATTATATTAATGTTATTAATTATACAACAATATTAATACTCTAATATAAAATCATATAGTTTATTTTTATTAACATCTTATTTCTGTAAATATTATTTATAATTAAATCACGAAGAAATATAAATAAATTCTAGTTTCGATAAAGAGAAAGACTTAAACATTGTTGAATTTTTTTATCAGATATTATATAGTATTAAATTTAAAAGAAGTCATTCAATAAAAATATATCGAGTATCATTTATTTATTATAGTATACTCGTTTTATCAGATTCAAAATTAAAGATCAGACGAAGAAGATTGTTTAGATGTACTAGATAAAGTTTTTAACTAATATATAATTAGTACTCTAATTCATGCTTAGTAAAAATACAATTTTTTCATGGTTTTATAAGAGGCATTAAAGTAAAGAAAAAATGTTTGTAAAAGAATAATAAATCAATTGAATTGTATTAATAAATAAATGGAACTTAATCTAGAAATTTATAAATCACTAATTAATTGCAGTAAGGTAGTTTTCAAATTACAATTTTTTAATATTTTTGAAATCCATGGAAAGAAGATAAAAATCAACCTCATCTTTTTTGCAATATTTTGAACTTTTTAGATATGATGTATCGATTATAGGATTAAAAAATATCATGTTTAAATGTTAAAGTTTGCAACACAAATAAGAAAAAATCGACAATTTGTAAAACAATGACTTACTGACAAGGTATTATTTATTGTTGAGAGTTTGAAAATTAATTAAAATAATGTAAGAGAGCACTAAGAAAGTTATCAGTTACTACTATTCAATTATTATACCCTTTCTACATTATTACATATTTTTCGTATGACAAAAGATACGCTCGGATTCCTGGAAAGGGTTTAAGCAAATAAACTTATATGTGTGTTTCGAAGATAGGCATGAGCCTCTGCCTACGTAAAGTCACTTTTAGGAGCGTATACTCTCGTTCGACCGCACTACGAATAGTAAAGTTTCTTTCCCTGGAACTTACGCGCACGCATCTCTTCCCGAGCATCTCGCACTACACACTTGCTTTTCACGTGTTTCCCCGAATTATCGGACATCACTGCGCTGACTACGTACCAATTTTCGCAATTTCGCACACTATGTTCAGCACTGCTCTTCGACGAGCAAAGAGCTTATTTTCGTACGCTTGTCCCTCAGCCCCAGACTTACCTTATTTATGAGCCTTGGCTGAGCTAGGCTACAGAAAGAGATCGTCACGTCACCCTTTTTCGTCTTAATCACTGCCGGGACTCACCAGTGTGTCCTTAGCGCAGCTTCCTCCTGTGGTGTGTACAAATCGAGATTAGGGGAAGAGAAAGAGAAAGAAGAGGCAGCGAACAGAGAGGAAAGTCGATCGCGCACTTGTTCTGCGGGTCTTCGGCGCCCTTGCGCCTCGTCTTTGCTATGCGTGCGTGTGTACGTGCGTGTGAGCAGGATACACGCGTCCTTTTCGCGGCGCGTCTCCTCTTCCCAGCCTTTTCTCACGCCGGCGCGCCGTATTCAAGTGAACTATTCGTGCGGTGCTGGGCTACGGTACCTTAAATACCTTGCGCTCGTACGCTGCTGTGACTCGGCGGCTCGGCCCCTCTACCATCAACTCGGTTCTAGTACCGGCCGCCCAGCGCTTTTCGTATTGGCGGGGGAGAGACTGAAAAGGAAGATGATGCCCCGTCGACTACGATACATATGCGATTTTTCTTTCTCTTTCTTTCTCTCACTATATATATATATATATATATATATATCCCTCTTTCTTCTGATGGACACATGCGCACGGGGGACTTGCAACGTTCGCCGTCGCGACGGCGAGAAGATGCTGCGACGCTATTCGGGGACGAGTATAAAGGATGAGAGATCGAGAACAGCAAGAAGGATTCACGTACCTCTGACGGTCAGAGGGAACTCGACGAAATGCACATGCGCAAGCACAAGTAGTAATACACTGTAGTCAGTTCGTGGTGTCTAAATTGCGAAAACATTGTCGAGAAGAATTTTGAATCGAATACGTCAATGCAATTTGTTTTCTTGTCTCTTTTTCTATTTCTTTCTTTCTGTATCTTTCTTTACCCTTTTGATTACTCTCATATACTTTTCAACTTGTGGTTGAATGAATTCATACAGGAATGTAACCGTTAAAAAAATGTTGTTTTTTTTATGGGATAAAATGTTTTTATTATGATGCTCTATTTTCAATTTATACGAATAAATTGATAAAACGTGCGTAACAAGTTTATTATATCAATTCACTCTCTTATACGTTTACTCTAAACCATCATTTGAAAATATTCGATATTTCAATACTTTTTTTTAAATCGTATAAAAATGACATTTAAAAAAGCGGCACAATTTAATAAATTTTATAAAAAAAGAATGAATTAGGAATGGAGTTTTTTCGAAAAAGTTAATATCAATTATTAAGATTTTTACATATTTTCAGTGCATGAACTTACTTTTAAATCGGTAACTTGATATATTATTTGAAAAAATAAAAGTATAGTAAGTTTTAATTCATTAAAAACCATTATATAATTGAAAACAATATTTTTAGAAATTTTAACATTTTTCATTTATAAATAACGAAATATCTTAGTCTGACAGATATATAATAATTTAGTACATATTATTTTAAGAGATAAATATGTTAAAATATTATATTCATATATTTAATTATAAAAATAGATGTTTAGTTTGAAATACTAACTCATAGAAATATTATTAAAAATCACCTAAAAGTATGTAATCAAACGATAATAAAACTTTGAACTCTTATGTCATAAATGCTTTTCAATTTCTTTTTTAAATATATTTTACTTTAATTATTCTTATAATATTCATAAATAAAAAATCGATTTTTATCATCTAAAAATTCCTAATTGAAAATAAATTCAAGTTTCAATTATCATTAAATGAGGACAATAAACAAAAATTTCTTACTATCTTTATTTGATTTTTTGAATTTAATTTTTTGTTTTTATTTAAATTTTAATGGAAAGTAAAAAACATTGCGTAATTTTGTTTAAAAATTATAAAACTAAGTATTGAGTGGATTTTATCCATTATATTATAAATTAATATCTTGTTTTCAAAATGCTTGAAATATAAATAAAGATTAAAGTGTTTCAGAATATTATCAATATTTCAAAGTATAGAATTTACATATACATTAAAAAAATATTTATATGTAATATACTATGAAATTTAATAATTACTATAAAAGGTTTTATTAATTAAATATTCTACATAGGTAATATTTGATAAATAATTTTAATTTGACGAAATATTAAAAATTATTTAACGAATAAGAAATAATTGTTCAGCTGTATTTCCGTCATGTATAGTCTATTGAAAAAAATATTAATCAGAAATTAGGTCTAACAAAAAATTGTATATAAGGTTTATTTAAAAAAAATTTGACAGCATAATTTATTTGTTTTTATTTAGACAAAATGTAGGTAGGTAGATTATTTTAAAAGCAGAAACTGAAAGTCTTACTACATATATAGCTTTCTACATAATATAAATATAAAAGATAAATTAGCAAGCAAGCAACTAATTAACACTCGCGAAAATATATACATTTTTGAATTTCAATATGATTTATCTTAGTATATCGACATCTTTTCAATACAATTTTTCTAATGATCAAAAGTTTTATAATAATAAATATATAATGAACTTTAGAATTAACAAAACAATGACCTAATACATGAACATAAAAGTATGTTAATTACAATATTAATTTTCTTTTCGTGCTATAAAATCGATAAATATTTATTGTACCTAATTTATATTAAAAATTACTTTTTATGCATCTGTAAGTAATGAAATTTGAATATACAGTTAAATATCATATAAGTAGTTAGAATATTTATTTTAAAATATTAATATTATAAAAATTCAACCATACATCAATAAATACTGAATAATATTTGAATAATTTTGAATAAATATATTTTATGTTGTAAAAATGATGTAAGTAAATATTTTAGGTACAGTAAAAATAAAGGATTATTTATTAACTTAAAGTAGTTTATGAATATAAATTTATAAGTAATAGTAACATAACATGATTTTATGATTAGTGCACATATCTTGAATGTCATTATTATTTACCGAATTTTAATACATAAATCTTATTGCAATTTTATAGGTTCTTTTTTATTTCTTGTATTATATAATAGCATTAAATTATTATAGAAATTTATTACAGAAAATATTTTTATTTTCTGAAAATACATTTTTCTTTTTGATTCTTAATTTATATTTCAAATCGCTACTACTGCCATCTCTCGCGCTTTTAGGGTGAGTCATTTACACTCCTATATGTCATTGACAGTATCTCTCATTCAATAGGTAGGAACGCCGAATCGATACTAGCTTAAAAGCGAAACAAAAAGACATAAGATAAAAGAAAACGAAGAACTGGAAAAATATTGAGAGAAAGAGAGAAGAAAAGATGCTAGAAAAGTACGCGCAAGAGAACAAGTTTTTTTCATATAACACACTTGGCAAGTATATAAGAACTTATCTCAAATATATTTCCCTCGGGTATTTGGATTAAGAGGTAACGGTTTCTTCTTTTGATACAGAAAAACCACAAATATTTAACAGTAAATATTTATTATTTGTTTCTTTTATTTTGTCAAAATTAAATCGTCTTTAATATAATTTATGTGAACGCATGATGTGACATTTTATGACATCTGAACAGCCCTCCAATTGAATATTTTATTCTGTATTTTTATTCAATTATTTTTAAATATCAGACTTTTTATTTATCTTTCAAGTAATAATAAAGTATATAGTATCTGTGCATATATAGAGAAAGTTGATTTAGTTATTTAATTATTTATTTATCCTGATAATACTTTCAATATTTAAAAAAAATTAATTCAGATTCTAATGCAACGTATTTTAATTATCTATAAGTTAATTTTAATTTTCTTTGCACCTTTTTAATACTAAAATTAATTTATTTTATATTTGAAAAGCTGTATCGTATTTGTATATTTAACAGCTAAAAATTTTTTCAAACTATGCGATATTATTATTTTATTTTTATTTTATTACTTTGATTTTAATTTAATTTTAATTAATGTTTTTTATTTTTTTTACATCATATTTTTTTTAAAGGAAATATGAATTTTTATCAATATCTATATTGTATTGCAGTATGATAAATTATAATAAAAAATTGAATGGAATGAATAAAATATAAACAACTCCATTGTTACATATTCGATAAAAGACTAGTATAAACTAGTATAAAGAAAAGTGCATTCGATACAGTATTGTAAGATGATGAACTAAAAATTTACATACTTATATATATATATTCTCGATAGTAATCTAATTATAAGACTATAAATTTAACAGTCATTTAATATTTTTGATGCAAGTATACATTTTTACCAGATCATTATTATGGCATTCTTTTATTTCTTACAGCTTTTATTAATGAATATGATAAGCATTATTCATAAACTCGATTACGATTGTTACAAAAGGTTTAATTTAAAATTATTAAATACCAGTATATACATATCAATTACACATAAATATACATATGTTATTCTTTGCAGTCATGATTAATATCTAGTGCAATACAATTTATTAATTTCTTTATACAATTTATAAAATTATTTTATTCGGTATTTTATCAAGGTACACATTCATCTAAAACACTTCTGCCGAATAAATATAGTTATTCAATGATTAAAATAATGAGATACACTAAATTTAAAAGTATATTTATTATTATTATTAATGTTCTAATGGAAGACGAAGTAACATCGATACAACTGCACAGTTTATACTGAAATTAAAGAGCAGAATAGTAGTGCAACGCCCACTATGGGCGACATTCTTATACGACTGGAGTAAGTTGCATTATTTCAACATCGAGCCTAGTAATTAATAATTATTTATTTATACTTTTAATTATAATAATGTTATTATCTTTAACTTATAGTTGATGTATGATAAGTGAATACATTATATAAGTAAATGTTCTTGAGTAACGTTAGTTTTTTTCCAATTTAACCAATTTCAAAATTATTGAGTTATTGATATTGTAACATCGTAATGAGATTGTTGTCTTACACAATTATGACTGACTGAAAGCGTATAAAAATTATTAGCTGAAATTAGGCAATGTGCAAATTCGAGAATCAAATTCAAAAGTAGCAGTCATAAGCTACTTTGGATAAGAAGTGTGATAGATAAAAAATATAAGTTAATAATAAAAATATAAATAATATAGGTTATAATTGTTATTTTGTGTGTACGATTTTTCAAAGATAAGAAATAATTATCAATATTGATTATGAAATAATTTTGGAAGTTTTCCATCACACGAGGAATCATGCAGCTCATTAAAAATTGCAGTTGATTCATATTTCCCGATTAAATGGTTCTGGCTTACCCTTTTTTTTATTGGAATTGTTCAGCACGAATTTTTCCTTTTATTAAAAAAATGCATTTCAGCCAATCATTTTTAAACATCAATTTGGCTGACACGCAATTTAATATGTTATTCTTTGAAATTAAGTATTTGGAAATTTTTTTAAAATTTATGTTATATATTATTTATGTACAATAATTAAATAATTCTTTTGTCGATATTTTTTATTATAATAAATTTTTCATATCATATATATTTCATCTATATTTTTACAGATAGAGATAAATTTTTATATGAATATAGATTTATTTAAATTTTTTACTAGTTCTTGTTTATACGCATCGATTACTAATAATTATTTCTATTAAACTGGCATTATACATAAAGTAATAAGTATTAGTTTTATTAATAAATTCTAAAATTTTATTTAATTCTTAAAATTTATAATTTTAAGTTAAATTATAATATTTTTTGAATTATAAACTAAATTTCATATTTTCCTTTTTTAAAATTTTATATTTTAAATATTTTACATAAACATGTGCAGTATTTTATGATCTCAATTACAATTCTTAGATTATATTAAATTATTAAATATTCATAAATAAATATTCTGAATATTTATCGAGATAATTAAAAATTTTGTAGGACATTTTAGTCCTCGGATAAATTAAAAAAAATTAATTTATGTAAAGGGTGGCACAATAAATTGTTGTATTGAATTTTAATTATATTTATTAATCTATAAGTTATTATTAGTAGAAAATTAAAAGGCTAAAAATGTAATTATTCAACAAATTTTCTCTTTTCAAAATTAAAATTTTCAAAGATAAAATTCTTATTTTGGTTATATAGTTATTTCTTTTGCATTTTATCTTCTATTCCTGCATCATAGTTTCTTTTTGAAGTTGAAATATAATACAATTAAATTATTTTTATTCCCCTGTTTAAATATATTGTTAAATCTTTACATATAAAATCTTTTTTTTTTATTGTTGTACAAGAAAATAAAAACAGAAAAACAATATTAATAGAAAGAAGCAGTTAAAAGAAATTTTAGTACATGAATATATAATATTTATATTTCAATTTTAATATTTTATAATTAATATTTACGAATGTACATTATTTTGATAATATATAAATATTCTTATAAGTATCATTTTACATTATATATATATATATATATATATATATAACAATTATAGACTTTAATACAGTTCTACGTGAATATTTCTGGAGTTTCAATATTCATATGTCTATTATTAGTATTTTTTGTTGTTTATTATTTTTACCAAGATTTTTTATAAATAAATGCTCCGATTAAGAAATAATTTATATTTTTATTATGTGATTATTATTTAATATTAATGTAGTTAGTATCTAAAATCTTTGAAATTTTCTTGCTTGCTTTTAGTAAAATATAATAATAACATACCAATAATATTATATTTTTAAATTCAAGTTATAATTATATGTCCCTAAAGATATTATATATAATATAGTAGTTTTCAATAAAGGCTTGATATAATAAAAAATATTAATTAAGAAAGAATTTATTATTATTTAACAAAGTATAATATTGTATTATTATACATAGTTTTATTCTTTTAACAAGGAATTGTATATTATAAAAGAAACGAACAAATATATGCAAAATATTAACTCCTCTTGACTTTGGGATTTTAAGGAAAAATATCTTGGTTACAATTTAAAGCAAGGTCCTCATAATATCAAAAAAATTTGTTTAACCTTTTATTCGATATGCATTAATAGCTTATAAACATTATATTTGAAATAAAAACGTGTATTACTGAAAAAAATATGAAAACATAATCGGCGTGATTAAAAAGAAAAAAGTAATGGACCTTGTTTTAAGTAAAACTGTATGTCCTGTCAATGAAATCGGGATATTCGAGAGTACTTCCGTCTGTTGTACGCTTCCTGCTAGAAAGGAAATCAATAGCGTTGCTAGGCTAAATAATGAGAGCATAGCTCCTCGTATAGGAGTTGAAAGATATTTGAGTATTATTGAAGGTTCACAGGTGCGTTTGTTTAGTGTATCAATAATGTCCGTATACCTACTACACATATCAAACTTATCAAATTCAATCTATGACTGCCCACGAAGGGCAGAACTACTACAACGAAAAGCCTATTTTATATCTTACACGCATGTACGTGACAAGCGTTCTTTGGCTTCAATTTACCTTTTCTCCTTTCTCTTATTAATAATAATTCATATAATATGATATTTTTACAGTACTGAGTAGAAATTTCAATACAGATAATAAGTTATTGTTTCTTTGAATAATTCACAATGCAAAATAAATTATTTAAATAGTACGTTATTAGAATTTTAGCCTTTAATAATCAACATTGTTATCCCTTCTAACTTAGAATAGTTTGTTCTTCTTAGTATAGTATGTAACAATACTTAATTGTATATTTTATATTTTAACATATAGAATATCAGTAGTTAATTCCTTAAAAAGAAACCATTTCTTAGAATTGTGATAAATTTGATATGAAGATTATATGAATTTAAGTATACAACGTAGCACTAAATTTTAATACTGATGATTTGAATTATAATCTTCTTTGTGTTATTTTTAATTTGACATCAACTTAAGTTATATTTTACAGTAAAACATATTTATGAATTAAATAAAGAAATATAAAAGTGTAGATTTGTATGTTTCATAAAACAATTTACAAATCTTTGTTGCATGATTTAGCAGTTTGGCAAAGATTTTCAATAAATTTTAAAAATATTGAAATAATCGATGAAATTAAAAAAATCTATCAATTATGTAATAAAAAAGGAAGGAAACTTTAGTTTATAAAATTACTTGTATATCCAGTTTTATTAAATACTTGATTTTTTGTAGTGGAAAAACCTAATTGGTTGGATAATAGTGTTGAATTTTGTGGACTAAATTCTTCCTTTTCTTGTAATGTGCTCATAATATCAAACTCATAATATATTAACTGAATTATAACGTCGAAATTTGAAAAGAGGAAATAACAAGTGGTGGTACAGAAGATATAAGTGGTGATTGTGTTTTCATAGTAGTAATTAGAGGAATTTATTAAAGTTGGTTTGCTGTACAAAGAAAAGATAAAGTTTTGTGGCAAGAGTGTATATACTTTTAAACTTGAAAGGAAAATTATTTTCTTGTATGATCTTTCAGATTTTAATAACAGCATAATTTTTTCTCCTATCCAGAGGATCGATATATAGATATTTTGTATTTTGAATAGTATCTTAAGCTCAGTGGTTCTGTATCTTCATTTATAGTGGTAATATAAATATGACCTGAAAACTTATGACCTGAAAAAAACCGATCTTGGTCTTATATATCATATTTTTATTGTATAAAAGGAGAGATGAGAGTTCCATATCAACAGAGAAAGATGGTTTCGGATTTTAGGTAATTAATATTTAAACGTCATCTTCTAAGTTCAGTTTTACTTTCGAAAAAATTTATTGAATTTATTCCATAGTAATAATGAATTTAAGATTTTTTCTCATTTTCATATTAAGACTAACTAATTACCATATTAATATTATAAATTGAATTACAAAAGGCATACATTCCATAGCGACAATTCTTAAATCCATGTCTGTCATTAACGATCGATACAGCAGAAATCACACCTATCCATTTCATTTTTTTTCTTCTATATATATATTTTTTTCTACTCCGTTTTGTCAATTATTTTATGACTTTTAAAACAACACTGCATTCTTAAACTCATATTTTCAATATTTATGAACTATTGTTTTTACTTAGTCATACACCAATTAATAATGTTTTTTTGGCATCAGAACAATTGATTTCTTTTGGATAATTTACTATTTTTTTAAATTAACTAGTAATAAATTATTATTGCTATTCAATTAACAGTTTTTGTTTACTAAAGACTACCTTGTTATATTATAAGAGTATTATTATCTCTCATTTGAAATATCTCTGACTTGATGTCAGAATACAAAATACGGTGTGCATATTTCCTGTCATATTAGAATCCAGTTCATGCTTTTACTTATTTGCATGTTTTACAGACCATAGAAGTTAGAATCTAACTTGTTTAACATCTCACTAGACTCAATTTTTTTTTTTTATCAACAGGTTCCTTGTCCAACTTTTGAGCTCAGTTCGTACGACATTCCACTAGACTCAGACCTTGTTTTGATGATAACTTAGAATTGAGAATAGATAGTCAACAAAAAGTATAACATTTTCATTATTCCGAAGGTAGGATTTATTACTAAATCGGATAGAAGGAATACCTGGTTTGCGGTTACAGATAAAACTAATCAATTTTCGTAAAAAATCCTATCTCATACTCATTAGGTAAATTTTATATAGAAGATTTTAAGGATGTACTTTATTAGAAATCAATTAGTGGGTTCTTTATATAGTGAGAATAAGATATAAAAGAGGGGGAATTACTTTAAATGCGAGAAGTTTTAATCAAGGATGACATATTCGTAAGAGCAGCGGTCAAAGACCTACAGAGTTTTGTAGAAGTTAATAGTATTTGCATAACTCCGATAATACTTGTATTAGAGTAAAGATTTATTTTTACATTTAAACTTCATAATGTTAAGCACATCGTGCATGCAGAAATTGAGATTTCGCGAGATATAAAAGAATGTCTATTATGGAATTTTCTATAGAAGAAAACAAAAGCTTTTGATTTATATAATAGTAATAAGGAATCTTCTAAGATATTAGCTGTAATTTTAATTTCAAAATAACCATCATTTTAATTTCGACATGGATATTAATCAGGTGGTTATCTGCATGGAGTTTGAAAGTTAAAATTTTATTTAATATGCGGATTCTAGATGAGGAATTCTAGATTTTTTCAAAATAAATTTTAATAGTATTTGATATAAATACAATTTTGCGAATATTGACTTTATAAAAAAAGAATATTGAGTTTAGATTTTGTTGTACTATTTTTTAGCAAATTAAGATGAGAACATAGATTTTGATGAACAGAATTTTTTCTCTGCTTAAAACAGTTGTTAAAACAACTGAATTAAATAGTTATTGACTCATAGCTTAAACAGCTATCGGCATTGTCTCTCTATACTATAAAAAACTGGAAAATTTGGCGTGAATTAGATCAGAATCGATATGAGAGAAGAAAAGAGCTGATATAGAGTTAGGATCTTTGGATTCAGATATTATGGTATTTAGTTAAGTAGTAAGAAGTTTTACTTTCGCAGGGAATGAGGTTATTATTACTATCTGACTAAATTGGTTAGCGAAATTCTTCTTTCAAATTGATCTAGAAAGAATTTAACATTTTTCAAGTCTTTTTGTAAGGAGGTTATAATAAGTAACAAAGAAGGAGAAGAAAACAGAGTAAGTACTATTAAGTGGAGAGATATACTATTATTAGCCAATGAAGAAAGGCTCACCACTTCAAAGGAGTCAATTAATTGAAGAATAACTTATCTGCCTAAAAGTTATAAATTTATCAGAGATGGTCAAGTGATCAATTCTCAATTATAGATTGAAAAATGTAAATACTAACACCGAGCACTAAGAATTAACCAATAATATTATAATACGTAAAAATACTAGCATTCACGAACAATTACTACGAATTATGTGTCTATTGCGTATTTTTATTTTGAATAAGAATCCATTATTTTTTTATTTTTTTAAATATCAATTTCAAATATCTTAATAGACATATGTGTTTTATTAAAATCTGCCGCCTTAAAATCGTGCTTTTTCTTACGTAAGTTTTTTATTACTGCAATTCGTGCATTCATTTATTTCCTTCCCATTAATAAAGCAAGAAATTTCTTCTCATATAGAAAAATATATAGCACTGTCGTTAATTTTATTATAATAAATTACAATGATCATCTAATACACAAATACAATTACATAAATCGCGAGTAGATGCAAATAGATACAAATAAACATGAAAAGTTTCATAGAGTTTGAATAGTTTGTGAAGGAATATTATTGAATTTTTAATAACGTAGAAGATGATTTCACAAACTAATAGAGATACAATTTTCTCCTTATCCGTGATGGTCATCTAAATCGATATAACATAGTCGACTTGAGCACGCATGACTTATGAACATATTTTGATGATATATGACACACTGATTATATCAAACGATTAGTTAGACTTTGTACGTAAATTGTAACTATATTTTAATAAAATTATCATGATATCCCTCTAGCATAATGAATTTTTGAAAAGCAGTTCATTCGTTTTTTAAAGGAAGAAAATAAATAATCTTTTTTTAATCGATATCTAATATTTTCTCTACATGTTTTGTTTCAGTACATTTATTTTTACTATTTTTTTTGCTAACTTTTGGATCCAATTTATACATTGTTACACTGATTTTGGAATTCATATAACAATCAATAACCATAATTTTTATTCAATTATATTATGACAAGTCTTACTCCTATAGAACTATACTGCCATGCCAAGTATATATTAACCATGATTTTAGTTCCTAAAAATTTTTAGTTCTTAAAAAGTCTATACTTTATTATAGTGATGACATATTATACCATAATTGTATACTATATAATTTGTTATGATAGCTTATTTAACAAATTTATAAATTTAGAATCTGCGAGATCCAAGCCACGATTTTCTTTAACCCTTTGTATTCTCTTGTTTCCAGTTCAATTGATTATGTAGCGTACAGATTGATTATAATTGGTCGCTTTCTTCTAGCATTGTATACTGATACACTTCTTAATTTTAATTGATTAAGGATTATACCAGATGATTGAGAAAGAAATACACACACATACATACACACACATACAGCGAGAGATAGAAACGCATCCACGTGCTTACTCGCGCAAATCACTTTACGATATTGCGATATCAATGTATAAGAGAAACTCCTATCACTGGAAATATTACATTACATAACAAACGAATGAAAATTGTTTATTACTTTAATTACTTTCTTTATTAATAGTGCATTTTGCCTCATATATATTTAGCTATTATTCTTCGTTTATTATAATTTTTGTAAGTAATATATGTAAATCAGATATTTTTTATATAAATATTCTATATAATTATTAGCGTACGTATAAGTTATATTAAAATAGTACTTAAAAATTAAAAGAATATTTATATATTTATGATTTAAACGTTGTATATTATTTAGAATAAAATTATTTTTTCTGCATTTATAAATGATTAAAATATACATTGTTAGATGTGTTGCTGTATCTTAAGAAATAATTATGTTATGCACATTAAGAATTATTGCACGTTTTACAATTTTACAACATTTAAAATAAGATAAATTGTCATGAAATATTTTATATTTGGTAATATTAATATACTTTAAGTTAGCATTTAATCAAAATTAAAATATATTAAATATGAAGAACTAATAGTTTTTTATTTACATTTAAAACTTAAGCAAAGTAAAGAATTAATATTTATATAAAGGATAGGACTATTTTTTCTGATATATAAAGATATAATATAAAAATAATTTATAAATTTATAAAATCTTAGATCTTGTTACTGTTGCGCTGTATGCACTAAACTATTGTGTTCTGTTAAATGAACAATCTAATGTAGAATTAGTATTTTACTTGATTTATTACACTACTAAATTTTCAATTTTATATTAGAAATAGTATGGGTTCATTAATATTTCTTTATATTTTATAGCATCATAAAATTCATATTTTATTTTTAATATCCCATATAAATATGAAATTGCCAATAAATTAAAAATTCAACTATATTATCTAATTTATATTTATTATTATCTTTGATTCTATTCTTTAAAATTTTTATGTAATTCATAATTATAAAGTGATGTAAATACTGTAAACTTATCTAGTCATTTATTATACATATTTGAATTTTTATAACAAATATAGAAGTAAAACATTAAATATACAATTAAAGAATAGAAGCTAAAGATTACAATATATTCCAGTAAGAGCCATATACCAAGAGCCTGATTTTTATAAAAGATATATATTATATGGAAATATTTATTATTTACAATAAAAGTTTCATTAAAATTAATTGCTATCGATAAAACATTTAATATTGAAGAAACATTTTTATTTTCAGATTTGCAAGAATTTCGATTTTCAGAAGTTAATAATAACCGGAGTAATACATAAATGGAAATACACTTTCTTAAATTTTCGAATGTATTTTAAGTAGTTAATTTTAATTAAAAAGTAAATTGAGGATATAGATTCAATCACTTTTTTGTATTGATTTTTCTCATTGCAGCATGTAATATTCGTATATCCTTTTAAATTTCGGTTTACTTCTAATTTTCCGCTACTTTTCAAATTAACTTCTAATGCGTTCTTTTTCCAATTTATGTATTGAATAATTTTGAAGAAATAAAAGAAATGTATATGTATATACTTATAAACAATGTGAAATATTTATGAAAAAGGAAAATTACGATTGTTAAAAACTTATTTCATAAGTTCTTGTTGATGTAGCAATTAATTGTATATAAATTTAATGGATATGACGGAAAATCCATTTGAAATAGAAAGTATGAATATATTATTCGCTATTTATTCTATAAAGTACCAAAATATTTTTGTATATCAATAAATTCAAATGTTTAATATTTCTTATGATTCATAATTTAAAGTATATTGTAAAAATATATATTATAATTAATATATATAAATAATAAAATTATTTTTCATTTCTTGTTATTTATACATTAATTATATATAATTCTCTATATTCATTTAATTAATTTATTTTATTTTCATATTGTAATATCGATGATGTTAATAACTAATTTAATTAATATTTATAAAAAAAATTATGATGGAGAATATTTATTATATTATTCTATTTAGAATATTTCACGCTTTGTTTTATTATCTGCATATCGTATTAATTATATTTATATTTGCAATCTGCTTTTTATATTTGCTTATTTTTTTATAATTTAAAAAAAAATAACTATCTGCAACGTAAAATGCCAACATTTTTTATACAAATGTGTAAACATCTCGTTTAATTTTGTTATTTTAATAAATTTTTTGACTCAGGTTTTATTTAAATATTATTTTTATGATAAACACAGAACAATGATATTAGAAATTAATGAAACCTTTTTAAAACGGAAAATGAAATACAAGTTCAGTTTTGTCTATGCTCACTTTTATCAGTCACCTTTGATCTAATCTCGTAACACATTAAGTGCGCCATTTTTTGTTTAGAAATTAATAGTGCTAGTGATGTACATACGAATCTCATTTGTACGTTACACATACATTCAAAGTTGAACATTAAAAAAAGGAATTACACTCTTCTGTATTCACCTTCCTTGACTCTTTTCCTTACAATTTATACATCAAGGTGCAAATGGACTGAATAGAACTCATTTATAATATTTCTGTTTAATCTGTCATCCTAATACTTTATTTGTTATTTGTAATAAAAATACTTGATTATATTATTTTTATATCTGAGATTTCTTTCTTTTGTTTTCCATCAATGATTGTTTCCTATTTATACATTTTTAATTTGTTTACTGATCTCTTTGATACATTTATTTTTAATGCTACTTACCAGTTCGTTTTTATTTACATTTTATATTCCTAATTTTTCAGAGTATCTATAATTTTAAAATTACATGCGTTTTATTTTGATAATAATTTATGTTATATACAGATATTATTATTTATTCTTCTTAAAATCTATTGTTTACCAGTTTGAAACAAGCAATACCATCGCGTAATATTTAAATAGCAAATTAAATATTTAAATAGTAAGTATAAAAAATAAGCTAATCATAAATATTAAATATCAAATTTATATGCATAAAAATTGTTATGTAATCTAAATATATTAAAAATATTTAATAAATTTAATAAATTAATATATATTATAAAGAATAAACAACTAATATCTGAGATATTAAGAGAAAAAATTTAAATATATATTTTTAAACTGAAAAGGAAAAAAGTCCGTATTGTAAAATTTTGATTGAATGTATAATTAATTTAATGCACCAAATAAGTTTTTGGTATGACAATAGAAAGATAATTAAAATGTTTACCTAAAACATTATATAATATCTAGAAATTACTTCTAGTATAATAAATAATATGGAAGAAATTCAAGTAAACAAACTAATGTATACATTATTATTCGAATAACACCTTTGATTAACTAATGAACTGAAATCAGCTATTGAATTTCAAGATCGAAGCTCAAAATACTGCCTCCAATTAAGACGATTTCAATTTAAGTTAATACACGCTGTGTGTCTAAGATAATGAGAGATCGATGCTTTTTCTTGTGGCATCCTAATTTCCGCACTATTAGCTAGCATGCGGATGTCAATAAATTGAAAGGGCCAGTTGTTTCCCTAAAAGACGAATTGAGTCTGACGCGTTTACAAAATATTTCAAAATACAAGTTAAAATATATGTTGATGTGAATGTACGTGGTATACGCTTTTTTCCATGGAGAAAGAACGATAGAGGGGGTAGGGAAAAGAGAAAGGGAGAGATGGGAAAGGACCAAAAAGGAGCAAGGAGCTCGGCAGTTTGCGTGACCAGTGATGTTCCGATGGTTCATCGAACTCAGCCAGTTAGGACTTACATAAAGGTCAGGGGAGTTCAAGGACTCGATGTGCCATCCGCTCTCCACTCTCTGTCCTGCTGTCTTCACTTAGTCGGGCGTTATCTTGCTCGAGTTTGCGACTTTGCGCACTCGCTCTCAATATCGAGTGAGGTCTCAAAAGAATATCTATATATCCTTTGCTGCTTCATAATGTCGAACTCATCTTTCAGGTACTTTTAAATATTAAATATCAAAATTTAAGAGTCAAATTCTGAGAAATATACTAATAATGACTTATTACTTTTGTCTTTCTTTCATATAAAAAAAGAATTCTTAAACCATTTAAATCGTGTTCTTGATAGTAGAGTTTAATATTTATTCTATTTCGCAAATCCATCGCATTACATATCAAGCGATACTGATAATAAAATATGTGTAATGTCGATAATACTAAGAATAATACTAAGAATTTGAAAAAACGTTGAGACTTTGGGATTAAAATGTAATCACCCATCTTTTGAAAAAGATAAAGTCAAAAAATTATCTTGCGAAGAATTATTTTTATAAGCAGAAGTATCATTTATTTATTAGAGCAGAAACTCAATATCATGTACCAGAAGAAGAAAATTTAACGGAATCGCATCTGTAATTCACGTACCTACTTCAAGTATACACAGCATAAGTGTAACATATCTGTAAAATATCGAAGTAGTTTTCTTCTCTTCCTTCTTACTCATTTAAGATAAAGATGGAATTTTTTCTCTGGTTTGTCGATTTTATTTTGTCTTCGTATCTGTTCTTTTTATTAACGTGGACTCTTTCCTGATCATATCAAATTAACGTAACCATAATAATAACAGTCTCGTTAAATCTTTTGATTCATTAACCGTGCTACATATCGTTTTCCACCCCTTTCTAATGATGTGTTGCGACATCCAACGGGTGTTATCGAGCACTTGTAAGTGTCTCGTCTTAACAATGTGTAATGGTCTCCATTGTTGGGTGTAATTCTGGGTCCAGTCGCACGATGTAACGCATAAAGACCGAGGTAGCAGGCGACTTCACTTTTCAGGCTTCTTTGCTTCCTTTTGTGAAATCCTTTAATAACCCGCGTTGGGTCAAGAATTTGACAAGGGTTAGAAAAACAGATTGACGAGGATTTAGCTAGCATCTCGATGGAAAAGGCAAAGCTAAATCATTTTTCCTACTCTTTTTTATGCTCTTCTTCACCAGTGCTGTCATCTTCTTCTGCTTTTTTCTTTCACGGCATATCTTTCACCTTAGAAAATAAGAATACACCTTCTGTTTCCTTCTAGCAGCTCCTCTTTTCTTTCGTTTCATTTCTACTCATCGCATCTTACACAAAATGCTTAAGTGGAAGAAAGCTATGGTTTATCTAAATTAACTGATAATAAGGAAAATATTTGAAATCTGATAACGTATTGATTAAATTATATCGTTTGGCATATTTTTTTTACATGTAATATTTTCAACACTATTTTTAATTTAAATCGATAAAGCAAAAAATTTGTGTATTATTCCTACATATACTAAACATTAATTAATTTTCCTTGATTAAATTGTATAATAGTAAAATTTATTTTCATATCATTAATACATTTTAAAAGAAAAAATATTAGTCAATTACGTTTTTTGAATATTCTGTTTATATTGTCGTCAAAAATGTGAAATAGCTGAATATTTCACTCGATCACAGATATTTGAGCAACATGCATTAGGTAGATTTTTAAAAAACAAAACAATTTATAATTAGAAGCCTTGATAAATAATTAAATGCAATTTAATATATTATTTTTAATATATATTATTATAAATTCTACTTATACATAAATTATGTATCTATTAGAAGTTTTGATTTTTATAAAAGTCTAGAAACAAAAAAGTATTGTATAAAGTTTGGATATATATTTACACAAGACACTTCAATATTTTCAATCATTATTTTAAGAAATAAATTTATAAATTATTTTATAATAGTAATAATATCAAATAAATAAAAAATTTTATAGTGATTATTCATAATAACAATGTAGTGATATTATTTTTGCCTTAAATTTTTATTTTGTTAATAAATTAAAAAGAAATAATCATAAATAATAAAAAAAATTTAAATAACAGGATTTGAAAAAAAACTTTAAAAAATGTTTGAAAAGAATGTGTAGTATTTAAAAAATATTTCATATTGGAATATTTCAGTGACTATTTTCTCTACTGATTTTAAAGTACTATTGTATATTTGAAAAATACATTATTAATAACTGTAAAATTTTTAGCAAAGAATAAATTTTATTTTAAAAGTAATCAATGATAATATCTACCGATTTATCAATAATATGACTATTAATGATGATGTATACATAGTCATGACTCATGTTTCAACACAAGCTATATGATGTTTCTGCTGTTTTCAATTTGTAAAAATAAGTTTAAAAAAAATCTTTCAAATAATAATTGTATTAAAAACAATAATACAAATTTTCTCTTACGATAAGCCATTGAATTTATTATTAAACTAAAAATGTTATATTCACTATTATTCTAAAATATTACTTTTTTATATTTATTTATATTCACTTTGGTTATTTAAATTTTTTAATTCATATTTTAGAATTAATAATTATGTAATTAGAACCATTAATATTACTTATAATATTTATTAAAATAATTAATATCTTAGTTATGCTATATTCTGAATACAAAACTTATATTCAAAAATAATAATATGTATATTACATACTAAGTAATATAAATATAAAAGGATAATAACTTATTATTTATGATAAATTATTAAAATAATGTGGTAATAATAAAGAAAAAATTCAAAACAGTTGTTTTCACATTATTTTTAACAAAAGAATTTTTATACTTTCTATTAATAAAACTATTTCAATATAAAAATTCTTAAATAATTTTTAATAATTAGTAATTAATGTGATTTAGGAATTATTAATAAAATGAGTAAAAGTTATATAGAATAATAATCAATATTATTATAAAAATTCCTGTATGCATTGTTAATTTTTTACTTTTATAGTAGAATTTTTCAAACTAAATTAATATTTTTAGATAGTAATATATATAAAATATGCACATATTATGACAGATACACGTATAAATCGTCAAATCTGCTTGTAACTTTAGCTTGGCTGAGTGTGTAGTCAAGCTATAAGGATTATAAGCGTTGAATCTCATAAGGGGATTTTTAATTTTTTCTTTTTTGTCTTCTAGCTCATAGATTTATTTTTCTATATTTTTTTTATCGTATATTTTACTTCCTTTCTCTCTCTCTCTCTCTCTCTCTCTCTCTCTCTCTCTCTCACTCTCTCAACAACCTCTATTTTTTTTCTCTTTGAATTTCAGTATAGCTATCTTTTGATCTTACGAACCTCAATGGCGATATTAGGTCCAGCTCACATAAATATTATGCCAAAATTCAACTTACTCATTTCGATGTCAACCTCTTCTTTTTCTCCTTATGTCTCGAGTTGATGCTCTGTTCTTCAAACTCTTTGTGGGTGAGTACTCAAGAAACTTTACAATTGCATCAAAATTCTTTATTATTTGATTTTAAAAATTAAATATAAAGGTAGTTATTTTTTTATTTAGATATAATTGGGCAATTTTTATTAACTTATTATCGTTAAAAAGTCAATATATAAGTTGAATTTATATTATTTTAAAAATAAATACATATATCATTCATTTTGTTTTTAAAATAAACGTAAAATTACAATGCAGGTGATCAAAATCTATGACTAATTTTTTTTATATTAAGTTAACCTTTCAAACTATTAAGAATAGATTGAATAGACTTTATATTAATCTTTATTATTTATCAATTTTTATAACTATTATTGAGTAAAAAATGTTTAAGACACACTAATCAATCATTTCTTAAATATTTTTCAGACTCAAGTGCAATTTTAATCATAAATTAGCTGTGATATAACATAATTACGTATAAAATACTCATTAAATCAATTATAATAAACTATTTATGACATTGTATAATAACACATCAATTATTTTCTTAATAAAGAAATATGGAAAGAGAAAGAGAGAGAAACAAAAAAAAGAAATACAGATTCATTCATGTGCCCATGGGTGTATTTTCACGCTTTTGTATCTGTATATGTTAACACTTATGCATTTAATATAGAAACTAACATTCTTACATTCCATTCATCATGAGTTCTCATATGAATTTATCTTTATAATAATTTTTAGAATTTAGTGTATCTTTATCTGTATAAAAACTTGTTAGTGATAGATAACAAGTAATTAAAAATACAGAAAAGATACAAAATAAGATGATATCGTAAAAGTTAATCATTTTATTTTCTGCTTTTTGCGATTTTTTTCAAAACTCCCAGTTAACCATAAGATAATATAAGAAAGCTTAAACTACGTTTCATTATAAAAAAATAAGAGGCTTTAAAATTAAAAAGGTATAAAGCTGAAGTTTGACGAAGAGGGAAAAAAGGGAAATAAAGAAAACTGAAAATTGAAACATAACGAAGAAAATTAAGTGAAGTAAAAGTTTACGTTATAAAAAAAAATGAAAAATCCTAAAAATAGAAGAAAAAAGTTTTAAAAAAATTAGTAGGTAATATAAAAATATATATGTAATAATAAATAGAGGAGGAAATTCTAGAATAACATAAAATTAAAATATATTCTAAACAAGAACTAGTTATACTAGAAATATACAGTATAGTGTAAAAGACAAATACTTTTAGGTAATGTAATATTAAAAATATTTTATTTTTTGTTTAAATATATTTTAAAATTCAAATATATTTTAAAATTCAAATATATTTTAAAATTCAAATATATTTTAAAATTCAAATATATTTTAAAATTCAAATATATTTTAAAATTCAAATATATTTTTAAATAAAAATTCCATAAATTATTCAATGTAATTTTATTCGATAAACTATTACATAGAATTAATAATATAATATAACAATTTTAAGTTATTCTTTAAAGTATATATTATTTTTTCATCATATATAAATTTCTTTAATTCAATGTTATTATACTTTGTATTATATAGTAATTTTATTAACTATAAACACTAAGATTTGAAACTAATAATATATTTCTCATGAGAAAAAATAATTTCATATATAATTAAAAATGTCAATTTTACCAAATAGAGTAACTTTATCATATAAGAATTTGTATAAACTTCTATAACAATAAATACAAATTAAAAATATAAATACAAGTTTCTATTAATTTAAAAAAAGTTAATTTAACACAATACAAACTATAAATAATTTCCCAAGTGTTTAATAATAAATATTTTTCAAACATATCTTAAAATAATTTAAAATATAATATAAATAATATGTTAATGCTTATTTAATATACTTATAATTAATTTAAAAATTTGATCATTAACATAATTTTTAATCATAAAATATATGTTTTTTATTAAATTAAGTGAAATTTTGTAAAATATTTTTATATGAAAATATATTATAAATTCATACAATTATTTTTACTTTTGTAGTATGAATTTAATAGAATTGTTCAAAACAATATTTTATATATTTTTATGTAAAATCGAACAATATATAACAATCATATTTTATATGAACTATATTTTTTTAATTATTTTACAAAATTTCACTTAATTTAATAAAACACATATATTTTATGATTAAAAATTATGTTAATGATCAAATTAAATGTGCGATCAACTACTGCTAACTAAATAATCATAACAATTTTTCAATTTGTATCAAAAACTTTTATATAAGGAAACATATTAATGCATAATTTATATTTTTATATCTATATTGAATATATAATAAAATCTAACATAAAAAATTTTAATATCATCTATAAAATTTATTAACTGTATTTATTCTTGTAAATTATCGAATTAATTTACGAGATTTTTTATCAAATCAATATTGAATAAAATTAAATTAATTTTAATAATTCATGTAATTTTTATTTTAGTTTTAAAATAGTCTATTAATATAAAAATTTGATCATTTATTTTAATTAAAATATATATTAAAGTACTAATTTGAAGAATTATATCATTAGTTTACTTGTAAATTATTTAATTTAATTTTAAATATGATTTTTCTTTTACTACAAACAGCTTTCTTTGTTGATCTTATAATTTAGTAAAACTTAATTTATTCAAATATTAAATTTACTTACAAAATCTTATTATGTATTAATAACTATTTCAAAGTGATATATCTGTCAGGAAACAATGTTAACGTAGCATAAGATATATCTCGGAAATATAGGTAATTAATGTCAGCATAAATATCTATATATTGATTAAAAATTTGTGAAATTATTTTTGTTCAAAATTACACTAATCATTTATTAAAAATATTTTATTAATATATTGTAGTAAAGCAATTTAATATTTTAATAATAAAGTAAATAACAATTTAGTAAAAAATTTTTAAATCATTTAATTAATTAATTATTTCATATATACAAACAAATCAATATAAAATTTCGTATGATATAATTTTAGAAATATTCTAATAGTTTTATTATTCATTACTTAATAATAACCAAACAATTTTGATAAAAAGAAATTTCATTCATATATAAAACCAGTTTTTAAACGCAATGTATTTTTTAAAAATCTACTAATACACAGATATATGTACTTATAAATGCAATTTTTTAATATATTAAAATTATTTTACTCTACTTATTTTTCTATAGAGTTTCATATTTGCTACCCCATTTAGTTGTAAAATATTTGATTTCACATATTATTCTATTTTAATTGATTAGAAACGCATCGATAGATATAAATAATTACAGAACTTGGTTATTGTAATACTAATAGAACAAGATAAAGTGATTAGATTGGTTCAATATTTAGCAGAAATTTACTCATTATTTTGAAGATATTTTTTATATTTGAATTTGCAACATACATAAACCTACAATAACAATGTCATTTTTAGTTATTAAAAATTTCTATATAAATAATAAAACCTTAGTTTAAAGATGAATTCTTTGTTTCACATAAGTTTAATATGCGCGTGCGCATACGTACATATTGACGTAACATAAAATATAATATTATAATTCAAATGAAAATAAAAATATATTTTTCTTATTAGCAGCTGTATTACATATTAACTTATTTTAGAGTAAACAAAGTAGAATTTTATTTTTTTTCTTATATAAGATAATAACTTAAAAAAATATTTAATTGAAAATAAAAAATATGAATGTTACTATACAATTGACTATACAATAAAAATGAAGTATTCTAATACATTTAATACAATAAAATTAAATTTAATAATTAAATTATTTATTTTATTTAATATATAATTAACATAATAAATAAATAACAATAATCTACATACATATATTTACATGTATGTACATCCTTAGTATAATTATATAAAAGATTAAACTTTTGATTTTATACAAATTTATTTACTATTATAATATTTTATTACAGAAAATAATATTATTTTATAATAAGACACTCAAATATAAATATAGTTGATTATTTTTTACACCAGAAAAAAATTAAAACGAACAAAATTTAGAAAACTATTATAAGAACGATTTTTTTTATTATACATAAAATTTTATAAAAAAATTTTTATTTTTAAATATAATTAAATTAATTTCTAGTTATATAAATATTAATGACTCTTATTTATTTTGTATTGTTTTAAATATTATATTTATTTACTACTTTATAAAAAAATAGTTTTTATATTTTTTTTTTGTTTTTTCATTAAAAATATCTTTTTCAATATAATTTTTATTTTTTTATTGTATTTATCACAACAAAGCCAAATGTAAAATTTAAAAATTATATTTTTATAAATTATATGGAATTATTTTTTTGAAACTTCTACAAAATTTCATAAAAAAAAATTATTCTCTAATAAAGTTTAACAAATACAAATAATATGTATTATAAAATACTATTTATAAATAAAAAGATAAAAATGTTGAAAAACGGTAACATAATTTAAAAAATTTTAATTTATTAAAAATCTTTGTACATTTTATAAATTTTGTAACAAAATGCAAATAATATCAAAAGCGCTATGCATGAATTTCAAATATAAAAAAATTAAACAAATTATTTTGAAGATTTTTTTATCATTACTAAAAACTTTTTTTTTATTACTTAAAAACAAATTCAAAATTCTGCAATTGATATAAATCATATTTTGATTAATATTCAGTATTTTTAGTGATTAATATACTTATTCATTTTAAAATCTTCAAAATATTGATTGAAATATTTTATTTGCAAACAGAAATCAAAATTCATCTAGAAATATTGTTAGAAATTACTAAAGTTTATTTGACTTTTCCATATATCTTTAATAAATACGATAACATATTATTTTAAATGACTTTGATGACAATTGTATTCGTAAAGCGATTATTCTATTTATAAAAATATTTTCATAATTTGATTTTTTCAATTTTGTTGCAATAAATATCTTTTATAATAAATTATTGTACAAAACTGTTGTTAAAATATGAGATGTGAAAAATAAAAATTGGAAATTTTAATCTTATAAGAGTTTATTTTAGTTTACTATTAAAATCCTATTTGTTAGTGCTTTTATTTTGTTAAAATATAGATAAAAGAAGCTTTTGATTTTTTTAATATTTAAGTCGTTTTATATTTATATTTTATGAATTCATTTTTATTTAAAGTGAATCGATTTTTTATAAAAAAAGTAAATTTGAATATATATATATAATACAGATAAAGAAATGGAAATTAATTACATAAATATTTATTAAATAATGACAAGAAATCATATTTGTGTTAAACACAATGATGTTTGGATAATATTCTTTATATTTCACGTAATATTTATAAGAATTCAAAGTTGATAATTTAATATTTAATATACGTATGCTTAAAAATATATGGGTTCTATTATAATAATAGATGATGATATCATTTACTGATTATTGTGATAATTATTATTATTATCATCTTTATAGATATATATAGTTAATTTATTTCTATCTATGAAAAACCCATTCTTAAAAATTCTAAATATAAAAAAAATTTCTATGCATATTTCATCTATTTATGTGATCTTATATTCAATTTATTTAATTTGCTGTAGCTTGCGTTTGGAATTATTCAGTCATCACAATATAATATAACATTATTATTATTTTATTCTATAAATAGTTAGCAGAAATAAAATTTGGTAACATTACTTATAGTTATATGACAAGTAGCAGATAAAAAAATGAATTTTCTGTTTTTAAGAAATATTTTTTATTCTCTTTCATCTATTACATGCTGTTCTGTTAGCAATTACTTTGAATTGCGAAATATTGCAGGTTATTGCGTGAATATAAGGAAATAAGTCCTTTTAATAGGTTCCGATGATACGATGAAACTAATTTTTTCCCATTTTTGTTCAATATTACTCAAGTATTATTTAAACTTATTGAATAAACTTTAAATCGATGAATTATTCTCGAAAATTTTTAACTATTAAATTTATTTGGAATTTTAAGTTAATTACTAAATAACATACTAACATTTATTATTATTCAAATAGAATTTTAAATAATTTATAAGTCCAATTAGATTTTAATAAACTTAAATATTTTTTAATGAATTTTTTTAGATTCATTTCTAATATTATACAATTAAATAATTAATTAATTTAGTAAACTCAGTTAAACGTTTTATTTTTATTTTTATATTATTTTAAAACTTTTGTAATGTTAAACAATTATACAAAATGTATTGAAATTATGTAGATTCACATCATTATGTTATTTAAAAAATTTGGGAATGATAAAAATAATTACCTTAATGAATTCGTATATACACAAAAACAATAGTTTATTGAAGTGCACAATACGAATGGATGCTCATAAATGTGAAATACAGTTTCAAACATAGAAAGTTACAAAAATCTATATGTTAAAAGTTTACTTAGTCTTTTCAAAGCCCCGATCATACCTAGACCTGAAATACGGCGATAAAAAGAGGCAGAAAGAACCGTTAAATGTAAGGATGTTTGCCGCTGGCCTCGTAATTTCAACATGTTTATAAAATATAAATTAGAGTAACGCTTCACGATGCCACACAAGACGTATTACACTTATTTCTGTTTTCATTTTCTTTTTAATATTCTCGCTCTTTATCTCACGTAAAATATTAATTGTACTTTCGCTTTAATATTGTGCACTACAATGTAATGATTCTTTTGTTAGCTTTGCAGTACATTGTCTTGTTTCCGTTTTTTAAAAATGTAAAATTTTTTGAATGAATTAAAATACAAATGTTCGGTTTTATCTTTCTAATTTATTAGACTGATTATTTATTTTACTATATAATTAATTTCACAAAGAGTTTTCAACTAATTATGTATTTTTCGAGATTTTTTTATGAATGGTATATGACAGTTTCAATAGTTATGATTCTGAATTAAATTTTTTTCAATAACTAAATATATTAATTCTTTTTGCTTTCATTTATAAGTATGTATATTTAATAATTTATTTTTATTTTTTATGATTTCATATTCATTTATAGCTTAATTTAACTTTTTTTTATAAAAATTGATATTTAATTGTAAAATATTTGTTGTAATGGTGTATTCACATTTTTTAATTCGAATTTCATCTTAATTATTGCTCCATATTATTATTATAAAATGCTTACAGATATCAATTTTTACTTTAAATTTTTAATTTTGAAATCTAATAAAGGTAATATATGACTTTATTAAACAGATATAAATTAGCTATCAAAATTTATTGTAAATGTTTATAAAATAATACATATTAAATCTTTTAATTAGAAGATTTATTATTATTATAAGTTATAAAAATCATATAATAATATTAAATATTATGATAGTAATATTTCAATATATCTAAATAATGATAGTAATATTTCAATATATCTAAATAATGATAGTAATATTTCAATATATCTTCTATTAATTTTTTTTAATATTAATAAATTATAAAGTCCTATTACTTTAAATATATAACATTGTTCATAAAATCGTATTTAAAATAAATTTTTATATTCAAAAAATTTAGTATTAAGAAAATGTTTAACTTTAAGTGATTATTATAAATTTATTTTATAAATAAATTATAATATTGTATCTTGGATTCAACTATTACATATTGTTTTTATTCATTGAATTAATAGCAATTGTTAATTTAATGATATGATTTTTAAATTAATTTGACTCATAAAAAATATATTACTATTTTATTAGCAGTAAAATTTTATTCACTTGTTATGTATTATTTAAGATATTTTAAATTACTTAAATTTTATTTTAAAAAATATAAATTAATTAAACTAACTATAGCATTTGTATAATTTACAAGTAATCCTTATAGTCTTCACGTTGATATTAGTTTCCTATATATTTTGTGGAATCTTAAACTTTTTTGGTTAGTAATTTGAATAAAAAAACTATAATTAAAAATATCAAATATTTTTTTAGTTTTGTTTCTATATTTTTAACTTTTTATTACTATATTTTAACTATTTTACTTTCATTTAGAAATTAATACTGCTTAATTATTAGTTGATTTGACTATTAATTGTTATTTACTCTCAATATAATAGTGTTTCATAGAAATTGAATTAAGTTTTTATTTATTTTAGATTTTCAATCAAATTATTTAAAAAATATATTTACAATACTAAAAAATTATAGATATACTATGAATAAATATTAAAAATCAGATGTAAAAATTCAAGCTACTTTATTTTTATGTATTATTATATATAAGATTTATGAATTCATATTTGTACGCAATTATATATAAATATGTATAGATAAATATTGATAATATATATTCATAATTAAAACCAATTGAATTAATATAAATTAATCATATTATTATAATAAATAATTATTTAATTGATTTTCTTTTTATATCATCCTTTGCATCATAAAATAAACTAAGATGGAAATACAACTGAAAAAAAAATTTTTAATTTAATAGAATTTTATTTCAAATATATTTGGTTGAAATAATTTAATCTTTCTTATTTTTGTTTTAAAAACAAAAAAAATATAGTTGTAACAAATTAACTTCTAGACGTACGAATAGAAGTTTATTTTACTTAAATTGAATTTCATAAATGATTAATTTATGAAATTAATAATATTAGACCGCAATAATATTTTCAAGTTTATCCTTTTATTTTTATTTTTAAATAGTTTATTATATAACTATAATTCTAAAAAATTCGTCAAATATATTTGGGTTTAGATTTGAAATAAATCTTTTCTTTTTCTTGATATAACTTGATTAATTCATTGTCATAGGTATGAAGTTGCATCTACTTAAGATTTTTATTTATGTTACCTCTATTTTGTTTAATCATAATTCGTAAATAATCAATGTTCATCAATTATTTTACCCCATTGATGTATATAACGTAAGTAAAATTTTCGATTAAGTAATTATATTAATAAGTTATTTCTTTCATAAATTACAAAATAAATAGATATAACATGAATACATTCATCTGAAACTTATATCAGGGTATTATATATTGTTTATAAATATGTGTAATTACTTTTTTAATATATTGAAAATAACTAGTTATATTCTAATGGTGAAAGTGATTTTTAATAATCATATTGTAATATAACAATTTTTCTTAGACTTATTTATTTTGTGTAAGATAATGATAAATTGTTTATTCAAAACATTTAAACAAAGTATCAAAAAAACAAATAATTTTTATTAAAAATTAACTTAACATCTCTTATAATATATGATATTTTATGCTCATATAATAATAAAAAATTCGTAAGTATATTTTATAAATACGTAATATGTTATAATTTGTATATCTTAATTAAATTTTTCTCATGCTACTTATTAAAACGAATGTTATTTAAACTGATATATATATATATATATAGAAAGATAGCAAATAAAATTAATATTTGTGAAAGGATATTATATCAGAAAATGGAAAAATTGATTACTAAACATCTAGATAGAAAAATAGATACCAAATAATGATAACCTTGAAAAAATAATAACTAAAAGGAAGTTAAAAATAAGAATATTTACGAAGAATCAGAATCAATATTGTTCTTGAAAAACCTTCATTTGTGAAAAAGATACTTTAAAGTTAATTTCTTTACACGATGAATTGGAGATGACAACCGTGTAATTAGAAAAAAAATTTAATAATGCTTCAGATTATGATGTGAGAAGAAATAGTAGAAAATCAAAATTTTATTCATAAAGGCCCTTCATAATTTTTTTTTTAGCAATAAATAGTTATAATGAACGTACGGTAAAATATTAAAAGAGAAACACGTGCACCTCGTTAATATCCAACAATCTACATGAATAATTATGTATTCTTCTAATGTATGATTCTAATCGCTTATAGACATTTTGGAATCGTGATTAAAGAGTAGCTTGTCTTGGATGCTTTTTAAGAGATATTAAATCATGTGAATATTATGAAAAACACACATATATACACATATATATATACTATATTTGCGAATAACCTGCATTTCTATTAAACAACTAGCAGCATAAATTTTTGAATATACATAAAGCTGATATTAATGTATAATTAAAAATTTTAAAACATAAATTAAAAAATTCATTTAAATGCATAATTTAATCGAATAAATATATTGAATAAATACATTCTTTCATAATTATAGTAATTGTTCTATTGTACAATGTTTTTGAATTATTACAGTTGCTCAATATTCATATTCTTAATTAAAAACTATTAATAAATAATATGTAAATTTATTATTTTAATTTTATGACGTAATAAATTGTATTGATTTTATTAGTATTATATAATATTTTTAACGTATTATAATAATAAACAAATTAAAACGTAAAATTTTCTAATTATATAATAAAACAAATGTATTAAAATAAATATGTCGAATATTATTATTATATTCTTTATATTTAAAAAAAAACACAATTCATAGGTTTAAATTAGAAATTATATTTATTTCGATATGTTTGTTTCTAACAAAAATATATAATCAATTCCTAATAGTCTATAATAGTATAATATTATGTATATTATATTTAAGCAAAAATAATACTTTTAATATGGTGTTATATATTGTTATTTTCTAATAAAAATAAATTCGATAATTTTGAAACAAATAAATAAATTAACTATAACTATATATTATTTATTTTACTACATTATAATTATCTGAAATAAAATTATAATGTAATTGTATCAACTGGAATAAACAAATATATACATTTAAAATTTGATATTTCTTTAAATCATATTTTCCTATAAATTCAATTGAAAGTTTTAATAAATTAATTAAAACAAAATAAAAAAGCGAATAATAATAATAGAAAAAGTAAGATCGATGCAAGAAAGTTATAATTTTCAACTTATATAAATTTTCGATACAGTTAAACGATCTAAAATTTACAATAACAATGTTTTTTATTCAAATTTATTAATTTTAAGAAAACTGCTTTTTGTTACCTTTATCCTACAGCAGCGCATCACGAATGCATCGGTTTCATACGGCATGCAAATAAATCACCATCAAAAGCGACGTATATCGCAGGTGGTCCTAACTATATAACTTGCACAGTATTCTGGTTCCTACATGACGATACTTAGCTTATACGACCAAATATTCGCCGAGTCAAATAATAACGTACCAAAAAGGTGTGCGACGTTCGAGCCTTTATTGTATTTTTATAGCGTCTGCCGTTCGAGGGATTTTACATCCAACTCGCTGTTTCATATGTAGTTTTCAGTCTCAAAGTTGAGGTACCTCATAAATATTCAAAGGGTAGAAAAGAACATGAAGACAGAAAGAGGTAGATGAAAAAGCATAATCAGAAATAGAATAAAAGATACAGAAGCGAAAGGATGGATGACTAACTATATAAATAAAGGTATTATATATTTATGAGTTTATTAAATAATTATAAAATGTATTTGAAAAGAAAAATCACTTTAAATTAATACATTAAAAACGATCATCCAAAATATTCTATTATTTTCAAATTTAATTGTTATAAAACTGATTGAGACAATACATGTTTTATTTAGATCCATATACAAATGTAGATTTACCATACATAATGACATATCTCTAAAACTATATTATTTTAAGTTCATAAATAATTCCAAAAATTAAACAATCTTCTAAGTATAAATTATTATTTTAATGTTACAATCGAAATGATTACTAAAAAATTTTCTTATTTATTCTACATTTAAATTTGTTATTATTTAGTAATGTACATTATTATTTTATTATGTTGAATATATTATTACTTATAAAGTCATATTACAAAATGATAAATCAACAATTTTTGTTATCATTTTTTAATTAAAGTTTTTTTTATTTCGTTTACTAAAATTTATCTAAAAAATTAATATTTTATATATTTGATACTAAAAAAAATATATATTAACGAGACAATAAGATTTAAATGTAATAAAAAATTTATGAAAATAAATTATTAAAGCAACGACTAATATTATTATTATTTAATTATTTATATTAATATAAATAAAATACACACTTTTTTCTTAAAAAATCAGAACAAATACTTTTTATTCAATATATATGAGTTTTAATATACGAAACAGACAGTTAAATTTTTCTAATAATATATCGAAAGGAATCAAATAAAAAAAATAGTTGAGAGACAGAGAAAGCAAGAAAGAGTGACGAAATGAGGCAGAAAAGGGCGCGAAAGAAGAGGATTATACGCTAGAAAGCAAAAGCTCCTGACGGTAGTGTGTTAGAGTGAAATCTCCTAGGTTATTATATAATGAATTATATAACCTTTGAAAACAGTCTCCAAGAAGTATTCTAAGAAACGATACAATAAATGTTTTAATGTGTTACCAATATTGTTTTACATAATCTGTTTTCGCTAATGTTCTTTTGCCAATTCCAAATTGTGCTGAGCATATACTTTGTTTGGACTCTAAAAAGAAGAGAAAGAAAGAAAAAGTAATTGCAGCCTGATTAAACTTAAAAGACTATTTTGTAAGAAAAATCTAAATTATAGGTGCATAAAAATTTACACTGTAAAGACACAGTCTGATAAATCTATTTTTCTTTATTCAATGAAGTACTAAAAAAAGGAGAGCAAAGAAAAAGAGCAAGAAAAAGAAAAGAATAATGATAACTTGATGTAACCTTTATATATATTGATTCTGTAGAATGCTAAATATTATAAATATAAATATATAAATAAATATTATAAATAAGTAACTCTATTGAATTACTGCTTATCTTTCTCAAACAAATTTTCAATAATCGTCAGTTTGATCAAATTAAATTAATCTGTTCTTAAATATGAAAATAGAATTATAGTTTGTGTTTCTGTGTGTGTATGAGAATATGTATTTGCGTATTTTTTTATAAAATTATATTAAGGGCAAAAATTATTTTTTTTATTAAAAAAGAATACATATTTAATTTTATATAAAATTTTCATTAAAATTTACTGTAAAATATAAATTATTTATTTAATTAACATAGTACTGTATTTAATTGATTTCAAAATATTTATGAATAATTTTTAAAAATTCGTACATACTAATATTATAGTAAGATACCATTCGCATCAAGACTTTCCAGTATTGTGTAAAAATTATTTTATAACATTGCGAGTACAAGTACACAAAATATAATTCCTATATTATACATTATACTTTTCATAACTATTTCTTATTATTTATAGTATTATTTATCACTCATGGAATTGAAAAAGAATAAAGATGAGTTTAGTTGAATTTATTTCATGAGAAATAAAATCATAAAATTTTTCCGTTTTTCTTTTTCTTTACAATGTAAATATTAAATAGCAGCAATATATTTAAACATGACTTTTATTTTTGGATATTCTAAATATAATTTCGTCGTTGTCTATATAACATTCATTGTATTATAACCACAGATTATTTATATTTAAAATCATTGAAAGTGGATTATTTTTCTATATTTTATTACATAAAAAATCTTTTTTTCAAATATATATAATTCTGTATAAAGATATACTGATTTAATTATAACAATTTATTTCAATTATTACTATGCGATATCCCATTGATAACTAATCAGAATTTAAGAAAAATAATAGAAGAAATTCTTGGATTTATTTAAAACTATTCTTCGACTGATTTAACAATATAATCATTAAATGCTATTCGATAATTGAATGAAATTATGTAAATTATTTTAAAAAAACTATCTTCAGATAATATATATTTATAATGTTCTTGTAAGCTATAAAATTTTATTCATTACATAAAAGACACTCGACCATATGTGTGCTAATAACACATTTTAGATAAGACAATTAAATGAAATACACAATACTTCTATAACTCAGACAGATTATTAAAGTTAAAAAAATAAAAAGTATACCAATAGATAGACGTAAACGGCTATGTACAAATAATTCCAAGTATCTAAGTAGTCTATCCAGTCTTAAGAAATAACATCAATGAGGATTAATTTCTTATAATTTTCACCTACTTCTTTTATCTGCTTTTTTGCCTTAAGGTCCTATAGAACAAATTTTTCAAATTTACTCGAAGTTTGTATGTAATTCATAAGTAATAGATTATAAAATATTGAAAATTGTGAACAGGATATCTTATATAAACGCTTATACATACATATAAATAACAAATTTATATCAGCCGATTTTATTTCTCTTAAACACTATAATATTGTCATAACGGGTTATGTTAATAACTTGATAATTATAGGCGTTTATGGGCACGCATCAGGTTCCACCGGCTATGCGACTTCGGCGAGCAGTACATAGATGAAATTACGTTACAATTATTCGAGATTTAATAGAAGCAGCCTCCAACTTGTTATTCCGATTATTGAATCTGAGCTTTAATCATTAAGGGTTAGTTTACGAAAGGAGAAGAGTTTGAATTACAACCATTTAAAACCATAAATTTCAGAATACTCAGCGGATTATCACCGTGATATCAATGATCGCAGGACAATGTGTCTTCCATGTTATTATTTACAATCGCATTTTATATTCATTGAATTTTTAGGCATACTTTATTTTTTTTAATATTTTCGTAATTAATTTATTAAAACAGACAATTTGAAATAGATTATTTAAAATATTCTACATAAAAAAATTAATATTCTTTATTTTCATCTATGTTAAACTAATTACAATCGCTTTATTGGTTTTCATAATATTATAATATTTTAAAATACTAGATATTTTAATTAATAAAGTTTATACAGGGATAATTTCTAAAAAGTTGAATTCTAAATACGTTTCTTTAAATAAAATAAATAAATATAATAGAAGTATGTAAATTATAATATTACTTTAAAATTTGATTCTAACAAACTGTTTACATTGAAAATAGCAATTGTACTTCTTTTATTGTTATACTATATAATTATATTTATGGTACATATCATACTTTTATATATAAATTTTGAACAGCAATTAAAAATCATAATTATTTTAATAGCTATCATTAATATAATTTAAATTAAAAGCATTTATTTTGAAATAATACTTTCGTAATTGGTTCTAGGAAAATAAATTTCTGTATTCATCTAAATTACATTCTTGTATTTGAATTATAATATAAATTTAATTTAAACACTTTCATTAATCAAATATTAAACTGTTATTATACAAATTAAAAATACAACGATACATTTAATAACTATTACTATTGAGTTTTTCCTTTCAAATTACCTCTAAAATCTCTAAAAAAATATACAGTGAAAAAAAAATATAAAAATTATACAGTAGATGCAAATATTCTTTAAATCTCACGTAATATTTATCATGGATAATACATTCAAGTTTTTCATTCATTCTTAACAGATTACTGACGTCATGCATATTTTTGTAAAAGATAAGATTCCATAATATTGTAGAAGTCTTTTAGGCAGGGTATCCAAAATTTTTACAATTTGCGCAGTATAAATTTTTAATATCAATTTGTCTCTTTATTAATTTTAGATTTTCCAGGTTTATGCTGGTGAATACATTTTACACATTTGTAATTTATTTATGTTATTAATTTCTTCTTTTTGATTTTTAATAATATATTCGTAATAGGATGTATTTGTTTTTGTGCTTGAATCATTTCTATTTTTAGATTATTATTATTTAATGATTTTCTTTTTAGTATTTTTTTTATTTTACCTCTATTTTATTGGTATCTTGTTTCATTTTATTAGATTTGTTTGAAAATTGTAAATTTATACCTTTTCTCTTTTGTAATAATCTTTTATGTTACGTTTCAATTGTTGCTTATATCGTGATTTGTGTTTCATTCTTATTTAGTTAAATTATATTAATAATTATATTAATTACTTTTTTTAAACGATATATTATTAATTTCTATTACTGTCGCACTTTGATAATTCAGATTTTTTTTATTTATTTATAAATTATAGTTTTTTAATATTAGGTATTACTTTAGACAAAATTATTTATTAATACACTATTCAGTTTTTCATTTGTGATAATTTTGAATGTTATTTTTTTGTGTACTGGGTGAACTACTGATGCAGTTAACGGTATTGAGATCGTGCTTCATTACGAAACAAGCCCCGACGTGGTAAATTCCTAGCCAGATGTATCAGTTTGAAGCTTACTTTAGTGGAAGCAACCCTTTTCTAAATTACTGCGCGCTTTAATTTGATCAATTTAATTGATTGAAACTAAAAAGCGAATCAAAGTATAGCAGTATACAGTTATCTAATGAACTCTCTATCCAAAGTAAGCATGTATTTTAACGTTGTAAAATTAATTAGTAAATCGTTATGTATTAATATCGAACTTGTAATATCACGTTACAGTAAGCATTGCCATATTTTGATGAAAAGGGAAGAGTAAAAGAGAGATTCATTTTACTTAGTTTTAATCGAGGCCACTTGTAAATGCTTCGATAGAGCACTCCATCGACTACCGGTACATCGTGAGCTCGTGCACGTTCACCTTCTCATCATTCTTCTCACTCTTGTCCAAGTCTCTAACGGTGCCCTCGCGTACTCGACAAATCATTTAGGAACTACAGCAACAGTAGCTATGGTGCATAAAACGAATTATTTTGCATGTTTAAGGCCAGTTTGAGATCGAGAGTCTGTATAGAGATTTAATATTACTAGCATCCATAATGCTTTAATTCTCTTTCTCTTCCTTAGAAATTCGCAACTACAAATCCATCTAATTTTTGTAAATGTGGCTTACTTTGTTGATAAGATATTTGATTTATATTTTTGTAAATGTATTTATAATTGATCAAAAATGAAATTGACAAGACTATATAATTTTAGAAATTAAAAAGAAACAAATTCAGAAATTTTTTTTAAATATCAGAAAACTTGTCATCATCTCCTTTTTTTTACTCTCTCTGTATTTTTATGTATATATAAATAGGGTTCAGATGATTGCCCATTATGAATATCTATTATGATTTTACAAGAGAGGTTTCATTAGTACTAAAAATTTTTTTTTAATATTTAATGTTTTGTAGCTTTTTGCAAATGGTTCATCCAAAAAGAGAGAACTAGATGTACATGTTTCGACTAATGAATGGTTTTGTACATTATGTGCAAGATATAATTATCGTATAAACTCGTAATTAATGATAAAGCTTAGTTTTATTATGTTGTTAATGTTATTTTTATTATTATAATACATTAATTATATTTAGAAATACAAAAATATAATACTTTATTCTAGTTTATTTATGATTATTGTTTTTAATTATTTTTCCTATATTTTATACATTTCAGCAACATGGATTTCTTTAGTGTTCCATTTTAATTTCTATTAAAAGTTTTTAATGCACTTATTTGTTAGCAAATATTCTTATTTACCATTTTTTTACATAAATATATCCGAACTACTTTTATTTTTTTAATGTATAATACAGTTTACTAAAATATTCCCGCGTAAACTTGAACAATATATTATTTTTAATTTAACTTCTTATATCTGTCTAAATATATCATTGTAAGTTATTTTTAAAAGTTACTACAAAACTGTTGAAGACAAAAATATATAAATAAACACATATAATTTATTTGTTTTCTAAACAGAAGCATTCTAAAGATATTAAATAAATATATTTAGGTAATATTTTTAGGATAATAAAAGAATCGATATAATACATCTATAGATACTTATTTGTAATATGAAGTATAAATATTCATGTAAATTTTATTTCTAAATGAACTTAATATACTGTTTGTCAAAAAAATAATATATTCTCATCTACGCATTGTTTTTTTTTTACTTGATTATCTTAATTTTTAACATATATGTACATTACATACTTTACACTATGTATATAATTCCTATAATGAAAATAATATATTTTAGTAAACTTTATTAGAAAATAGAATACATTAATATTCATAAAATTTAATACGAATAGACATTGGAAGAAAAGTAATTAATAATATATTTCTTCGAGTAAATAGCTTTGGAGATCTCAAATGATTAAAAGCGTGAAAGTCGCAAAAGTTCGCAGACGAGAATGGCCAATGATGCATGAAAATAGTTCTCAAGATAAATCAGAGACAACGACATTTGGAGGAGAGTAAGAAGCTAAATGTCACGCACCACAAAGCTTACCGTCAGCTCACATTCCAACATCGCGAATGTTATCAAGTGGTACAATGAGAAAAAAGGAGAATGAAACGTCACTTTCATTTTAAGAACTAAAATTCGCTTGATGAATTCTAATAATGTAAAATTCGAAACTTTTGATAATGTTCACAGTAGGGAGAGTCGGCAGGAATAGTGTTTGAATGTCGCGATGCCAAGTGAGTCAATGTTTGTTGAAAGGCGCAAGTCTATTCCTTCGGTTACAAACATATATGAATTTTTTTGTGAAAATGAAAATGTATCATTAATTTTTGGAAAATATATAAAATGTAAAAATATGTTTGGTAATCAAAATTTCTTTTATTTCAATTACGTTAGTAACTCAATATATATATATATATATATATATATATTCTTAGATAAAATACAACTTCAATCTAAAAACACAAAGATATTAATTTACAGTGTAAGTGATCGTTAAATTATATATGACAGTTTTGATAAAACGAAATTTTAAACTATTTTAATACTTTATTTATTATTAAAACCTCTAAATATAAAAAACTAATTAAAAATTCCATCAATTAAAAGCGTAAATTAACCATTTGCTATTTTCATAAATATTAAGTAGTTCAATTACTGTCGGTATTTGAATGTTGAATGATTTTATTCTGGCGACTGATGGTGAACAAATTGTTTAGTAGAAAAATAATCATAACGGATCACACATTTTTATTACTAGCGATTTTAATTAATTAAGCAACTAACAAATAGCAGCAGTAACGACAAAGAAAAAAAAGTGCTGAGGCGATTACTCGTAACATGTTCGATTTATCTGTACCTGTAACTACAATTGGATAAAATTCAAATGAATTTTTAATTCAAAATATTACATTAAATTCAAAGTACAATACTCTTTAACGCTTTTAATAGAATAATACATGATTTTATTTCTCTTTTAGTTCTCTAAGAAATTAATTTAACATGAAGGAATTTTTTTAATATAAAAGTAGACGAAAATATTATTGATGTTATTAGTATATCATAATATAAATTTGTCACTTACGTATTTTTTCTAAACTCTTATTATATTTGATATTATGCAACGAAATAATAAAAGATATAAAAATTAATTAATGTAGAATTAATCATTAGAACTAATCAAATGTAAATTTCTAATACATCTATGTACTCGAGCACTTGCAGGAAAACGTTCGAATTTTGAAATTTAAATTCTAAAAAGTTTAGATAGATATAATTAAGGTAAAGTAACTTGTTAAAAGTATGATTCCATTTTTAGTCCTTGAAATTTCAAGTCAATTTTCAAAATTATGAATCCTCGTATTTTATTACAAATTCTTATCATTTAATCTTAAATCCTATTTTCAACACTATTTATATTATATTCGTTTAGAATTTCCATAGTTATTGATATCGAAGTTACTAAGTTAACTATTAATGTTCCTCAATAAACCATAATGAATAAGAATACTTGATCAAGTTTCCTATTTAACTTTAATATTTCATAACTTTTGAAATCTCAAATTAAAATGAATATAATTATACTGTTTTAGAAAAGCATTGATATCGCATAGAAAAATTTATAATAAAAAATTAATTGATTCTTAAATTACATTAAATATGAATTCTAATTTTTATATTACTTGAATTCTAAAAAACACACATTTGTTAGAATAAATTTAAAATTTTTACTTTAATTTATTTAAATTAATTTATAAAACTATGTAAATTAATTCAAAGAATATTAAGAGGTTTGTATAAATGAGCAAGTATACTTTGTAAAGAGCTCGTGAACGAATGGAAAGAATGATCGAAAATTTATTATACTCTAAGTGCCACTAGTATTGAAAAATTGACAAATATGGAAGGGTATTCGATCACACATGTGACAGCAAAAAGTTCTGGAATATCCTTAGCCATATGTATAGATTATAAGACAATGCATATGCCGTTTTCGTAAGAAGACGTATAGTCGGCTGCTCTTGAAATGTACATAAAATGCGCAGAATGATACACGTCGACTTGAACCTTAAACGATGCCGATTCGTGGTGATCATTAATAGAATTAAGTCATTTATGCGAGAACTAATTTCGCGAAGAATATCTCTGAACATCCTTCGCTTTATAAATTAAGCAGTGAGTATTGTATACTGTACACTTACCGATAGTTATAATTTACTTTTACAATCATAATATACTATTAAACTGCAACCATTAAAATCTATTTTATATAAAATTAATATATTATATAAAAAAATAATATTATTTTAAAAACTTTGAAAAAAGTTATTTTAAAAAAAATATTATTTTAGAATTTAAAAAACTGACTATTATTTTTACTATCCAATTTCTCCGGTTAATTCACTTATTAAAATTAATTATGTTAATATTTTGAATAATTTATGAATTTATATTTAATTTTTTTCGTATATTCTTATTTAAAAAAAAATTTAATAAAAGTTTTATTAACAACTGCAAACAAACAAATTAAATTACACATATAGTTTATAAGGAGAGAGAGGTATGATTTTAATTCATTTTTATTTATCTATGTAACTAGTTACAATTATTTCTTCGAAAATAAAGTTATTACTATTGAAAAATAATAAAATTAAATATGAAATCAATTTTTATAAAAAAATAATGTCAATCGTTCATTTTATTAATTTTTAGTTCACTCCATATCAATGAAAAGAAATTAAGTTTTTTTATATTATATGAGAACTATAATCAATAAGTCACTTTTTATTCAGATTTGAACATTTTTAAATTAAAGTACTCACAAAATAAATAAAAGAAAAAGTTGAAATCAAACATCAAAATACATTGTTATCATCATTATCACATATTTACAATTTATTCCAATCGAGAAAAAAGTTTTTATCCCTTGTAATGAATTTATAAAAGTTGTAAGGAATTTTTTGTCATTGTAGACTAATGGAATTTTTTAGGTTATGAAAATAAGATGATCAGTACTAGTGACCATTAGCCTAAATTATGGGAGATGAGTGAAGATTACTTGGAAAGAAGTTGATTAACTCAAAACAGACATAAACTTCGAAAATGTGCCCTCAAACGGATGTCGGCGACGTTAAAAGAAGCACTCATAAGATCACTCCGAGAATTACTTTTTGTCAAAAGTGGTTGAAAAACTTCATCGTAAACGCCCAGGTTCAATGTACCCGAAAAAAATAAAAGAAATTGTCATTAGTTACATTAGAATAGCGTATGTAATTTATAAGTTTACAAGATTCTGATTTCAAAATTTGAAGGCTTTCCATTTTTCGGAATTTTAATTAGTTAAGATTTAATTTTATACATATTTAACCTTATATGAAATAAATTATATATGTTTTAAATTAAGTTTATATATCATTTTTAACAGTTCTTCATACATATTTAAACTATTATTTTAAATTTAATAGTTTTAAAAATAATATTTCAAATTATTATTAATTATAACTGATATATAGTTTTAAAATATTAAAAGTTTGATTTTTCAATAATGCAATGGCTTATTTTAAATAACAATTTTTCTTTGAAATAAAATTTTTTGAAATACTAAAAATTTAATACTGTAAAATCTAATAAAAGGATATGTTAAAATTTGTTTGTTATCAGATTATTTTTATTAAATATGTAACGAAGTTCAATTCATTATGTATATAAATTATATTCATGTACTTGTCAATCGATTATTTTTCTGCTAATATCAGATCAGAGAAACAGATTATCTATTCTTAATATTAAATACATATTTTAGTTATTGATTATTACTAAAATAATATTATATAAATATAAATTGTAATTAATAAATTTAATATTTTAATTATTGATATTTGATATATAAAATTTATATTTACTTTTAAAGTTCAAAATAAATTTCATAATTTTGTAATGTTTTTGTACTTAATTATGTTTCTCATATAATATATTTTTAATAAGAACTCTTAAAAATCATTTCTCTTAAAAATATAGAATATGTAGACATTTTAAATTTATGACACTTAAGGAATAAAATAATTTCAATAAGTGAAGGTTTGAAGAAATGTTATAATATACGACTCTATTACATAGTACTTTTTGTTTATGAATCTATAAAAATTATATAAATTATTATAAAATAAAAATAGTACATGAAATATAAATTTATTTCTATCGAAAATAGACTAAGTGATAAGCATTAGTTTTATATCTTTGCTATCATAGCATCAAATATTTTTATTAAATCATGGTATTTAATTTTTATTTTTTACAGAATTTTAAATTTATTAAATTTTTGACTTAAAAATATTATATTAGAATGGTATATTTTTAAATAAAAATATTTCAACTTTTATACGTATCTCAGATGCTTCAATTCTTCTATTTTTAAAAAACTCAGCTGATATAATGAAAATTTTTAGAGATATAATATTTTTTAATTTTAATAAGGTTTGATAAACTATTTTTTAAAATAATAATATTGTTACTTTAAAAAAAAATCTTACGATTTGCAAAAATTAATTAAATAATTTTTTTTTATATAATTTTGTATTTAAAATTCAATACATTATATAAGTAAATCGTGATATTATCTTTGTATTAACCAGAAATTTACTGTGACGCGGAGCCGCATGATAGTGGTGAGCAATGAATCGACGATGCACGTACATAAAATGCGGTTTTAATGCACTGTTGAGGGGAATGCATTAATAGAGATAAACTTCTTATTTATTAACAACTATTATTCGATTCTTCACTCGCAATGAGTAAGATGCGGTCTTACGTGCCTTCGTTATATTATTATATAATAATATAACAAATGACATTACGCGCGTGATAAACTTAGCCTTTGATGACTTGTATTTTATAATATAAGCAGGAAAATTATTTTTAACACATCGTCAGTTATACTGATTTTCTTGATATTTTGAACAGTTTCTTATTTAATGAAGATTTATTATCATATACATTTAAGAAGTGCTTTGAAATATTCATAAATAGAAAATTTTCTATTAAGAGTAATTTAGGTTTTAAGTAACATTACAAGACGTTATACATTAAATTTATTATATAATTTTCTTATGAGAATTACGTAATTTGTATCTAATATTTTATATATACTTAAATGATAGTAAATGATAATATTAAAAATATTAACATTTTAAAATATGAATGTGAAGTAATAAATTGAAAAATTTATTTTGAATTAATTTTAATTTAAACATTATATTACGTGAATAAATGTATATAATCATTTACATAAAAAAATGTATAATTACTGAAAATATAAAATTTGTGATTTCAACTAAAAATATTTTATTTTAATACACAATGTAAGATGTAAGCTTTAAAAATATATAAATTATAAAATTCTGTTAGGTAAATAAATAAATATGAAAAAGCTATTAAAATTAATAATCTTGCCTTTGGATTATATTAACACTAGAATTTATGCTTTCTTTACTTATTATTTTTTTAAATATATGACAGTTTAAATATTTTTTATATTCACGTTTGCTTTTAATCTTTTAATTTAAAAACTATTCAAATATTAAACTTATAATTCTTGACATCAAGTTTAGCATTTTTAATCAAATTTTATCTTAATAAATATAAAGAAAACATGGAAATTTTTTTTTTAATAATACATTTTTTATTAGTTATAGCTTATTATAACAGATAATTGATATTTTATCTGACTTTATTTGATATCAAATATGACAATTTAATAACAATATTAATAACGTTTTATATTAACTGTTGGATAATAAATCATATTTTTAAAATTAGGAGTTTCTATTAATTCTAAACATATATTATCATAATATTTTGAATACGAGTTTCAAGTGAAATAATTCTTAATATCTAATTTATATTATGTAGTATATATTTATTAATTTTTAATTTAAAAATATAAACAACTTCTTTTTTAATTCTTCTTTTATTAATTAAGCATGAATTAGTAAATATAATGGCAATGCTAATTAATCTCTCAATCGCAAGTGTACAATAATCTTATTTTTTCTTCTTTTACTTCATTTATTTATTTAGGTCGTAAATTTACATTTAATAAGGTATGTGTTTATTTGAGAAATTCTTAAAACGTAATTAAAAATATAAATAAAGATAAAGTTTTTATTTGTTTTTTATGATATTTCTATATTTTATGAGACTATAATTAGATTCTTAGGTAAAGTCAGGGAAAGAACTTGAAAAAAACAAGCTCATTTACTAAAATTTTACAATACTAACCCTTTCTTCTAATGTCCATCAATATCATTCTGGATCAAATCAATGGTTATCTTAGTCATATTCAGTCCTAAAATTTGCGAAGTCATAAAATTCAAGGAATCCTTTTTGCACATTTGAACGATCGATACCATCTGTGCTAAGGAGAGAAAGATATAGGTAAAGGGCTTTTCTGTTGATTTTTCGGTCAACCGAATATGCTATAATCTTTCAAAAAGCTTACTAAGCCGAAGCAAAAAAAGAAATCAACACCAGTTTTACCAACTATCAAGCTGCGAATTGTGAAAGGACATGGAAAAAGACAATATTGAATTTTTTAGTGAAACCCCAATAGTTTGGCTGCCTATGTTACTCTTGATACACTTTTTGGAATATAACGAGACAAGATAATACTTATAAATATTTTCTATCTCTAGCTAATCATTTTTCGTACGTAAACTTTGCTCTTGGCTAATATATAACAAACTGCCAGAACTAGACCATAGATATATAAGTTAACATAACTAGGAGTGGTTTAATGGTAATGAAGATTGAAGTAACGAATAATTAGTAGAGATTTAGTAAAAATTATTCATAACATAAAAATAGAATTATACATGACGTAAAATAAATATATAAACACTGAATTATAAATTTAAAGGATTAATATATTATTGAATCTTGAGTCTTGAGTTTTTATTTATGTTATTGAGATAATATAAATAAATAATTTTATATGTATAATTACTTTAACTATTTTGATTAACAAAATATAATTTTAGAGAATTATGAATTATTAACAGTATGTACAATTACGTTAGCTATCGATAAAAATATTTTGAAGAAAATTACGATAAAGCAGCACATCTGAAGATTTTTCAATATAATTATTGATATTAATGTATTTCTTTCTCGAAGTCCTTATATTATTACTGTACTGTGACAATTTTTTCCTGCATCATGTACATCTTGATATATATATATGATTTATGATAATTTTTCAATTATTATAAAAAAATTCATTAATGACTAAAATTTCTTAATATATAATATTTTATAAAAATAGTATAAAAATATATGTTGAAATAAAAATATATTCGAAAAACATTTAAATAAATGTTTTAAATAAAGAATTTGGCAAATTATTTCAGTTTTTCTTTTTTTACAATTATAAAATATAAAAGGTTTAATTTATAGACATATAAATGAATACCGTGTTAAAATTATTTTTAATAAAAGTTAGACAGAGATTTACGTATTTTATTTTTATGTACATTCTAAGAAATTCATTAATTTAACATAAGGTAAAGAATTAAAACAGTTTTAAGGTGGCCAGTTTTTTAATTATTTACTGTATATAATAATAAAAAAATAACTTCAAATAATTTAAAAAGGTTAAATAAAGTATAAAGTATAAAAAAAATTTAATCTATCTTCAGTTTAATTACAAATTCATACTGTATACGACTAACTTATAAGTGCTCTTATAAATGAAATGTTAATACTTAGCTGTTAAATTTGATTTATTAAGATTTATTTCTATACTTCGAATTGAAATTAAATATTTATTTATTAATAATGAAATGAAAGTTATATTCTATTTGTGAAAAAATTATGATTGTGATATTTTTTTTTAAAATACAAATAATAGTTTAAGCAAGTTACTTAAAATTCGCCACGACTTTTATCTTTTATTTTCTATGAAGAAAGATAAAGTGCTTTATTAAGAATATTTATCTATTTCATTAAATTTTAAAGTTGTTATTAAAAAGAAAATACTATTTTTTCAGTATCGTATAATTTAAAGTTACATAAAAAAATATATTTGTTTACATCTAGAAATGTAAACATTAAAAAAAGTGTGGAACAGTGTGTTATTTTTTTTTAAATCTAAGAATTTATTGAAAAATTTATTAAATGTACATTAGTTTTTAGTTAAAATTTATATTTATGTTAAAATATTGATATAATTTTTTTTTCGGATAATTTTCACAATTGTATGGGCAAATTCTCAATTTTCGAATAACTTAATTCCAGATTGACAAATCTGTTTACAAGAGAGCCGCAAAGAGCTCATCCACGACCACTAATATGTCGAGACTAGCGCACGTGTCCTCTGAATATTAAACCATGTTAACACGACTGCTCGAATGTTGACGTTCACTCATCGATATAATCATGGACTCAACTCTTCCTTCCAAGTTGACACAAAGTTAATGGTAATATTTCAAATTTTGAATTTTGGTGAGTTGAACCAAAAACCTTTGTTCTCTATAGCTTTTTTCAAAAATGTTGCACAAGTACCTGACTTAAGTTTTTCATTCTTCTCTACAAGCAATAAGCGATTGGATTTACCGTTAATCGCAAAAATTCGAAATTTTTTTATATGTATGACATGTATAGTCTTTTATAATGAAGATTTTGCTTATACTAAAGAAATTGATGATATTTAACTGTCAGAAAACACTAATTAAAATAATTTATTGGTAATATTTTTGTAATTTAAAAAAACTTATTAACTTATTAATTTATTAATTTTAAAAAAATTTATAAATAGTATCCATTTTTTATTTTTTATAAATACACTATATATATATTATGTACATATTTCAAATTAATTATTTTAAAATTAAAAAATAATGATCTTGATTAGATATTCTATAAAAGAACATTGATAATAACATAATCCATACTTTTAAATTATTCTTATCCTAATATTTTTTTCCAAAAATATTTTGAAATCAAATGTATGATCACAACTTTTAAATCAAATATCTATAAATTTACTCGATGTCGTTAGATTGGATTTACAGTTTTAATATCAACAAACTTCTCTGTAACCATACCAAACTACATAAGTTTGTTAACCTTTTTACCATACATTTCCTACTTAAACATTTAATTTTTAAATTATATGGAAATCAAATACATGTCTGATATGTTCATTGTTTAATGTATAAATATTTGATATTCTAAAATGTATTTGCTCTCGATACACCTACATTAATATTTATCTACGTTATGCGAAGTGTTCCACCTTCAATGTATTCATTAAATTACTTATAAAGTTATCACCATTATTTTTATCCTACTTGTCACCATTTAATCAATTCTTATATATAATTTTCTTAATTTCTTTCAAATTTTTATTGTAATATAAATAACTCGGTGTTAAATTTTTCATGTAACCAAGATTAATCTTAAAAAATGTGTAATATACCCACCAAGCTTTCTAATTTAACTTTTGGCGCAGCTTGTAGAACTTCAATCATAAAACTTTATGAAACGTTTTTTCGTTAAAATATTACGAGATCAAAGTTAAAAGAAGCTCGAAGAAGAAAAAAATGAACATAAAATATAAAAGCTAAAGATAAAGAATGAATGCAGAAGAACATCTAGAGAAAAATATTAAGAATTCAACTTTAACTGTTCTCACGTAGTGTCATACAACCGTCAATTATTTTAAAATATTTTCTTTGTAAATCAAAAGCTGCGTAAAGATTAATAAGAAAAAAAAATTAATTTTTTAAACTTGAAATTTCAATGTTGTTTTATGTTTAATTTTTTCAAAGAAGAAGGAATTTAATTAAATTTTCAAGGGTAATTATCATAAAAAATTAGGCAATTGAACTCTAATAATTAAAGCACTGATATTCAAACTTAAATGAATAAAATATTAAAAGTAGAATGTATTTTTCCTTTTAATTTCAATTACTTACTTTATATTTCATAAATCCGTTCTTTACATTAACTTTATACGTATACATTAATCATTTATTTTATCTTCGGAATATTTATATAGGTTATTTTAATAAAAAGTAAGTAAATAACTGTTGAACATAATACGTCTTCTTTGAAATTATTATATACTATTAAATAATGCTTTATACTCACTCATATTATAATAAATATTTCAATATTTTTAATCTAATTCAAATTTCGTTTTTTGGTATAATAATTTATAAATTATTGAATAAAGAGTTTTGCTGTAATTAAAATTATGATTACTGTTATCGATACACAAAATATGACTTAATTATGATTTTAAATTTTTCAATATAAAATTAAAAAATTTTTTTTTGAAAAAAAAAAACAAATATGTTTGTAATGTACACATCATATATCTCTTAATTTATGCGACTCTATTGCACCCCACAATATTTGAATAAACGTCTTATTTTGAGAACAGAAAATAAAGAGCAGAAGTAGACATCTAGCACAGACCATACTAAGTCTCAGTCACAAATGTTACTATTTGAATACCAAGTCACTGTATCTATAATATAAAAACTATATTAATAAATAAATTACTATTATTAAATCATATAAAAAACGTGTAACTCATTTGTCTAACATCAAACCTTTATATCTTTGTATGTTAAGCATATAATTTTATTTAAAAGTTTGATATATACAATTTATTTCCATGACTTAAAAATATTTTAGGATATTATAAACTAACAGTATGAATTATCGAATAACAAATATATATACATTACTTATTCTTAAAAATATGTAATTAATCTAATCGTTAAATAGATATAATGTTTTGTTAAATATTAAGAATTACAACTTTTTATTGTAAAAAGTTTTAAAATTCTTCATATGAACATTTATTTAAATTAGATTAATTATATTTTGAAAATTTTATAAGTATTTGAAAAAAATTATGTATGAATTGAGTTACAGGTGTATTAAACTTTATCAAAGTTTTATGATACGTACTGCTTTCAGCTGTACCATCTATGTGCCAATGACAGATCTAATATATATTATCTTACGTACACTGAAAATTATAAATACTTCTCATAAATAAAAAGAAAACAAATATAAATTTTAAAATTAAGAAAAACCCGGTTGATGACAATTGATTTTATATTCTTTAGAATAAGTGCATTTAACTAAAAAATGATCGTATTGAATGCAATTACCAAAGATCTATATGAATAAAGATAAAGAAAAGATAAAAACTTAAATAAAACAAATATTAAATATTAATATTATTTTATACAGAATAATTTACTGAGGCAATGTCCTGTGAATTTAATGTATTTTTAATTATTTAATGACTGATATTAGGCACATATTTATAACAAAAGTTTATCCTGATTTATAAATAAACTAAATAATATTAATAATTGATTAATAAACTAAAATCAATAGTGATATACTCATTCAACAATTAAGAATTTTAGTCTAATAAATTGTACAAAGTTCAGTCATGACTTGTATTTAATACTTTATATAAAAAATGCACGTGCATTTATAAAATATCTAAAATATTTAATAAGCTCAGTTCTTTCTATATGAAACATAATTGAGTTTTGATATTCTTCAAGCTTTCATTAGAGAATGAAACCTTATCAATTTCTTTGAATATTTTAACTGGGTCTGTTAGTACAAATACCGTTACATACGTAACTGCAGATTCTTGACTCGTAAATAACATCAATTGCTTCTATCTTCCTATTTCTATCAAGAAAAAGAAATCTCTTGATAAAAAAAATGTATAGAACCTTCAAAGTAATAAATAGAAAAAATATCGAAAATCTGAAAAAAATGAAATTTTAAAGCCTCAGATTAATAGCAATAAATTTGCAAAAAGAAAACCCTAAAAGAAACTGACAAATGATAAATTTTTTTATTATATATATTTTATTATAGATTTCTCTCAAAGATTTTTTTTATTTTTAAATTTTAATTTGCACTTTATATTCTCTTTGTAACATATACGTCGCATAAATTATTTTTTAATATAAAGAAAAGTGAATTTTATGGTTAGTCTCTAATAATTGAACATTTATTAGTTTGTGCAAGTTGACTTTGTAAATATATTCATTGAATGTATTATAGTTCACTGATAAAATGAATTGTTTGGATTTTATACTTTTAAATATTTAATGATGTTCAAATTTATTCTATCTATAAAGCTTTAGTAAATGTTCATAAGTTCTTAAAAACGTTTTACTTTTTTATAATGACCAGAAATAATAACGAATACAGTTTCTTTTTATTTAAATATTTTAAGGAGCATATTATTTATTTTATTGGTATACATATATAATTAGAGTTACTTGAATTTAATAAACTATATAACAAAATTTATTTTCATTTTTAGCTTAGGAATAGTAAATATTTTAAAACGAAGCATCAATTTAAAATATTAAAAAATCTATCGGTTTATACTTGTTACAAATATAATTTATATATTATACGTACCTTTCTAAAATAAATAATAATATTTTTAGAGTAAACAATATAAAAATCTATCAAGATGATACATATAAACAAAATTAAATATATTAAAAAAATAAAAGGTATTTTAAGATAAAATTTTATAATGAAATGATCTTCAATAATTAAATCAATTCATTATAAAGAAATATAAATTAAAGGATTTTAGTAAAAAATATAAATATTTTTTAATGATGGATTAATATATGGATTTTTATATATATTGGTCTAATTTTATCAAGTATTGCAAATTTTTCGATTGAGTATGTTGAAGTCAATATTTCAATGATTAGACATACCTTTATTAACATTTTTTAAATAAAAATTTCTCTAGAAAATAGTTAAAAATAAGATAAGTAATAGTGTAAAAAATACAAAGAAATTTAAAAATATGAATTTATCACATGCACCTAGATATAATTTTGATAAAAAATAATTGGTTTTTAAAAAATTGTTCATTGATTTATAACAAAATTAAATATACAGCCTAGTCTTGATATAGTAGCCAATATCAAGTTGGAAAATAATATAATAAATATATACTAAAGTTTTTTACTGTATTAAAAAATATTTTAAAAACTTAATACAATTATTCAAGTAAACATTTATATTTTTAATGTTGTATAAATTATGCTTCATCTATAAAAATCTGTCACATTTAGAAATTTAACAAATACTTAAAAATAAAATAAAGAAATTCTTCAAGTCATTGTTTAGTTCATCCATTTACCTTCAATGTAAAAAAATAATCAAATACTCTAAAAATAGTATAAAGAAAATTCTACATCTATAAAGTAATAAAAAAATAATCAAAATATTTTGAAAGTGTGTAAAATTGAATAGACCTTTAAATTGAGTTTTATTAGAGGGTGAAGAAAATGTTAAAAATTTAAGTGTAAGTTTGTCCTAATTAAAAGTAAAATAAAGCGTAAAAATACAGTTTCTTTTTGAAAATTTTCGAGCATTGTACCAATATCCTGTTGGCAGAATCTTTGATTTCTTACTAAACGAACAAAGCTGACGAAAAACGAGTTAACGATTTCGCCATCACGGAGGAATTTATTTTGCTATCGAACAGCATTAGCGTTCAAGTCTAATTTTCTCATTTCACTATCACGAGCCTACGCTCGATTAAGACTCGGCATCTCTTCCTTGAACTCGATTATTTAATCTCGACTCGTTCGACTTCTACGTATTATTTATACGTGAACGCATGTTTATATCGGATAAGTTAAGAACGCACCTTCTCATTTTTTCGCAAGCCCTCTAAACATCTTTATGAACTACGAGAGTTACTTGACATAAAAAATACATGAATGTTGTTTTCCATTTCTTCTTCAAATATACATTCATATACATAAATTTAAAAATAAATTGAATGTATAGTTTTTATACTACCCATTTTCTGTATATAAATAAAATTACAAAAATGCTATAAAAAAAATTTTTTCCCGTAACAAATTATCAAACATAAAAAAAGCTTTAATTAAAAAACATAAAATGAATATTCTATAAGACTGCAATCGCTGTATATAACAGCATATTAGTCATAAGTAATTATTATAAGTAAAATCATTATTTATTATGATAAATAAAAACATATTGTGTGAATAATATATTTACTGAGTCTAAATAAACATTAATAAAAAAAAAACAAAAAACGTGCATGAATGTTATGTAATTGCTAATGAGTATTCAGGTTTTAGTAATTTTATCGATACCAACCTTAATTTTACATGATTGTTGACTTTATTATTATTTTTTTCTCTCAAAACAGTATATGATACGTATCTACTAATTTATAAATAACTAAATAAAACATATTAATATCATATTTTTAATTTTACATTAGATTTATTTGATATTTGCATGCATATAGTCAAAATTCAACATTAATTTAAATTAGAAAATAAAAAAATTTTAATCTTTTATAATTTCAATATTAATTATTTATTAATATACTTTAATATCCCATTTCAACTGTATGAAATATATGAAAAAATATAATAAATTAAATAAAATCTAAACTTAATTTTAATTTATAATTAAGTATAATTTTAATAAATAGTTTTTTACTATAGAGATTGATTTCAAATCCATTCATTTTCAACGAATTATCAATTCAAAATGAACTCATATCAAAAGTCTCATTTAAATGTTAAAAAGAATAATAAATAAACATTTATAAACGCATAATCTTTAAGCTATATTATATGTAATGTATATAATCACATAGTTCTTGTAATATACATGTGAAGCCAATTTTTTATCATCATGTTAGTACCGTCACTATAATAAAGTTGAATCAAGATTCATCTTACCAATATCTCTTAACCTTAGAAAAAGACTTCACTCTTTCTCTGATTTTCTTTTTCTTTTTGTCAAAATAACAGGATTCGATTGAGTAACATTTCGGTGAATCATTGGTTCAACAAGTAATATAATACAAAACAAATACAGTGCAATCTATATAAATAATTTAACTTGTACATATTTTTATGTTTAATGTATTTACTTATTCTATGACGTTAATAAAATAACTAAAAACTACAATATTTTTAAAAACTATAATAATAAAAATTATATAATATAATATAAAACATTATATAATATAATATAAAAAAATTAACTGTTATAAAAAGTCTTATAAACGTATTATAATTATTAACTAATTATGATGATTCACTTTAATTTGAGAAATATTGGTACTTCAGAATATAATATTGAGTTTTAATTACTAATGATATAGTTAAATCATTTATAAGCATATATAAAATATATAATTTATTTCATATCATAATTGAATCAGCTTAGAAAATTTAATATGAGATAGGATTAATTTATTTATGAAATAATATTTATTTAAACATTCATTAATTAAAAATTGATTATTATTTATATTATTATTGAGTCTTATTATTCATACTTTTTGTAATTTATCTATTTGTATTATTACATAACGTATACTAAAAAATGTCTAAAAACCTTGACAATCTTGAAAATCTTTTCAATATTCTACGTAACTTTTATAAAATTATAATAAGTATACTTAAAAATATAAATATTTTATATATTTTTAAGACTTTATATTCATTAAAAGAATGATAATACTTACTTTTATATTGATACTAAAATAACGTTCTTTTATATTAAAATTATAATTTTTGTAGATTAAAATATTATATAATTATTAAACTGATGTATCATGTTATATTCTCTATAAAAATAAAATGTAGTGAATTAATAAAGATTTTATTACTCATCACAGACAAATGGCTTATCATGATATTAAGTTACCCATATATATTTTAGCATACAAATATAGTTATAATCTAATATCGGAATTTAACATACACTTGAAATAAATTTTTTATCTATGTAATAAATAAATTAAAAACAATAATTTTATTATTTGATAAGAATTGAATTTTAAAAATATTAATTTTTAATTGTATGTATTTGATATTGCATGATCATAATAAAAGTAAATCATAATGATAATTATTTGTCATATTCATATAAAAAATATAAAAATTCAAAGTGAAGAAGATTTTTACTATAAGTATTATTATATGTATAATTATATGTAAAATATAATATCAAAATAAAAATATATTATATCCATGTTATTAAATTTTTCATATAGCTACAAATAATTAATGATGTTAAATTTTTGATTAAATATTCCTGTAAACTAAAATTTGAATAAATTATATATTTTTTATAAAAATAAACATTTTTTTAAAAGTAATTTATATTTTTTTTTACAGTTTCTATGACGTATTCAAGATTGCGTATAATTTTTTATATTCAACTGAAGCTTGAATAAATAAGAGTTAAAGTAAAAAATAGAATATATAAAATGTTAAGAATACCAAAAAAATACTCTTCAGTATTTAATTGTTTTGTTTTTTCGGTTTTCTGCTATTTGCAAAATATACATTTTGCTTCGATCGTATTTTAACGTCATCTGTCATATGAGATCGAAAAAAATTATGCGTTATCGAAAAGTTACTATCACGAATAAGGTACTATTTTCTTTTAAATACATGTGATTAGGTGTGTTTTCATATTTACGATAGTCTGAAGTAATAAGAGAAAGTAAAAATACATCCTATCAAAATCTAAGGTTATTTTTAGATCACTATCGAGGTTATTACTATGAAGGAATATTGCTTGAAGTTTTCTAAATCTTCATTTGTCACTATATCATATCAATAGCGTCGCTCATAATATGCGAGGCGTGTCATAGTATAATTGCGTTATCATTCATTCATTATATTATATATTTTCCGGATAATCATGTATCTATATCTAGCGTAAAATTGAATATCGTCTGATTCCTAGCAGTGTAAGAAGCCGTTACAATTCTCTGTAAGTCTCGGAAAGTTAAAAGAAGAAAAGAATTTAAACTGAAGTAAAAATTAATGGAGTTTAGGAATATTTATTAATAGAAGAAAAAAATAATTTAATGTTCGGTACACTTGTCATTGACTCAACTATTTATTTCCGGAGTCAATAAATTGTTTATTTTTAAACAATTTCTTAATCGAAATAGTGATAAAATTTAAAAAGAAAAACTTTTTTAATTTTATATTATAAAAATCTAAATCAAAAATTATATTATGCAAACAAAAAAGATGCAAAAATGATTTTTGTGAATTATAAACTTTTATTAAATGAAAGTTCCTAGAAAATAATAAAATGTATTCTAATTATAATCCCATTAAACAAAACCGATGTATTATATTAATATAATTTAATATTCAATTACACGTCACGATTACTGATTTTATTTATTTTTTATAGATGATAATGAAAGGACGAATTGTGTTTTCTGAGATTTCTAATCTCTTTTTACTACAGTTTTTAATTCATAGAATAATATTTATAAAGCAAATATAATTATATACTTGCAAATATTCTTTCATAAATCATGTTTATAAATTAATCAATTTTAATAATATAAAAAAGAACATATCAATAGATATTACGATTCTTATAATCATCATATTATTTATTTATCATTTCATTTTAATGATACTGATAATTTAAAAATCTGCATTACTGATAGCTAACTTTAATACTGATAATCTTAACATCATAATAATAAAAAAATTTATACATCAAAAAAGACAATTTTATAAAATTTTGTTTAAATGCATGTTGATCCAAAACAATATATCATTCAATTATCTATTTAGATAGAAATACATGTAAATATGTTATGACAAAATACTATATAATAATATAGAAAAATATATTTTTTTTAGAATTTTTCAATCGAATAATTTTTATTTTTTTAAATTTTTTCAATTATTCATTTCTTTATTTTTTTATATATTTTGATTTTATCTCGTACGTAATATACAAAAAACTACTTCACAGTAAGTTTACTTTTAAACCATTTTTATTTTCAATGCTTATTGACTCACTCACTTAAATTTAACAGTTAAATTTATTTTTTAAATAAATTTAAAAAAATTTTTTTAAATATTGAATTTGAATTAATATTCAGATCTTATAATATTGAAATTATTTGTATTTCAAAATTAAATAAAATAAAAAGTATGATTAAAAATGCTTAAAAGAATTATAAAATATTTATTTCATTATCTATTATGTAAATAAATATTCAAATAATGTTTTAATTAGTAATTGTTATAACAATATTGTTGTTGAATAATAAGTATAAATATATAATAATATATAATAAGTATTAAAATATAGCAACGATGATAGTTTCTTATTTATTATTTTATAAATTATCAAAGAAATAATTTAAAACGTAAACTGACTGTCGAAAATATTTAAGATATATTTTTATTAAATTTGAATATTAACAATCTATTTCAATAGTATTTAAATTTGGAAAAATTTTTCCAAGTTATTATATTTTAAACAACTGAATTTTATACAAATTTTAAAATTTTCATACAATTGATAACTTATTTAATAAATTAAATTAATCTAATATTATTAACAAGCTGCTGAAAAAAATCTGATAATTATCTAGACGCTTCAATAATAGCAAAAAGTTGATGCAGCATTGTGAGTTCAAATAGTTATAAATTTAGGAAGAAGTAAGTGGAGACAGCCAATACATTATTTAAAATTCAGAAAACTTTAGTTTGCAATTATTACGTTTCAAGTAAAATAAATAATTCTATATTTGGTGAATATTAATTTAACAAAATTAAGTATAAATATTAATATTTAACTTATGAATAATTAAAATATATTTGAAAAATTAAGTATAAGAAAAAAATATGCGTTAGTACACAATCATAAAATATGAAAGATTTTTATACAATATTGTTAAATTATTCAATTAAAAAAAATGTTAATTAAGGTAAGTAAAATTATAAACAAACTAATAAATAAAAATTAGCATATGTATGATAAAAAATACTACAATATGATCATGAATTAAGGAAAAAGAGCTAGTTAATAGACTATATTATCTAATTAAATAATTATTAACCAAGTAGTGTATTAAATATTTTTATTGATAGTTGATTTGAAATTTTATCTTTTCATTAATTAAATAATGTAATAAATATTGAGTTTTTAAATTAATATAAATTGAAAAAAAAGTGATCGAGAGAGAGAAAAGCTCATACAATGCAAACATGTGGTGTCTGCAATCATTGCAGCCTCCGCATTTCGATTATATGTTGACAAATCAGATAACTGCTCTCTGCGTTATATTTTCTCTTTTCTCTGTTTCTTCTTCGCCTCCTTTATTCTTTCTTTCTCTTTTTCTCACATCAACTCTCGAATTCACGAGAGAACGTCATAACGGTAAACATAGAGCACATGAATAATAAGCACAAATATATACCACTTCTTTCTGTCTTTCTCTTACTTTTACTACATGTGTATACGCGCGCGCACACGTGTCTCATTTTTTATTATCTTTCAATATATTTAGCTATTTTATTTTTTCTATTTTTCTCTGCTTATATATGTTGTGTATTTATTCAACGTGCTTGTGTTTGCAGATATGTATGGATATATATATATATACATCTTTCTTTGCCTTTTAGACTCTGTTTATCTTCTTACGAAAGCAAGATGGAAGTTAATGACTGGTTATGTATCTGACATTACAAGCTTTTTACTGTCTTTAGAATCCTATCCTTATTCTGTATATAATAATAGATAGTATATACACATATATGTAGCTACCTAGTACTTGGATTCATCCAATTCCATTCTTTATATATATATACATATATATAATATCGTGACTCCATACTTTTGAGCAATGTTGCGTGAGATTCGATATTACTGAGTTTGTATGCACGCCGACACTTCTTCGCTAATGCACACATTATTCAATACAAGAGATAGCAAAAATAGAATAAAGAAAAAGGTACAGAAAGGAGGACAAACATATACATTACTCGATGATATACTCAATGAATAACAGTTAAGTTTTGTTCTTGCAGACGACGTTTTGGTATTTTAATTGAATGGGATATAGCAAGTAAACGAAGCGCCACGTTGCAGGCAGGAAATCGCTTAAAGAACAGTTTTTGAAGTATTTACGATACATACATCAATGACTATAGCTGTTTGTGTTATAAATATTGAATTTGCTGCAAATATACAAAATTATATGTATTAGACTGTATCATTTGCTTATTTTATATTTTTTATTTGTTCTAAATACAAACTTTAAAGTTATAATAGAGACTTTTTTGATAATAAAATTTAAAAAATATAGGCATAATTTTTACTCAAAGAAATTATAAGATTGTTTATTAATTAAATTACTCAGTCTGTATATTAAAAAAACTTAATGTACATTAATAATTAGTAAATGAAATAATTATAAACAGAAATTAAGATTAACTCATGATTTTTAAAATGATTATGAGAATCCATTGCTTGATGCAAATATACGAAATAGTTTTAATAAATCAAACATCTTAATATAAACATAAATGAATTCTTTAATGTTATTTCAGTAAAAATGGATAAGATCAATATTTACTATCTCAGAAAAAACTTTTATTGAAGCGACTGCGATCTTGAAGATTTATTCAAATGCATATAATTTTAAAAGAACTTTTATTAAAAGAAAAATAAAGCATATTACGATAAAAAAGCAAAACCTATAAAATATAATATTGGAGATAAAGTTTATAAGAGTTCAACAATTTTCAAAATATAAGAACTTAACTTCCCAATATAACGGTCCGTATGATATAATTGACATATCAACTTCAAACGTTGTTATGAAACAGAACCGAAAAAAGTTACAAATACATGTTGATAACATATAACCAGCCTATTTCAAGAAATAAATAAAACTTATTTTTTCATTGTTATTTTGTTCAAGATAATTTACAATAATACTAGCCGAAAATGTCAAAATTATGGAACACAAAAGCAATTTCTAATTACTTTTATTACTTGTATTCTTACAATGAAATTAATGTTTTTTATTGAGACTATAAAAAAAACTATAATTAAATGATATTTAATTAAATAGAATTCTGTGTTATAGATCAGAAATTTTTCACATATAATTTTAAATATAACAAGGTATTATCTCTTTAATCTTTTCTACTTTTTAAATAAATTTTTTGTATATCATATCAAGATATATTTCAGATTGTATAAAAGATCATTTGAATATATTTAACATAACATTATTTTGTATCAAATTCTTATCTATTAAATATGAGTTTTTATATAAAAACTTACTTACTAATGTATACTGAAGTTACTAGTTAAAATTTTAAATTAAACATTTTAAATTCAGAAAATATTTTTCATTAAATTTTTAAACATTATAAAAGTTTAATTAATTACAATAATATTCAAAATTAAAAAAACACTTTAAAATGTTATTCCAAAAAAAGTTAAATAAGATATTCGTAAATTGTTTAAGAAATTGTGAATTTTACGAAAATTCTTTGTATACATAACGAAAATAGATAAAATTATTAGAAAAAATGTAGCGCAGCCAAGTATCTTGTTATCAAGTATTATTATTTAATGGTTGTAATAAAACTTAATACGCGAAAAAAATTGAAAGGGCGCAAATTCATTAACACGACACCACGAGTCCGCAGGTACGATTTGGTGCAATTTTACTTAGGTATAAAAGACCTAGTAAACTCATGAAGTCAGGTAAATACGTACTCGATTATAATCAGTAAATGATAAGATGACACACATGTTTAAAAGGAAATGATACGTAAGGTATTAACTTATGATATTTATCGGTATTACCGATCCCGTATAAACATATATCCAGACATCTGTTCTTTTGCCTTTGAATGACTCTAGCTTAAGCCTTCGCTTTTTCTTCATTTCTTGATTTCAGAAGCGCAAAGAACTCAATAGCGTAGTACCTTAGCACCACTCGACTCGATATATCCGCACTTACCTATAGGGTCTAGCTTTTAGATGCTTTCCTAGAATTTACTTAACCTACACGTATAGTGCAAATGATTTGCGTAATCCATAATGCAGTTTAAAGAGATATAAATTTACCTCATTCCCTCATGTGTATCCAAAAGATAGATTTTCTATTCTCAACAGCCATTGTACATCGCAATCACTCGTCGATTCGGTTGTATTCCATCTTTTTCTCTATTGTATTTCTTAGACGATAGTATTACTGTTCATTAATAAAATAATAGTACTCAGAAAGGTACCAACTTCTTATTTTTTTGCTTGGTCTTTTTGTTATCATCTTATTATAATTTATCATACATATATGTGCAATACCTAAGGATTATATCATATAAACAAAGATAAAACATACATTTTTAGTAACTTTTAACTAATACTTACGATATTTATTTGAAAAAATAATCTTTATAATTAAACGTTTTTGCCAGAAATATTTGCTATTAAAATGGGTAATTTTAGGGATTAAAACACAAATATGTTAGTTTTTCACAATTGTTTATTGTTCTTCGAAGTGAGAATACAAAACACATGTATATATATGTATGGCCGCGTAAAATGTTTCCGCTCACACGTACTTTGTTGCGACCAATGTTTTCTATAGTCTCTCGCCCTCGCCAGCTCGAAATCACTGCGAAATCGAGGAAAAATCTAACCGTCCTTCCTGCTTTTCGAATCCGTTACTTTTGGAAATTCCATTTTCTGTCGCCCGTTAATTTCGATCCGTAGTTTTATTTACCTGAATCGATTATCTTTTAACAAATTATCCTAATTTACTCGGGCGTCACATGTTCACCCGAGTCGCCTACCGCTTCGATCTAGAGTTTAGAAGTAGTCGACGGTCCAACACGGTGTTTAATTTTCCCCAATATGGAACCCCTGGACCTTTACGATATGCTGAGCTCCTCTTTTTTCCAACTTAGGAGTCCACCACCACAACGACACCCTAGTCATGCGACGTCTCTGTTTCCGTCCTCTAGAAGAATCCGGTCGCCTCCCGGCCCGACATTTTACTTAGGCCGGCGACCTCCCTCTTCTTTGCTGGCTGGAGAGGCCGTCCGGCAGCCCATCGACAATGTTTCCCGCCCAAGTTCAAGCTTACTCGTATGTGACCCACTACACCCGGCAGAACTTCATCTCGTCGAACCCCGTTACCTCCTCTGCGGAGTTCACACATAATTCTTGAGAAGCTCCTCCCATGGCAACGCGCATGAGGCTAGCATTGCGCGTCTCCGCAAGTGGAACCTTACAAGCGTTTCATTTTTTTTTCAATACGCTTCTCTGAGCTCTGAGAAGCGAGTTTACTATTGCGATTTCCTTTATTAAAAAAATATATCATTTATTATTGCGTATAATATATTCAATAAGTAATGTTTATCTATAACTGAGTATATTTTATATATTATTTCGTCCGCCTTTTTAAATATGTTTGCATAAATAATTATAGGTAATACCTTTAGAATATAAATAAAAATAAGTATTCATTTGTTCAGAATGTTAGTAAAATTATTATTTTTATTCAACAAATATTTCATTTTATCATATGTTATTTTATGAAAAATTTATTATTTAAATATTTATCAAATTTAACTTACTGGTAAACTATAGACTCTTATATTTTAATGAATTGCAATCGAATTTACTCAAATAAATATTAGCTCTAAATTTTCAAATATGGAGACAAATTTATCTCATTCAAGCTTAAGAAGAATGTACAAAAATATCAAATTAATTGCTATAACTTCAATTCCTAATTATTTTCTTGATACTTTTTAAAAGACTACAGTTCAAACTAGTAGTTATGAAAATTTAAAAGAAAAAATTATTTTAAAGAAATATAATGAAAAATATAATTTTACAAAATATAAAAAGAAATATTTATTATATCATTTATTTATGCACAATGTATATAAATTTTAAAAAACTAATTCTTATATTACTTTTTTGAATGATTTGAATAAGCTATTTTAGTACATTAATGAAATAAAATGTATAGGAATATTAGGATATTTTATAATATAATTTTAAGTCTTTAAGTGTTTATTTTTATTGAAATAAGATTTTAATAAATAAACTGAATTTTATTAAATTAAATTCGATATAAGTATTAGAATTTAGTTTATGGTTTCTTAATAAAATTATTAAATACTTTTTATATTGATATAATAAATTATAAAAAGAGCTTAAATTATTTAAGTATAAAGGTACCTATGTAATGTAAAGATAAAAAATAAATAAAGAAATAAAAAAATAAGTTTTAAAAAATATATATTCATATATTTACTCATTATTTAGCTATGATAAGCTTTGTTATAATAACAATTTTGAAATTCAGACCTTTGAAAGTTGTAAAGTTATTAATTCTATTATTTGAATGCTATAAATATACTTATAACATAAAACGAATATACATTTAAAATATTCAAAAAGTTTGAAACAGAATAAAATAAGCAAATTAAAAGGTTATTATATTTTAGATTTGTAAACTGATAATATTGTAAAGTATTTGTTTACATGTTCCATATTTTTATTTTAATTATAAATTATTTTTTGAACTTTTGAGTAAATGAAAAATTTTTTATACAAAATTTATTTTCTTTAATAATCAAAAATTTATAGAATTCGATCTTATTTGTTTTTATTTATTTTATACATTTATTTCTTAATCGAATATAATTTCAATGACGTTCATTTAATATTATTTATTTTTTATTAATACCTATTATCATATTTTAATATTTAAATAACTTATATCTCATATTATATCTCATAATTATAAATTAATGCTATATTAAAAAATTTCAATAAATTTTTATGCACTTCTCTAAAACGATTTGAAATTTCCAATTAAAATATTTAGAAAAATGTTAACTTTATGAATTTATGTGTTGTATAAGATTAATTAATAATATTCTTAAAACTATTAAAAGTATTTTTTGCTAATATCATCTACTACAAAAAAAATATAAAAACATTTATTAGAATTTTTTATTTAAGAATAGTATATCTAAAATTTATTTTTAACAAATTATAATCAATTAGTGATTTTTAATCATAATAGTTAATTGATGAAAACTAGAATTATATATATGTTAGAACTAAATGTTGAATAAGAATTGTATTTTTTCAAGTTTGTAATTTTTTTTTCATTGCACTCATATTAGTTGAAAACTTTATTAATTTTTGTTTTTAATTACGATATATAAATCGTTTAACACAGATAACTTATAGATTTTCTGGCCTAAAGAATACCTTTTCATTTTCGGTGCTTTTTTTTCATTCTTTTGTATAACTTTCTGTTATTCATCTTGTTTAGTTCGAAGAGTTAAGAAAATTAAAAGCACAAGAGAGAGAGAGAGAAAAGTAAACACAGGAAGAATTTTCATATCTGCCATATACTCGAATCTTTTTACCGATTTTTATCTCCTCGACATTATAGCGAATAGTATCTGCTGATATTTTACTGTTAAGAGATGCTTCCGAACCGTTGCCCTAAGATCAGATTACCGCTCGATATACCGCTACTGTGAATATGATGATATGAACTTCTTTCTTGTTATTTCTCTCTCTCTCTCTCACTTTCTTTTTTATCGTTTGTACTTGACTTCTTTCCACGTTTTCTTTCATCATTCTTTGTTTACAATTCAAACGTATTTTTTATTTTTATCATTCAGGTCTGCGGATGTATATTTAGAAAAATTTTAATTATATAAGAACTTTTTTTATAAATAAGAATTGATATTGAAGCTTCATATATTAAGTATTTATTAATTATTTATTTATTATATCAAAATTCAAATTAATTAAAACTTAATAACAATGTTTTATGCATTTTGTAGATCGTATATATTTTTATATTTTAATTTAATTCATTTATTTATGCAATTATATGATATTATAATAATATAATAATGATAAAATCATTTAAATAGATAATAGAAGCTTTAAATTAAAAAACGTTCTTATATAAATAACAATTTCATTCTTCTATGAACCTGTTCTTATTTAGAGTTTTTAAATTTCGAAATATAAATTATAAATTAAATTTTTTAATTAATTATATTTTAATTTATAATACTACTCTTTGTTATATGTCATAGATTTAGAATATTTTCATGTATATAAAAATATATGTATTACTATTTCTCTCGTCCAATCTTCTTTCAAGCGACTTCGACAAAACATATTTAAAATACAAATTATAATATAAAATGTATATATACTCTATTATATAATATCAGAAAATTGAATATTATCTAATTTTTTTACTTTCATTTAGTACATAAATTCATCTTAAATAAGTATATATTCATTTTAAAAAATTCATCTTAAATAAATAAGTCATAAAATAAGTACTAAAAAATTTGAATCTAAAAATAAAAAAAATTATTTCTACATCCAATCTATTTTTAATATTTATGACTGATTTTTATTATAAAAAAGTAGTTTCTATATTTTTCGTCATCTTCATTTTTATCTTCAGGTTATTTTTCTCCTTTTCCTCTTCCTTTTCTTCTTTTTCCTTCTATTTTTCTTTCTATATTTTTAACTTGGTTAATGATTAGATAATAATTCTGTAAAAAATTTGTTTTTGTACTTAAACATTATACATATAGATTATCATTTATTATTTAATTTAAATCATTACTTCTGCCGTCAATTAAAAATTACTAATTATTGTTATATCATGTAATTCATTAATTTTACTCTTAAAAATAATTATAATTCTTTACCTTATATAAATATTTTTATACCATTTTTTATATTTTATCAATTATTAAATAGATACATATAAAAATATTTCTAATTAGCTACATCAAAATGAACAAGTATTTATATATAAATTGTAAAAATTTGCAAATTTTATTTTACTTTAATAATGTAATATGAAATAATATTATTTAAAAGAAATTAAAATCGTATATAATCTTATACTTTTCAAATATTTCGAAAGAAATATCAAACAATTTCAATGAAATATACATTTTTTATTTTAATACTTATAAATTATAGTTTTATATGTTTTAAAATTACAATTTATTACAATTTATAATATAATACTGAATATAAAATGGTTGAAGATTTAAAAAGCGTCGAGTTAAATTTTAAATACTTTCTTTATAAACAATTGCAATCATAAAGCATTTAGTGTTTAATAATAAAGAACATTAACTTTATGAAATAGTTTTTTTCATATCGCTATTTTCTAAATTATATCCTATTTTTAAAAAATAGTATTATAATTCTTTTTTATAATTATTTTATAAGTATGTTAGGATTGGTTTGATAAGTCCTTCAAAACATAATATTTCTATTTGTTTGTGAGGAATTGCCTGTTTCTTGGTGCGACTGCGAATTATATGGAAATTTTTACAGATTTTTATTTCGAATATACTTACTTGGGATAAGTTACTTTGAAACAAAATAGTTTTGCGTTTATTTATATTAGTTTTTAATTTCCATGTATTATAATAATTATTTATATTGTTGAATAATTCTTCTGTAATTGTGATTTTAATTTTTGGTGTGTTTACCAGATACATAAATTATGAAATCATCTGCAAAAGATTTTGTAAGTTTTTCTTAATGTTTTTGTAATTTTTTCTTAACATCAAATCATTGATGAATGTCACTATTGTATATATGAAAGAATATCGGAGAATTTACTGTACTTTGTTGTAAGAAATTTTCTACTCTAAATTCTTTGCTTGATTCGTTGTTTCCTTCTATTGTAATAAATGTTTTATCCGTGGTCATGTTCAAAATTAATTTTATTAGACATTTATGGAATTTTTTTTTCATTAATTTATAAATTATGATTTTAGTCCAAGTGGTGTCGAATACTTTTTCTATATCGATTTGGCAAGCTGCTACTCTTAGTGCTAGTTTTAGTATCCAACATATATCCGATGTTAATTTATTAACTGTATGTATTGTCGAATGTTTATGTTTAAATCCGAATTATTTATTGATTCTGAAATTTTTTGTTTTTTTTCTGGAGTTATTTTTCTATTAGATTGAGTAACTATTTATAAAATTCTAATGTTGAATTATGTGTTTTAAATTGTTTTATTTTCATGAATTGACCTTCTTCTATTTGGAAATTATTCCATTAATCAGAAATTTCCGTTTCATTGTAATTTGTATTGAATCGCTTTAATAAATAAGTATGATTTTTTCGATTTTGGAGTGAATGTGTAGTTTGTTTTTGTGTTTTTTAATATTTTTATTGTTATTATTAATGTCATCCATTAATTTAAGATATAAAATATGTTTGTTGTTATGTGTGTGTTTTATACTGTAATCTTTTATGTTTGTGCTACATTTTACCGTGTCTTTTGATTCTTGAAATATTATATTTATAGAGGAGGGTTGTTGTTGTTTTGTTTATGTGTAAAAAAAAATTAACGTATGAAAAAAGTAACTATAAAAATATACAGTTTGTCATTAGTGAAAAACATAAAAATATAGAAAATAAAAAGTATAGATATTTTATACATTACTTAATATTAAAAAACTTTTTTTTTTAATAATAATTTTATCAGGCCTTATAAAAATTTATTTAAATACGTTAATTATAATATTTACTATTATCATCATAGAGTAGTACTTCTTTTATATCAAAATTATTTTAAATTAATAATATATACTATTTCATACTCTAATTACCTAATTGTAATTAAATTAAGTAAATATTTTGATGTTCAACAACTATTTTTATTTTATTTTATAGATGATTCTTTATACTAATCCTGCAAAATAGAAGTTCATATTCATAAAGCGTTTACCAGAGTACTATTAAAGCTAATTTCTTATAGCTATTTAAAACTAAAATTTTTAAAGAAAATAAAATAATATTTAGAATATTAATGAACTTAATTATGTAATAAAACAATATTTATAGAATAAAGTAAATTCTGAAATTTCTTCAAAATAATCATATATAGTTTGTAAATTTATTGATTGCATCATTTTTTTTATTAGAAAATAATTTTTTACCTTATATTTATTATTATTATATTATTATTTGGTATAACTTTGATTTTTATTTATTTCATTTAACAAAAACTTATGCATTAATAAATCTTCTACGTGCCTAAATGATATAGTATATAAAAAGTAAACAATTTATTTTTATTAAGCTATACTTTGCATATATTTAATAAATATTAATATTTTGAAAATCTAAATATGTATGTATAAAAATAATAAATAATATTAATGGTATAATTAAAAATTATATTGTATAAAAAATAACTTATATATTGTTTTAATCACATTTTTGAAACTTACAATTTGTGAAAGCGTTTTTTATAACCCTACATTACAATTTTTATATTTCGATAATTTATGAAACTATAGTATATCAATATTTTATGTTTTCTTTTATATTTTTTATTTTATTTATCAACTTCTTATAAATAATGAATTAAATCATATATTTATTAAAAAATTCAACTTTAAATGTATTAAAAATAAATTTAAATTTGAAGGTAGAAATAAGAAAAAAATTTTTTTCAATTTTTATATTTAAATAGTATACAATTAATAAATTCTATTGAATTCAATCAAACATACTGAATAAATAATACTGAATCCGTTTATTGATAGTTGAATTTAGTATTGTTTGTATTGGAATTTAACTTTTGATTACTCATCATAATACGTAAAAATTTTTAGTTGATCGAGACAAAAGGAAAGATTGATCTTTACCATTACTTATAAGTATTAGCCTGTTTATTTTCAATCCCCTCTTTAAAAATATCCTGATCAATATAAAAGGTTATTTAAAAAATTCACGTTAGCTATATCTTACAGATTCTATATATTCATCCTGTGCATTAAAAATTATCAGATGTTTAACTTTTCTAGCTTTGGCGTAGATGCTATGTTAGGGATCAAATTAAAATACTTCTTGTTATTTTTAAATACTATTTATTTCCCTTTTTTATTAATATAAAATGAATTTATATTAGTTTCATACAATTCTTCTTTGATATTTGATTTACATGTATTCTAATCGTATACAATATGTTATCGACGTACAGGTTTACATGTGATCTAGTCGCGTACAATATTTGACTTTTCTTGTTCTCGAAAGTTCGATCGTATTATTCGAGAAGTTCATATGGTGTTTAAAATTTTCTGATACTCAATTAATTATTGTAACAAATAGATATCTAATAAAATTTATTAATTTAGAGAAAATTCCCTAATAAAAAATTAATTCAATTATATATATTTTGTTTTGATTCATAAAATAATGATTTCATTTCTAAAATATACTTTTACAGCATAAAAAAATATTTACTTTTTTAGTTTACTTGTATACACAAATTATTCATATAATTAGTAAAATTCAAAGATTTTTATTTTAATATGATTATCTTTTTAATATAGCGAAATTCACTCTTATTTAAAACATAATTTTGTATACGAATTGAAATTAAACTGTATTATAAATAATTTACAATAAAACCATATAGTAAATTTTGTTTAGCTATGAATGAAATATCTGATTTTATTGAAAAGCAAATGTGTATTATAAACGCAAAAATAAATACTGAAAGTACCCATTTTATCCAGGCTGAAAGATAAATCAGCAAGTGTCACTGCATCAACAAAGTTTCAAACAAAATCACGTGATAAGTAAATTTAAGGTGAAGCAAGGTGCTATAAAAACATATAAAATTAGTGATTATAAATTGAAAAGTAGAAAAAGTACGTGATACCAAAATATAGTAATAAGTACAAAAGCGGGCTTATTTATATAGCATATACAGAATTAAATCATGTTGATTGTAAATAAAAAGCTGATAGTATGGTAGTGAGATAATCTTTACATAAAGTTCTTTAAAAGCTTAAAAAATGAATATACATATACATGGAACGTCCTACTTTTCTTCTGCTATCATCTTCTTTCAGAATCACACCTGCACTCCTTCTTGCACTTCCAATCTCGCTGACTTATCTACGTACTAGCTTGTACAAAAACACGTGTACGTATGAGCTTCTATACGTTATTCTCTTTGCTTCTTTACAGGTACATACCAGAGTATTATTCAATACCTTGAGGGTATTGTATAAGGTGATACGTGGGTAACCTACAAATACATCTCCATAAGAGAAAATAGCTTAAAAGTTAACTGATCGTTCTAAAAACAGCAAAATAAGAAGAAATAATTAATATCTCATTATTAATAAAGATATTCCAAATCATAAGGTATCAGGAAATGAACTTGTATGTCGATATGCTTAGCTGCTGTTATACAGGTTAATTTTAATGAAGAAGAAATTTACAGATAAAGTGATTTCATTATGTCTGGCCTTTGCTTACTATATATTACGTAATTATCCTTCCTTTGCATTTACTACTCGTAATAACCACTTATACAAAAAAAAATGTTGGATATACTCTTACTGATTTATTGGTATTGTAAATTTATTCATCCAAAATGCAAAATTTTAATTTCAGACTATCGATAATTAAACCAATATGTAACAATAGTCAAATATTCACTCCAGTTATATAAAGTTAATCATGACTTAATAGAATAAATAATCAGTTTCTTTTAAATTTTAGTGTAAAATAATAATCCGTTCTTAAATATATATATTCCATTTATCTAAAATAAAGAAAATATATATAAAAATATTTTATAGAAACCAATTAATATCGAAGATTCATTTCTATCTATTACTTACTGCATATTAATTTACTTATATAGATATACACATCTTTTTTTTCATAAAGAATTTATCTTTCTTGAATCGCTCTCAAATTAATTACAAAATTTTTCTGGAATCATGATATGGATCATAAAAATGATTAAGTTATTTTTTAAATTAAAAGCCATAAATTACTGTTTAAAAACTGTAGTAAAATAGTTATATTTATTCAACAAACTTTATAATTTAAGAGAAGTTTATTATTTGAAAATAATATTAATTCAAACCTAGGATATTCCATATTTCGATAACTCTTTAAATAACAATTACAATATACTTCATTTTTTAAGCAAGAAAATTTAAAAATACTCTAGAGTTAAATCTTGATATCCTAGTAGTTGATTACTTAATTACAATTTTTTGTGACAAGAAAATAATATTCGTTATCTTTTTATAAAATATATTTTTATTTAGAAAAAAATTCTTAACCTCCTACATAGATAATATAGATAAGTATTAATTAGACTCATAATTTTTTAAGTAGAATCTAATTACTATGAATAGTAAAATTTTTGTTGAAGATCTTATTAGAAAAAACTTTTACTATACTAAAATTGCTCTTTATTAATGATATTTCCGACAAGAATGAGGATAAGTTTCTTTCACAAATAATTTAAGTATTTTATGCACTGAAGAAAAAAATTATAAGAAAGAAAATTACTAATTTTTGACATCTTTAGCCATTAGGTGAAATATTATAAGCGAGCAAAAGTGCTTAGATTGATCGATGAGATATACTTTGCCGACTTTTATTGGTAAAGTCGAAGACTATTTATTTTATAAGTTTATATGATTAATTAAATAAGATAATTTAAAAATTCTAAAAATATATTTTCTTGAACTATGTATACTTACTTTTATTAATTTTAGTTTGTCCTCCAAATTAACATTAATTCCGTAATTACATGAATACTATTAATAATTTTTACAAATTAAATAAAATATAGGCTCATATAAAATGTTTAATATCTTTCCATTTTATATTTTATTTTAAATATTTTCTATTAATTAAATTATTCAATATTTTACTGTTTTCTACAAAATTTTGTAACAAATTTATAATATGAAAATTCATAATTATCTCTTATTATTTATTATTAAATAATTATATTAAATTGTAATTTATTATTATTTTCGTAACATCTAGCTATTATAGTAGATATATAAAGATTACACAATAAAAAAATACATCTATACTTTAACATATTAATATATATATTACACATTACAACAAAAATATATTTATCAATTATATTTCTATTAATTACAAAATGTTTGAAATATAATTAAAATGAATTAATATATAAATACTTAAATTAATTATTAATTTTGGAGAATAGCTTAAAATTAGCTTTATCATAGCATGACTAATTATTTTATTCAATATTATATCAATATTTTAAAGTATAATTGAAAAAACTATTCTAATGAAGAATAATTCTGTATTTATAAAATCGCACATACATACCGAATATAATTTTTTATTTTTAAAATAAAGTTTTAATTTAATTTTATTTCTTATATATATTCATTATACATATTTTCATATGTTATTCTAACTGCTTATAATTTAAATCAAACATTTTAACTATACGATTGTTATCGAATAATATAATATTGACTTGTACTCTTCAATAATTATTATTTTTATAATCATACTCATTGTCATTGTATACTGGATAATTAAAATTAATTTTATTATAATTTTATTATTGATTCAAATAAATATTTTATCAATCTTTTATTAATTTTTATATTCAATGAATTTTTATTAAACTAAAAATTATTTTAAATAAATTAATTTATATTTACAAATGTATACTTATGTTTATATGTATAAATTCTTAAACAAATTTGGTTATAATACTTAATGCAATATCTTTCACAGATTGTAAAACTGCATTATAATATTACTTAGATATAAATCTATCAAATTTTTTAAAATCTGAAAATTATGGAAAATTATTCAGAAAAAACGGAAAACATGATTTAGTTTGAAAACTAGTCGGGTGTAATACAAATTTTTCCACGGTAAATTTTTTAAAAATGCAACATAAAAATAGTTGTTAATTTTTTATATATTCTTTGTATTTCAAATTTACAAATGTGAATAATTGATTTATAACGTTTTACGAAGTGATAAAAATTTACGTTAAAATAAATGAATTAAAAATGTCAACATTACTATTAAGAATAATATATTTTACAATATTTTATTAATTATTTATTTTATTCATTAACAATTTTCAATATATAATAAAAATATTAAATAATTAGTAGTAAAATATAAAAATATAAACAATAAAATTTCTTAATATAAAATAGTAATTATAATTTTTATAAAATACATATAATTATAATTTATATCATAAATAATTATGGTAAAAAATACACTATTCATGTATTTTATAATAGATACACGTATATTTTTTTGCAATTTAATAACAGTTTTTAAACATTGTATTTTTTATGGTTTTCATAGAAAAAGTAGACGTAACGATTAATTTATTATTTCTTGAATAAAGCATATCTAAGAATGACATATTTACAAGCAAAACAGAAACAAATACAATTAAGTTTGTGACTTTATAAATAATACTGCCATAGAAATTAATTTGTATTTCAAGTTGTTGCATAACTCTATAGACTTAATAAGTTGTTTCCATAATCTTTGTTGTATAAAGGAAACAGAAACAGAAATAGAAATGAAAATAAAAATTTACTTTGAAAATAAATTATGCAAATAAAGATATATCATAAGGTAAAATAATCAGTGTAGCTTCATAAGTTTTCACTACATTTTTAATGTATACAAAATTTGGACATTATTGTGTGGATAAACCAGATGTTGTATTGTGAACAAAAATGATTAAAGCTGATTTTCGGTTGCACAGCATAGTTAATTTTTTAAATATACATCTGATTATCTTATCATAGCTATATATTATTTTTATTATGAATAATATGTCATCATAAAACTTATTGAAGATTTATATTACAAATTCCAACGATTATTTAAACGAAGTTCTGTATCGATCAATTCTTTGTATGATATAAAAATAGCAGCAACTCAAACTGTATTTATTTATCTTTTTTTAGTGTATTTATAATTTTTTAATCTTGAGATTAGATTTTATAATTGTATGATAACCCGTTGATTAAAACCTTGAGAAAATTGCTAGATGCACTCTCTGCTATTTACATATTGCTTAAACATATGCACACTATACAGTTTTTATGGTGTTTGAAATTATTATATAAATTCAGCGTAGGTACTATTTTAAGTGAATGTTGTATGTAAAACTAAAGTGCTTTTATGAATAAAATTTTTCATAATTAATAATTGAATTATTATAAAGCTATTTTTTAAATATTAAATTCTTAAGTGTCAATAAAGAAGAAAATAAAATTCTTAATTTTATATTTTACAATTACAAATTAAAAATATATTATATACAGAAATTTAGTTATAACTTAAAATTAGTTAAAAAAGAATTTGATTTGATTTAATTAGAAATAAGAAATACATTAAATTGAAAGAAATATTTAATTATTATAGAAAATGAGTTTAATTATAAGAATAGTACAGTTTGTGATTAAAAATTGAGATTAATTTATTTAAATAAAATATTTTTTAAATATTTATGCATATCTGTATTGTTTATTTTTATACAGATAATATATGTATATAAATTATATACTGTATTATAAACAAATCTTTATGAAAAAAGAAATATTTAATAATCTACACATCATAAAATAATCTTTGAATGTAAATAAAATGAAATCATAATTACCTACATATCTACATCTAATTTATAGCTATTCATACAAATTTTACATTTAAAGTCCCAAATTGATACAGTTTTTTAAAATTTATTTAATAATAATTTTATGCATTATAAAAAAACTTAATCTACCCACACATTTATTTATCAAATTATTATGTAGAAATGATAATAATTAAGATAATGATGTTTATAAATATTCCACTTATAATTAAACGTAAATTACTTTATATAATTCTTAATTCTGTACGTATAAATTGAATTACTATTTCTTTAATAAAAATTTATAAAAAGATATTTATCACTGATTTAAATAAAAATATTCTTTAAATAATATTTCAGAATATCTCATTAAAATATATAAAAGTAATTATCTCATATTAGTGAATAATTAGATTAAATATTACATTTTTAATATTAAAAGTCTTAATTAAATAATAGTTATAGTTTATTATAATGAATTTCTAAAATTTATATTTCAGCTAAATACTTTATACAAAAATTTGTATTTGTTCTTCTTGTTAAGGAAAAAATTTTTTAGTTACAAGAAATTATTTTTCTTAACATTTCTTAGAAAAGTCTTGAGGTTATTTTTAAATCTAAATATAAGATAGAATGGAGAGTAAAAGAAAAATTAGAAAACTTTGGTCTTTTAATTCTCATTAAAAATAATATTTTTGAATAATGTAATATCATAATTATAAAGAGATATATTTAAAAAAATTTTAATTACTATTATATGCGTAATAAAAAAGATAGTTCAATTTTATAAATAATCAATTAATCAAACTTGATTACTTTCATATATACAGTTGAGCATCTCATTTATAAATATATTTTTGAGAAGCTTAGACAAGTAAAATATTATTATAAAATTTTTTACGGGATTAACCGATAGTGCTAACAGTTTCAAAATGTTAAGACTATATTTTCAAGTTTTCTAGAGTTCTAAATTCAATTACACTATTTCAAACAATACTTTAAATTCTTAAAATTAATTTTTTAATCAAGAAATTTTAATATACCTCACAATATTTGGTATGCAAGTAATTGAATATTTATTTATACCTATTAAATATAAATTACATTATATGATATTACATTTCAAGTAGATTTACTTATGGTGATTGAGAAACACAGCTCAATTATATCTTCTTATTCATTATGTAATTTATTTTTCTATACATCTCTCTTTCAATTTTTATAAATTTCATTGTAATAATTCCAAAAATATATATGACCATTATGTATAAAAAACTTATAGAATTATTTAAATTATAGAAAAAATACCGAAATAAATTATACCTTTAATGAAATTAATGAAATCTTATATGCATAAATATAAATAAATTTTAATATCAATTAATATAATTTTGAAATATAAATCATGATTTAGATAATTATTTACATAATAAATTATTTTATATAAAATTATTAATACTTATTTTTTTTATAAATAATTCAACTAAAAGTCTTAATAATTTTAATATATATAAAAACATATATGATCAATTAAAATTATAAAATCTATATAATAATTTTAATAGCATAACGCTTCAAATTTAAAAATGGATTTCATTTATTTCAAAAAATAAAAATTGTATTAGGAAATTTCATAATAAAAAATTTTAAATTTAATGTTTATTAAATAAAGTTAATTTTTATATAAATTATATTTTAATATGTTACAACTAATTAAAAATACTAATAATCAGTAAAAATATATAAAGAGATGTTATAAACTTATTTTTACTACTTGACGTTAAATACTATTTAGAGTTTCACCTCCGATAATATAAATTAATTATAAATAAAGTGATATTTTTATTACAGTTAAACCAAAAAATATACCTTTAAAATTAGTATAATAATTTTAATTAATTATTAATAATTGAGAAAATCTTCAAAAAATAACGGAGTATTATAGATGTTTGTACATAAATCCTCTTATAGTTTGTAATTTGTAATAAAAGTTTAATCTATTTAAGTAACATTAAGTTCATAAAATTTATTATATACAAACATAATTTAAAAAAATATAATTTATTTAATTTTCAACAAAAAAATTTTTGTATTAGTTGCATTATTTACTGTAAGTAGTCATAATTTATAATTTATTAAAACTTAATTAAAGTAATTATTAAAGTAAAAAATGAAGTAAAAATAAATTCAACAAAATAGTTTTTTAGAAAAATTTACAAAGCTATATTACCTAATAAATTATGTTTTCGAAATAATAATAAAAAACAAGATTTTTCGCTGAAGCATTTATATATGTGTTTTACTATTCTTCAATATCGTCACCCATGACGTCATTTTTACGACTAGTCCTAATTTTACATTGATAATTGAAATGTGAAATAACGAATAAATCTTGTAAAATTATAATTTATAAAAGTATATTTATATGCATTAAACTATAATTAATAAATATTATTCTTTATAATTTGTCATAATATTAAAAAAAAATATGATATAAAATAAAAATTGTAATGTATATTTTCATAAGATATTTATATGATATATATAAAAGTATTTATCAATTGATGTTTTGTGATTTCTAAAAAATGAAATGATAATATAAAAGTTTATCATTTAAATCTAAATAAACTTATTCAAAAGCTAAAATGCAGAAAAAATTTATACGACTATAAATATCTATTTTATTAAAATTAAATTTGCTACCATACTACTAAGGGAATGAATTTAATAACTAGCTGTATTTATGACAATGAAACGATAAAAATTATTATAATTTTTGTGTCTTTACATCAATTTAAAGTAATGCTTTATATTTCATCTTGCAAAACTCATTTTTTTTTGCTATTTTTATAAGTTAAAAAATTATATAATATCAAATGTATATAATTAAAATGTAAAAATTTTAAAAGTTTTACAGAATTTATCGTATCGTTTAGAATGGTTATATTATACATATATTATAGAAATTTAAATAAAATGTACACGAGATTGAATTAATGAATTTTCAAATACAAAATATAAATATAAATAAAAAAATTGTTTTTCAAATGTAAAAATACACTTGCTGTGAACATAAGAAATTTAAATGGATGTTTAATTTTTATTTTATAATCATATCTAGAAAATGTAGATATTACAATGACAAAAATTGTATAAATGCGATAATGCAAATACTAACTAAAATATATTTTCACGAAATTTAAGATAAAATTACAAATTATAAAAAATATATATTGTAACATATATTAAAAAGTTATTACTACTATTATGACAACAATTAAAAGGGCAAAGTTTTCCTGATCCCAAGTTAAAAAATAGAAATCGATAAATTAGACGTATAGTCGTAATTTCACGGAATTTGATTATTCAATGTTTGTATACGTTGCATCAGATGTTTGTAGAACGAATTCGTCATGCAGTTTCAGACCCATCTAGTTAACTAAATATTTAAGGAATCCCTGCCACTAGTTACTCTCTCTTGTAAATTACCTTCATTTTACTTTTTATAAATGTTCTAGAATTCGGTATGTCAAATTCGTTTCTATATTAGTAGTCCTAATTGTTAAACTTCTTTGCCAATTTTTGAATATCATAATCAACATTCTTCCCATTTATACTGTCGAATTATCATTTCTACGTTAGCCTAGACCTCGCATAATAATACGATTAAAATTTTTTATTACTTTATATAACATAATATAATTAACTTTAATAAATAATAACAGTAAAAATTAATTAGCTATTCTACATCCATTTATATAAGTTTGCATTTTACAAAGTACATGTTACATTATTAAATATTTTTGTGAATAATAATATCCTGAATTAAGAAATAAAATTACACTTTTTGTTAATTAAATTAACAGAAGGTTATTAATTTTAATATTCATTGATTTTTCATTTTAAATGAGTTGCTTAGATAAACAAAGTAGATAAATTTTCAACACATCGAAATTATATATACATCCTACATATAAGAATTACTTTTGAATTATTGTGATTAATTATTTTTCAAGTGGTTTATTATCGTTATGTACGCATAAATATATAAATGATAAAAATCCCTGGTATATCAAATTCTACTACGTCCCATAAATGATATTTTTGCCAAGGTTGTACTCATGCAAAAATGAAAAATTATTTTTACGATTGGACTCTTGCATGCATTCTATACTCGATACGTATGCATGCGTGCAAAAACAGCTTTTTTGAAGCGCCGACAGCGGTGGCAATGACGATGCCCATAATCGTATTATTATCCGCAAATCAAGACGGATACTCACTGTTATTTTTGGATTCATTTGCGCTCATCATGTATGTCTGTCTTTTTAGTTTTGCTATTATTATGTAAATCTATTACGTATACTGAAGTAGCGATTTCATAGATGAATTACTGTACGGACTATCCGTGTAGCGATTAATGCAAACTTAATATTAATTTCAAATATTAATATTTTTTTAATTATTGTTCCCACTACATAATCACAAACGCAAATTTTCCTTTAAAATTTTCAATAATTAAAGTTTTATTTAAAATATTTGAATATTTTGAGCTATATAAAAAGAACTATTTAATAAGCTAACATTTTTCTATTTTTATCTTTATATCAATAAAGATATAATCTTTTATTTCATAAAAATACATTATTAATAATGAAAATATTTATATATTCATAATTAATACATCAAATAAAAATATTATAACAAACTTATTTTTTATTGGATTTTTTATTTATGGAATATATTTTTACTAAAACTAATTAATTAAACAACGAATTATTACAAATAAATATATTGTAGAAATATTATAGATGATTTATATAAATATATTATTTATATAGATTTTTAAAGATGAATTAGTTTAATTCTATAATAATAAAAACGATAACTTATAAAAGAATATAAAAAGACATAAATTATAATCTTTATACTGCAATTTAAAAATTATTTTTTTATGAGTTTACAATTGAAAATTACCATTAAACATTTATATTATGTTTTTGGAATGATTGCGATTATTGAAACATTTTACTTACATTTGATGTATAGTTGTATACCTACAACCTACATACATCTATAGAATTTAAAAAATAACATTATTATGTAATTATGCGAGCGTTAAATCAGAATCTAATTCTTTACATAATATTATGTAGATAATTTGATCGATAATTCTACTATTTATGATTCTGTTTTCGGTTAAATATTTAATTTTTATTAATTTAAAATATATATTTACAATAATTCGAATATAAAATTTTATTTCATGAAACTTAACAAGAAATTATGGAAAGAATTATTACAAAGTTTAATTTATGAATGGTAACAATTTATATTTGTTTTGAAAATTTTACGAAAACTTTTTTTTTATTAATCAATTTCAAATAAAAATGATTATTATTTAATGAGTACCAATTCACTTGATTAAATAGTAATAGTATTAGCAGAACACCACTTCACATCTAACGTTTATCGATGAAACTGCAACCGGCTTCTGAAAAATCCATATCTTTATCCTCTACCCTAAATATAACCACTTAAGTTGAGTTCATTTAAGTAATCAAAAACTTAGTTACTAGTTTAAATGTATGCATTTCAAGTTAGTTGCTACTACGGCCTTTTCTTTCAAAATATGACTCATTCTTTTGATCAACCATCACTATTTTTCCCACTACACAAAACATTTCATTTAGAATGATGACGTGAGCATGTGTACTGTCTTCGACGCTAGGCATTCACAAAATAATGATTCAAGTTATAGACTACCTAAATAAAAAATGCAAAGTCCTTATTTCAAAAGTGCTGTTTATTCTACACTCTTGTTTTATTTTATACAAACTATAGTTTTGTAAATTTATTTTATTATGAATTTGTAAGTGTAATAACAAAATAATAAAACACAACTGTATCAATCATGAACATTCATCAGGACTTCATAAATAAATATATTATTTTATTGTATTTAACGATACCTATATATTGCAGATTTTATTTCTAAATTGTAAAGTTTTGTATTCTAAGTAAAAAGTATAAAAATTATTATTATCAATATAAATATTATTATCCAATTTCCAATAATTATATTTATATGCATATATATATACAAATATAAATATTTCTAAAAAAAACTTTGCGGTGAATTTCAATAATTTTTCGTCAATAATATGAAGAAAATCAATTTATTTTTTAATAGTTAAAAGATTATAGTATTTTAATATAAGAACAAAAATATATACTTGAGGATAGATAAAAGGATTTTATATTAATATGAAAACGTAATAAGATAAATCCATTATTTTATAAATTTGTAAATTTTGATTAAAATATATTTTTTTTAATTTTAATAATAAAATTTTTCTAGTAATATTAATTGTAATAAATATTTTAGAATAATTTCATTTATGAATATTGAACTCATGTGTTTAAAAATTATGCTTATAATATAAAAATGTTCATGTAAAAAATAAAAAAAATAAAAATATACAAACAAGACAATAAAAATGTATATTGATTTCCAAAATTTCGAAAATATGTATAATTGTTTAATCGATAATTAAATTCATAGGAATATATATGTATTAATTATAAATAAATTTTTTGGATCTATTATTATATTTAATCTTAATTTAACATTAAAATTGTTATCAAATTAAATTTCAATACTAGTATAAATACGTAGTTCTCTAAAATTTATATATACACATATATAAAAGTGTTTTATATATTTTCATTCAAAAAAATTTAAGTGTATGAAAGTTTATTTTTTTACAACCAGACAACGATATATACACAAAACTTATATAAATAAATTTTAGAAAGTTTAGAACCTAATTAATACATCTTATAAAATTAAAAATATTCTTTCACATATTTCACGATTTGCATATGTTTTTATCTTACATAAAATTGGGCATCCTTTGTTTTTAGAATAATTTTATATTCCTTTGATATATTTCGATTTCTTTCTTACCAGATTCTCTTTAAATTGCTTTTTTTAGATATTAAAACGAAATATCCACTATTTATTTAATTACATATGAATGATGTATTTATGAAAAAAAGGTCCATCTTCCATATATTTATTTTTATTAATTTTTAAAGAAATGTTTTCTTAAAGAAATTAGTTACAACTTTGTAATGAATACCTAATCAATACTTTTACAATCATTATTCAAGTTTATTACACTATTAATTAGTTACTGTACAAAATAAGTATAATATTTAAAAGATGATGTGTAAACTAATAGCTCCAACTTTTCTACTAGAGCTTCAAAATTACATTTCTAAAATGTATTTAAATCTAGAAGAGATGTTGGTCACCTAAATTTCTTCCTTTAAAATACATGAAATACTATATTACTTGTAAATTTTTTTAAAATTTGGTTTGAATTATTTTTAACCAAATCAAGTCAGAATGTAAAGAAATTATATTTATTAATAATTTTGAATAAATCAACTACTTAATATCATATTTATTAATAAACATTAACTATTTAACTTTGTCTCATTTATTATTTATATATTCAATAAAATAATTTTATTAAAACTATTATTTATTTTACAAATTGAATCTATATTGAAATTTTAAATTTAGTTTAAAAGCATCTTAAAAAATATTAAATTGAAAATATAATTATAAACTATTTTCAATTCAAATTCTATTTTTAGATTTTTTAATTTCTTATTAATTGACATATTTTATTGATAATTATAAACGATATTTCATAATTAATAATATTTTTTGTAAATTAAAAAATCTATTATCGTAGGAAATCGAAACATTGATTACTGTTAATTCTATTAAGTTAGATTATATCTTATTTTTAATATTTGTTAGTAAATAGATAGTTAAATTTAAAGAATTTAATAAATAGCATATTTAATTTAATTATATTGCTTTAGATATATATTTTAATTTTTATAACTTTATAAAGATAATTAAATTTATGTAAAATATGGATATTTTCGATATTACTAAATTGTTATTCTTATTAAATCTAAATTCTAATAAAATCTTTTGAAAAAATTAATAAACTGGGTAATTCGTATAAAAATAAATAGCTTTTTAAATTTTTTTTTAAAAATAAATTTATTGTAAAAAAAATATAATATGTTAATAATCTTTTGTACTAATTTTAATAAAATAAAAAATGTTTATTATTCAATTTGTAAATGTTCAAATTATTTTTTTATGTATTGTTCTTAAAATTGATCATCTAAAAAATAAAAGAAATATTGTATATAAATATTATATAATTTATACATTTTTATACATCAATAGAAATAACATAAATATCCATAAATTATGATATTTATTCTAAAATATTTGCTAGGTGAAAAAGTTTGAATTTTTTATACACGCTTTTATGATAAACATTTTAATTTATCTTGTGGCAAGATACTCTGTTTTATATTCGATTAAAAATGTATAGAAATTAATTATAAAGTAACTATTGAAAATATATAAAAAAATAAAACGATAATGTTAATATTGAAATACATAATTAAGGTTTTCTTTTCATTTTTATTAATAAATCAGTCTTTTTTAAAAGAATTAGTTCATATTTTTATTTATGTTCAAGAACTTAATTAATATATTATAAAGGAAAAAAGAATAGAGAAAACACTTTATCTTTAATAGTTAATTATTTATATGCAGAAATTAATATAAACATGTAAAAAGAAAAGCTAGTGTAATGTATGTTTCTATTTTCTCTGAAATTAAATTTGTTCTCATTTTAAATATAAATCAGTACTCAAAATGCAAGGTCAGATATATTTTCGTTATTCTTTTCGAAAAGGTTTGATATAATAAAAAAAATAAATATTTGACAGGTGAATAAAAAACAGAAAAAATACCGTTATCATATTATTTACTTACCGAATTAGGAAGAACAATTTTTTCATAATTTACAGGATAAAAAACTATTGATAAAAAAGTTATTAAAGAAATAATAAGTAAAAGTGTTTCTGTTATGTAACATTATGTAGTAACAATTGTATATAACGTATTAGTTAAGACTCTTTATTATTGATACCTTGTTAGACGTAGTTATCGCATGTGCTTTTATAAAGATCCATAAATTTATTTGGATACTTATTAATTCTCTAAAAGCTCCTAATTTTAGTAACCTTTTTAGAATTTCCAAAAATAATTAATAGCATATATATATTTTTATTATTAATTATTAAAAATATTATATTAATAATTAAAAATTATTAAAAAAATATTGTAATCGTTTTTGGATATTTATGAAATGGTCTTTCAATTTTCAATTTTCATTATATATGGTTGTATAATAGATAAAAAAATTTCGAATTATTTTAAAATATGTATTGTTTATTTTCATAAAAAGAATCTTATTAAAAAAATATAAATCACTGTTCATTACACGATCCATAATTTTATAAAATTGTTAGTTTAATTTAAATACATAAAAGTGGTCAAATTGTATTTATAATAATATGAATTAATTGTCAAAACTAATATTCGACTGATGATATTAATTTGAATTTCAATATTTAATCACTTATTTCTATATTACTTAATTTATATATCTTTATTTATATTAATTTAATAATCCAAATCTTCACATTTGTAAGTATATTAAAGTGTTTATATACTCTACAGCAATGAATGACATTTTATAAAAAGCAAAATTAATTTTATTATATATTGATGAAATGATTATAATATTTGAACAGTTAATAATTTTTTAATAAAAGATATTATAAACTTGTGAATATGAAACCGAATTTTCCATACTCTAAGTTAAAATTTTTTTAACTTTTTATGAAATATAATATTTAAATGACCCACAATTTTTTTAAAAATTATTCATAAAAACATCTATTTTCAGTAAGTATATGAGATAATACTTAAAATTCACAATATTAATTACAAATAAAAAATTAATACATTACAATGAATCATTTAGTTCATTAGAAATTAATATAACTGTTTTAACAACAAAAATGAATAAAAAAATTAAAAATATATTGATTTGCTTAAATAAAGTATTATTTATAATAAAGTTCACAAGTAACGTCTACGTACTGATAAAACGAAAAAATTTATACTAAAATAAAAATACATCATTCAAAATCAATTTTTTTTTTAATGTTTATTTATTTGAACCCAATAATAATAAACATAAATCATTAGAAACGATGATTTTACATATAAGAATTACTTATGACTAACATGTTATATACAACGATTCTCGTCTTACAGGTTGTTTTTTATTTTAATTAAGATTTTATTTTGTGTATAAGAATTTGTTACAGGAGAAAGAATTTTTTTATAACATTTTTTGCATTTTTATTTATATATAGATAATGGGTAATATAAAAAAAACTGTACATTCGATTTCTTTATTCAAAGTGAATGCATAAGTATATCTATGATTTATTAAAGCTTTGTTCATATATCGCGTTTATACAAACTTTAGGAGATTCACATAAACGATTGGATGGATGCTCATGAATCCTATAATAACTAACATTTTTCAATTCTGTCTGTCTGTCTGTTTTATTCCCCCCTCTAGTATTGGTATTAAAATACAGTTTTAACGTTCTAAATACAAAGTAAAGTAACGTCGTTATTAAATTTATGTAAAAGTTAGTTAATTTTTTAATTAAATTGTAATTTTATTTTCATTGTAAATTATGTATCATTGTATACATTAATTTATGAATATAATTAATACTTATACATAAAATACATCATAAAATAATTTGTTAAATATTTGAATATTATCATGCACAATACTTAATAAGTAATATATATAATTAATAAAAAATATATTTGTTTGAATCCCGTTTGATATTTCATAGATTTTAATGAAAATATTTATTTATAAACCTTGAAATAAAATTTATTTTTTAATGTAATAAAGATAATTAAATAAGAAGATAGTACGAGAATTTTTAAATTATCCAGTTGTGAATAATATTTTTATAATTCTAAAAATATGTATTAGAAAAAGTAATAAGAATTATTTAATTCAATCAATAACGAAGTTTGTTTTATGAAAAGTATATAAAAGTATATGAATAACGATAATCTTCCATCATTAGAGAAAAAGTGAACATGGATAATAATTCACTTGAATTTTCAAGCATAAGATAAGTGGAATTTTTTAACTGTTTTTTTCCTACGTGAAAACATATCTTACAATTAAAAATAAAAAGCTATAATATATATGTAATTATAATATAGCTTTTCTAAAGGATAACAGACATTACTAATCGCTGGAACAATCCAAAGAGCATTGTTGTGTGGTAACAGGAACGTCAACGGATACATCAGTGAATTTCTCAAGTAATGAAATAATTTAAGTAGAAGAAATGAAAGGCAAAAATGATTCATAAAAAGAGAAAGACTATGGAAATACTTAACGACAACTAATCTATATACAAGCTAGAAGAAATGGATCATTTTTATGCCTGTTGCACATACATACTCATTGATAGCGGAGCTGACAAGCGCGATGCGATTCACTCATAATGAAGCCAGATGGGGAAGGTACTGCCACCATTGTCGTTGCCAGTATGATCGTCTGACGATTAGGTTGTAAATCTCCGCACCATTTGCCTTGCATCTAATGTACCAAGATAAATTAATGGGTCTCATCAATGCCCTCTATTCTCCCTCGTTCCTTTTTTCTCTTCATCCGTTTTCGCGAAAAATCGAAAGAAAAGGCTGAGGAAGACTTGCTTGTAATCGAAGGTCTGAATTAACCGAAAGACTATACAGAATTTTACAAATTATGCGGCATGTTAATATACATGCGAGCAGATGAACGAAACAATGATTGGACTTATTGATTGAGAGCTCTCGCGTCGAGCCGTGGGAAAGCGATTAGACGCCCCGCACTTTTCTTTTTATTACTTTATTCTATACATGCCTGTATTCTTTCTACTTTTTTCTTACCTTGCTCTACTATTTTACAATATACAGTGTCATGCATAAACCATGCTGCAACTCACAATATCTCATTAAATATATTTATTTATAGTATCTACACAATCTCTTAATGACCGACACATTCAATTAAAATTCATTTGTAAAAACAGAAGTAGAATTAAATAATTTAAAAAATGTTTCTGAAATTAATCATACTAAATTTTTAGTTGCTATAAATATATCGATCAATTAGCTATATCGTTTCTTTATATTAGATACTCAATTGATCGATGATTTTCTTGGTTTTCATAGTTTAACGAATACACCATATATTTTATATTACGTATGAAGCATTGTTGCGCAAATTACAATAAATATATAATCATTAAAAAAAAATTGTTTTTTTATCAACTATAAATAAAAATATATTCATTTTAAGTAACACATAGATGGTACATTTATTACAAATAAGAATAATAAAATGCTATTAGAGTATATATAAAATAATTATATTTAATGTATTATAATTCTAACTTTTAAAAAATTGAAGAGGGATACACTATTTAATTTATTTAATAACCATATATACTTTTCAGATACTTTAAAATATTTAACATCAATATCATTAATTTTCTTTTCATATTTAATTTCAAATTTTATGAACTATAAGATCATAAATATGTTCATTGGAGTATAATAAATAAGATAATTTTTTGATGGAAACGTTAAAAAAAGATTTAATTCAAATTAATTAATTATCTTAATTTCTGAATATTTGAAAATGATAATCATTACAAATAATATTATAACTATAGTTTTATTCAATAATCGTTTAAATATAAAAAAAGTTAAACTATCATTTGTCTATTAGATGAAGAAACATTTTAAAAGATACAAAATAAAAAAGTAAATAATTTATAACATATTTTTTATTTAATTAATATTTATAGCTGTTTAATGAATTTTGCTATAAAAATGATAAATAAAGATCCAAAATTTAAATTATGTCAAATATTAATTTTTGCACATTAATTTGTTTATTATTAACCATGTATGTGAGTTTAATTTCATTTAGTTGGTAATATTGGATTTTATTTATTATAAAAAAAAAAACAAAAAAAATCTCGAGAAGATAAGTGATTAGCCCACGATTCATAAGCCTCTTCGAAATTTCCGAAACAATTCCAGAAATTCTGTCTCGAGGTCAATTCTTCGATACGAAAATAATTATCTTAAAGATCTGATAAAAATTGTTTCTTCAAAATTAATTTTTTTTCTTAAAATTATCTTTTTCTGAAAGTAATTAAGAAAATAATAATTAACCAATAAATATATCTCTATAATGTTATATATTATATAAATATTTAATTACATTTAACATAGGTGATAAGTTATATATTTTAGGAAAAATAATAAATCTTTATATAATTAGAAAATGTATTTATGCACAATAAGACAAAATATAAATGCAATGTGTTCAAAAGGTTTACTTAAATTTCTAAATAAATACTTAAATTAAAAATATATTAAACTTTTGATAACTATTTTAAGAACATGAAATTTACTGAGTACAAAATAATATTATTTTAAACATGGTATACACTATTGAAATAATTTTAAATTATGGTTCTATTACTTTTAGATATGAATATAAATTTTAATGTTAAAATGTAAATGACAAGATTTTAAATTTGATTAAATTAAAAACTTTAATTTCATTTAGTATTAATATATCAGTTTTAATCTCATAGTGATTAAGAATATTTAATTTATAGATTTTTTTAAAGACATTTTTGTTCCAAATTTTAATTTTTAATTCTAGTATTTTAAATTAAATACTATAGTAGTTTAAAGTTTTATAAAAATATGTATGTAGAAGTTAATGTAAAATATAAAATAATAATTCAACATAAAATAGTACAAAATATTAATATTTGAAAAATAATAAAACTCAACATATATATTTTATACAATAGTTAAAAAATTTTGAATAAAAACTAAATTTACTTTATTAAAAAAAACCGTTTACAAATTATATAATTCATTCATTCGATTTTATTAATAATATTTAAATATAAATGATATTTAAAATTTCAATAGTTATAATTTATATTAATTATTCTTCTCATAAATTATTAATTATTTGTTACATATTATTGAATTTTTTATATCGAATAACGAAAATATATATTATATTTTTTCATATATTTAGTAAAAATAGATAAATAATAAAAATAATATTTTATAAAAATGCATTAAAATAACAAATATAACTTACTTTGGTAAAATTAATAACTAAAAATTTAATTCAATTTTAATTTTGATCATTTTAAGGTATATATTTTATAACATTCATTAAATTGTCCAAGCCAATTTAAAATTTTTATAAATTATAAAAATTTGAAATAATTAATTTACAAATTTATATATGATAAGAAAAATGTTTAGACTATTATAGCAGGAGATAATAAAACTATCATATTTATTAATAAATCTTAATATTTAAAATATTTTCATAGTAATATATTCAATTTTTAAATAAGGATAATAAAAGCAATAGAAATTTCATATAGTATTAAGATACAATTACAAAAATTACAGCTTGATGTGTCAACTACTTATTTAATAAACGATCTACACATGAATAATGTAATATATAAATCTTATAAATGAATTCAGTTAAAATATATTTCAAATAGATTTTAAAATGATAAGATCTTAAACGTAGTATGTGTTAAGAAAATGGATATTGGCATCAAATTTTTATGACTATATCATGAATTAACTGCATGGAAAATCAATTATTGTCCTTCAATTTTTTCATTAGTGTAATAATTTAGTGAAAGTATAAAAAGCTGACATATTAGTATAATTAGTCTAATATTGCAATGACAGAAATTATGAATAGATTGAAGAAAACGACCCTACATACACAGATTGTTTGTGCACAATTGCTACTGCACATCATATATAGAGGAATTGCATGTACTCGTTATAGGAACTCGATCTACCATACCCAATTACTGTTGTAATCAAGTTTTCTAAGTAGTCAATGGCCATTGAGATTTGCCAGTAAAGGCTTCAGACAGGCATTTTCGTAGAATGTCGATAAAAAAATTCCTTTGCTGTTCGAAACCAACACTGATTCCATCACTCTCTCGTCTTTCAAATGTTCTTTTACTACTATTGCTGAAGTATTTTTATAAAACTTCCATCGTTAAAAGTAATATATTCTAAAGAGTAATTGTTTTCCTGAAACATAGTATATATTTTCAATATTAACTAAAACATTTTTAGTTGACTTTGAGATATACACTTAGATATATATTCATTAAATTTCTAATTATGTTTGATTTGTAAATTAATACTTACTTTGACTTAAATCATAGAAACTATTTTTCGATACAACAATAACTTTTATTTATTAATCTAATAATTTGGAACTATATTTTTAATAATTTGAATTATATTCTATAGAAAATATTGCAAAAGAATTTTATGAAAATAACTTAAACTTGTTAATATTCGAGACTAAAAACAGATGTTAGGATTAAATTTCTCATTCTTATTCTTCTCTTGAATCTTAAATCTCTTATTGATATTAAATGAAACTACTAAATATATAAAGTTATAAGATTTTAATTCTAAAATATTTTTATTATATGAATTAATTTAAATGGATTATATTAATTGAAACAAATTTTATAATTGAAAATTAAATATAAAGATTAGAATACGATTAAATTACAATCAATTATAAATAGTAAAGTATCGAGCTTATCACTAGCCCAAGAAATAAAAATTCATTTTATTCAAGATAGTCATATAATCGTTATACGGTTTTTTACTGCATTTGATACTTAAAATTTATAACAAATACTGAGTACAAATGCTGAATGAAAATTTATCTTAACTTAAATGACAATGATTTTAACACATAGAAAAATTTGTAGATATTTAAACATAATTATTAAGATTACTTATTTTATTATGTTCAATTACTAGTTACTGTCAGACAAGCATTAATAGGTAGTTTAAAGAATTTATCACTAGTAAAGTATTACATATAAAAATACGTACTGTTTGAAATTAACATGAAACAATAAATATATCATTATAATAATCAAACTAAAATTTTTATTTACAATACTTTCACTTGAATTTTTTAATTTTCTTTATCTTTATTTAACTTTAATCTAAAAAAGATTGATCGTCTAAATAACTTATTAAAAAAAAATTTTAATTTTCAGAAATTTTACTTAATAGAAACACTTTTATTTAACTAAATTCAAAAGTGATACAAAGATATCTCTTTGGCTATTAATAAATATTTTAAGAAATAATACTTGATAAAATTAAAACTAAGAAATAATTTTTTATTTGAAATTTTCCAGATTCAAATTTAACTAATAAAGCAAATAACACATTTTACATGTATTTATATATTACAAAAGTTTTAACGAAATTATATCTGAAATTAATAATTAAAATAATATTATTAAATCAATATTTATTTATATATTAAGAAAGAAAATGTTTTATATTAAACTAAATAAAATCAATTGACTTTTTAAATAAGTAATTCGAAAACAATTAATAATTAAAATGTTTTATAATAGAAAAGTCAATGATTCCTAAATATTAAAATTGTATATCATAAATTAAAAAATTGGTATTAAAAAATTAAAAAATTTTAAATAGATGAATAAAGGAGAAGAAAAAAATCAATATTACGTAGTCATGATAAATATTTTGATTCAATACATAGTTTTAAACGAAATAAAATGATAAAACCTTATTTTTTCTTTATCTTTAATTGATGATAAGTCACATACATGGTAATAAAGTATATTCTTTTATTATTACAAAAAAAAATTGATACAATCATTTTAAAAATAATAAATATTTTAATGAAAAGAAAGAATAATTTATTTTATTTTATTTTAATAATTAACCATCACATATCATAACTAAATGAAAACTTGTATAATACGTTTACGTAAATATCATTTACCTTATTATAAATGTATCAATTTGCCTAGTGTTAAAATTTAAATATTTATGTAATCATTTTTAATAATTAGTTCAGAATATAATTTTTACTATAAGAGAATTTTTAAATAGAAGCTTACCCATCATATCTTTCGAGAATCATAATGAATTAATAAAATTATATGAAAAAGAAATTACTTTTAAATATATTAGCGTACATATTTTCAAAAATTGCTCTTGAATTTTTCTTCATCAATTAATATGTAAAGTATTAGTCGCATGTATTTAATACAAAAATATAATATATTAACAAGTTATATTTATTAATAAATAAACTAATATGTTAATTAAGACAATATTTAAAATAAGTAATTTTTTATAAAGTATTTATATTTATATAAACTACAAATTTTATCTCATTATTTTTATCAATTATTTTTAATAAAAAATTTTAAAATAAATAATTTATAAACTATATATATAATATATATATATTTAAAGAAAATTTAACATTTTTTCTATACTATTAAATGAGTGATGAAAATGATTTAACTTTTACTACAATAATTCATATGTTAATATTATTATCAATATCAAGTTTTTAATTTTATTATATTTAATTATATAAATTTATTCTCAAAATATTCCTATACTTTTTAAATATTAAATTTAAATCAAAGTGGTTATATTTTACACGAAAAAAAACTAAAAACAAAAATTTTAATAAAAATTAAATTTTTATATTTATCTGTAGGTGATGAAAAAAAAAATTATTGTTTATTATGGTATATAATTATTTAATACTATTAATCACAAAGTTCTTAAAGTATATTTATATTTACATCTATATCTTTATATTTACAATCAGATAACTTGTTTATTTTTTTTTAATTATTCTTTTAATATTTAATAGAGTCAAACAATTCTATTCTTCGTAGAGTAGAATATTTAAAATCAATCTTTCTAGTCTTGCATAAAGCATCTTTATTTTATAAATGTAATAATTAGTAACCCATAAAAATCTATTCACTCTCATTTATTCAAGCTACCTGAGTTTTTTTTTATGTCCACTGTAATCAATCGAGACTCGTACCAACAGATTTACATGAGGTTTTAAACTGATGATATCTATACTGGCTCACAGTTTTTTATAAAGCTAGAAACAAAGGAGAGTTTTTCAAGTTTTAATAATAACGATTGATACCTTCCAATACAGTTTATTGTATTAACGATGAATATTTTTAAAACATGCCTATTTAGAAAAAATTAACTAAAATTGAGTTAATTTTAAATCATTTAAAAGAGTTTAATGTGGTATTATAAAATATTCATGTTTCTTTTATTTGAATTTAAAATTTTAAATTATCCATGAAATTTAATTAGAATAATTTCGATAACTTAAATAATATCACAAAAATTTTAATTTTAATATTCTACGTTTATTGACAAAATAACGTATATTTAAAATTGTCGTTCACCATTAAAAAAAATCAAATGATTATATAATATATGTATTAGTATATTTACACATTATTTGTATTAAAAAATATATTAATTTTACATCTACCAAAATATAATTTTATAATACATGCAAATTTTGAATGATAAATTATTATTTAGTATCACAAGAAATACTGAAGATTATGTAACAATTAAAAATTTTAGAGTTATCTATAAAAAACATTTGAATATAACTTTTTAATGATTTTTATACCGACTTAAATCAAATATGAAAATTTGTCTGACAAAAAAATAACATTTTCCAAAAACTTTGGAAGTCTTTTCAAATTCTTTTTATAAATTTGTACAAATAAAGTGCACAATACTTTGAATTTTCGTTTGACTTAATCAGCACTTTAATAAAGATTCTTAGCATACTAGTGTGCCTTTAATAATTATATGATTCTAAAAAGTAGAGAAAAGGAAAAAAAGTGAAGTGACTACAGACTCTTAAACACAGGAAACTTATGGGTACAATCTTAAGCATACGCATAATCATGCGCATTAGTCGTGGAAGTTACATACCGCTCCTTTTAGTCTGTCTATCTGTTTGTCTGTCTGTCTCTCTGTCTGTCTGTCTGTCTCTCTCTCTTTCTTTGTCTCTCATTTTAACTTCATTATTCTCTAACTTATTAGAGATTTCATGTTTAAGCACGTCGTAATAGTCATAGTGTTTAGCTTTTTTATTTGTAAAAGTTCACGCAAAAACAGAATGCATTCGCTTAATTACATTCATTGCACGTATTTAAATACCATTATTATCGCAATGTAAAATTCTATTTTGTGTAAAAAAACTTTAAAATAATAAACATAAATTTTATAAACAGTCGATTATAACGAAATTTTATCCTTGCACATTCTTATAGTTATTTTATGAAAGAGAATGTACTTTTAATAAATTAAAACAAAATAGACTACCATTATGTTTTATTATAGATATTGTTTCTAATTGTTTTATATTTAATTTATACTACTACTTATAATCAAACAAAATTTTGAAACTGTCATTATAATTTTAAATTTAATGATCTGTTTTTAAATTTGAAATATTTAATATAGTTTTTTTAATTACTTTCATTTGTTAATGCTAATCAAAAACTTTTAATTAAGTTATAGGTCAGTATTATTAATTTATTTCCAAATTAGATAACCTTTTTTATTATATTCATTTTAATATCAACATATTATTTAAAAAATCTTTAAATCCAAATGAGAGATATAAGTCTATTTAAGCCTATACAGTAAAAGACTTAATTTTTATTCTTACTTTATTTTATTTTAATACAATTTTAATTGTTAATCTTGCAGAATATTATAATATATAATTATTAATAATTTAAAAAACACTGATAATTAAAAAATTTCAAGAATATTTTATTTTTTACACCTTTTATGTATTAGTTTTACATTTTTTTATATTTACAAAAATTTATATTTAAGTATAACGAATAATAAAAGCTGATTTGAAATGTGTCATGAGTTTAAAATATATTATTTATACTATATATGAATATTATGAACTTAATATACAGGTGATTTAGAAAATGAATAAAGAGAATTAGTTGATATTTATATAAACAATTTCTTAAACATTAGTTTAGGAATTCTTAAACAAATATTTTTTAATTTTAAATAAATACAAATTTTTTTAACAAATATATAAACTTTTTTTTTAAATGCTAACAAGTAAGAAACTCAAAGTTAATAGAATTTTACTTAGTGTAAATATAAAATTAGTTTTCATTGTATTAAATTTTCAAATATATTAAAATCTTAATCGAATACTAGTAAAGTAAAATTAAATATTTTAGAAAATAATTTACAATCTAATTTGCATCTTATGAACATATATATATCTTAATAATATATATAAAACTTTTATTCGATTACATGAAATTATTCAGTGAATTATTTTAATTTTTTAATGATTTCATATACGAGTTATTTCTAACGAGATAAATGTATTAAATTATTGATTAAATTAGAAATTTTCAGTAACTTTTTTCTAATAATAAAATATTGCAATTTTTAATAAATTATCAATTATTATAACATATTTTTAGAAATAATGTAATGTATTAAATGTTGATTAAAGTAACTATTGATCCAGTAATTGTTATGGGTTTAAAACTTGCTTACTAATTTACAGAAATTTACAGAAATAATGTAAGAAAAATAACATAAAAAAATGAAAAGTAATCCCAGACAAGGTTTCATAGAAAAAATTATGATATATATATTCGCATGTACGTAAGTGTACTCATCACCACGTAACTACATTCTCAATCAATTTTTAATTGTCTATATAACCGTAATATTAGTAATAAATTTTCTAATAACTTTGTATTCTAAAATATATTGTTCTTACTGCCCAACAGTTTATGCTTCTTACAAGTCTCAATATAATTTTATATATTATATAATGTTATAAATAAAACAAAATGCAATATATCTATTATAAAAAATTAAAATAAAATCTCATCACATATGATTCAAAACTCTTTCAGTCTAATTTCAATAATCATCTTGATAGAATTTGTAAGATTTTAGAATAAAAGTGACCTATCATCATTGCGAAATAAAACAGAATATACGATTTCTTTATTTATTTTTACAGATCGGAAATTCTCATTAAATACGTAGTAACAAAGTTTCTTAATAATAGTTCAAAAATTTTTTAAATAATTACATACATAGTTAAGCTTTGTAAAAGAAGAGAAGCATATTTTTATCATTTTATCTATTTCATTCCGCTTAAAATGTGCACTATATTTCATATATAACTCTCAGGATAATATTCAGTTTTTTATAAAATGAAATTAGAATAAATAATAATAAAATTCATGAAATAGTATCTTTATAAAATAAATTCGATATTATTTATATATTTTAAGTCTCTAAATTTGATATTGATGATATATTGACATTAATTGATGAAAATATCTAATTAATGTAATCCAAGAAAATGTTAATAATAATTTAATTTGGATAATTAAAAATATATTAAATATGAAACACTCTATCTCTAAAAATGGTTACAATATTTTTATCACATTCACTTATAAAATTGTACATATATATAAAAATTCTTGAATGGTTTCCACCTTATGATTACTAAAATTATTATTATTTTTACATCATTAATAATGTAGAAAGGAAACTTTATTGATGGTATGGTTTATTAATAAAATAATCTTCTATTTGAAAATTTAATCACATCTTAAAATTTAATATAATTTGTTATATATTTTAACTTATCATTTAATATATTTACAATTAAAACTTATATATATATATATATATATATATATATATATATCCATTATAAACATGTAAAACGAAAGTAGATCTGAGAAATACCTTAACTTAAAACAATATCTTTTTATTATATAAATAGTTTTTTATATTTATAAAAATAAAATATAAAATTGAATATAAAAATAAATTCATCAAAAATTTTCTGATTAACAAATAAATTTTGTTTTAACTTTTTCGCTTTTGAAATTAACAAGTTGATAATGTATATTATACACATTTTCTTTTATACCTTTAAGACTGTATCACATTTAAAATCTAAACATTTATATTTCACTTTTACTTATTGATACTCTCTTTGACAAAACTTCTATGGCTATCTACTTATATTGCTACATTTATATGTTTTATTACATATGAATAACTTACATATTTACGTATTTTTAAAAGCATTTAATTCAACTTAGTAAACTATTTTATAAAGAAAAAATTTTGCTTACTGTGTTAGTACTTTGCATGCTGAAAATGTATTTATTTTACTTTCGATTAGTCTAAAAAGCGATTTTATGCAGATAAATTACAACTAAAATATATTTAAATACTTACTCCCCTTATTCTATATTAATTATAAAATAAGTTATACTCTATATGGATATTTGTCATATAATTATTAACACAATTAATAAAAGTTGATGACTTTCTTATGTTACTTATATATTTAGACAAATACACTGTTTAAAATTATAATTGTAACGATAATAACTTAAGTTGTAACCATTCATGAATCATACTAAAACAACAGAATTAAGGAATAGAAATGTAAAGGCAAGAGAAAGTGAGAAAGAAAGAGCCGTTATATCATAAGGAATAATTTTACTTATTATTCAACCGTAGGTTTCTTCTCGCATCTAATAAAATATGTCAGTATTATTTCATAATATATCTTGAATAGTTAATACGCGAAAAAAATGTATATACTAAATAAATTTATTACTCATATTTATATTTCTTCATATGAATATTAAACTAATACTAATTTTCATGTAATAACTATAGAATATAAGTAAATTTAATTATAAATCTCTAATTTAATAGAAAGAATTCTTCATTCTTTAAAGTAAAATTCGGGAAATGTAAATCGTGGTGAACCTGAAAGACTCATTAATCTATACAATCAAAAACTATTAAGTAGCATTGACATTTAAAGACAGATGAATATCCAAAACAAGAAACAGTTGATGCTTATGTTTAATTGAAATATTTTTTAATGTGATAATGTAATGTTGAATCTTGAACTATTTATAATATTTTATTTATCTTTTATAAAAATATAAGAATACAATATTTGTTTTACGAATTACTTGTAATATTATAAAAATGTATTTTATAAAAAAATTTTATATAAGGAATATATAAATATAATAAGGAAAATGTTATTTTATAATTAAGAATTATGTACTATTTTTTATCGCATTTTGTAATTAGATTACAAAAAATAAAAAAACATAAAATAAGATATGAAATAATATATTTGAATAATAATAAAAATAATAATTACTTTAACTTCATGGCATTTTAATAATGTAATATTTCCTAAAAAATTACACTTTTTTCATTTAATTTTATAATATAGAAACATTTATCATAAATTTTCAATAAATATTAATAATATCGTGAATAATCAAGGTTTTCATATATTATTAGGACAATCCATAGAAGCAGATAGAATTATTTTAACTGACCTGAAAATGTTATTAAAATTAGTTATTAACAGAATTAGAATAAAGTACATTTAGTATTAATTACTTATAGTAAATCTTAATATAAGAAATAATTTTGTAATTTATTATATAAAATATAAGAAGAATATTATATAATTGAAATGTAATAGATGTAAAAAATAAAATCAAGGTAATATATTTATGAAAGGAGTCTAGACAAATAAAAGTCTGTATATCTTAATACTTGTATTTTTGATATTTTTTAAAATTCATATTTAATTATTTTCATTTTCAACCTTCTTAAAGTCTTTGTTACCATTATAAGTCAATTTTTAGGTCAAATTAAATTGCATAATAGAAAAACTACAAAATTAAAAAATATAACAATAAATAATATTTCCTTTTGTTATAATACATCAAAAAATATTATGATCTTAATAAATAACACTAGTTTAAAAATTAATATTTTTTATCCGTGTTATTATTTTTTAGTATGTCATTTTCTATATTTTTATTAAATAATATTATATTTATTATTAAAAAATTTTAATTATTCATTAATTTTATTAAGTTTTAAAATATATACTACTTCATTTACGAATATATAGAGTGAATAATTCTTAATAATTCTCTTTTTAAGACATTATCTTATTTTTTAAATTAAAACGATTGCCTTGATTCTAATTAGACAAAATGCATAAATAATTAATTTATAATATACAGATTTTTTATCTTTATCATAATAGTAAGAATTGTTAATGGTACGATTATCAATTTGTCTTTTTATGTATTAATTTCTTAAACGTTACAATTAATTTTTATTTGATTTTTTTATAAATAGCATCTGATATTCTGAAATACGCAGATTACCAATTAGTGTAGAAATCTAAACATGTAGTACTGAAACTGATTTTTAATCCGTTATAATACGAAATGACAAATATTTGAGTAAAATATGTATCTATAAATGGGAAGCTGTAAGAACATAATAGTGGTCTTATAGTTGTTTCAAGAACATCATTCTCTGTAATTAAAATTTAGTTGCACACTAGAATCAAATTGAAGTTAAACTTTGTTTCAAGATATTAACGTGACATTCAGCTTATAGAACAAAAAACTTGAATTAACAATTATGAAATTAATAATCGATAGCTGATAAAAGGTCATATATTATTCTTATTATATTATTAAGCATTTAAACTTAAACACGTTGATTTTTTCATAATTCATCAAAAAATTTTATTTTATAGAAAATTCTTAAGCTGAAAATTCTTAACAATAAACGAGATAAAATTTATAAAATAAAATTTATATCAATATTTTCTATCAAAGTATAAAAGAAGTATAATTAACAAAATTCATTTATTACGATTGCTGTTAATTGATAATACACCCCATCGTTATCATATATCAAATATATCTATGTAAAATATACAGTTTATTTTTCGCTACTTCTATCAATGTTCACGTGTTTAATGAGCAAAAATTTAGTAAAAAAAAACATGCACATAATATATATTCCTTTTAAATTTATTAATACGTAGATATATCAATTATTTTTAAAAGCAATTGTAAAAAAATATCATATATGTACAAATACATTTTTATACCAATAACCGTTACAATCGTGTCTTATTTTAAAGATTTATAAAACTAATACAAAATTATAATTAATAATAATAATAGTTTATGAACTTATTTACCTACAAAATTTCATATTAAGTAATAAACTAATGATAATAACTAATAATAGAATCAGATATATTTAAAAAAATGTATAATTCTTATATATTTATTTTACTTTTTTTACTTAAATTTCTCTTTGAAATATATAATATTCATTTAATTAAATACTCAAAATAAAATTGAAGAATAAAATCATCTAAATTATTTTTAATCAATAATGTATTATAAATATTTAAAATATAAATTATAATAATTTTTTCTAATAAATTCATTAATAACTAATAGATGTATTATTAGTATATTGTATCTAGGAATCTGATGGATACGAAAATATGAATGCTTATAAAATAAAATATCATATTTAATACAAAATGATATTTATAAATTAAAAAGTATTTTATAAGACTTAGTAATTAAACATTTAATTTTTTAATTTTTTAGTACATATTTAAATAATAAAAGCAATCAAAATTTCTATGCAAAAATATAATAGTTTTTTGATTATTCTTAATTTATTATTATTATTTTGAATAATGCATATATTAAAACTACTCTATATTATTCATTTAATTTAGAATATTTGTTAATGTGTAATAAAAATATTATATCTAATAAAACGTATATATAGTAACATGTATTAGAAAAAAAATGCAAAGACAATATTTTCTAATTAACAAATTGAAGGTGAATGGCAAGAAAAATATCCTTAACTTATAATATTTTCGGTATCTGTATAATTTATTGATACCTCCGCTATAAATAAGAGTAGACAATATAAATTAGTGGTCACTCTGAAAAAGTATAATTTAACAAAAGCATCACACAGTGCAAGGTTATATTAATAATTATTCATCCTGAAAAGTCTGAAATATAGACAATGTGCTACTTAATTACTATTTGTTATTCTTTTCTCTTCTTTTTTCTCTATTATGATGCTTCCTACGTTATTCTTTGGAATCAAATAAAAATAAATGCAATTCACTCTTCTATTTCTTCTCTTGTGGTAGGTTTTTTCTATTTTATGATGTTACTATCGGTAAAAGCTAGGTGAGATCAGAGTTTACGTATGCTGGTATTTAATCTATAACAATATCAACTTTCCGATTTCAATAAAAAAAATCATGAAACGCTTATAAAAGATGTATTTTATTTACTTTTTTAATTATCACCATAATCTTAAAATATTTGTTTTATTTAAATAGAAAATATTAAATATGCTTACGCAAAAGTAATTATATACTTCATAAAAATATTAATATTATGTAGAGAAAATTTTTAAATTAAACAGATGATTAAATTTTTTTATGATAAATATAATGAAATGCAATTTCTCAAAATATAAATGTTATTATTTATAAATAATATTTTTCTTAGTGAAAAAGAATAGTCTCTAATAAGTGAAAATAATATTTGATAAAAAGTAAGTGCATATTCTTTTAACAAAATGCGTTGCTTAATAAAATGTACACTATTTTATATTAATAATTGAGGAACTCAGTAATAAATAAAAATTACTTTCGTAGTAATTATTTTTGGTATTTGTTCTATTAACAACTTATAATTAGTATATCTACCTAAATCTTCCCTATCTAGATATTATTTTTAATATCATCCAGCACCTACGCTTAAGTTCAAAATTTTTTAAAAACCAATGACCTTCAATCTTCTCGTACATACATAAGTGTAAAAATTCAAAATACAATAAAAATTAAGAAAGCAAAATTGTATATTCATATTTGAAAATAAATAAGTAGGATAATGATAATAAGAAGAAATGCAGCTCTTTACAGAAACCGAATTGAAGACGCGTCAGATGATGTACATTATTGATTGATGCACGAACACTGCTCACTGGATTCAATAATTTGATCAAATTGAATAATTGATCCTTGCTACACTACCTTGAAATAATGACGGGGTTTATATACCAAAAATTATCTACGATTTTCTCTCACTAGATCATTACTACATCTTTTTATCTCGTGCTCACCGTACCTTAACACTATCAGACCAGAGACCGTAGATATTCAACTTCATGTGCTGCAGTTAACTATAACGGTATTAAAAAATTCACTGTTATTGAAATATCAATAATTTAATTTTATACAATAACAATTTTAATTTAAACGAATCATTGAGTTTGTCTAGATTGACACGTGTCAAAGTATCGCATTAAATTTTAAGCACCTTGTTCATGTCCAATAAACAATAGAAATATAGAGTTTGACATATGCCGAATGTTATTGATCGAAAGTCAATGCGATTACTAATCCTCTTCCGATTGCCAAAGTTAAGAAAGCGGTACTTAATCGGGTGATCAACCTTATATTTTTAAGGCTTTATTTCGTCAAATGGCACTTAGTAGGAACGAACTCAGTAACAAATTTATTCATGGCGTCGCTCAGTTGATTACGCTTGATAAATATCAAGTCTTGTGCTTGAAGGCGATCACCATTCAATATGGAGGATGTTAGCGCGTATATGGCCTGATACGTTCTGACTATATCTACGTGGTGCTGCATTTATTTAATTACAGTTGAGAATTTCTCTTGATCACGAAAGCTTGCGGTCGAGTAACAATTCACAGAAAGATTTCCAAAAGCAGAAAATCGACTGGATCTCCAGAGTAACAACCTTTTCTACCCTTATCTGGAACAGTTCATCGTTGACATTCATTGTGACCTTCAAGATACAGTTCGTCAGTAACAAACTGATCCTTTGAAGATTTAAGAAAACAAATCAAGGCAAAATAGTTCAAAGCTCCTTAAGAACTTGAACATTGAAAGTATCACTCTTAGTTTATAAGAAACTTACAAGATTGTTGAATCTATAATAATAAATATTTATCTAAATTTCAACATGTAATAAATAATTAAAATTTTTAAAGAAAATTTTGTCATGTTAATTATTGTAATTGTAGATTATAATGCATACTAGATTATAGATATAATTAATTCGTTTGAAATTTTATATTTAAAAGAATTTTTAATAGAAAAGCTTTTTTTCTTCAAATTAAAAAAAAATTTTAATTGTGCGTATTTAATTGATGTATATCTTATTTACAAATAACCATTAGAATTATTGAGAAATAATCAATTTTTTCAATATTTTATAACTTGTATAAAATGTAATTGCAAACAATGCTGATCTAACTAAATTTTGAAAAAACCGCTAAGTAATTTTAGGTTAAATAGAAAATATTTCATTATACCGATGTATATTCAATTCTAATTTTAATTTTAATTTAATTCTAAATTTAATTTTCATTTCATTTAATGTATTTTATTCAATGATGTTAAGGCATTATGCAAAAATAAAAGACTTATTATAAAGATATTACAAAGATAATATTCAAAATATTAATCTGTAGTGAATATTAGGGTTTCACTTAAAATACTTACAGTTATTATTTTAAATATTATTTACTTGTATTTTGTAATAATATAAAATGTATTTATATTAACTTCTTTTATATTTCATTTACAGATGTTTTAATTGTATACAATATTTTATCAACGTATCGATTTACATATGATGCAATTGTGTACAATATTCGAGAAGTTCTACTCGAAGGATCTACTCGGTCAAATCTGCCTCCGTTCCGCTTTCCTTCTATATTTATATATTCGGTTTCTCTCCCCGTGTCTCGACTTTTTGTTTTGCTTTTCTCCATTTTTCGATGATAAAAATTTTCCTGTCGTTCTTTAATCTCGATCAAATTTTCTCTTTTGATTTTGTTTTAAGATGACCTTCGCTCAATGCGTTTATTAAATATCGCGATTCTACCTTCATTTGGCTATGCGTTTGTTGATTTTTTGTAAATCTTCGTTCAATTATTTAGTCGCGATTCATTTATAATTTCTTTTCAAAAAGCATTAAACTACTACAAATAATTATTAATTTTCGTGTTATAATCCCAATTTTTCTCGATCTTTCTCCGGTTCCATATGCTCGCGACCTCCCCATCCTCAGTAGGTGAGTCAATCACTAAACAACCTGACGTATTCTCGCATATGCGACTTCTATCGCCTTACAACTTGATATCTTAATTAGGCTGACTGTTTTTTCCTTTTATCTGCTGCAGCAAGGCCGTCCGTCTGATTCATCGATTTAATGATCCCGCGGCCTCACTTATCCTAAACGAATAAATCCTTCAATAATCATACATACGTTTATTATTATGACTACTGTTGTCATAGTAAGACGTTTGTTTGAATTTAGCAATTTCTTTCTTTTCCGTGGATTCGAACCGTTCATATGATCCATTGGTGATGTTTCCCGCCCGTTCGCGATCTAGCTCATGCGTCGCCCACAAGGCCCAGCGGTACTTTATCTCGTTACCAGTGGAAGTCCGCCTCATAAATTGTCCCACCGTACCCCCATTCCGTATATTACCGACTTACTCGTATAACTTTAACTCTTTCTTATCCATAAACTTTATCTGCTCGCGATTCTGTTACTCTCTATCTTCTTTGTGAAATTTTCACGTTCTTCTTGAGAAATTCTCCCCACGGTGACTGGCTCGGAGCTAGCATTGCGTCCCGTCGTGAGAAGAACTTTACAAGTGACCTTCGGTTTTAAACTCACTTCTCCAAGCTCAGAGCTGTGAGTTTATTCATACGATTTTACGCGGATTATGGGCGTCCCCGCACCGTTTATGGATCTATTAGGAGCAACTCGATATACCTTTGAAGATGGATACGTTTCGGGTAAATTCAATTATTCCCATATTACACCTTATTGCCATTTGACACTCCTCCCGTCATATTCTTATTTTTTTATATTCTACCCTTAACTATGAATTTAATTTCATTAGTATTCATTTACTAATTTTTATCTACCTACATTTCTAAATTTTTTTCTTTATTTTAAATTAGAAATTACTTTTTAGAAATGGGAAAAAATTTGATTAAAAAGACATTAAATGGAAATAATAGGTGTAAAATAATAATATTGATAGGAAATAATCATAAAATAAAAATGTTTTAATCTACTGCATCAATATCAAAATTTTTAAGTTAACTGACTCAATAATAATTTCTAAAGATATAATAAAATTTTAAACATAATGGACTTTAGTTCATTTATACTGTCTTTAATACTTCTAAATATTCTTAGTGGGTAATTCTGTAATACCATTTTGATTTCGTCATAATATACTCAACTATATTAAAAAGTGAGCATGATAATCAGTATAAATATATAAGTTTTTAATTTATAAAAAATCAAAAAATAAATAAATATAATTTATAAACCAAGTGTATAATTTTTTATTTATTCATGGTAATTTAAAATTATATTTTTGATAGTATCATGAATTAATTTAAATAGTACATGAATTAAAAATAGTTTATAAAATAAAATGGCATTGAGATATAAGACTCGTATGTAACAAATTGTAGTTTTAAATAATTTATTTGAACTGTAAATTATTTCCATCTTATAATAAACCATTAATGTGAGACATGAAAAGATTATTAAATAATATTCGTATTAAAATAAATACTTATGTGAATTACTTTAATTCGAAATGGATATAGTATAACATCGAATTAATAAAACAATGAATATTAACACAATTCAAAACCTATATAAATTAACCAATATATCGTTATATATCTATATTTAAAAAATATGGTATATCTTTATATATTTGCAATTTTTCTTCAATTATCGATGGTATTTATTATTCTACATTTTAATTTAATATCAAAATCATACTAACTAAATATTTTTCCCTTGCCTTTAAAAGCAACTGCACTATCATATAATACTTGGTACTAATAATTCTTTGATTTTGCATTTTTATATTTTGTTAAAAATAATATAATGAAGGGTGCAACTGTTTCACAAATATTTTAAAATTATTGGCAGAATTTTATTCTTATAAAAATTTAATTTTTAAGGCTTATATGTATATTTTTTCTTCAATAATCAATAATATTAAAAACTTTGATGCACTACTTTTGCCTTATAATTTAATTATAGAATAATTTTAATATAAATGTAACTCAACAAATTCAAATTCACCGATTTATTTTTAATATGTATCGAATTTTACATCAATATTGCCTTAGTTATAAATCTGTCTCATCATATATAACTTTAAACTATCATATACTTCATTTTTTATATGAATACGATATGAATTTCTAATGAAAAATTCACAAAATTCACACCAGTTATATAAAAAATTCAAAAGAAAGTTCGAACAACATGGTTTGAATTTCATTTAGCAAACAAAAAATATTCGAATTGATACTATTCTATCAACTACTTTTTAATGGTGTTTTGAAAATAACAAGTAAAATATTGAAATCGTTATAAGTCAGATATCTTTAACCTAAAATAATGCAAACATATATATATATATATATATATATATATATGTTACAATTATTATAATAAATTATATTAATTAATATTTAATAAAAATATATATTTGTATTTACTTTAATTATTACTTTTATGTTAGAAAAATCTATCTATTTTTAATAATTCAGCTATATTTTTCTTAAATTCGATTCTCGTTTATATTATAATTAAAGTAGCAATAACGTCACTAATTTATATGTGCATTAACTTTTCAATTTATTTAATATCATATTGTGCACAATATTTTAAACTTTTATTCGTGAATTTTTAATATATGTATGTGCTAATTTTATATTAATTCCACTAAAACATTATTAAAATTGATGTTTGAATTCAATGGCCAAATTTTTGTTTCAAGAAATTTTGTCATTATATTTGTTAAAAATATGATGATTTACTTGTATTTTTGAAACTACCTATAATTCGATAAATGATTATATTAATTATTTTTTATTCTAATAAAAAAGTAAATAGCATTGTTCCAATAATTTTTTAAATTCATTGGATTCTAAATAACGGAAAATGTAATACTGAAAATATTGACACTTAATCTCAAAAAATATTTTTCGCTTGCTCATTGATGACACGTCACGGGTAAACAGGACTTGCATAATGACACTAACACTATCTGATATATGGGAACTAAAACAAGAAAAAAGTAGTATCAATCAAACGAATAGTTTTGTATTTATATATAATATACACTTGATAACTGGGCGCCTTTAGAGCGTGTTATTTTCTCGTCGCCTAACTGGAGCTTCGTGCTCATCTTAAACTACCACAACTGCTCTCCTAAAGTTTCTATATCTTTCTCAATTTGTACTATGTAACTATTCATTTATATTTACATAATTTAAAAAATTGCAAATTCTCTTCCAAAAAATATTATCCAAATTATTTTTGATAGGAGTATTACGAGTGTACTTATTAAATCAAACTTTTTATATCAAAATATTTATATATGTGAAAATCTGATAAAAATATGAAAACGTAGTTTTAAGGAATATACGTATATAAATAAATATAAGTATCTACTATAAGTATAATATCTTGAAATAGAGATGCATAAACATTTAAACAAATTCCCACGAGGCACAGGTCGTTATATTACTTTAACAATTTGATCGTACTTTACTGTCGATACTTAAAGTATACCTCCCTAGCATATACTATAAGCCCAACGACATGTATACGTGAACAGTAACATATCGTCAATTGAAACATGAAATTAGGAGATACTTTTATGAAGATGCAAGTAAGTGATACTGCTAGTTTCTAATATACGTATTTGTACAAAAGCATCTACATTTATTACATAGTGTTTCTTGCGATAGTAAATTTAAGGCCGAGGAAGAGGACGAAAAGATCTAATAACTATCTTTAGCTTTAAGTTCTTTAGCTAGATGGCAGTGGTTCTTATCCATAGAGTGAATACCGATTCAGTGTTTGTTGTTGAAAAAATGTCTGTACGATTATTTGGTCGATTATTAAGCTGAATACACATAACCTTTTTAATGGTAGTTACGTTGTTTTATTTAACAAGCTCAAATTATTTTTTAATGTACGAACCTTTATTGAGCCTTCCTGCCTTCATTTCTTTTATTTTATTTCTCTGTCTTTCTCTATCTATTGTCTTTCTCTTTCTCATCTTAACTAGAAATGCCTCATTATATTTAAATACACAAAGGCTTGCCGGCAATGCTACTTTATTATTGGATAAACGGAAAAACTTTGAAGATACTTCCGGTAAATATTAATAAAAGAATAGTATTTATTAAGTTACCCTGTGTATCCACTTAAAATTATTTATTTTAAAAAAACTAAACGAAAATTTTTTTAATTAAAAATGATTTATTTAAAAAAATTTAGTACTAATATTAAATTTCTTTTAATTTTAACTTATTTTATAATGATTTTCAACTTGCTAAATGTATAATAATTTATAAAAACTAAAATTACTGATCTATGTTTAATCAAATACTTAAATATTTAATATCTCCAATGTTTTATTATTATAAAAAATTGATGGTTGATATTACACTATAAAATTAATCGATCATAAAGTATTGATGATATGAAATGCATGCATAAGTTTTTAATTTGAAGAGAATTAATCGTCTACAATATTTTTGACAAAGTAGTTCCATTAAATATGAAAAATATTTTTAAAATGTGTGAAAACATTAAGCTAATATTATTTACACATTTGTAAATACTAATAAGGTTTATAATCTTAATAATTAAAACTTCTTATAATATTTTGAAATATAATGTAATGTATAAATATAAATCTTAAGTTAAATCTTACTCAAAACAATAATAAAAATTATAAAATTATATTAATATCAAAATAATATATATAAGTAATTAATTTTCTAAATAAAATTGTATACAAAAATAGTAAAAAAAACATAATATAATAATATAATAATACAATACATTCAAGTAATTTGATATTTTATTTAAATTAGTTTACAACTGACTTTTACAAAACGTAATAAATTATTTCTTGCCAAATAATATCAAAATCACTTTGCTTAGATTTATAGTTGTTTAAATAGTTCATAAAAGAAATAACAGAAGAAAATAAAAAAAAATAATCAATGAGTACTGATATGGTCACTTAAGACTGCTCGTATTATTCCAGTCTCGTTGCAAATGACAGACTATTTCCCGGTGTCGGCAACGACTGAGTATGTTCTTTTCTCCCATAATATTCGTGGAGTGTCGATCTAGCGATGTGCGAGATTTGAATAAACGAGTAATTTAAATGAGTCCAGAGAAAGGTTTTCTTGTTAGTACGCGCAAGTACATTGCAACAACTACATTGCAGTAAATTTTATTTATCTTTAATTTAAAACTTTTCTTAGAAATATTTGTAAATTTCAATTTATTCTTAAATTTTTCTGATATTTCTCTTATCGTCTAATTTTCTAAATTTATCCATAAAGCGACAACATATATATTAAATAAAGAATAAATTACTAGTAAATAAGCTTTTAATTGATATTATAACTATATATTTATCATATTAAAGAGTTAAAAAAATGTTATTCCTGAATAAAAAAAATTTAATTCAATATATTAGAATATAATAATTTGTACGTTTTCATCATAATTTAAAAAAAAAAATTTATAATGCTTCATATTATATATATTTTATCATTTTTTAATCTTTATATTATCGTAAAAATTTTTGTCAAATTTTTTTTTCGATTGTTTCGTTTAAAATAATTATGAATTTTATTTATTCATTTTTAAATAAAATTAAAATATAATTGGTTTAAATAATTTTTATATATATACTATATATTCAGTTTTCAATTTCAGTTTTCAACTTCATTATATGCATTAATAACCATTGAAACATGTATAAATACGAAAAGATTTTAAAGCATCAATGATCATTTTCATACTTATATATTTTTCAAGCAATATTTACAGTTACACAAAAATGTTTTTTGAAAATATACTTTCTAAAATTTTTCTCTTATCTTACTTCTGATGATTTATCATGATCTTATTTTAATTCATTCAGATGCATGTTCAAGTTGTATAAAATATTGTACATAGTTGTAATAACAACATTAACTCACATTTTTTATGTGATTACATATTACAAATAAAATTTTCATTCGCTTAAAACTCACAGTTTGAAAATTCATGAGCTATACAAGGTGTTACAAATATGAGTTTTTTGCTGCTCTCTCTCTCTCTTTTGATTCTTTCTCTATTAATTTTTTATCAACTATTTCTGGTAAGAAACGAAACAAGAGTATATAAGAATATTTTTATTTTACGAAGAATAAAGTTGAAATACTAATGTAGCAACTTGTAATTTTATACTTACAAACTGAATAGCTTTTATCACCTTTATATATACAGTAAATTATGAAATGTTCATAGTAACACAATTTTATGAAATATAAATTTCAAGTGATGAATCCATAATATTTTTCTTTATTTGAGATATCTTATATTATATAAAAATTAGAATAAAATTAGTCATTACGAGGTTTTTAATTTAAAATTGTTTGCTTTTAAAAAATAAAATTTTTTTAAATACATTTTTAAATAATTAAATATTTACATTTTTATTAAAATTATTAAATTAAAATATTAAAAAACTTTTTTTAATTCATAAAAAATATTGAAAAGATTTTTTTAAATGATACATTTGTGTGCATATATATATGTTATAATACAGTTTTATCGGAAATATTAATTTTCACATTTTCCAACATACATTTATATAATATAATAGAATTTTATATAATATAATTGATTTTTCTACTTACTTTATACATATAAACCATTGTATGAAACTTTTACTATCACATAATAAAATATATTTTATGATATGTAATAAGAATAAATTATACTTATTATTTTATGTATTTTATGTATGTTTTATCTGTTATAATATATTATAATTTTCTAAAATTATCATTTTAATAGTCTGTCTATGACATATAGCTTTATTTTAATATATTTAAAATATGTATACTACAAGTAATAATTGGATAAAAATTATAGACTCGATATAATGTTTATTAAGATAGGCTTTAATAACTATCAATTTCAATTATATCCATTCATACTATTTAAATATTCATATATAGTGTTTATACATATTTTAAAAATATTTAAACTTAAATACTTATTAATCAAACTAATTATACGTTTTATGTATAAATCAGTAAGAATTTTTTTAATTATTAAATTTACGATTATTTATAAAGATTACATATAAGTTGAAAATAAGTTATATACTAAAATTCATTGAACGACTGTATAATGTGCTAGATTTATAATATATTTCTAATAGATGGATGAATAAATTTTTTATTTTGATTAATTTCTGCATATTATTGTGAAATAATTGTAATGAAAATCAAACTCTATCTTATGTACAATGTAATTGTATTAATTTTTCTTTTATTTTTTGATATACAATGAAAATACATATAGTATAAAATCGATAGTTTTAAAAAAAAAATTTAGTAACTGTCTAAATTTTATTTAATTTATAAATTTAAAATAATTCATTGAAAATATTTTTGAAATTTATTTAAAATAGTAAATATATGATAAGTGATTTGAAAAAAAATATAATAATAATAATTTAATAATAATAAATTTATTAATTTAATAATAATAAATTTAATAATTTAATAATAATAAAAATTAATATAATAATTTAATGTGATATTGATATTGGTATTGTTAATGTTGTTGTTATTCTTCTTATTATTATTCATTTAATTTGTACTATAATTTTTTATCCAGCATTCCGACTTCTCATTTTATCATTCTTAATTAATCATAAATAATATACTAAGTTTCTTACCTGAATTATGAATTTATTCGAATTTTATTTAAATTATTTAGTTTTAAAAGTACTAGAAGAAGAAAATATTATGTGTGATGAATTCCATGTTTAGAATATTGCTCTTAATATATTTAAAATTATTATCACAATTATTTAAAAAAAGGCATGATATTGAAATTAATTGTATTGGAATAGTATACATCATTTTAAAAGTCATTTTTTCAAATAATAACTAGAAATTTAATCTTTTATAACTCTGATGTTTAAATTTAACAAGAAATTTGATATATTTATATATCTTTATTTTACCTATGATTCTAACAAAATATAAGTAAAACTTAATAAGAAATATTCTAATATAATACTTGTTATGCTAAATAATATTTGAGCAGAAATAATCAATATAAATTTAAAAAAAAAAAATTTAAATATAAAAGATAAAATTATATACAAAATACTTTAGAATAAAATTAAAGTATCCATCCAAATAAATATATTTAAAAATAAAAAAACTTATTATTTTATATTATATAGTTTCTATTAATTTATTGAACTAGCATTTTTATAAAAATTATAAATTTTAATTAAAAATGCAAAGTTATACTCTTGCACTTTAATTAAAAATGCAAAATTATACTCTTAAAGTAATATTATATTTAAAAGAATTTATACATTATATTATTATATAAGATTTCTGGTAAAAATGATAAAAATCATTAAAAAGGTTAAAAATATTATTCGATGAAATTAATACTATTTGATAATATAACTTCTTTTAGAAATATATTTTCAAAACCTGTAGAATGAAGAAACACGTTTTGAATTTGTGAATGAAAATAAAAATTAAATCTTAAATCAGTGAATTATATTTTCATTATTACAAGCTACAATTTATTTCAAATAAGTTCTTATTGAATTTTTAAGAGATAAATTTGAATACAAAAAAACATAAAAGCAAAGTAAAACCTGTGATACATATATTTTTCTAACAAAAGAAAAATAAATGTAAAAAATCTAAATTAAACTTTGCTCAGACGTAAACATATTAACACAGTAATCCAATATTTCAAAATATTTTAAAACCAATACACCTGAGAATATGCATTGGCAAGTGCACCACTTGTATTACCCAGCTTTTACGATTTCTTAGAAATTTCTTTAAATTTACAGTAATAGATCATTTTTTCTATTTTTTTCTCTTCTCCTCCCTGATTATATCAATATTGTACTTAACTTTATACATGAAAAGGATAAAGCCGATCGAAAGCATCGCATATTTAGCGTAATGAATAATATATATCCAATGAGAATACACAATAGGCACAATTAACCCCTTAGTTTTCCGGAATTCCTCTGAAAAATTTCATTACCAACATCTTCATAAAATCAGACTTCTTTTCTAGTGATCAAAGTAATCGAGTTAGCGCAAAGACTCTTAATCAATAAAGCGAAAAATCTCTGCTCGATCAAGGCGAAGTGTCACCTTCGTTACCATGAAAGTCTAACAATTTACTAATGGAAAAAAAATATATATATGTATATATAGTGAGATTAAGAGAAAGAAATGGGGAACCGACTGGGTTCTTGCTTCTTAGAAATGAATTGTGCGGTGATTTCCTATCGAACCGTACATTTATGGTTGCATCTAGCGCTGCAGTAGCAAGGTGTGAAAGTCGCATTGTATCGATAATCAACTGGTAACTATATGTTTGTAGTCAACTGTCGAAGCACGGGCAAGATATATATATATATGAGTTTACTAGGCTGTGATTTGCCTATGTACGTACGTGTTTGTACGCGCGTGAGTACGTGCCTGTGTTTTTGTGCGAAAAAACAATAGTAAAACAGTCAGACAATGCGCTTGTTAGTTGATGTGGAAGAGAAGAGGTGGGACTATTAGAACCGAAGCAATTCCATCACGCCTGGACGAATTCACCACCAGGCCAACATAAATAAACATGGTTCTTGATATGCACGACATACGGGCCACTTGATTACGTGATATCATTACATTACGTTGTCGGTTCTGTCTCTCGATCTCGGTGGGAATCGACTATTTTTATATAGAATTTATTTTTTTTGTTGTCTCCTTTCTATTCTTTAACGAACATTACCATTTCGCAGATTACTCACGCTAGTATTCAGGTATTGTGGAAAAAACTATATATAAAAATAAACATTTATTAATTATTAACGAAAATTTATGCGTCTATTCTAGCTATCCTAGGTTTAAAATTAGGTAAATTCGCTTTCAGGATAAAAACTACATATTTTCTTACATCATATTTAATAATTTTTAATTGCTTTTTATATATATAATTTTATAATTTTTTTTATATAAAATCTAAACGAGTATGTCATAAAATAATTAAAATTTTTATTTATATAATTTAATGGTTAATGCTCAAAAAATTATAATTAAGTTGATAAGTATCTGAAAAATACCTTTGTCAAAAAATTTTTATGTTATGTTAAATTTTCTATAATTTTTTGTATTTTTGAGCTGCTATAAATTTAATATTTAGTACATATTTATACTGAAACCGGAAATCTTTTTACTTTTTAAAAATTTCACCAGTTTTTTAATAAAATAAAAATCTACAAATTAAAATTTGAAAATATAAGATTTCTTGGTAATAATGTATACTTTATAATCCATGGTGTATAGTATTAATTGCAGCGTTAAATTAAAAATATATTGCAGTTTATATATTTTAAAGCTTAATATAGTTTAGAATGATTGTAATTTCTCATCAATAATATATCTTACATTCTTCTTATTATTTATTTAAATAAAATTATTTAGATATTAAATAAAAACTGAAGATACGTTTAAAATAAAATATTTCTAAGAATTTCCAACAATATTATAAAACAAAACATTTTTTTCACTTTTTAAATTTGAAGTTTGTAATAATACTATTTAATAATACCTTTTTACTATATACAAAAAAATGTACATACATAACATACAAAGATAAATATATAAATAACTATTTACATGAATATATAATTCATTTTTAGAGGATAACATCACAATGAAGCACGCTATCTAGAAGTAAATGGTGGTAGTCTGTATTCATTGAGTCAATTGATACTTTAATATTGAAGAAAAAAATAACAAATTATATTATTTTTCAAATATAAATGTGCTGCTAACAATCCATAGTTTCTAGCGTTGTTATTATTAATCAATCGGTGAGTTATGCAAACATTTTCTAAGCTTAAACATTTAATTATAAAAGAAGTCGTCATCTAATACGTTGGATATTAATTTTTTGATTTATTAGTAATGAGTTTTCGGATTTTAATTTTATAATTTGAAATTTCTAAAAAGCATATAATTGATTAAACATGATATAATTTGGTATGACAGAGTTGTAAAATTTAATTAAATTACCCTCAAACAATTAGTTATAAATGGATGCCTTTCATTATAGTTTGAATAAGTAATATATATATATATAAATATATATATATATTAAGATTATGATTTCAAAAGATTTAGTTTTATTAGAAATATAGAAAATAATTAAAATTAAATAATAATTTGACTTGGTAAATAATTCCTTAATTTGAAAATATCTAATATACATTCATATTTTAGAATGTAGTTGAAATAATAATCATGAATATGTACAACAAAGTATTTAGTTTAATTGCTTCCTTAATTTGATTGCGTTTTTTGCATCAAAGACATATACGAATGAATTATAAAAATATTCTCATAATTATAATAAAAGCGCTATAGTGATGAAATTGAAATCAACTGCTACATTGCAAATTAAATTAATGCAATTTAAAATATTTTTCCTTTTAGTATGATAGTGTAGTGTATAAAATTATTTTAGGATGAAGGAGAACCTTGGCTGATTTTCACAGAATAAAATGAAAAAGGATCCACGATACAAAGCGTAACTTCCTGCAAAGATAAAATCTACGCGCTTACTCTTAGGACATAATATAGCGCATCTTTAAAACGATGAGATCGCTACCTCTAACGCGCATGCCACGTATTATATGCCTGCAATCCCACGAATTCATCCGGAAATTTATCGGCGTCTTGCTGTTCTGCGGTCACTCTATGCCGATTACTTTGTAACTGCAATTTCGCGCCGCTCACTCGCACATCCCAAGCTGTCTTGCAACCTCTCAAGCACATTGCTTTACTGCGTCTCTATCTCTTTCTCCTCTGACTTGTTCGTGACGATTAAAGCAAATCTAGTAGGAAGTCTATCGCTGAAGTATTCAGAAAATTGTATAGTTTAAATTAACTTTCCGAGAGAAGATTATACAAGACATTTACATTCATATTAAGCATTTATTATTAAAAGTATAAATTATTGTTGAATTTAGCAATTTATCAAAATTAATAACAACAATTTTAATGGATTATTAAATGAGACTTTACCTTAAGATCAAATAACTTTTATTATCACGCAATTATATCGAATATCTTAATATTTTGAAATTATATTAAAAGTTAATCTTAAATCCGATTTTATTATTCTTGTTTAAAACAAATATCGTAAATTTTATTGCTCTCGTATATACAGGTAAATATTTTTTCTTTTATAAAATTAAATTAATGGGATAATTCTGACAAAAATAGTTAATATTACGTAAATGAATTAAAATCATTCTATGACCCCTCATTGTCGATACTAAGCATGCCGTGTCAAAATATTCTAAGATATATAAGCTTTAAATAAAGAAAAATAAAAATTAACATTGAATAACATACAATACATCACAGGAAAGGTTAAATAGTAGAGCATAAATTATCTTTTAAAGAATTGTTATACGTAAAGTACAAATAAATAATCTAAGCTTTTGAAAATATCTCTACATAAATAGTTACATTGTTGTATGCGAGAGTATATGAGATCAAATAAAATCAATTAACTATACGAATAAATAAATGTAGCAAAGAGGAAAAGCGATATGTATCAAGTGGTATGCCAGCAAAATTCTAATGCGGAACTTCGTAGAAAACCTCCCATACGATAATTCGCAAAGATGCTTTCTCTTCCTTGGAACATGCATCTGGCCCTCAGGTAAATGATCTTCCCTTCTCTCTCTCTCTCTCTCTCTCTCTCTCTCTCTCTCTCTCTCTCTCTCTCTCTCTCTCTAGGTATCTATCTTTACTATGTTTCTCAATATTACAAATAATGACCCCACTCTTAAATTTGGTTTTTGAGTACAAGTAACGCTTTCAACAATACGAATGAGATTTTTTTAAAGTAATTTTTTAAAAAGAAAAACAAAAGATATATCTTATTATTAGTTTATTTTTTTCATCATAAAAGGTGTAAAAAAAATACCGATTAAATTCTCAGTATAATGAAAATTTTTAGTGTTTTTTCTATATGTTATCTGAAACTACTCTTTAATAAGTAATATGTAAAAATTGTATTTGTATCAATTATAGATTTATTACAATAAAGTTTTTAAAATAAAATTTATTTTGTAAAAGAATTTACCTGATCTTCTTAAAAATATAATCATATATTCGCGGACACTTATTTTTATACATGAAACTTATGAAAGCATCATGTGTTATATTATTTAAAGATTTATATTAAAGACTCATTCTAAGCTTATATAAATACAATTTGTACAATTGTGAGATTGTTACAATTAATCATAAGATTTAAATACTATAAATATAAAGTTAATATAAAATTAATTAAGCGTTTTAATAATTGTAATCATAAAATACACTTGTTTATTATTTATCGTTTATTATTTATTATTACAAAAAATATGTAATTTTATTGCTAAAATTAAACAATTTGTTACTTTAAAAAATGATTAAATAAAAAAAAGGAATAAGAATTCATTTTCGAATAAGAATTATTTAAGAAATCTAATCGAACTATTTATTAATTAGAGCAATACTAGAGGTTTTACTTTTCAATTTTATTTAAATATAAATAATATAAAATACATTTTATATTTTATTCTACAGATTATCTGTTTTTTTCAAAATTTTATAATGCTTTTTAATGTGATAATTATATTACTAAAATTTCATCAATATGTAATAAATACTTAAAGTAACATATCGAATCTTATAAGCTGTCAATACTCGTGGTTTAAAAAGAAACTTGATTATTTTCAATAATTAAAATATATGTATATATATATGTATGTATACGTATAGAGTTAAAATAATCATTTTACAAAGTACAACTTTAATTTAATTGAAAAATTCTGTATATATAATTTACACGCAAAAAACAAAGGTAATCAAGAGGTTAATTCGCAAGCTCGTGATAAAATACTTACGTAAAGTTCTTAGAAAGTCGGTAGCACATCTGAAGCATGTCCAAGTTTTGAGTCGACTTAAGTTTTTTAAATTTTAGGTCCGCTCACCGTGAATATTCTATCCCCATTTTATATTAATTTAAAAATTTCTATAAATGTCAATATTATTCTTTTGGCATATCAAACGCTTTTTTTCTTGCAATGGTAATTTATGATTTCAAAAACTTTATCATGATTTTTAAAACTTAAAAAATACCTTAAAATAAAGTTTACATAATATAAAATTCATATTCTATCAGGTAATTAATAAATATAAGTATATAAAATGTTGCTTGCTGACTAAAATAATAAGTTACTAATTTATTTTTATAATGATAATACTTTATATTATAGCATTAAACATCCAAATATTTTAAAAATTATTGACTATATTATTCAATATTACAAGAATCCTTTATGTATAAGCACTTCTCATTTTTTACTTATGTAAAAACTTTTATTAGGACCGTTAAAGCAGATATCTGCGAAAAAATTTGAAAATAGATGTGAGGTATAATAAATATTTTGAAAAGTGAAATGTTTTTATTTTTAGTAAATATTATACTCCTTTAATGTATTAATATGTAAAGTGATTTGGATTTTTTTCAATTAACTCACATTTAATAAAATGTTCTATAATGTACAGTATAACGAAGATGTTTTAAATATATATTATATAACTTTTTAGAGAAATTTAATTAATAATACAAATTTACATACATGCTTTACTGTAATAATAATTATTATAATATTATATAAGTAAAATTAAAGTTATGTTTAAGAATAAGCTTTGTATTTAATCGAAGAGTTGTATAATTTAAAAAATACTCTAATTGTATAATATAATAATATAATAGCCACTTTGTCTTTTATGCAAGAAAAATATTTATAAATTTGCAAGAGAAAATAGAAGATACACTATTTTAAATATTTTATTATAGCCAACATAGAATTTGATACGGAATTAAAACTTTAACTAAAACCATAATTAAAACCATAACTATTATGTTAGAGTTTGTTCGAATTAAAAGAAAAAGGTATAAAAAAAATTTTAAACAAAATATTATCGATTATTTTCATAAGTTTTAAAGATATATATATTTTAAAACTACAATAAAAATTGTGTTGTAAATTTATATAATTAAATATAGACCCTAGATTATTGCAAAGTTATCTTAAAATGATAATTGAAGCTACAAAATAAAATGTTCTTTTGTATTCATAAAATAAAATAAAAGGACTAGGATGTTGAATTCTGTAAGTGAATTTGTCCCTGTAGTACACTAATAACATCAACGTGTTTTGCAAGAAACGAAAGACACAGCAGTAGCAGCGACTCGCTGCTAGTCACACAATGGCCATTCTAGGAATTACATAAGTCCTTCTATATTAGCGATCGGATCACTCGAAGGCAGCCGCCGCAGGCCACACTAGTAACAGCCATCACGGAACACGCGAATACACCGCCATCGACTCAACAGCGTAAGTTCAAGGCTAGCTGTTTAAAAATAGCCGGTGTACAACAAGGCAACTCTGTCTCTCGATCTGCATTTCTGCATCAGACTCTGTATCATTCTCCCTTCAGAATCCTTCCTCTATGCGCGTTGACTGCCTAGCTTTGCTATCTCTTTTCCCTATACTAACACGTGTAATTTTGTTTCTCTTACTCCCTTTTAATTTTCACATTATTACAAGCTGTTATTGAAAATAGTTATTTTTTACACCTATTTCATAGTATGCATTTGTCAAAACCAGTTTATTATGAAATATATAAGTATTAAAACATTATGTAAATCAAAAATACTGTCTAAAGTATTTTACGTGGAATATTTATACGACATGTGAAATAATTATGTAACTAATATTACTATTAAGTGTTGATCTGTATCATTAGGGAATTTTTTCTTTACTCAGAATTTTATTCTAAAGATATATTTTTATAAATTCTTTGAAATTAATACATTTAATTCAAAAAAGAAATCTAAATAATCATTATAAAATTAATAATTTTTTTCATAACTTTTAAGAATTAAAAAATGTTCCATAATCTATGTTTACTAATCTCAACCATTCTTCAATGCACTAACGAAATAACAATAGTGATAATAACAGTAAAAATCATTTCTATAAATTAGTCTCAATTTATTATTATTAAGTTATATTATATTATTATATAAATTAGTCTTGTTATATATCAATAGTATGTTTAGTTCAATTCCAAATATTCAAATAACGTTTTGAAGTTTAAGTATAATTTAGAGGCTAAGTTTTAGGTTTACAGTAATTTTAAAAATCTGAATTAATATGATGTTTCATAATAATCTAGTGAATAATATAAAAATTTTACCTTACTTAATCAGTTTGGATAAATTATTATAATCTAATAATGAAATATTTTATTTTAAATGACCAATATATCGTGAAAAATATTTATAGTTCTCAGATTTCTTAAAATAAATAGTATATAAATATTTTAATAGTACGTTTTTAATAATATGTGAAAAATTCTTTAATTATGTACCTCAGGTTCATAAATATAAATAATAATTTTTTATTTAATAAGACCGTATTAAATCTCAAATTAATTATAGCTTTATACACGTGATTTTAAAGAATAAACATAGAATAAAAATAAAACTCTCTTCTTAAGATACTTTTAAGAAAGCAAACTATTGAATTTTATGTATCTCATAAATTTTTTTTTAATAATAACTATATCGATTATCATTAATTATGACATAAACTATAATTAGCCCAACTTAAGAATCGGTTTATGGATAAATAAAAATTTTAAGACATTTTTATCTTCTATCAAAACTAATTAAACACCGCAGTTGAATTAATTTATATATATTTAAATTATGATCTTGAATCGCGTCTGTTACAATATAACATAAACTTACTTTAGAATTAAGAAATATGAAAAGTTAAATGTTGCTAAAACAAGTCTGCACGTATCTACAAATGATAGAAAATATGTATGAAAGGATTGTTGAAGAAACTAGAACGGGAATTCACTTTTTTATATATAATCGTAGTTTCAATTGATGTGGTTCATAAGATTTTACAATTTTTATGCATATATACTAACTTCTTTAATTATATATAATTCAACATACAAACTTTGTGAGGCGAATGTCACTGGTTTGTAAATCTTTAAATATATTTTACTCTAGCAAAATTAAACTTATTGATTATGAAATCTGAAATAGATTCATTATACTATACTATTTAAAAGTATTTTATTAATCATATAAATGAAGTATGTGAATTATATACTAATATATAAATATATAAATATATAAATATATATATATATATATATATATATATATATATATATATATATATATATAGAGAGAGAGAGAGAGAGAGAGAGAGAGAGATTTTAAAAACGTTAATGATGAAACATCGAGTTGGTTAAGAATATTAGAGAAAAGTTGAAAGAAAATAATAATAACATTATGTAGTGAACTATGTTAAAAAATAAACAATATCGGGCAACTCTTTAAAAGCACACGAAGAACATGGTAGGGTATATCACTTGCAACGCATGAGAAAATAATAAACTTACTGCTCCGAGCTCGAAAAGCGAAAGAAAGAAAACGTACGGAGTTTCCTCTCGCGACGATATGAAATTCACGCATTGCAAGAACAAATATTAAGTGCGAGCCCAAACAGACAAAAAAAATAAATCTAAGACTAGTGGGGCATTTCATGAGTAAAGATAAAAGAAAATCCTTAATGTTTGCCTGCTGTCAGCGATAATTTATTTGAGTTGTCCCGAAGAAATAAAATCGATCAAACCGAAATAACAACTGTACGCGATTAAATTATGCATTATATTTGTTAAAATTAAATTTTTAAAAATAAATCTCTTAAAAACAAATAATAAATGCTGTCATTAATACTATTACTATTTTTGCTGATATTATTATTACGATTGAAACTCGGTACTAACCTCTTGTTTCCTCCTTTACATCTATGATTCCTCCTTTCTCTATTTCCCTTACCTTCTTCGTCGTGTGACTACTTTTACTCGTGAATTTGCTTACACACGTAGAAGAGTGGGTAAGACTAATGCAATCCAAAAGGATTGTATGTACAAGTGAATTGTGGATTTCTTAAAATCAAATGACGTAATCCTTTGCGTACAAAATAACCTATTGGTTTTATTCTTTTTAATTAAATACACCTCTTAGTCATACTTTAATATAAATTTATTACATAATTATTCGAACAACAAATATTTTTTCTAATATTTGCACTTTTTCAAAACTGACTAAATTTTATAAATACCTATCAACTTCAATCATTAAAGTCTTCGAGTATAATATTAATAAATATTTCTTGAAAAAAACGCAGTTAAACTTTCATATTATTAGTAATTATTAGAAAGAATAAATATACTTGCAATAAATATTTAAAATTTTATTGATAAAATGTTTACCAAAAGAGTATTTTTTTAAGTAAAAAATAAGTATTTATATTATATATAAACTATACACTTTTAATAAACCACTTTATTAATATTTATTATGTATTCATTTTTGTAATTATGATCTCAAAAATCTTATACATTTTAATCCCTGAAAATTTATAGTACGATACAAAAAGAAAAAATATATAACAAAAAACATAAAATAAAGAAGATAAACCATAAAAGAAATTATAAAATCTTTATCCCTTAATCACTATAAAACATATTAAAATACATTCGCATTTATTGAAACTTTTAAATATTTATTAAGAATTTATTAATTTTTTAATATAATACTTAATACTTACTTGTTTTGGAATTAATAAATTTTTTAAATACATTTATCCAATTTTTTTTCATAAATTGAAGTAATAAATATGTGTTAGAAAGAATTAAAAATATTTATATCTGTAAAAAAAGATTTCAAAAAATAGTCTGTAATACGTCAACTTTTATTTTATTAAATACAATAATGAAAGTGGTAACACTGTGCAGGCAATATATTTTTTAAATATAATAAAATTACTGTATTAGCCTAATTTTTTCGCATAATAATATTGGTAAAATTTCTTTTCTGAGAAGAAATACAAATGAAATATAATTTTAATAGTTTTTTCTTTTTCATTCTCGTATATACGCGCGCGCGCGCGTTGCATATGTAATATACTATATTCTCTCATTCTTGTCTCATACACATAAATATGCGCACACAATTACATAATTTATAAAAAATCCTTTTGCTAATTATTGCAAAAAATTTATGAATTAAAATGGATGAGAAAATTTTTCTAGAAGGGTCAATATTCGCGGAAGTATTATATGGTGTGTTTCACATCATGTGTCCGTAAACTTTTTTTCTTATCATGGGCAGTTGTAATATATCACTCATAATTAATTAATATAGATATAGATCGATTAAAAAGGCTTCTTTCGAAAAGATATAATTTGTATTTAGCCGATGATTTTATATTGAAGGAACCATGATACTTCAGTAAATTTATAAAAACATTGATGAATCTTCAAAAGAAGTATTTCTTGTTACTTTCTTCTATGTAACCTATATAACTGCAGATGATCTTATCTTTTTTTATTGAATAGTTAAAAGCTGTTATACTTAAATAGAAAGATAAAGTCTGTTAGTCTGTTAGCCTCGACATTTTACAATTTGAAAATAATATATAAATTGATGGAAAATATAAAGTACACACATTATATCCTGAAATCGATAGTTTTATGAACACGACTATATACGTTTCAATTCATCCAAGTTTTTACCTTAAAATTTTTTATTATTATATTTTTATTATTAATTTACATATAATCATGCAAACTCTGTCAAAACATTTAAGTAAAAAATTACATGTTACAGGTAGATAAATGATGATAAAAAAATATTGTTTTGAACACCTTCAAAAAAGATACAAATTTTACATCTCATAATAGAATTTTTTCCAGAATATTTTAACCTGTATCATACGTACTTCTCTTTTAATTCTGATTTAAGGTAAAATACATACAGACAGTTTATATAGCTTAAATTTTCAAAAAATAAGTTTTTTTAGAAATCTTTTATTTTAATTATCTTGCATTTTCATGATACCAAACTAAGTTTTAAAAAAATTGAAAATTTAGTAATTCTATTCTAACTTCCATATTAAATTATTCTTTTATTTTTTATTTCTTAAAATAAACTCTAATTCAAATTGACTATTTAGATTAAAACAAGGTTATAACAAGGTTATAATACTTTTCAAAAAATAGTAAAATATAAAAATATATTTTGAAAAATTAAAATTTTCTAATTTTAATTCATGTATATTATATTTATTCATTAAATATTGGTGGATTAATTTAGTTAAATTTGAATCAAAGAATAATAAATCATTTAAGGAATAATGATAAAACATATGTAATTAATTAAATAAAATGATTTTCAATTAAATTAAAGAAAAATCTTAAAAAAATTTTCTTTAAAAGATATATTTTCCTTTACTTTAATTTTTTTCATTATGGCGGTTCGATAGTTAGATAAAGCTTCTCGATCATTAGTAGTGGGAATCATCAAAATTCGAGGTACTCGCTCAAAAAGTAGTAAAATAATATATGTACTTTTAATTTAATAATGTATTGACCATTAAACAATAGTAATATCCACTGTCTGTAGTTTTTTGCAAATTTTTATCAATGTAACTAAATATGTTTTAAAAAATTTAATGATCAAACATTTATATAAACAAGTATATAAAATAATTAATTGATTTTCAACATCAATTTCTTATGAATGTAAGCTCAATGTATTCAATGATTTTTATTCTAAAATTATGATCTATAGCATAATTAATGTTACTTTTTTCTAAGATAATATTTTTATCTATTAATCTAGAATAAAGTATATTTAAATGTTCTATATACAGTGATTAAGTAAGTAAGAAATAAACAATTTTTCACAGAACATAAAACATTTGATAAAAAATAAAATTTTCACAAATTATACTTATAGAAGTTCTGTTATTTTTTTCATTTTTGTACTTACATTTCAGTGCAACTTTTAATAATCGTGAAAGTAACTATCAATACGTTAATTTTTAATTGCACATCAGCTGCTCCTATAACTCGGAATGTTTTACAAAAATTTTCAGCATAAACAATTTCATGTAGGATCTTAGACTAAGCTTAGTTCACAACTATTCAATTCAACTACGTATTTTATTATTATAGAGATTTAAGGCAGAACGTTAGTCCTGGCTCTTTTATTACTTTTAATGCCTCTTTTATTCTTAAATTTATGTCTCTACTATAAAATAAAATCTAAGTTTTAATTTGACAATAATTAAATAATCTGGGGCAAGTACATAAAACAAATAAAAACAGTGCAGTATATTTAAATATCCAATGTTTGCTCATATAGTTTTATTTTAATAATAGACATGAGAATAATTTTTGTTTATTCTATTTTAAGAAAAATGTAAGAGTATAAAACTTTAACAGTTTATCCATATTTTTTGTAGCTTATAAGAAGTTTAAATACTAGTCATACATTACTATTTTATATTTAATAAAAAATACTTTATTTAATAGATAAATACGGACATGAAATTTACTCTTGTTTACATACAAATTTTTATACTTTACATTGAATTTTTTCTTATTATCTCTTCCTGAAATAGCAATACAAATTTGAAAAGAGTACTTCATGTCATTTTTTATCTAATAAAAAGTTTGAAAATAAATGTTCATGATTTATTATAGTATCAAAGTAATTTATTGTATTTTTTTATAACTGATATATATTTATTTCTTATACATAAGAAACGACAAAAGTATAAAATTTATTTTCATGTCTTTAAGTTTAATGAGACACTATACAGTATAATTAATTATAAAACATTTAGAATAAAATTTTTCAAATTTTTTTTAGATTTAGATTTTTCTATTTTATAACAATTATTTATTATAAATACTATTATGCAATATGTATATATTTTTAGTATAATTATTTTTAAATCATTTATTATAATAGTAAATGATTTAACACAAAAATAACTAAAAATTAATAAAATGATGAAATAGTTTGGAATTTGGTAAACCAGGTCGATATATCAAAAAAAAATTCTATTAATTAACAGTATGATTTTTAGTATACAGCCTAAAGTAATTCTTTAATTAATAATTTTCTTATTAATTGCAACAATTTTTTTAAGAAAAAATTGTTTATTATACATAGTATTTTAATACTTAAATATTAAAATTAATTTTCATTTTTAATTCTTAAATAGCTAACGATATTTATATTAGGAAGAATTTTTAAAATATTTTCATTCATAAGGCTAGAGCTTCGACTAAATAATTCAAACAACGACCTTCCAAAAACAAGTCCAGAATCTAAATTTAGATTAACAAAATTTAAATTAAGTATTATTTAGGCAGTACACAGTACAACTTAGAGATATTTTTTCCTGTTTGCACACATCGAATAATCTACTATCATAATATCTATACATAGTAATAAAGTATCTCCATTAGAAATAATACGGTTTTCACGAATACCTTATCGAGTACCGATTAAAAACACTACGTATAAAACGTTTCTCTCTCTTTGTTTCTTTTTCTTTCTTTTTCCCTTTAGTAGCCGTTCAATCCCTCATACACACGCACTCACTCACTAGCTCTCTCTCTCGCATTTTCTTTATCTCATCAACGGTCTCTCTCTTATTCTCGCATAATAGAAAAGAATCACCGATATTTATGCGAATGTATATATACATATATACACACATATATATGTATTATTAAAAAAACGATATAGCATGTAAGTGCATCATCGATGAAATTCCACTCAGCGTGCGTGCGTTTTTGTACGGATACGTGTACATATACCTTTCTGTGCACGTGTACATATTTGAGCGCGCATGTGCGTAAAAACAACACAAAAACAAAAGGCCTCAGCGATTACAAAAAGTACCGCTTTACAAAAAGTAGTGTAAAATGAGTATAATAAATAAATCATTAAAAAAAAGCATTAAACCAAGATATATACCATGTAAAATAGTTTAAAGAACAGGGATGTTTACATACACACGGGACAAGAATAACGGAAAAAAACATTTCTAGTCATCGAAACGTCATTGAAATATTTCTCGAATAACTTAGATAAAACAATGGTTCGCCATTTCTCCAATACTTAACGTCTCAACTTATTTAACAGGTGATTTGTTAAGGCGCCCGCGAGACGTACTTCGACCGACTTACCGATCTCCCGAATTTAACCTCTTGTTTTATCGTGTTTTCCTTGTTTTGCTGCTTCCGGCGTGTCAAATCACCGCGAAGCGAGCACAGCCTGCGTGTTCGGTTGCGAATGAGCAATGTAGGACGATGCGTGCTTGCGGACCGAGTCACGAGGACTGAGCTCAACCGAGGCCAGCCCATTGGATGAAGTCCGAGACCTCGCGTACTGGTACGTCCCTCGCGAGAGCCTTGACTCTCAGGTTGCGATCCTCCGTCAACAGCACCACATCGCGTTTCACGCGACGGGGCTGACCCTCCTCTGCAACAGTTTAAATAACGGTTAATTCTTCAGTCACTACTTGTTTTATAAAATCCCACTCTCTTATCTACTTATCTTAGTGTTTACAAACTCGAAAATGATCAAGAAGCGAGCGTTTTCACAAAACTAATGTCGAACTAAATAAGAATGTCATACAGAAATAAAGCAAATATTTAATTAAAATATCTTGCTTATTCTTTTATTACTCTATACGCAAATATATTTCAAAGTTTTAAGTAAATACGTGGTCTTTGATTTTATAACTCAAAATCATCAAATTAAAATATTCAACATGTTTATAAATATTGTCTATAATAAATATATCTATCTAACCACTTGCTTATTATAAAATTTAATTAATACAAATAATAGATTTTATTTGACTTACCAGAATTAACTTGATCCTTATTTGATTTGCACAAACTCAGACACGTTGCGAGGATTCGATCATCGTTTCTTGTTAAACTATCCTACAATATCAATCGATTAAATTTTTTTATTAGCAAAAACATCGAAAAATACATTAAAATACCCTACATGTAAAACAAATTGTATGTAGGTTACATTAAAGAATATTAGAAAACACATATACGTGTTACTAAATACCCGCAATGATTAGTATTTATAACAAGCATCAAATTATAATATCATTCTTAAAATAAAATAGACAGCCATAAATAGCATTAATATCGAACGAAATTACAACATTAAGTTTTTAAGTTAAATTGACGTGCAATGGATAAATAAGAAATTAAGATAATGCACTGGTACATACAAATGAATGAATCTCTTGCACTCAATCACTGCAAGCAAAATGAATACACTTACCTGACAGACATCTTCTTCTACTGTAAATGAGCTAGAAGTGAGGATCGTTCCTCGAGTTGTTAGGCATCTTATTGCAGGATTTCTACTTCTGGCGAAAGCAAGACCGGTTTTTGCGTTTTCAGCCACTCGCGCTACGTGTTCGGGATTTAAAACGGCCCTTGACGTTGGTCCACAATCCTTCAAATCTGCACCCCTAGACAGACCCTCCAATTCATTTAAAACTGAAACATCATAAAAAAATATTATCTTTCTTTTTTAATATTATTTTTGTACTAAAACATATACATTATCATCTTTCAAATACCTTTGTAAATATGTATTTTTATAGTAAAAAACAATGATAATTAACAATTTTCTGTTCCAATAAATATAAAAATTAATAAATTTCTAATAACATTTGTTTAATAACTTTATTATAGAGATGTTTAATGTATATTTTTATACGGTACATAATACCTTTTAACAAAATTCTTATTTCAAATGTTTAAAAGAAATTTTTTCTATAAATAATTAGGTTAACTGTATAAATTTAAAAATTTAAATATTGTATTAGTATATTTTGTTAATAATTTTTAATTTATAGCAAGATATTCTTTAGTTTTGACATAAAAGTGAATCTATTAAGTATATTTATTATATACTATATAAGGAAAAATTTTTAGAATTAATAGTAGGTTACAACAAAAAAGTTTTTAAATACCTTATTATAACATTTTGTTATTATATCATTTCTTTTAAATTAGAATAAAAGTAAAATTTATACTAAATACCAGTTTCATCATTATATTATTATAATTAATTTGTTAATAATGTAAGTATATATAATATGTAGATACATGAACAAAAATACTTTTAAAGAATTTTCTAAATTATCAAGAAATAAAATAGAAAATCAAGATTATTTGTTGCAAAAAATTTTAAAATATTAAGAAATGAGTCATTAAATACAAAAAATAATAATTTGGACTAACGATCATAGAAAAATATTTTACTAGTTTGTTATTTTGTATTTCAAAAGATACGGTCTTACTTTATAAGATATTAAGGTATTATGAAATGTTTATCAGTATTTGAAACTCCAAAAATATAAAATTTAAGTAAAATTAAAATACATATTAATATAATTTAGTTTGCAATATACTAGAGTTATAATACAAATGATACAGTATAATTTTCTCATTATTATAATTGAAATATAAAATATATGTACAAATATATGATCTAAAACTATTAAATTTTGTTAATATTTGACATAATTATAAAACTATTGAGTTTTTTTCACTATTTATATTTCATAATGAAATTGCTTTTATATAACAGTGTCATAATTTTGCATATATATTATATAGTATTTTTTATATAAAATTATGTAAATATATTGAAATTACATTAAATAGAACATAATTTTCATGCTCGCACATATAATTATAAATTCAATTCCTTTATAAAACATGAGTATCTTCTTAAGTATTATAATATTTTATTTCAATAGCTTACTTTCTCTAATCCATCACGAACAATAAGTTATACAACCAATAAATTAAATCTTTTATCAGTCAACAGTCTAATTCCAGTATTATAACTAGGTAAAAGTATATGAGTATTACAATAATTATTTTTAGACAGTATTAAACCTATGATATAATAAAAATTCGCGAGATGTTGAAATTCTAATTTTTATTTTATAATATGTATTACTAACGAATTTAAGTCAAATATTATCGAAAGTTTTTTTAATTATAAACTTAAATATACACAAAAAACCATGTCATTTTAAACCGTATTTAATATAAAATGCACGATTACGAATTAATTTATTTTAAATAGAAGATAAATAATTTTATATTTAAATATATGTTATGTAAAAAATAATTTGTAATTTGATCAACAGTTCAAAATAATTTTGCAAATAGTACAATTAAGATTGAAAATTATAATAATTTCAAATTATTAATAATTAAATAGTACAATTAAGTCCTTTGGATCAAAATAAGAGAGATTTGTGTTCCAAGTAACGCTACTTTTTGGCGGCGTCACTCATTCTGTAGCTACTATCTCAGAAAGCAAATGTTGATAAAGTATAACTATGCATATAAACGAGATCGATAGTAAAAAAAATTGGGTAACTAAAAGTTCATAAAATAAATTTTTGTACTATTGGAAAAATTGAAAATACAAAATTCATGAATAAATTAAATCTTAAAAATTTCAATTTGATAATTTACAGGTCGAATATAAAAAAAGAACACATAAAAAGAAACGTATGAATTAATTTATAACAAAACAAAATTACATGAAATAAATTTTTTATCATTAAATTCCATAATACAAGTGTAAAAATAAACATTGAAAAAGTATGAATTGTATGATATCGAGAAAATCAACAACAAAAAATTGGAACTACTCGTACTACTCGTATAGATCCAAGAATCATTATTGAATAATATTTATTCCAATATTACTGCAAGTTTATATTATCTGTTATTTCGGAATAATCATCCTAGTAAATAAATTTAGTTACACGAAAATGTATATTTATTATTACTGTTCACAGTTTTATTAAATTATGTTATACTTGTTAATAATTAAAAATCAGAAAATAGTAAAAATTGCACTGCTTTCTATAGTTAATTTTTCTTATATTAAATTATTTATATGTTAAAATATAGAAAAGAAATAACCGAACCATAACGATATAAAAATAAAAAACTATTATTGATTGTAGATGCAATAATAAACTCACACATTTGTTTTTCTCATTTTTTATTTAAAAATACTATTTTTTTTACTTCCAATAAATTTATGCAAAATTATTAACATTATTAATAATTTAACCTTAATCATTTAAAATTCACAAATGTGATACTTGTATGATATTTATATTATTTAATCATGAAATTATAGACAGTTTTATAAATAATAAAATGATTTTTTGCACTTTACGAAATAATTGTTTACAAAGTAACTCGTTTATAAAAAAAAACTATAGCTAAAATAGGATATAGTATATTATCATTTATATCTGTATTTTTTATTCTTCTTGAATAAAATATATTAAAAGTATCTAAATTAAAGTTTAAATCCACAGTTCAGAAAGAAAAAAGTTGCTTTAAGAATCAATTCCTGTCGACTTCGAAAACAAATAAAACCTATCTCTCGAAATAAGGTTCCTAGTCAACTATAATCCGTCAATTAAAATATCCGCTAAGGCTCGCAGCGTCGTCACAAACTCATCCAGCTCACGATTATTCAAAATTCGTTCCCCTCTAGTGCACGCACGTCGCCCACACGTCACCATATTTATGGGCCAGTGCGCGGGCGCTTTTTTCTTAGGCATAGAGTAACAGTCCCCGGAGGCCAATCGACCTGCACACTTCTCGTCTCTCGCGCGTATTGGACACAACCGAGAACTTTGCGAGTAAACTAGCCGTGAGAACCTAACTGTGAAGACTCACCGTTGTTTGTCCTGAAAAAGAGTAAGAGAAGATAGGGCAAAGGAAGAGGTCTTTGAGAGGAAAATATTTAATTTTTGATAAACTTGCTTCTTAAAAATGAAACCTTAATTAGTATGGAGATACTCTATAAGAATTTTATGACAATCTGATTTTTACCATAAAAGTGTATTATATTTTAAAGTAGATTCGTTAAATTATTATTTATATTTTGTTTATTTATTGTTACAATTTGACAAAACATTTTTTTCTCGGGAGCATCTGTTTGTTTTTTCAATATAATAAATTTCATATATTTTTCAATCTACTATTATAAATAATATACGTAATGAAAAAAATCTTTACATTTATATATCAATAGTATATTTTATTTGGTTGGTTCTTAAAGAAAAATTCGTCACGCTCTTATAAGAACCCTTAAGGATCGATAAAGATTTAGTTAAATTTCAATAATTAATTCTTATATATTAATTATATAGCTTTTTTAAAGGTTTCATTTTGACAAATATGTTTATTTTGATATTTATGACATATTATTTACTTTTACGTTATTAATATTAAAATACGGTACATATTTTAATCGCTTCTTACAAAATTTTTAAAGAATTCAAATGGAACAATAATCAGAATAATAAAAAAAAACAATGTAAAAACACTTTTACGCCAGTACCTATATTAAGCTCCTCAATTACTTGATTATTTTCCTTTCAAGTTTTCTTGTTTTATCTACAGATGATTTGTATAACATTTAGCTTTTTTCTCTTTTTTTGACATAACAAAATCTTAATATTTGCTTCAGAATTGTATTTTAAACTAAATAAGAACACGGTAATTTACTAGTATTTTTATTTTCCAATTCTCTTTCACTCTCCGCCTTTAAGAAAAATTTTCTTTGTGAGTTTCATAAATAATTCAGGACGTCCATGTTTCTAACAAACAACTTCTTTTTCATATTTATATATATATATATATATATTTGACTTATATAATTCATAAGCTCATATTGTTAACAAACTTATATTATTAAGAAGAAAAATAATTTTAAGTAAATCAACAAATTTTTTTTTATCGTTTTCAAAATCTGAACATTATATACAATTTCAGCACCTTATACTAAAATTTTCATTTTAAATAATAAAAGCAACTAAATATTGTTATAAAATTTTTGTCCTTTACAAATCAATAATTTCATGTTAACAAAAAAATAACATTAACGTACTTATTTAAATTATTCTATATTCGTATTTTGCATGAATAGAATATTTTATTTGTGTATAAATGTTTATGGAATTTCAATTGTTGTTTAGAACAAAACAAACTTTTTTCTCGATAATACTTTTTTAAGTTAATTTAAAAAATTAAAAATATACGAATTAAAAGAAATGATATTTTCTTAAAGACACGTAATTATCATCAATACGTAAACTGGAATCTATAAATTTCTATTTAATAGATATAATAATGTACGTTTTGCTACATTTTTTAAATTATTGATTAAAAGTGATTTTAATTTTACTAAAAATACTTATAATAAAGAATAATAAAATTCTCTGCAAATATTATGTAACAAAGTACTATTGAAGAAAATACATTAAGTTCTCTCGTAATATTTTCCCAGAAATTCCAGAAATTATGCATTTTATATTAATAGAGTTAGTTAACATTACATTTTTTTTCTATTTCTTACATTTTTATGTAAGAAAATAAATAAAAAATTGTATCGGTAAACTCAGTCCGATAAATAGTACAATACATGAAAAACTAGGAGTAAAAGACTATACTTATTTTTGATGAATCTAAATAACTGTCAAATAATAAAATGTAATTATATCATTAAACTTTAAAATATTTCTAAATAGTCGTTCTTGTATCATTAATAAATCATTGTGGTAAGCCACGATTAAGTTTCTTCAAACGCAACAAAATCTTTCTATTATATTCATTTTAAATTCGAAAATTAATATATAAATTAAAGAATAGTTCTTAAAAAATTGAAAAATACATTGAATTAATGAAAGAAAAGAATACGTATTAAAACAAATAAATATAATAAATTTGAATAGATTAGCACATTTATCCTATTTCAATTAAAAACAAAATTAATCTACCATTTACAAAGAAAGAGAATATTTGTAAGATAGAAATTCTTCAATTAGAGTAGAAGTTAGATAATTAATTTTCAATATATATTTACGAAACGTTTATTTTGTAAATGAAGTTTCTTTTTTTAAATAATAAACTTATATGTTATTTTCAATAATCGTATGTTAATTATTAATAAGATTAATGAAATAAAATCATGAATTAAATTTTAATGAACTAATTGAAGATTATTTTGCATCAATTTTAAATTATTATTTCATTCTTAAATATTATTATTAGAAAATAATTATTAAAATCTTTAATAACTCTAGATATATTTATCATAACAGATACTCAAATATACCATTGAAAATAATTTAAAAACATTTATTCGAGGAAAAATCTTTATTAAATTTTTTATTTTTATTAGATTTAATTTATTATTATTTATTACTATTAAAAACTATTTACTTAGCAATTATATGTATAGTACTTAAAATCATGCACATAAGTAAAAAAATTCTCTGTTAACAAATAAAACTTAATTCTTACCAACAAGCGGCACCATTAAACTATATAGCGGTTGGGCAGAAGAAGACGCTTTTACAATGCTTTGAAGTTGTGGCAGGTAATCGATGAAACAATTTGTATCTGGTACTAAATGTTTTGGCCTAACTTCAATTTCTACTGACAACGAAGATTTCTGTAAAATTGCCTGAAATAAATAAATTTTTGTTGTTATATATTTTATATTTTATTTTTAATATACAATTATTTTGAGGTAGCTGAAATTTTTATAAAAACAATTTTTATTGTTAGTTTTATTTTTAAAAAATTTTAATTATATCTATGTTTATCTAGACAAAAATAAATACATTTAAATAAAACGTCAAAAACACCAATAATGCGTAATTCTTAAAATATTTCAAGTGCCACGTGAATATTCGAATCTACAGAATTTACATATATTGAATTTTGAAAAGATTATAACATAAGTTTTTTACTTTAATTTATCATTAAGTGACATGTTAAAATTTTTACGCTTAATTCTAGGAAGTCTAAATTATACCCGAATGAAAATAATATTCTTATATATAGGTTTTCAACATATAGTCTTATTTAATCGCACTAACGGATGATTTTAATGCATTTATACGAATTTGCCTAAAACCAGATTAAGATTGCAGATGTACAGTTCACATGGATTATCAATTTTTGTAATTACTTATTCCTGCATAGTCGCTTTATATACGCTAATAAATTTTTTTGGAACAAAATTAACGTAATATTTATCAGATCAGTATGTTATCAGAACAAATATAAATTACATGTTTATAAAGCAGATATTTTCTTTTATTAAATAAAACATTATTAACGAAGTTGAAACATTAAAGAATATAATATTTTTATAATTTAGTGATGTATATAATAGTTGTATGTTTGATAACAATAATAAAATATTTTTTATAAAAATTATTATTTCTATATGATTTTGAATCAGATTATAAACTCAAATATTTTGCTTTAATTAAAAACTATTTTTAATTTTTCATAATTACTGTTTGTTTATAAAACAGTGTTTCATGCATTAATTAAAATATTTATTAAATATGAACGATAAAATTTTATTAATTTTAATATATAATATTATGTAAAAGTATTATTATTCATATGATTATTACAGATACTCAGATACCGATATAAAATAAGTAATTATTATTACTTAAAATACAACTTATGTTAGTAGTTCATGAAAGGTGAATAAGTGCAAAATAAGCTCTTACCTAATATAACATTATACTACCGGTGCGATGGGTTTTTATACAAAAAACTTGTTCATAAATGTAGTATTATGTCGTTTGTTATTTTGACGTATAACACTATTAAATTGACTTCACGTACTTTAATACAACACAACATTTTGCTGTTTTAAAATTTCATTAACTTTAATGTGATAAATAGTTTTTACCTATCATCCATAATTATTATATCTAAGTCTCTTAATCTCATGTATAGAAAAACCAATTTTACATTACTTTAAAATCAATTTTTGAAAATTATATTTTTTTATAGTCTTATTATTATTTACAATAAATTAATAAAGTTTTTTTAAATTGCCGATTATAATGTTTAAAATTTTCAATTTCTCTTATTTTTTTTTACAGAAGTACTTATATTTATTTATATTAATTTAAATGTATCAAATTTCAATAATATATAGATTTTTAATATAAATAAACAACGACTTTATCAATTATAATAATTGAAAAAAGCATGTTCGTTTTTAAGTGCGTTTATAGATCGAATAGATAAGAATCAAACTTTGATTGATTATATTTTTAATATAATTACTTGTATGATATCATTTACGACCTCTAGAATTCGTAATTCACAACGCAAAAAACAAATTAAATTTTAGTAGAAAATTTTCTAAAATTATACAAATTTAACTTATTTAAATGTAAACATTGATTCATAATAATAAATGTTTTAATTTAAAAATCATATATCATACTTAAAACATATATAATTTAAGATTATAAGTACTTCTAAGCTGTAAATAAGCAACTTCTTTATTTAGAAAATATATCACAAGATTCAACAATTATATTTTAAAAGTGACCAAAATTAGTATTAAAAAATATAAGTCTTGGAGTTTTAGATTAAGAGCTCTAGCAAAATATTCAAACTATACATCGCTCTAAAAACTGCAATTTTAGTAGTGACCAACAGAATCTGAAATATCTCAACTAACATGGTTATTCTATCAACTCATATCTGTCATTTTCTATTATCTTTAGTGTTCATTCATAGATTCTTACTCGTTCTATTTCTCATTTGATTATTTTTATTTCTTGATTTTACGTAAATATGTATTTACATAAGTATTTATTTTAAATTCTTAAATATATTAGTAAGTATAAAAATAGATACTTATATGCTTTCTAGAGTAAAAATTTAACATGGATAAGATTATTTATAAAGTAAAATTTTTAATGTATTTATTTTCATTTATTGTAAAACTTATATTACAAAATTGTTTTAGTTTTGTGTATACAAATTGTTTGAAAATAAAATTAACTATTACAAAAATTGAATACAAAAAATTATCTTTTTTAAATTTTGAATGTATCATTGCAAAAAACTTCGAAACTAATTAATTAAAAAAATACATATGTTATTATTAAAATTTTAGAAGTAGAATTATATGTATAATAACTCATAAAATAATTTTATTACTATTTTTTTTAAATCTATAATAGTATAACAAATATTTAATTAGTTTTAAATTGAATAACAATTACACAATGGATAATCTTTTGTTGAATGTATAAAAATTATACAATCTATTTTAAAAAATCTTATGGTTTTTACATTAAAAAATTTATATTCATAAATCTGAGATAATGTATGTTAAACTGCAATGGTTTTCTTCAATTTTATTTCATTGCTGAAAATAATTATTATAAAATATAAAAGTAAATAAAATGAGCATTTATTATCTAGATTTAATGATATTAGAAATTTAGAAATACAATACATAAATACAGAAAGCATAGCATTACATATATTATAGAAAAAAGTTTCTAACGTCTTCTTTTTTTAGTGTTGCAAAAATTATTTAACTCTAAAAACATTATTCCATGTTAAATAAGATCATTATTATCTAAAATAAAAAATTTATGTGGATAATAATATAAATAATATAAATGATATTTTCAATATAAAAGAAAGAGAACATTTTTAGAAAATTAAATAAAATGAATAAAAGGGAAATCATTTTTAAAACCTTGTATGTATTATTTAACTTGGTGTAAATCAAAAGCTAAAATATAAGTATAAAAGAATGTAGTCGTTTCTCCTATCTGTTGCTGTATTTTATAATTCAGAAAAGAGATCCAAAGAAACGGTAAGAGTAGATAATGCGTATTATTTTTTTATATATGATTGATTTGTACGCGTAAAAGAAGAAAATGAAACGTACTAGTGAAAAAATGCTTAATGGCAAGGAAATTCAAACTAGCATTTGTATATCATTTACAAAAATATCTATCAAAAATATCAAAAACAATGAGTACAATATCGAAGATTGTTGTATTGCACATAGTGTAAAGGAGTAGATATACGTATTACCTTCTTACACTTCTATACAAAGCATGAATTCAATTAAGAGAAAAAAGTATCTAGCAGGAAGACTCAATATTTTTTATTATCTTTCGGTGGCGGGCAATTACGCTAACTTCCTTGCAAGAGTGGGCATAATCATAAAGAGGGGAAGTCTCGTCAGATAAGTACCGCAAAAGGATATCTTTTTCTATATAAAACTTTGAAAACGCGCAAAATTAAAGAAGGCAGTGTGACTTATAAATTGGATATGAATAGAAATATATATATATATATATATATATATGTAGAGGGAGAGAGAGAAAGTTAATAAAACAAATAAAGCACGAAAAATGAGCTTTTAGAAAAGGATTGGTTGGGTATTTCTTATTACAAATTTTTATTTTTACATATTAAATATGACGAAAAATAAGCATAATAAAAATCTTTATCATAATACAAATTTTTTGCTAAGTTTTTGTTCATCAATTTATGTAATAATTTAGCAAAAAAATTTCATACATAAATAAAAATTGTAGAATGAGTAAATTAATTACTAATGCAATTTCATTTTTTTTTTCAATTATTTTTCATATATTATTTACTGATATAAAACAGTTGTTTTATCTAAATGAATTTAAATAAATAGAAATGATGGAAAAACAAATTTTATGAAAACATTAAAAAATATATCAATGGTTTTCTATACCTTCCTTTTTTCCGCCTTATTTCCTTTTTACTTTGTGTGTGCTCGCGTCACTTTTTTTATTTTTTCAAAAATTTCAAAATAACATGAATATATTGTTGATATATATAAATGAACCTTCTAATAGTATTGTATAATTTCTTACTTAAATGATATTATGTTCTATTATCTGCATCTAGCCATTTTTACATTCAAAAATTTGGAAAAGTCATTTTTGAATATTTATTGCATAAATCATTAAAAAACATATTCTTTCAAAGAAATAAGAATGAAATTTAATATATAATGAAAGTAAATACATATAAACATTATCAATAAAAATTTCTAAATAAATTTTAATAATTTTATTATGAAAAATTATTAGTGATTTTATTTATAAAAATTGTTTTTCTTTAAAAGTTGTATAACTCGTTCGAAAGTATTCAAGCGGAATCTATTTCATTAAATGGCTAAAAAAGGAATGTCATATTCTTTGTAATAAAATATTAAGAAAATCTTTAGAATTCCTGAATAGAAAATCAATTCATAATTACAAGCTATTTAAACCAATTAAAAAAACAATAATATTCGTATAAACAATAGGTTTTGGTTTTAACTTTTACAACGTTTTCATTTCTAACTCTGTACTTATCTTTTCTTTTGCTTTCCTTCTCTCATTATTTTTCTTACTCCATACGTCTTCAGCTTAACTCGATATAGAAAAATGTTCCCAATGCTTCGACATTATGATTTTTCTATACAGACAATATTAAAATTAAAACTCATTTTTATACAAAAACTATATTTGTACAGACATCATATTTAATTAATAAGTAAAAATAAGTAGAATTTTTTAAAATACTTAAGCCTTTATAATATAGAATTTATATATTTCATTTTTTCTATCATACACATATCATTTATAGCCCTATACTTTTAAATATAAAAGTTTTCTATTTAAGAATCATAAAATAAATATCTATAAATTTCACATAAATAATATTTTGTCAGTTTCTTTGAGTATAAACGAAATACTTTGTATTCGTACGAAAATAATTTTGAAAACACAAAAGTTCTAACAATTATTTCTACTGTAAACCAGATTCTAAAATATTAATAAAATGACTAAATCTGAACACTAAAATATGATAATTTGTAAGCAGTGCTGAATGAAGCAAATTTTGAATCAAGCACAAAACTCATAAAATAGTTAACATTTAGACAAATAAATTGTGCAGAATTCTAATTGAAAAAAAAACTATAAATAAAATTTCAAGCCTTAATAAGTTTCAATTAAATTAATAATCAGACATTTATTAAATATAAATATTTTTTGAAAATATATGAATTATATAATAGAAACTTTCAAATAATAATAAATAATAAAAATTGTATACATTCATTTGACCATATAATAAAGACATATACATATAAATATACAAGTTAGATATTTAAAAGTTGTATAAACTAATATTAAAAATACTATAAAATTAAAAATTTATACATCCTTAAGTGAAATTTTATATCTGTATGAAATAATATTTATTATGCTCAAAATTTTTCGACGGCAATGATATAGACAAATTAATAATAATTTATTTTCACTTTAATATACTATTGTATTATCGTATTAATATCATTATATTTTTATTATTAATTATAATATTATGGATTAATTTATAAAATTCTTATTATATAGTAGACCATAATATTTAAAAAAGGCGCATAGTTTAATGTAATAAATAATTTTCATTTAAAAAACAACAGGGTATTAAATTTTTAACTCAAGTGAAAATAAAAAATTATTATTATAAGCTAATCTTATAAATCATTAATAAAAAAATGGTATAAGAATATGAGGTATATAAATTTACATAATAAATAAAATCTATTTAAGGTAAACGTCTTGAATTTCGATCTTCGCAGAATATTCACTCTACAATAACTATGTATGTGTAAATAATAAAAACTAGAATAAGAATGTCATTAGTCACAACTTACTCGAATATTTATAATAATTATATCATTTATTTCCTGTATTTTTTTGAAAAGCTGAAGCTATTATTTAATACTGAACAATTAATTTTATTAAATAAAACATAATGATAAAATTTTTTACGTTATGTTTTTATTTATATAAATATCTCCATTCTAAAAGAAATTTAACTAATATTCATAAAAATTACTTCAATAAATAGCAAACGCAAGATAAATTAATCATATACATTTCTGTAATACCAATTATATTATGTTAAAGGCTCTAATTTATTTTTTACTATAAATAATATTTTAACAAAAGATAAAAATATAAAAAAAGTAACTGACTCAAAATCTGTGCACGACACGACCGTCCGATTGGTGAAAAAATATACGGAAAGATTTTCTAGGACAGAACTGGTTTTCTCCTCTGTTGTCACTTACGACCATTATAAATGAAGAACAACATCTAGAAATAGAACAGGCAACTGAACTTTGCGTGTAGCTTGTGGTACGAAGCTAATTAACGACTCAATCTGCTTCATAACTTTGTTTTTCTCTCTGTATGCATTATACATATTTCAAACTTATTTACTTTTATTTATCCAATATATATTATAACGAAGATGAATTTTTGTATAATATAATAATTATTATATACTGTAACTATACTTTTATAAGATATTTGTAATTATTAGCAAAAGTTCTATATACGTCAGTTTTGTCTAATCTACATATTTTAAGGAATCAAAACACGGTCATAATATTTTTTGTCTGGTACAAGTTTATGTGATATTCGTATATATATTTTTTTATGACATCGAATTTCAAATCATAATACTTGCTTCCATGCATCCTTGTATAAAAGAAAGTACAATACAATTTTTTTATAGATTTGTGTGCTCGCGTAAATAAATAATATCGTTATATTTAAATAAAAGAATTAATTTTTTTTTATTCAATAATTTTTACTTAAAATAAAACATGACATCGAAAGTAAAAAATACCAGGGTCCAAAATACACCTACAAAATTTTATTTTAATGATTTAAAAAATATTTTTTAATTCAAAAAGATTTAATTTTATTTATCAAAAGTATATTAAAATATGAATTGAAAATAAGTTAGTGTTAAACTATTTATTTTATTTAAAGAATTTTTGCTGTAAATCTCACTATTCAATTAAAAGCTAATCATAATTTAAAATCTATTAGATAAAAAAATCTATTAGATAAAAAATAATAATAAAAGCATTATTAAAGTTAAATTCATGTGATATATTAATGAATATATTATATACCATTTATGTAGCTATTACATTGAATGTATACCAGATAACTAAGTAAAAATAGATAATTCATAAGCAACCTAGAAAAAAATAATATGAATAATAATATAATTTTCATTAATGTGTCCATACAATTTTTGAGCTATTAAAAAAAATTTTTAAAGTTCAAATGTTCTAAAAACATAAACAATATTATATTAGGAAGTAGAAATTATAAACAAAATAGAAATTTTTTGAAATTAATTGTAGTATAACAAAAAAAATAAAATTCATAAAATTTTTTTTAATTTAATATAAATTTTCATTAAAATGACATTTTGCTCTCTCTCTCTCTCTCTCTCTCTATATATATATATAAATATATATATATATATATATATATACATGACATAATATTATTTTTAAATATACATAAAAAATAAGCAATTACAAATTAACATTCAAAAACGTTTCTTTAAAAACAAAATTTTATCGATATGATTTCAATCTTTGTGACTTAATATTTTTCTATTCAAATAAGTAAACAATGTGACGTTTACTCAAAATATTTTTTTTTATGTGTACTAACAAACATATGCTACACTTGAATAGAGCAAAAAATCTATATTTTTGATAATTAAAAACATTGAAATAATTGACTTGATTAAAATTTTAAATTTTTAAAAAAACAAAATAAATATTCAAAAATCAATTATTCTACATTCATATATATGTAATTATTTATATACAAATTTCTGCCTTTAGAAAAAATCTCTCTCACTCTCTCTTTCCTTTTGTCTCTAATTGTTCATATTATATATATATTATTGTTTTAAAATTTGTAATTTAAGCCAAAAAGATGTAATAGAATAATTATTATTAATGTAGAATCTAATATAATAATAAGAAAAGATAATGTTCGTATGCACGTATGAAAACAAAAATTATTCATAGGATGTTGCTACATTAATCTCTTGAAACTCTCAAATTACAACCTCTTGATCTTATTTGAGTTTAATTCATTCTCATGAGTCTTATGTAGTTTATATTTTAGAGATTGTAGGTAAAAATCATTACAAAAAATTTAAATGGAGACTATGTTTCATAGAGAATTTTCTTAATTATATAAAAAAAAAGTAAAAGGATACTTTTCATAGCTTTCATTAATTTATAAAAGCATTATAAGGCCAATCTTACAATAATTTCATTGTTAGTTATTTATACTGGTAAAATAAATATCATTTCACCTAAGCAGTATTTAGTAATCTCAAATATTAATATACAGCAAAATTATTTATTCGCACATCTACACCCACACAAACATTTTTTTCTATTTGTTGGTTTGAGAAATAACTTACGTATTATTCTTTATAAGACAAATTGATGGAATATATGAAAATTAAGAATAATAAAGTAATATGTATTTTGAATTCAATGGGAGAAATCTCTGTTATTTAAGGTAAGATCAAGAAATTTAGAAACTCTATATGAGGAAAAAGGGAAACAGTAGATAGTAAAAATAAATATAAGGAAATGTTAAAACATTGTATATATTCGATAAAACATGTTATTATTGAACTAAGTTTTAAATCTGAATCTGGGTACATATATATTAAATTTGACAAATTCGAATGATAATTATTTCAGTTAAGATATAAATAAAATATTAATAATATACAAATACTTAGAAAAATATTTTTTCAATATATAGAAATTTAAGAAAATCCTTTCTTTTTATAATTTAAAATACATTATAAAAGTATATAGTCAAAATATTATCAAATAATACATTATATAATTTATGTATTTTTAAATATAGTGATTTATTATTAACCGATTAACAATTATAAGAAAAAAATAATTTCTTGTAAAAAAGAAATTGAAGATAAAATAATTGATGTATATTTAGAATATACATAAATTAATAAATTTTTAGTTATTATTTTATTTATTATTAGTCAAGTAATAACAAATCATAAAATTTGAGACTAAGACATTTAAATTGTATTTCCATATTTTATTATATGTCTTGTATCTTATACATATACTATTTATAAAAAGTATATAAAAGATAAGTACAAAATACAAAGAGAAGTCCATGAAGAAGGAAGAAAAAGTAATTGTAAGAACAGCTATCGTATTTAAGTTTCAAAGGTGTGATTGATATATACACATGACATTTCTATTTCTAAAATACATTTATGTTGAGGTTGTGTTCAGTTAAGATGGATATCGGAGCTAACTCCTACGAATGCAAGAATTCTTTGAGTATAGCTGAATGTCCACTAAAACGACCTAAGATTTTATACAATTCTCATTAATATGCATTTATATACATGTACGTAAAGTTATATTATTTTCAAATTTTTTGCAATGAGCAATTATGTACTTGGGTAAAAATGAAAATTTGAAATTTTTTTTACATACATGTCAATTTAATAAAATTATTTTTCAAGAGTATGTAGTTTTTTTTAACATTGAACAAGAAAATCTATTTTATTTTAATATGTTTTGTAAAAGGGTAAATAAGGTAAACAATAATGTAATAATATTATACTTGGGGTAAATAACTGAAAATACTTTAATTTATAAATTATCGTAAGTCCATTAAAAATCTTTTATGTAGATAGTATTTTTCACCTATAAATGTTTACAAAGAAAAAATATAAATATTATTCGAACATTTTTACCTATTAAATAATTTCATTGTAAAATAATTTTGTTTTAAGTTTATTATCTATATTATGTTTATTAAGCTTTAAAGTAAGTTTCAATTTACTAATAATTATTTGAAATAAATATAATCCTGAATAAATAAAAATTATTTCGCAATTAATTATTACAGCTTATTAAAAATTATCTGTTTTCTAAATAAATTTTATGTTTAATTATTATATTCCTTTGTTTAACTATAGTGTTATGCATTCCAAATTTGAGTATTCATTATGTTTAAAAAAAACTAACGATTTTAATTATTTTAAATATATTATAATAATAAAATATTCCAGATTGATAGAAAAACTTAAAAGAATAACAGTTTAAATAGCAAATAAGTTATATTTTATTATCGTTAAAAAATATTCCTTTTTTCAGTTGTCAAGTCGGAAGTCTTTTCCAAGTTTGTAATGCATTAGACTAAAAAATAGCATTTTACGATCTATCCATTTTCCAATGCACTTAAATGTTGAAACTATTTCTTTTTCACCACACTGTGCCCTTCTCAACTACATTAAATTGAATACAACTGAATTATACAAGTAAATTGAAGTACTCAATAATAAAATTTTATTTATAAAATTTAATTCATATATAAAATAAAATCATTACTGTAGAAGAATTACAAAATAGTACATCAAGTTTTTAACGTGTTTTCAACGTCAATAAAAATTCTCAAAAAAATATGTAAATTAAAGCTTTTATATAATTAATAATTAAAAGTGTAAAAAAAAATTTTCTTTACAACTGTAAATTATTGAAATAAAATTGATTAAAAAATAGAAAATGTAAAAAAACTAATGATCGTCATTTTTTAATTTAGAAAAACATTTAAGAAGCATAATATTTTGTCTAAATTATTTTTACTCGTGTATTTCATAAAAGCGTTTATATCAAATTTAATTATTAATATTTTATATAGAATATTTTATCTATTGTACAAAAGTATGTATAAATTAAACTTATGAACAAATAATCTTAAATATAGTTGATTTTTTAATAATAACGAAACGTATCTGAATATAAATATTTGAAAATATATATATAGGAAACTTATAGACCAATGCAAATTTTAGTATTCTGAAAAATTTCATTAAAATAAGTAATATTTATATATGTTTTATTAGAAATTGATCGTTTGTAATAGGCATGTAACAATTTGATGACAATTTTCGAGCTCTAAAAGTAGAATAAATAAGGATAATTTTAACGATCATAAAAATTAAAAAAATATATGCTTGCGGCATTAAAATAAATTATAAGTGTTTAATGAGTAAAACTTACTTGAACTCTTTGTCGATGTCGATCCTGTTTTCTTTGTCGCTTTTCAAGCTCTTCTTTTCGCTCGATGAGTGATCTAATTTCGCCCGGGGGTGCTGTCATTATTGACGTTAGACTATCGTATCCAGTATCTCCGATGGATAACCTTGGAGAAGCTAACACTGATTCATCTTCATCTTCACTGTAACTCTCAACCATCAATTCGGAGTCGCTCTAAAGTGAATATAATCTAACATTAGTAAACAATTTATTTTTGATATATATTCAATTTTTTAATTTGTATAATTCTTAATTCATTTTATCGCTTTTTTTAATAAGTTTCTTAATTACATTTAATAATTTTACTAGTTCTATACATTGCATTTGAAATAAATTAAAAACTTTTTCTTTAATTTCATAAAATAAATTTCAAATTTTAGTCTTCTGCATCGAACTACGAAATTATACAAGGCGTATTCTAAATATTTTAAAAATAAAATATCGAAGCAATATCTTTATTTAGGTAATATTCTGATTTTAATTCTCTATTAATGATGTATCAAAAGAAAAAATTAGATTCATGTAAATCATAAAATATAATTTGTTTAATCAAATTTCCGCAGCGCACAGTGATGATTGATCCCCGTAAAAAAGATAAAACTTCACAACATGGTAAATGGATTGCGAGTGAATAAAAATTAATCAGGTCACAAATCATGGCATAGGTAATAAACAGAGTACAAGATATGTAATACACGTATTTATAAAATATTGCTTTTTAAGATTTAGTCAAATATTTCACCTCAGAAGGGGATTCGAGGTTTTCCTTATTAAAGTACGCACCTGTTCAGGCGGGGATCCTGGTGTACTCGCACTCGAAGCCTCAACCACAGAGACGTATTCGCTAACACCGGTCTCGCTCTTTTGTAGCTTTAACACGGGTGTTTCCAAGCCGCAAAGAAATACTTGACCGAAGAAAAGGATCTTGTATATCCTTAAGCAAACTTGAACTACTTCCTGCATGGCAAACATGAATAAATATAAAAATTTCAATTGAGCGTACTTTCTTTTTATATTAAATTTTTTTTAAAAGATCATTGAACTATTTGTTACATAAGTATTATGTAACTAATTGTAATTATATAAGACTTTTATTTTCAAAAATTAAAAAAAACTTTATTAAGTAGAAATAAAATGAATATTGTTCAATAACTTTGTATAAGATAATTTCATAGGTAAATAATTTTGATGAATGAAAATTGATAATGAGTTTTATCCACACTTTAATAGTCGTATGCGTATGCATATATGTATTTTAAATTTGACACATAATTATATTCCTTAATATAAATAAATCAGATTGCATTGATTAAACATAAATTTTAAATTAAAAGATTATATAATAAAAAATTTATTAATTTAACAACCTAAAATTATTACAGTCGTATGTAGTTGTAATTTTTTAGAATGTTAAAATATAATTTTAAATGGTTTATAATTCTATAATAGTTACGTATGTTTTATTTTTGTTAATAATTATATTTGATTGTAAATTATCTATTATATTAAATAATTAGTTTTTAATATATTCATTACAATACTTGGTTCACAAAATCTCTTTATTAAATTTTAATAATATATTGAAAACGCTTAATAATTTAATTACTTTTGTAAATGTGAAATAAATCAGGTAAAATTATTTACCTTTCTAAATTTACATTCTATATAAATAAATAACTTGTATTTTTTAATATACAACATTACAATAATACAATAAAAGATAGTAGTTAATGATATGGTAAGTACAAACAGCGTGCATGTAAATCTATTAAATTAAATTAAATTAATTATTAACATAATAATTAAACTTTTTATTGTTGATATATGAATGATTTTCTAAGAAATGAAACAAATGCTTAAATAAAAATCTAAACTTTTCATTATACAAAATCAGTTGTTTAAAATCTGTAATTATTAAGTAGTATTAGTTATTTTATTATTTCTAATACCTTTATATAATATGTCGTATGTTGAACTGCGTATAATTGGTTATTCAAGTTCTTATTATCGGTCCAAGGAAATATAAAGAGCAAAACAAACTTACCATATCTTCCTTCTTATCCGCGTAAAAAGGATCTTGTGGATTGGACATAAGTGGCGTGAATCCAGAGAGTGTCGTATCCTCTGGCAATTTCACATGCTTCAGTTCTAAAAGAACACACACAATGAACAAAATTTAAAGATGCTCTATTCAAAGACTCATATCATACTTATAATAATTTATTTTCATAGAAAAACATAAAACTCAAAAGTTAACGGATTAATAGTACAAACGGTTCGGATGAAAATGTAACACATTCATAATATAATTATTAATTACATGGAATATAATTAAGAGTATTCATCAATACCATTATAAATTACTTTTATAATTAACTTCTAAAATATGCATGACATTGATTTCTTATGGTATAAAATTTCTGAAACTCCAACTGGGTTCTCTTAATACTATATTCAAATACTCATAAATTAGAAGGAGTGATAAATGACTCATGTTCTGGTTTATATGAATTTCTTTTTTAAATATACAATATTTATGAATTGTATTCGGTTAGATAAATTAATTATACGCTTGTTCACAATTTTTGCATTTTTACAATTTTTAAATACAAACTCTTATCTAATTGAATTAGATGAAATAATATTATTAAAATATAAGGAATTTTCATTTTATGGTATTAAAAGTATTAAATTTTTCTGTTTTAATTTAAAATAATTTTTTATAATTAATTTTTTAATTTACCATATTACTTTGAATAAAATATTGACTAAATATTAATATTAAAATACTTATAAATTTTAATATGATTTTGTTCAAATATATAACGTAAAAGTATTTATTTAATGAGTTATATAATTTTACATTGTGTGTATTAGAGACAGTAAATATAAAATATCGTATTTTATATAATTGATGCAGTTTTTATCAAAACTTATAATAAATATAATAAACAAAATCATATAAGAAGGTTAATTAATTCATTTTATTCTCTAAAATTGTAAGATTATATGATAATCTTTGTTCTTTCAATAATATCTATAACTACAAAAAAAAAGTTATTATTTATTGTTGTTATCAGATAGATTTAATCACTTTTTATATTCAAACATTTTTATCGCAATGTAATTAAATATATATATTATACATACATAATTACGAAAAATAGAAATTTGCATTTATATAGAGAGAACTTGTAATTTATCAAGTTATAACAAATTTATTTCGTGATCTTTAGAGAGATAAACTCTGTATTTAATGTCTAGTTTCATTTTAATATCATATGTATCAAGATGAAGAAAATTTATCTCTCTTGAATAGTAGTTAATTTAATATAAAATGAACTAATTATTAATCTACTACAATAAATTTGTCATCAATAACGTTAAAAATATTAATATTATAAACCATTAAAAAAATTGAATTAAGGAAAGAAAATTAAGTTAAATTGAACTTCAATAAAAATTGCTAAAATTTGTACTATCTAATTAAACAAACAATCGAATTTACGATATGATACAATTTAACTATATTTGAACCAACTATTTGAACGCATACTGAAAAAAAATCATTTAACTTCAATATAAAGGAAATGAATATTTATATATTTTCTTTTATATAATTACAAAAGGTTCTGTTGTTTCAAATTCGTCCAATTAAACGTGTATATATATATTAGAATATAGTAGAAGAAAATTAAGATTTAGAATATTATCTTAAATAAAAACAATGAATAATGTACATCATAATAGAATAATTTTAGAAAAAGTAATTAAAAACAATAAAATTTGGTTTACGTTTGAGGAACGTAACGTATGAGATAATGTTTAACAAAGTTAAAAGTAAGCTAGGTTTGTATATTATTACCTACCACATTTAAAAAAAATGTCAAGGTCTTAATAATATACTGTAATTGCTTAGCAATAAATTATATAAAAGATATTCTTATACATCAAATTTACTGTATAGATGTAATTGAATATGTTTATCAAAAGAATAGTAAGCTACTATATTGTAAAAACATTAAATAACAATTATTTAACAAAAACTACTTTACTTGAATTATTAATATTATTAGTTTGTTTAATTTTAATAATAAATCATAGTTATATCTTCATAGTTATATTTCAATACTGAAGTATTGATTAAAACTGGAATATAAAAAATTATTTATTAATTTTTATACAAAAAAATTCTAAAAGTAGTATAATTTATTAAAGGATTAAATTTTTACTGCAAATATTAAATATTATTCTGTAAATTAATTATCTTCGTGAATTTAATGATTAAAAGAGAAAATGAAAAATATATCAAATATAAACATTTGAAAAATAGAATAAAGGTCACTGATTGATATATATGTTATAAATAAAACGAATAAAGTTTATTATTAACTTATTAAAGTTAGAACTATTATTTTACATGTAGTGTAATTATTTTATTTTATAACAATTCCATTCAAAATTAGGATTCTTACAAATATTTGTAAACAATACAAATATAAAAAATTTGGTATTTATTAATACATTTATTATTACATAATTAATTACATTTTATGTAATCGAATATTTAAAAAAATATTACATCTATTTTAAAAAAAAATCTTTTATGAAAATTAATTTTGCAACATTCTATAAATTATATTAATATAGATGATTTCATCATTATCACATTTTTTTTATTAAAACTTATATTACATGTTTATTAAATAAGATTAAAGTGGACCTTGATAGGATTAAAATATGTTCTCGTATAATTACAAACATAAATATTCCTCTTGATAAGAATTTGGGATTCTTTTAATTTGCACAGAAGTTATAATGTAATTAAAACTATGTTACAGAAAAAAAAATTTTTATTGCATATAAATTTTACATCTGAAGAGATATTTCATATACAAATCCTCAAAATAAAACAATACTCACGTAAGATTACAGAGATTAACAATAAATGTTAAAAATAGCTTATATAATACAATAATATTAGTACGTAAGCATATACATCTTTTATAAGATTTAAATTTTCTTTATAAAATTAATTAGAGTCAAAAAGGTTTAATTGACGTAAATATGATAGAGTTCAAGTCATGAAAATTATTGTGATGTATAGTTCCTTCTAAATATTGGTAATAATTAATAACAAAAATAAAATTAACTAGAAATATATTAGTCACGTGTAATCATTCGATACTGTCACTAACAGGTAAACAGAATTATAGAAAACACCCTCAAATTAATTTAAATAAAATACTTTAATGATAAATAAAAAAACATTTATTTTATTTCTATACATATTATTGAATGAAGAAATTGAATATAAACTATAAAAATTAATGATATTTATTTCTCTCTCTCTCTCTCAATTTTTATAATAATCTATATTAGTAATACATTAGTCATCAAACTTGTTTAAAAGTAGAATTCTGGTCAAATTATGATAGTACAAAATCCAACGTGCAATATGTGGTTTATCATTAATTTGAAGATTGAATGTATATTTTTGCTATTTATACTTCAAATAATTATTTAAATTTTAGATTTTTAAAAAAACGATTTTGAAATTTGTATGAGTAAAAAAATCAAGATTTACAAAAATAGAAGAATTTAAAAATATTTATAGAGTATTTATAAATAATTATATTTTTCAACTAAAAAGTCAAAATATATAATATAATATATAAGTAACAAAATTAAAATAATAATGGAGGTAATAAATTTAAATAAAAATATAAATTTGATATTAATTAAATTCAAAGATAATCATATAAATACATAAAAACATACTGCACAAATATCAACAATTTGAGGTAGCATAATGAGGACGCTAGATTTCGTTTTAGTTAAATGCTAAATAAACAAAACAATTAGTTCTTTAAATAAGACACAATTTTATCTGTACTGGTTTATGAAAATTTGTAATTTTTGAACCATTCTACTGTTTTGAAATATATATATAACATTAAATTAAATGTAGCTGATACAACATTATATCTTTTTTAATAATATGTAAATTTTTAAAATAACAATTATGTATAACAATGTTAATGGGGGCGGAAAATTAAGTTTTGTATATTTAACATCATTAAATGTTCATTTCAAATAATAAGACAAACTTGAAGTTACTTTTAAACCAAAAATTCTTATGTTACAGAAAAATCGAACATAAATATTCTAAAAGGAAAAATAAAAAATATTGGAAATGGAAATCTATAAAAAAAGTCCTTAACGAATATCTAGCTGTTAGCCTTAAAAGTATTTAAAAACGCGAATAATGATTCACAAATGCTCGTTTAACAATTACGACCGCTTTTACGTCAAGACAAACGTGAAAGAATTGAATAAGAAGTTTAGCCTTACGAACTGTGCTCGATCGAAATTATGACATCGTAACACACGCTTTATGCTGATAAAAAAGACAGTTAAAATGGCACTTGTTCTAATAGGATAAACGTTATGAATTTGGTGATGCAGTCTATGCCTCATTTTTCTTGACTGTGGAACTTTGAACCTACTTGGAATAACTATAGAAGCGAGTATAAACAAGAAAAAATGTCGACAGGGCGCGACGTGACTACCGTTATAACATAGACGTCTAAGACGATTGCTTACACATTTCTTGTAAGGTCATTCGTCCTACAGTTTATAAACTTTAATTTATAAAACCAAATAGTCAAATAAATATTATATTTTGAAATACAAAGCTTATTGTCATATGATTCTTTAAATTATATATACATCAAAATCTTTTGTACACTAGATATTATTTCATATTATATTCTATTTATCTTATAATCATTTTAAAGATATTTTATATAAGAATTTATTATAAAATTTTTTATTCAATTTTTTAAAACTTGTATATAAAAAACTATATTTTTAAGATTAAAACTGCGAATAATAATGTAAAAATAAAAATTAAAATATTAACTTTTTATACTAAATTTATTTTATAGTAAAACATTTGTAAATTCTGAAATTTCTGTCGGCATAATCAAATTAAATTCCATTAAATGTATTTTAATTATTATCTAATATGTATATTTTATATTCTACTAACATAATTTTATTTATACTTGTTATAGTAATAATAATAATTATTTGCAATATATTTCATGGTTTAAAATAATTTTTTTATGATCAAATTTATTAAAAAAATTTTAAACAAATTATATTGAATGCAACAAAGTTCTTTAAAATCGATAAAAAACGAATTTTATTCATAAATACAAAATATCTAAATTGATTCTAAATAACTACAAAATATTGCATTATCTATTATTTTCTTTTACCTTTCCTCGTATATACAAATTTTTCACTAAAAAAGTTAAGCAAGATGTAAAAATTGGTATCGATGCTTTTTTTATTAACTATATTTTACTGTAATATTAAGTATTATTTAATTATAAAATAAACAATAAAAATAAAGATCCCTGTTAATTAAATTTTGAAAAATTATTATCTTTGAAATAGCAGAACCATAACAAATCAAATTTAAAAATTTTATCAGGTCAATCTTAATATGAAAACAAATACATAAGCTAACTAAATTGTACTTATCAACATTTCTAAAAAAAATCTGTTCTAAATGAGTTTTTTTATTGAAACTATTTACTTGGGCATTTTTTAGTACGGTTATATGATTATTTATCGGCAATTCCCGCAGATTAACTTAATTCTCTCATAAGTAAACTTAGTTTTAATAATAAATTCATTAAATTTGTGTATATTGTAATTCTAAATATAAATAAAATAATTGTATGCCTATGATTTATAGCTTTGAACTTACCCTCCTCGCGTCCCTCAGCATCTTTTGACTGAATCAGAAGATTTCGTGAGTACTTTAATTTCTCTAGGAGATTCACCATAGTTGCAAGCCTATTCCATGCATCTCCTGGAGGCCTGCAATAAGAAATTTAGATTAACCATATTTAAACAGTTATTTTTATAATTACTTGTCTAATATAAAAATTGTTTTATCTTTATACAAATAATTAAGTTTTAGATTAGAACATAAGATTAGTTAGAAGTAAATTAAAAATAATATTTATATTTGCAATAATTTTTAATCTTTACTATCATTATTTAGTAAGTATATAGTATTCATAATCTAATATTTTACTTTTTAATACGTATAAATGTAGAAGAATTATATTTAACTACCTTTATAGAGTAATATAAATTTATTCTCAAACAAAATAATTGTGATTATAATAACGACTATTTTTGATTATTTAAAAAGCTGATTGATTTTTATAAGCATAATAAATAATACCGAAAATTTTTTGTTCTTCAATAAGATACTAATGTACTTATTTTATTTTAGACATTAAAGATATTAAAGATTGACAGCTACTTGAGATATATCTTTTATTATAGTTAGTTATAATATATAAATTGCAAAATATTATTAATTTTATTTTCATTTTTACATCTTTTTTTAGTAAGAAACTATTGGAATGATCATTATTTAATAATTGAATGATTTTTATTCTTTATTATATTAATAAAAGTATAATGTTAAGAAAAATTTTTATGAATATATCGTAAATATATTTATATATTATACGGTGAGTTTTTTATTTTAACCTATGCAATAAGTTTTATTTTGATAAATTAAATTTTTACGTAAAACTATTTATAAAAAATTTTAATTTTAATATTCGGGATATTATTCGATGAATATTAGTATTGCTAAGATTGAATTTTTTTAATTGAAACTTCTTTTATACAAATTCATTTTATAAAAATTTGTTTTAAAATTTATATGTATATAAAGAAAAATATATAGGACAATTATAATTTTATATATATATATATATATAAATTAATTAATTACAATAAAAAAGATTAAAGTTAATTACGCATAAATCTGAAAAATTTTGAAATAAATATTAATATCACTTTTAGTTATTGTTTTCATTTTATAGTATTATAATATGCAAAAATTTTCGCTTTTTATGCATTTATGCAAACATCAATTTTAATTTTTTTTGTCTACAAAATATTTTTTTTAACTAGTTTGTTTTAGAGAATAGATCATGGAATACCAATTAATATTCAAATAATCTTTAAATTAACTGTATTTATATCTAAGTAATAATGATATCCAAAAGTTAACTACCTAAAAGATATATAAAAATTGACGATACAATATATTCGAAGAATTATCATAGATCTAATTTTTAACTAAGCCTCGACCATTAATGAAAGGTGCATAATAGTCATAAAATAAAAGTTAATAATTATATTCAACCCATAGAAAATAATTTAAATTTAATATTATATATCAAATGAAAATATTTTAGGAATAATGTAAAATTTGTTAAATTTATACTATATTGAAATATTAAATTAAAAATTTTCGGTTTTAAGGAAATTATAATCAATACCTTTCAATGTATTTTTAATAATCACCTTAAAAATAAACTACGTCTTAAAAAAGAATATTTTAGAAAAAAGGGTGTATAATAAAAACTTGAATCTTAAGAATGTAAATAAATTTGGTAAAGAATTTTTAAAATAAAGTCTTTAAATAAAATAATTTTATAATACATTTTATTTGAAACTATATAATTAAAATTAAATTTGTATATATATTCTTTAAATAAACTATCTCAGTAAATTGCTGTAGAACTGTTAGAAAATAATTATGAATATACTTTATTAAATGAATTTATAATTCGAAATTGTTATTAACTAACTAGATATTTGTGTGTTTAAATATTATTATGAAAGTAATATAAAAGGGATTAATAAAGTGTATTATTTTATTTATTTTACAAACTCTTATATTCAATTTTTATATAAATATATAAATAAGTAAAATATTTTCTTTTAATAATTATTTAATTATTGATTATTTAATTCTTTCTTTTCAAGTTTTATAAAATTATAAGATTTCAAAGAAAATGTATAATTTGATTTTTTAATTGTAATAGTATTGTAATAATGTGAAAATATATTAATAATACTCGTAAAACCTGAAGTGTACGAATAATAAATAACTAAGGTACTTAGCTTAGGTTATTAGATAAAAATCGAAAACTCAATTCAAATTTAATGATCATTATAAAATGTGTATAAATCTCATTTAATGAAACTTTCATGTGAGTAAGTTAATGTAAATTAGTTTGATTAGTTCGTAACCCTTAACAAAAAAAAAATAACCGCAATCATATACATTCTGGCTTTATTCGTAATATACTCGAAAAATAGTTATATAATAAAAAACCGTGGCATATTCGTTTGAAATAAACATTAGCCATCCTTTTTTTTCTTATTTCCACATGTCACCTTTTTCGAAATTTTATACACGCGTTATCTATTCATTCAATTTTTTGGGGGTATATAACTGTAACCCATACATAAAAGAACCTACATAACTAAATCGTACAAAAAATAAAGAGAGCGAGTAAGGGAGAGAGAGCGATTGAGAAGCAGAATAAAACTTAGAACTCTTTATCGTTCCGTACTTAGAAATACGAGAGCAATAAAGCGTAGGTAGTAAACACGAGAGCTCTCGCGAGATCTCTCGGGAAGTTAATAATCTGCCTTGTTCACTGTGAAAAAAGAGCGAGTGCGGAATGCAAAAAGGCGATATCGAGTCGCACTAGTGCTTCTACTTTTGCCGGATGAGCGTACAAACACGAGTTGAGGAGTAACGATAACAGCAATATCAACATCAAGAGCAGGAACAGGAGCTCTTTTCCTATCCGTACGGTGGCACGTTCTCGACTTTGCGTCTTGGCAAATCGTTGCTCCCTGCCAGTGGTCTTTCTTCCCGTCACTCGTCGAAATTCATCTGATGGATTAACCAAACAGGTTCTTCGAGAAGAACGCACGTAGACATGCACGAGAAACCGAGGCAAAGGAAAATAAAAAGCTAGCTACAGGGTTTGCATTTTTTGTGGAGTTCGGGTTAATTCATAGAAAGTCGGTGCAAAGACTATAAAAAGATGCTTGTACAGTCTCCTACGTTCTTAGGACAAAAAATATAACTAAGGATTTAAAGATCTTTTGTGAAGAGAAGTGCCTTTATCGATTAAATCCCGTATAAAGAAGCAAAAAATATCTATTTGACAATACATTACTAATTTTAAATATTAAGAGATTCAAATGTTTATAATTTGATACAAAGAGCTGCAAAAAATTTTATTATTTGTAAATTAATCTTTAGGTTAATTTATAATGTTTTTATAAATTTTTCTATTACATAATTAGGAAAGAATATTTCATTTTTAAACATTTTTTTATAATAAAATATATATAAAACAATAAATATATTAGAATGTATGATAATTAACTATTATTAGCTCAATTTTATGCATAATAACTTAAGAGTACTCCCCCATACGGTAATAATATAATTAATAATATTATTACTAAATACAATATAATACGCAAAAAAATAATATTCTATAAATAAAAAATACATCTATGAAATTTTTGTTTTGTTTTAAACATTTTTATCATTTTGATTAATTTTACTTATAACTACCAAATTTTATGATTTTATACATATTTATACTAAAACGAAGAACATATACTCTAATATATTTATCTATTTTTTTCTGTTAAAACATATTTGAAAAATGTAAAATAGAAAAAAGTCTGTTCACACCATTCAATATATCATACATATAGATTTATTACGAACGCAAGTTGTTCCGCCACGTATACTTTCATGAGAGCTTATTACTATAACGAAATGTTGGAAATAAGAGAAAAATAGTTATTGCAAGAAAAAAACTACAGGTATAACGATAACGCACAAAGTTCTTTTCCTCTAATCTCATAGAAATTATCAAAAAAGAAAAAATAGTGAGAAGAAAAGAGAGTAGAGTTAAAGAAGAAATGAGAACGACGATGGGAGAGAGAAAAAGAGCGCAACATTTAGGTCTTAATAAAATGAAAAAGTTTTACATGTATATCATCGATTAACTTTTTATTCATTTAATTATAATTTAATATTGCTAAGATGAGTTATAAATTTTTTATTTACAGCATTTGATACAAAAATAAGTTGAATTAATCAGCTTAAATTAAAAAAATTGATATAAATAATTGATTAAAAATTTTATTTTTGCTTTATACAGAATAAAATAACAGCATGTTATTAAAATTAAATTTTATAAAATCAGTTTACATTGGTCAAAACATTAGTATTTTATAAAATTAGATTTATTGAATGTATTACTTATAAAACAAACTGAAAAATCTAATGTAAAAATTCGAAATATTTTCTAAATCTAAATTAACGATAATATATCAAAAAAAGTTTTTTTGATTATATTGAAAAAATTAGAATATCGAGTAAATTTGTATTGGAAATATTTTTTCCAAGTATAGATAATTTATTTACATCATCGTATAATATAACAATTTGATTAAAAACTCAATCTTCCTAAAATTACTGAAAAGTTGAAATGAGTCAAAAAAAATATATAAAAGATTCATAAGTTATACATCACGACACTCCTAATGTACGTGTTTATGACTACCAAAAATTATAATTACCGGAAAAAAGTTATGAATCACCTCGACATTTGTAAAATTATATGGTTATCCAAGAAATTTTTTTCAGAAATATTCTATTCAAAGAAGCACTAAATTTATATATCCAAAAAGGCTAATGTACACTGTCAAGAAAATAAAAACTGCACTTACACATTATTAATAAGCAATGATTATTTGCAATGTAATACAATCCATTATCCTTTTTCGCTGTTTGCAAAAGTAGAAATGAAATTCGTTATAATCGTATTTGCATGTCTTCGTGACTAGAACCGCAAAATCAAAGCTCTCTTAAAGTAGTACGAGAAAATATTCGAATGCAGAATCGTTCGTACCAATCTTTTGTTAAAATCACGACGACGCTTTTGTCAGCTTTAGACGTCTCGATCTTAAATTAACCCAAAGCGAGTAAAATTATAATTAACACCAAGTGGCAAACGAGCCGTAATCTCTAACTAAAACTATTTGCAGTACCCTAATTATGCATTCGGTTGAAATACTCGCCCCACTTTTTCTATAATTCTTTTATACAACACAGTTGTATAATTTTATTTTATTTTATTTTATTGAAATTATCCGATGATTCAACACTTTGGAAAAGAGAATACGAGTTTGTCCTCATTAATAATCACACTAAATAAGAATAATGATGGTGCTGCAGATACATTTGCGAGGTAAGGATCTGCAAAATAATGGTACATAAATTTAAAGTTCATTAAAATTTGAAAATGATGCGAGAAAATAAATTTGCCTTTGCATATGTTTACATTTAAACAGTATGTATCGTACTACAAAGTATTTTTATTTTTCTGTGTTAAGATGTACTCTAATCTTATCTGATTAGCGAATAGATTGAACTAATCATAGAGATATTTAAAATTTCGGGACATATTATTTTGATTTTTTATTTCTTTTTTCTTGTAAATACATAAGATAGTAGTTCAGTAAAGATTATCGTATAAAATATATGCTAATATAATCATTAGTATTAATCTGATTTTTTACTACTTATTAGAGACGTTGATTAAATTTAAAGAATCCACTGTTGTACATTTAACTTCAAATAAATTGTTTATTAAGACAAAAAATTTACAATAATTTCTAACTCTGTAACAGTTTGTGCATACACACATGTACGCTTTAATATCTAATATAATTAATATAAAAATATATAAAATCATTCAATAAGTAGTAATACTTACCCAATCCTATAATCTGTACAAGAAGGTGGTGGATTCCAAACCGTACTATGACAAAGCATCCAATCGCACCAAATCTGCATAAAGAAAGAAAAGTGTCGAGCATAAAGTAAAAATAAGTTATAAAATAGTGTATAAACTTACAATGAAGAAAATAAATAATACATTACAATGCGTAAATTAATATAATTAACCAATTAAGATAACTATTAATTCTTTTGTTTACACACAACAGGTATCATACATTTTATGTCACGTATTTCGCCCATCTTATTAATAATATTTGTGATGTAGGCTCTCAAATCAAGTGATCGTGCGGTGATTTTGTCTGAATGTGTTACCTGGATATCGATCAAGCTTCTGTCCAGAGCAACAAAACGTTCGGTTATACTCATGGATGATCTTAATGAAGTACTTTCATTGACTTTCATTTCAATCTTATCTATTTTGATTTTCTTAATGTGATTTTTAAGTTTGTTATTTTAATTAAAGTTAAAAATAATTCTGTCATACATAAAACATAGATATAAAATATTAAAACTTATTATCTTATTATTAAAAATTAATACCTACTCAATATAATAATATTATATAATTATGTATGAAAAATTATAATACGCCACATTGGCTTTTTCGAATTTACAATTCATAAAAAATCCTATAAAATGTTATTTTTATAATGTAATATTAAAAAATTTTATTTATTTTCTTATTTTATGAAAAAATAAAGTTAAATATATTAAAGTTATTTATACACAAAATAAATAAACATAAACTTTTAATACCTTGATAGCGGGTAAAAGTATTTGCATGTCTTCAATGACGACGAGTCTTGGATGCTCTTCACTCTCCAATTGAGTTTTGAGTAGGCACACACCGCGTTCCAATATCATATTAAACATCTGCAAAGAAACGACAAGGGCGCGTTCTTGAACTTCTGATCTATAACCTTGTTCCATTTGTGAATCTGGGCCGATGTAAAAAAAAATATTAAAATATAATCATTTAATCAGATATATTTAAAAAAATATATATTTGTAATGATTTAATAAGTATAAACTGAAATAATGAAACACATATAAAAAGATTTATTTTTATTTGTTTTACAAAATCTTTTAATACATTTGTTAAAATATGCATAAAAATGAAAAATTAATACTTTGTTTATTAAATCTATATACAAAAGTATAAATTAAAATACTTAAAAGCAAATAAAAACATTTTAAAGGAATAATAAAAAATTAATAAAACGATTAAACAGAAATTAAATAAAATTGATAATTGATATATATAGAAAATAATATGAATCCAAAAGGTAGAGTAAGCCTCATATTTACAGAAATAGTCAGGAATTTGATGCAATATATTCACAATCGACAATAGATTCAATTTTCCCCCACATAATGTAAAACAAAATATATTAAAATATTAAAATCTATACATGAAAACATATTAAAAATATATTAAAATCCTATTAAATATTTGCATCATTCTTTTAAATATTCTATTACACATATATATCCTAGAAAAAGATTTTCTAAAGATATATATAATTCAATATTTAAAATTTATTAACTATTCATTCAAAACAAAAGGCATTATTTTATTTTATATTGCAATTATCATTAAAGAACAAAAAGATTAAAAATTGTAAATATTTGAAATATACTAAGAGTATAGAATCGCAAATAAAACTAATAAAAACATTGTCAATAAAAACAATGATTCCATTAATACTTTATTAATTGAAATCATTTGCGATATACTTTCTTTTACTTCTAGTGTCATGAAATGGGAGAATCAGAAGAATAAAATGAATTCTAGTGGCAATTAAGTGAGAAACTAAACGAGAAGACGTTCACGTCGTGTACACCCCTAGGAAGAAACAAAGAACATTCAACGCAAAAGGAGTGGAATCTAGGTACGCGGAAGCGTGCAAGGCCCAAGTTCGATAGGGATTTTCATTATCTCATTTATCCATCATGTGTAATTGGCTTAACCAACGTCTTTTTTAGTTTTACTCTCTCTAACTTTTTATCTTGGTTAACTCCCCTCTTTTTTTAATGAGGTATCTATCATGCTTCAATAAATAAAGCTATACTTGTATTTAATTAAAAAAAATTAAGTCTCTTAAACCAAGAATATTGACAGCTTATACGACTCGATATATTACTTTAAGAATTTATTACGATTGATAAGAGTTTTGTAATATAATTACCACATTAAAAAGATAATTACATAATAACATTTTGAAAAAAACGAATCATCTGTACAATAAAATATAAAATACATTTATATTATTTATATTTAAATAAAATTGAAACATAAAAACTTTAGTATTGTTCTTATTAATAAGAAGTTGAATTAGATTTCTTAAATAATTCTTATTCGAAAATGAATTTTTATTCCTTTTTTTTTATTTTATCATTTTTTTAAGTAACAAATTGTTTAATTTTAGAAATAAAATTATATATTTTTTGTAATAACGAATAAACGATAAATAATAAATGAAAGGTATTTTATGATTACAATTATTTAAACGCTAATTAATTTTATATTAGCTTTATATTTATAGTATTTAAATCTAATAATTAATTATAATAATCTCACAATTGTACAAATTCTATTTATATAAGCTTCGAATAAGTCTTTAATATAAATCTTAAATATAATGCATGATTCTTTCACAAGTTTCATGTATAAAAATAAGTGTCCACGAATATATGATTATATTTTTAAGGAGATCATATAAGTGCTTTTACAAAAGAAATTTTATTTTAAAAACTTCATTGTAATGAATTTATAATTGATACAAATACAATTTTTACATATTAGTTTTTTAAGAGTTATATTATCAAGAAATTACGATAAACAAATAAAGATATAAATTTTTTTACGACATTCTTTTCTTTAAATGAGTTTTATTCTTTTATTTAATTAATTTTGAACTAGAAATATAAAGAAATGAAAACTTTTTAAATTGTTGATTTTATAGTAAAAAAAAAAAAGAAGCGATTTTTTTTAACAATTCTGATTTTGGAATTATTAAAATTTTCCACATAATTTTTTAGAATAAAGAATGAATATTAAAGAAATTCTGAGGAATCGTAACAGAATTACATATGTTCTATGTATTTTCTAATTTTTTCCAATCAATTTAAACATTTTTTCAATTCATTTTTAAATAACAATAAAAAAAATTTCTAGATAAATATTTCAAAATTTCTTTTTACACTTTAACTTGAACAATTAATATACAACTTTAATATTGGACTCCAACAGAATAGTAAAATATTTCAATTACTTTGTCTGCATCGGATTGTTGTTTTTGTCAACATTTCTCTAAAAATATCTAATTTTTGTATATTATTACACATTTACTTCAACGTCAAACAAAACTCGTTTATCACCAATGCACAAAAAATCTGTATAGATTCTTGGATTTTTACTCCAATTTCTTTACTATATATAATGTTATTTAAAAAAAAAATAACATTAATAATAGTCGTTTATGAAAATAGCCAATTTCCAAATCATATTTTAAACTTTTCTTAAAGTACAGTATAATTTAATATAATTATAATTTATATCCATTAACGCATCTTAAGAAATCTTCATTCATTAGTGCTTTATAATTTGAATAATAATATTGTTTAAATTATTTAAAAATATAATTTTGTATTTATTTTTTTCTTATTTCTTATTTTAAAAAATGGATAATACATCTTAGCCATTATTATTTATTGTATTTATTAAATCTTTGTTATTATTAAGAAATAATGTATCATAATCTTTATTTTATTTATAAAAAAATTTACTTAATGTTTAAATTAAAAATGGAAAATAAAAAATTTAAATGGAAATTTTTTTATTCATTTGTTAATCTGTATAAAATACACAATTTCTTATAAATAGAGAATTCATAGAATTGTCAAATTAAAAATCATAAATAATACAAATAAATATAATAATTTGATATCTGTGATGAAGTAAAAAAGAAATCCATGCCATACTTCACATGTTCTGCTGTTATATAATTTTAATAACATTTGAATATATTCGTAAAATAAATATTTAGAATCAATTTTTCATTTGAAAAATGAAAGTATTTGATTTTTTTATTGCTTGTCTTATAAATGTACTTTCTTAAAATTATTTGAATATTCATAAGCGGCTTTTATTCTTACTTTGATCATTTATAAATAAAACATAGTTGCAGATAACATTTATAAAAAAAATAGATCGTGTAAATGGTAATAGTTTTTAAATTATACTAAAAATCTTAGTATGTTCAATTATAGAATTTTTTTACTTTATTAAATAAAATTTTATTTTAGAAAATTAATTATATAAATCAGTAAAATTATGTATAAATAGAAACAAATTACAATATAAAATATCAAATTTCTTTCAATATAATAATTTAAATTATAACATGAATTAAAAACCGTTTTCTAAATAAAATATCGTAGTATTACAAGATTTTATATGTGTCACTTAAAATATGCTAATTGTAAATTCTTAATTTCTTATATATAAATGTCTAGGAGAATTATTATGCTGCTCCGATAATGTTGTTTGCTACTTATAATGCTGAATGTTATTATATTGTTTAGTTTTATGAAAATAACTGCCAATATTTACAGATATGGTATTTACTATCGATTTTGGTCACCTATCACTCTAAAATTGTTAAGAATACACAATTTAACTTTTAAATTTATATTTTTAAAATGAAAGTTATTAGATTAAAAACAAAAACATATATAATTTCTGTCATTTTCCAAAAATATATACACTGTATATTAATAAATTCAATATATAGTCAAATAATTAAAGTTACTACGTACAGTATTAATAATTAAAATTTAATTGCATGTTTTTCATTTCTTCATACACCCTCATATTGCAGATATGAAATTGCAAAAATACAAATATTAATTCTTTACATTAAGATTTATTGATGATACTAAGATTAATTATCGATACTATTATTCGTATTCGCCATAATTAGCTTCAACACTTGAGCATTTTTTTAAAATACATGATCGATTTTTTATATTTGGAAAAAAATACGTAAGATAAATTTATTGATTACACATATTTTAAGTAATAATTTTTTGAATATCGTATTTTTAAATTACATTAATTAGTCTCGAAAAATTATTAAAAATAAAAATTATAAAACAATACTCTATTTATATTGATGAATTGAAAAACTAAAAGTATTAAATAATTTTATTTTACATTTTTCTTAAAAAGTATCCAAATTTTATTTAGAAAAAATATAGTTAATTTTGTAGATTAATATATTTGTATACTGAATAGTTTAAATTCAAAATTATTTCACATAATCATTTCTATAATTCAATACTCTACGTTAAAATGATTATAATTCATAAGAAGACAATGTTTCAAGACTTATAGCTATAATAAAAAAATGAAAATGCGTGTAAATTAGTATAATTTAAAATTTTTTAAATTTTAAAGAATCCAATATAACTAGTTCTTTATACCATATTAACTATCAACAAAGTAATTGAAATACAAAAGTTAGTTTTAACCAACTTCTCATCATTTTAAAGTTATCAACATAGTACTGATGCACTGCTGTAGACTTCACTTTAATTTTGATTGGCATTTTGATTATCAAACTTCTTCCTTCGTACCATAAACAACTAAATTATACGTTAGTTGTATAATTTCCCATGAAGTTATTCGAAAGAAAAAAAAAATAAAAAGATAAAGAGAAGCAGTCTTCTTAAATCATACATTAAAATTTACGTGATGGAAACATGGCGTCTAGTCGACAGAGAGTAAAAAAGAAGCAATGTAAAATAAACAACAATAGAAAAAAAGAAAAGGCTTAATTGATTAACACGATTATAAACGAACTAAATAATAGTTCATATACTGCGAGCTCAAAACAAATACAAAACTCAAATGTTCTCAAACGTGCGAATGACGTACGTAAAAAAACCGTTGCTATGAAGATCGTAATTTATTTTTAAAACCATAAAGTTAATTATTATTACAACAAAATTTGAATACAAAATCTTATAAATAAAAATAGATTAAATATATCGAAATATACTTACGTAATATTAATCTGTTTATTATTTTCCTTTTTCTTATATTTGCTACAAATTGAGTCTACTCAAAATAACAATTTTGTTTTAAAAAGTATAAAATATTTGTTCGGAATACACCAAATCTCATTTCAATAATTTTAATGATTACGAATTCTAATTGATTGATATTTATTTAAGAAGCAATTATTATAAAAAATATTTCAAAAATAACAAAAAATAGATGGTTATAATATATGCAACTAATTTTTCTATACAGAAAAAAAATATCCCGTACTCTTAATTAATAGAAAGAAACGTATCTTAACTTCTTAAATCTTGAAAATTTAACTGTACTGATAGTGTTATTACTAAATTGGTACAGGAGTATACAAAAATTTATCTCGATACATGTTTTCTATCGATGTAGCAACTAATGTACTTATTTGAAAACTTCTTTTATTTAGCTTTTCGTTAAAAAATGCCATTTATATTATTTCATTTATAATTCGACAAAAATAAAAGAATCAAAAACTATTAAGATGCTTTTATATTAAAAATAAATAAGTAACTATAATTCTAATATAAAAAAAGTAATATAAAGTATCTTTTTGAAAAATACATTTATTCCAATTTATGAATAAATTTTTTTAAATGATTAGAGATTATTCAAACAATTGATTGCAATAATAAAACTTATGATAGTATATAATTACAAAGTTTTTAATTTAATTCATAAATTTTGAATCTCTTTGAAGTTAACTTTGATATTAATCTCATAATTGAGTAATTCGATTTAATTTTGTAATTCTTCAATATTTATGTCAACAGTTCTAGAGAAATATTTTATAAATCTAATTAACATCAACAAGACTAACAAATTTAGACTCATGGACTACTATTGATTTTATCAATGCACCCGGAGAGTATTCAATAATAGTTTAATCCTTTTATTATGTTTTTCATTATCTTCATTTTAGATACAGTTTTCAATTCTTTATTTATTTTTTATTATAGACCATAAAGAAATTTCTATTCAAGAGAGCGATAGAGAGAAAAAAAATTACATGAAAATAGTAGCGGCATAATAAAATTAATAAAATTAAAGTAATAATTTATAATCTAAGATAAATATTTTCATTTTGTGAAACACACTATTTACATACGTGTGCATAATTTATGACTTAAATATTAAATAAAAATATTTTATGTTAAATTGATGTGCATATAAAGATGTTATAAAAGTGAAAGATCGTACATATCAAATATATTGCAGTTTTCTGTATACTTATTCTGAAATTCATTATAATTTTATTTTATACAAAATTAAAACATCTAGTATTTTAATATTATTAACATTCAAAATTTTTTTATTATTTTGTTAAACAATTTTGTTAATATTTTGATAAAACTTAAGAGTAGTATGTATTTTATAACAACAGGTAAGTATCTGTTTTATTATATTGAAACAGCATGAATAAAATCAATGTTATTACTTTTACTAAATCGAGGCCGTAAATTTATATGTAAATTCTATTATATAATCAAATTTTATAGATTACATGTTACTATTACTTTAAGTGTTATATATGCATTCTTTTATTATATAAACATTTCATATGCAATATTACTAAAAACAATTATTTATAATTTTTTAACTTTATTGTACTTTCATTTAATTCTTAATAAACAATTATTTTTAATATTTTATTTAAAAATTAAATTATAAACTTTATAAATCTAATTTTATGACTAATTGAAAATTGATTTTTAAATTAATATAGAATGAAATAAATGAATAATTTATTATTATTGACATATTCAAAGAATATAATTTCTTTTATGAATAATAATCATAAAAAATGATTAATCATTAATCAACAGTCAAGGTTGCTGGTGCGAAATGTTCATAATATAATTAATATATAAAAAATAATGTTTGTTATATTAATATTATTTAAATATATTATAAACATAAAATTATTAAATAGGAAAGATTAAATTTACTAAGTTAAAACGATGAATAATAATAGTTAAGCATTTCAATTTCATTTTATTATCTAAAATATTATGAATTATAAATTAAATTATTGTGGGAACTTAAAAAAAATTTAAAAAAGAATCGGTATTATAATTATTTGCGCATTTTTGGCATGCTATCGCTTCCACGATGAAATCGCATTTATCATTTATGCAATTGCTTCTATAATATGTACTTTTTGTAAATTAATTGATTTAAACTTAGACCAACTTTCAATATGTATCAAAGTAATTATATTTTTAAATGAATTAACTATTATTTAATAAAATGTATATCATACTAGAAATATGAAGTATACAAGTATAAATAAATATAATTATCTTCAATATTCAATATATTTGTTTATATATGTACACATATGATCATTTTGAAAAAGTGATCCATATTTAAATAAACAAAAATTCAATTATATTGTCCATTTTTAATGTACAATAAAAATGTTGTAAAAAATTTTTTAATTGTGTTTTAATGTATTATAATTTAAAAACTTGAATCAAAAGTATGTCATCAAAATCTGAATAAAATTTGATAATACAATTACATTTGATGCTTAATTATACAGTGTTTTTGGTATTGATTATACATAACATTATTATAAACAATTATTTTAAAATCCTTTGCTTTCAAATAGAAATTGTTTTATAGTAATAAATAAAGAATTTTTTAATATACTTGTTTTGGATTTTTTAATATTTTTCATTATACATTTTCTAAATTTGTCTTCTTTATTGATGAAAAATTATTAAAATATTTATTTTATTAATGATTTCTTATTTTTATTACGCTTTTTATTTACAGTTTATCTTATATATACTTATTTATAATCAAACAAAATACTAATAACACAATATTCAAAATATATAATCATACTAAAATTATAATACATTCATAACTTTTTTTATTCAAAGAGAAATAAAATTCACTTACTTTTTTGTAAAAAATGTAAAATATTTAATAAATTAATTTTTTATATTAAAATCTTAAAACTAAATATCTTAGAAATTAGTTTATATTTTTTTATATAATTTAATAATTTTAAAATATAATATTAATCTGATGAAAAGTAACAGTGAATACATGTTAGCTTGACATCTAAAAATATTATTGTTTACAAAATCCAATAAGCCCAAAAACATGTAAGCTTATTATATATTATTTTTATTAATTTATATTCTTCATTATTTATTTTTAATTAGGCATGTATATCAAGAGACTATAATTAGGATAGAAAAAGTAATAAAAAAATAAAGAAAAATTTATAAGGCGCCTGGCACCGATTCATGAGCTTGCATATAAGTAGAAAAGCTGAGATCATCGAACGATGATTCCTGAAATACGTGTATATCTGGTGCTCTTGTAATACCCATGAGCTCAAAGTATAAGTACTTTCATCCAAAAAGGAATGAAATAAAGACAAGCACCGGTCTACCTTGGAGATTTTTCTTTCGACTCCGATGCACGCACATGAGTCTAAACGGTCAACGCGGTTTACCTTCAGTCTTATCGAAAACTGGTTTTATTTCTTTTTGCCGATTTATATTTCTAATCTATCACTTTACGAAAAACTTAATGTTACTATAAATAGAATGCACGGATAAAGCTTAATTAGTAAAAAATAAGGTTAAGAGTAAAAAACCAGTCTTTTACGCAAGAAAGTTTACATATTAATCATTAAAGACATTTTACTGTTACTTATAGTTTACAGAAGAGTATTTACCAATGAAATATGATTTATAGATTCTATTATAATCAAAATTAATTCCTTATATAATTAAAGTCTGGAATCAAATATTATGATGTAATGGTACAAGGGAATTTTTTAATATTTAGCAGTTAAATATATTATATTCGTTCCATTAAAAATGTTATTTAGATAGTAAGTATTAAATTAATTGATTTACTATACTCTAGCATCTATATTTCTTCATAGTATGCAAACAAGTTGATATTTATTTACGATGGTTTAATATAGAAGTAAATATACGTTATAATTACATTATTTAGTACGAGTGTATCAGTAAAAAATATTAATTTATTAATCTAAATGTACATTTATATATAAAATTTTTTTATATAAAATTTTGAAATATCTAGCATAAATATTAAATATCAAAATTAATTTAGAGAAATATTCAAATAATATGTAATGGATGATAAAATTATAAAAATATTTATAAAAAGTTGTAAATATAAATATTAAATTTGATATTATTGAACAAAAATGAGAATATGGTCTGGAATAAGAGTTCGATTTTATTGCTTCAATTAATTTACAAATTTTGTTTTAAAATATCTTGGTAAAATTCATATATTAAATAAATTCATATATAAATAGAAAAATCATATTTTAGATGAATTTATTAAAGAATTTCATAAGACATGGTACTTCTTTTAAAAACGATTACTTCATAATTTATAACTGTACGAATAAATTGTATATAAAACTGAGAAAAATTTGAATTGCTTTCTCAAAAATACCTAACAACATACAAAATATGTTGTATGTTCTTAATTCGAAATTAAAACTCGTCTATATTCATTCTAAGTTAAGAAAGTAGTGAATGGTACGTAAAAACACTAAGATAATTTGGAGGATATATCATTACAGCTTCTTAAATTATTATATTTTTACAAAGATGAAAACTTTCATTGTATATGCAATTCCGGTTCACATATCCTATCATGAATTGATTGATTTAGGTTGTACCTAAAATTTATTATTCGAATATGACTATCCACTTAATAAACATTTTACGTGATACATTTTTAAAATAAATACTTTTTAAATTTTTTTATTTACTATAAACGATACACTTAAAAATACAACTATACGGTTATTTATAGATTTTATTTTAAATAATTATAAAATTGTTTAATTTTATCTTCAAAATTCTTATAAAAGATAATGTATTTTAAAATTGTACGAGACATTTTAAGATTATATTATTCAAAAATAAATAATACAGAAAATTAATGTATAAATATATTAATGTGTTCAATGTATACATGTAATATATTATTAAAATTTACTAATAAATTATAAAAATAAAATATTTATTACTTGATTGAAAATGATATACAGAAAATTTTGAACTATATTAAAAAAAATGCTTATCATAGATGCAAAATATAAATAATAATAAAATGAATGTATTCGTGTATAGACTTTACATGTGAGCAAAAGCCCAAAAGAGTAAAAAAATGTATAAAGTATAAAGTTTAAGACAGACAAAACAACATCAACAGCAGTAGTGATAGCAATAATAGCAGCAGTATCGAAATAATCGAAAGAAGGGATAAAGAGAACAAGAAAAGGAACATGGCGTTGGTGAAATACTTCTTACTGACAGCTTAGCAGCTATAACAACAGCAGTAGCAAATTAGAGCTCAATGTACAACCTTCACGAGGCTTTGCCGAGGTCGCCGACGTGATTCCTATCCTATCTTTACTTATTCAGCAAAAGCAGTAGAGCAATAGCATATACCTTCCGACAGCGTTAACAAGAAAATTTACAGACTTCTATCCATTATCCTTTTCTTGCTTTTTCTCCCATCCCGACCTCTCTTATACGTTACCATTTTTCTTTCCTTCTCGATATTAAACTTCCTTATATGATTCATACACACGCACGCACACAGAAAAACAGAGTATATCCATATTATAGAAAGTAGAAACAGTAGAACGATTTAATTTATTACAAATGTAGCTTACAATTTAAAAAATGAATAACTTATTTAACAAAAAAGAAAAAAAGAATAGTAATAAAAAAAGTATTTTATACAATTATAATAGTACCATGATTTTAGTTTAAATTTTTTATTTTAACTTATTCCTGCAGAAATTTTACTGTAAGATACAAGGGGAAAAAATTAATACAAAAGATATCATACTATTATCAATAGAATACCAAATTATCTCTCGCTCACCTTAAATTTAAAATGTCTATTCTCCAATTATATTTTTTTCAATTTTTTGCTTCATTATTAGATTATTGTATTATATTATTATATTTTTAGATATTTTCTTCTGTCTTTTACAATTTTGAATACTCGTTACCTATATTCTTTACTTATGGGATAATCCCAAAATAGGTTACATAACGACAAAACCGCAAACATGTTATATAAGAAATTCTTAAAAGATGATTTTATTCAAATACTAGAAATTAAAAATGTTATTCATTAAATTAGTTTCAAATATTTTTCAAATATAATTTGGAAATTATATATATATATGTATAGCTGAAATTAAAATAACATATAATCTTTAACTTAACGGAATCAAAATTTGCCTTTATATATATATATATATATTATATATAACAGAATATATTGTTCATATAAACAAAAAGTCCTGAATTTAAAAAAATTTCAGAAACAAAGATTAATACTTTATATTAATAATTTTATTTATACACAACTTTCAAAAGTATACTTTTCAATTTTTTATAGATTTTTTAAAGACATTTTCCAAATATTTTTAAATGATATTGAATAAAAATTCATACCTTTTTTAACCAACTATTACATAGAATTTGAATGAATTACAAAATCTTTATGATTTCTCTATTTTCAAGATTATGAAAAATTATTTTATTATAACTGAGAAAATATTCTATCCGAAAGGCAAAGTGTAACTTATAAACAAGAATATTACAAAATTATGTTCCTGTAACAAATCAATCTATAATCTAGACAAAATTTCTTATAAAATATAACATAAGATAAAAACAAATACATTAAAATTGTAAAACAATCAACAGAAAAATTAGGAAATAAAAAATCTGCGTAAAATAATTCCGTATACTTATAGTACGATCTCCCTTTTAGAATATCTTTTTCTCTTTTATCCTCTATATTACTTGCTTATGCATATCTTTAGGAAGCTATTTTAGTCCAGAGCGAAATTACTCGGCTTATATCGTCATCGCAGTGTACTCCTGAAAAATAGTGGACTGGTAACTGGTTGAAAGTACCCTTGATTTAATGAACCTCTAAAGGCAAACTCTACTATCAAAAATAGAATATAACATGTAAATGATACTTTTCTTTATTAAGAGTAATGATTATAAAGTGGTTAGCCAATATAACATATCGTTGAAACTCTAAGAATAAAATCTTAGTATATATGTACTTATGATGATACACTATTTAACCCCACAAATAATTACAATAATAATTGGATAATTGAAATTTCTATATATAAAATCCTATAATTCTATTATAAATAGATTTAAAAATAAAAAGATATGATAATTAATAAACATATCAGCTGCAAGTATTATGAACACATTAACATGATATAAAAAAAATAATATTTGTTTAATTCTTACATAAATTTAAGCATTCAAATTTAAAGATATGAAAATATTTTTAATTTATTATTCAAAATAATTATTGATACACACTTTTATCTTTAGCACATAATTCCTCAAAGTAATTGTCAAATTATCTTAAAAAGTGCGTACCGTTACTTTTGTTTCTAAAATGACTTTTCCCACTCATTTCTGAAGAGACTCTAGCAAAGCCATTTATTTGCTGTAATTGAATAATTAGTTCAGAATAAGTTTATATTTTTTAATTTTGCAATATTTCAAATAATAAACTAAATAATGTACTAAAAAGAAAAAATCATATTATAAAAGTCTAAGAAAAACATGAAAACATTTGCAAGAAAATAAAGTTCCCATTTGTTAAAAAAATGAAAAATATGTTCAAATTAATAAATTAACTTGGATAAATTCTAAACGGATTATTATAAAACATGTATAAAATCTATTCTAAAAATATTTATTTCTCAGTCAACTTGCTTAATATATTTTATTCTGTGGATTTAAAAAGATACCGATTGCGCTTCGATTTTCTCAATATATTTTTTAAATCATTAAGTGAATTTCTTGTTGGAATTAAATAAGAATTTTTAAAAAATTTCAATTAGGTAACCTGTATTCCTCTTTGTATATTTAAGTATTATTTATTATATATATCTTTTCTATATAAAAAACTACTTTAATTTTACTTATACTAGTTCTATCCAACTCCATCGTCAATACGTCACTAGTCTATATGCCTTGCCATTAGACATACAGTTATAAAATACATGAATAGAATTTTTATATTTACTTTTATAGACGGAACAAATTACTTGATTAATAATCAATTGAATATTATATAAATAATACTATTAATTTCACTAAAATAATGACTATTACTATTTTGAAAAACTTAGGAACTCAGTAATTTTTATACATTTTATACAAAAACTTTATATTTTAATATTAGCCACAATATCGTAGAAAATTATTAGTTTCAAATTTCTATGTTTACTTCTAAAACTTAATTTAGCTGAAGCTATTGATTATATTATTTTAGTATAAATAAATGTATTCTAAATATAATATATACTTATTCGAATAAAATATTTTACTAACTAATTCATTAAATTACACAAATATTACTTTTGACGTAAATAATCTGAATAGTAGAAAGTATTTAAATAATATTTTTTAATTAATTAAAAACTGTTTTATTTAACTGTTGGAACTTATTAATTTATTAGTTACTCAAGATAAATAATACATGTATGTTCATCTCTAAATATACAGAAATCGTTTATTCCCTTGGAATAAATAATAGAAATAATAAAAGCACTTAATTACTATTTTTATGAAATATCATATTGAAATGATTTTATATCATCTACAAATATTTCAAAAGTTATTACTAAAAAATGTCTACTGCGTCTAATAAGAGTATAACAGAATAAAATATTTAATTTATAGTAATTTATCCAACATAAAATAAAATAAATCGAGGCAGTATTCATAAACATAGTAAGTACTTTGATTAAAAGAAATAAGTAACTTAAAAGTTTACTAAAACTCAGTCATGAAAATCACTGCTTTATGCACTTAAAAAAACATATTGCGGTAAACATTCACCGAGAAAATGATACATTGTGACATGTTCTGTGCACAAAATGTTTGACTTAATTTAACAAAAATCATCTGTTACACAAACTAAACGTATCATATAACAATTTTAATTTACATTAATGTGCTGTAATACATCAGTCACTCGCCGAATAACAGACAAATATATATAATGATAAGAGAAAGGATTATAGAAAGGACATAGACCAAGTAATAAAGAAATAAATAAGAGAAAACGACATGCAGATCCAAGATGGCATACTCATGCTATTCTTAGGTAGATGAATAATGGCTTGTTTTTAAGTGCTATATGCAGGGTGTTTCGTTCTTTCATGAGTGTACGTATTTATGTATACACTTGTGCAATTAGTCTTGCTATTACCTGCAGAAAAGTGAAAAACAAGCAATTAATTCCGAGATAGTCATAGGAAAACAAATTGCGCACAAGAAGATTTCTGCTGTTCTTCTTGGGAGGCCGCAATTTCAATAGTTACAGAGGTTATAGTAGTTTTTCTGATTAAAAAAGAGAAAAAGAAATAAAACTTTGAATTAGCGTTTGTTAAAGTATCGTTATAAAAAATTGTATATCATCGGCGTGCATTTCTGGCGGGTGTAGACATGTTTTTATATTGTCACAAGAGTTCAAATATATGTTTTTAACTACAGTATTAATATATGTTTACGCATTCGATTGCATTAGAATTAAAAACAAGTCATGTCATGAGAAAATATATTTCCATTTCCTTCTTTTTTAAGAAACAAGAAAGTTTAATTTTTGATGACCTGTGCTTTATCTCTCACCTCCTTCCTAAGTATTATTCTTGCATGAATTATTTAATTCCATTAAATATTTTTTATAATAAATATATATTTTATTTTTCAACGCGAAAAATTCGCTCCGTGTAATATTACAAATGCTATTGTATAAATTACAGATTCACTAAGAATATAGATTGTAATAGATATAATATAATTATTTTACTAATATTTTTGTGAGAATATTGTATTAATAAAGAATATCAATACTGTAATTTAAAAAAAAACGAACTTTGATAAAAATATATTTTTAAAAAAAGATGTATTAATAACGAAATATAACAATTTGAATTATTATAATAATTTTATAATTCATGATATTAAACTTTCAATTCTTAGAAATGAAAATAAATATAATAATTAAAATAAGTTAAATATAAACTCATACAATAAAGAATATAAAAAGTAAATATACTTATTTTCTTAATTTCAGAATTCATGATTATTTTATTCAAATACATAATTACTAAAGAATATCGAAAATTTTATCTAATAAATATATTAATTAATCTATATTTTTCGATCTTCATAAACTTGGTGCAAAATATTTTAAACATAAAAAATAAACTTTTAATTAAAAAATGTCACATGCATATTTAAATCTGTGGTTCTAAATATTATGTCAACATAAATGTATTATTTGAAATAATAAAAAAGATTTTTATGAATTATGAAGTTATGCTTTATACACCTACATCTTTACTGTTTCTATATGATATTGACAATATTGTTCATATATTTAAAATCCTATAATTATAATTTATAAAATAAATTTTTTACAAAATACTATTAATATGAACATAAAAATTTGTAAATAAATATAAACAATAATTACAAAAATGATTCTATAATAAAATCTTGTAAGATCAACAATACTATTTATTAATATTTCATAATTCTATCCGATAAAAAATCTAAATAAATAACAAAATTTAAATTCTTTAAATAAAATAAGTAGGAGATGGAAGTAAACGAAAAACTATTTCAATTGTGTTTAAATAGCACATGATATAATCTCCATATTTTCATATGTTGCTGAACTTAACATCGTAAGACATAATAAATACACAAATTCGTCCTCTGTTTAATGATACTTGAGAATAAGATTATCTAAAGATGGGTTTTCCTGTTTGGGATGTGCAATAATTCTTCTGTGTTGCAGGATGAAACTCTTTTTTCTTTTTCTCTTTTTTATTTTGTGTACAAAATTTATCGAAAGGGCTTCTCATATAAACAAGCAAATGACCTGTTTATGTATATATTACACAGGTCAGAATTAGAAGAAAATCACCTAGTAATTCCACAGAATTATGCACATATAAGCTTACCAAGTATATGAAGTTAAAAAGTCACGTAATTTTAGCACTGGACATTGAACCAATTTTTTCAAAATATGGAAAAGAAAAATATTGCGAAAAAAAATATTGACTCATTTTTTCGAGCTATTTATGTAAAAATCTCATTAAAAGAAAAGATTTTTTAATTAATTTATTAATCCTCACAAATGTTTACAAATATTGAGAATTATTATATATCAAACTACTAATTATACTGATAATATTAAGTATAAATCTGTACAATATTAACAAGAAGCAATATATAGTTAATCATTTTCAATAGAACATTATCAGATACATTTTTAATGAAGATAATATCAAATAAGTAAGAAAATATCTTTATGTAACATTACTACTTTATCAATTAGTTCAAATTATTATAATTTAATTTGAGTGATAAATTAATATAGAAGTGTAATTATCTGATAACCGGTACTCTTAAAAATTGTAAACAAAACTATTTAAAACATAATTAATTTTAAATTCAAAGTTTAGTTTTATTATACTAATAATTAAGCAACAAATGAGAAATAATATATATATAAATGGAAAATGATTAAAAATGTAATGACAGCGTTAAAAGGTTATAAATATATTTACATATAAGTAAATATTTCATCAAACACAAACGATTAAAAATATCTAAATTTTATTAATATCATATTCGCTAACAGATAATATTATATTATCTATAATAGACATTATAAAAATTTTGTTGTATACACTAAATTAAACATACATAATATAATTTAGTAAAATAATCTATTATTATTACTAAAGATATTTAAAACACATCGAATACTACTTAATTCTTAAAAAATATTTGATTTCAAGCTTTTCTAAAACAATATTCTATTTGTTGAGATAACATGGATAAACTAAAGGACCGTACAATTTTATATAATATTCTATAGATAAATTAATGTCTAATTAATTTAATAAAGGTTTTCAATTACTCATAAACAAAAATTAATCATTGCCAATAATAGTATAGCAAGATCTTACAGAACTCATGACATTTTATAGCATATATTAAAATCAAGTTTCTTAACATCAGTAATCCATAATGTAGGTAAATTATTGTTGAAAAAAGCTTCAAATAAAATGCAAAATAAGATAGAACTAAGAGTTGGTGAAAAGCGTACTCTTCTTAAAAAATATATAAAACAAATAGTGCAAAAGAAAAACCAACACAAGCAATAAGTGGTAAGAAAATTACAATTCTCCAAAAAGAACGTGCACAGTAACATACAAATGTAGGTACTCAAAAATATAAACTTGTTCTTGTAGAAGCTTGAGTAAAAGGACTGGCTTGTTATGCGTTTTCTCTATACTTCCCCGTTGTTCTTCACCTTCACCGTTGTTGACGTATTTCCGTTCATTCACCTAAACGACCTTCGCAAGGTCACTATGAAGGTAAAAATTTCAAAAGAAAAAGAAGGAGCCGGAAAGTCTATATACTGCACTTTTACTTAGAAATCATTTATAGCAGTGCTATCGAGTAAGAAGAGAAAAAGACAGACGGATAGATGAAGATAGGCCAAAAGACAGTGAGAGAATGCAAAAACGAAATAATAAAGTAGCCAAGAAAGAAGAGAGTGGATCGAGGAGTAGTGCTAATCAACACCTAGCGTCATGCTCCAGAGAATACACAGCTAACCAAGCACGTAGAGATGAAAGAAAGCAAGAAAAGAAGTATGATGAACAAAACGAGATGAAGCAATATAAAGAGAACAATGTGCACGAATGAAGAACCCAATGAATGAGAACCAGATAGATATAAAAACAAAAAAATTATATTTTATTAAGCTTATAAATTAATTTAATAAAATTGGTAAACTGCTTTTTTGCATTCAAAATATATGAACCATATAAATACTATATAAAAGAGAATAAGTAATCAGAGAAGAACACCTAAACTATCTTAAAATATCTTGATTGGCTTAAAAGAACCCATTTTTTCACTTGTAGATTATGATTAAATTCTTCCTCGAGTTAAATCTTAAACGATTTACAAAAAATTCGATCAAAATTTAACTATTTACAAAAAATTAATTGTATAATAATTTTGACACTTGTAATAATTTATTATATAAAATAACTTCTTATAAAGCTTAATTATTTTCAAACAACTATAAATTATAAATATAATTTAGAGTTTACATAAATACATAATTCATTTTTTCTAAATGATAAATTATGTAAATAATTTTTCTATTCCAATAAAAAATCGTACTTTTTTAATAATACTAATATTTTGATATTACAATTAATAAATTCATTCATTATATAAGATATATAAATAAAGTAACAGAATTAAAGATCATCAAATCTTGGAAAAATTAGCTATAAAAATGTAAATTCATGTAGATATTGTAAAAATAAATAGTTGAATAAACAAAGAAGTATTGAAGCTTTGAAAAATATCAAACATAATATGACGAATTACACAGTCAAGAGTTTTAAAAACATGATTTTATTAATTTTTTTCTCTATGTTTAATTAAATAAATTGGGTATAAGAAGAATTAGCTTAGAGTATAGATAACCTTTTATAGCAAAATTCATTCCAACATACTCTATAAATAACTGATTTCATATCTTTACAATTATTTAACTAGAAATGATTTATCATTATAAAATATTTTATTTATATTCTAAATTCAGAATTTGAAAAGTTAACACTTAAAATTTTAATCTATTTTTAATTATTCTTTATCAATTTCATACAAATATATTAATTTATCTGAATTATGCTGTTATAATATTTGGGTAGATATCTTAAAATAATTACTGGTACAATTCATAATTTATAAAGTAAGTTAGCCGTCTTAAAACAGAAATTTTTTCATTAAAAATATGTATCAGAATATTTTCCTAGTTTTATACAAACGTAAGATTTGTATATGATAACCATAGACTGCATTCTACAACCAATACTCGTCTTTAATATTTTAAGGTCATTTATCTTTTAAATGTATTTATAACAGAATTTGTTAATCTATCAAAATTAAAGGGAATATACTAATTATTATTTTATTTTGTTAACAAAATAAGACATTAACTTTACAATATTAAAAAAGCTCGCGATAAACAAAAGCCTATAAATAAGTTTACTATTTTTATCCTGTTCGCAGAATTTCAGCATGAAAGTAACCTCAATAAAAAAAAGAGATTAGTTAAGTTTTTCGTAAAGTGAAGTCTGAGAAACAGGAAAGCAAAAAATATTTAAAGTAGATACACAAAGAAAATTCGTTTTCTCTTACAATAATGACATCCTCCATACAAAGAGGAGCAAATACATAGAGCACACGTAAGAATTAAAAATAATACTACACTGGATATTTGTAGTAAGTAGTAACATTACGTAACCCATGTATACACAGAAAAGAGCTAACCGAAGTGTTGAGATCACCGGAAGAAAGATAGTACATCAGCAATGCTGATATGCAAAACCAGGTAAAAATATTTTTAATGATGAAGAACGCCGACAAATAAAAGATCTGTAATAACATAAAAAATAAATTAAACCCTGAAGATTGCTATATTGTATACTTTTCTTAATATTAAATATAATTTATTTGAAATTCTTAGGTTTACATATATTTATATAGAATAGAATATGTAACTGCAGTTTCTTAATAATATTAATTAAACGTTCTTTTAATTAAAAAAAAAAATAATTATTTTCACTACGAAAAATAGTTTATTCCCAAAATATTAGAATTTTTAATAATAATTACTAAATGATAACATTTTTTAATTAATTGTTTGAGCATAACTATAATTTATTACTGTTACAATGTAGGAAAATTTTTAATAGTAGAGTATTACTATTTTATGATACAAATTCGAACAGGAAATAACAAAAAATCCTGCATTATAGTAAATATAAAGACTGTTGATTCGATTAAATGAATATTGGTTTTTGTAAGAAACTATAGAAAAAAAACTTAAAAAATACTTTTAAATTTAATTATTTTTTAAATATAATCCTTTCTTTTATACATTATAAAAAAAATTAAAACTAATATTTTACAAAGTAATTTTTAATCAATTTTAACAATAATCATTATAAGCTGCGTATCACAATTAAATATTTCAATTAACAATATCCCAACTCATGCACTTAGGTTTTGTATTTGTATGCTATATTTGTTTGATCATTCTTAAAACAAAAATTATAATTTCATTTTTTTAAGTTTTGAACAAAAATTTCTTGAATACTAAACATCCACAGATACTATTACTTTATTCAATATTACACATTCATAAAAAAACATTATTTTGAACACAAAATAATTATTATTTAAAAAAAATATTGTATCATATACAAGCTGCTATAAAATAATTTATAAAACTTACACGTAATAATAATTATATAACCGTGTTGTAAATGCTTGAAGTAATAATCACTTTTATAACTGAATATATTAAATTTTAAATGAACTAACTGAGTTTCTATAACCTTAAAAATTGATTTCTATTATTAAATTATAAACATAATAAAATATTTCATAATTATGTAAATAAGAATATATTGTTCCTTCCGTTAAAACTACCTCAGGAAATAAATGTGCGGAACTATTGCAGAAATACAGTTGAAAGTGGAAAACGTTTTCACGGGTAATATTTAAAATTCAAAATATATTTAAATTTTTATAAAATATTTTTCCGTAATCGAGAAAATCTTATAATAACGTTATTCAGGTATATCGATTTACTTCTTTTACTCATAAAACCTAATTTATTATGTAAAAATTCGTACCATATCATTTTTCTAAGGATTTTTCCTAAAGTAAACCTGACATTACGATATAATATTTGGATTTAAGAAAATGGCGGCGCTGAGAATAAGATTTGCTCTGAAAACGGAAACGAGTGTAAAGTAGTATCTGGTACGTCGTAGCGCGCCTTCCATCCTGGTAATAGGGCGCGGCGCATTACTGCGGATCAACGACGGCAGCTGCCAGTTCGACGGGTGCAATGCGCCCGAGGCAAGATGGCCTTGACCAGGGCCGACCGGCGAGGGCAAGGCCGACTGCTCGAGGGCTTTTTTCTCCCGCCTAACTCGCACCTCAAAGCAACCAGAAGAACGAACCAAGATTTAACTGCATGTTCGAGGTATCCACAGTCACTGACCGCAACTGCTTCAAACAATACCCAGCCTTCTTCTTTCTCTATTCTACCCTCTTGCTTCCCGTCAAGTTACTCCTCTTTCATTCATTTTCTTAACTACTCGATAATGTGATTTTTCTCAAATGACATAAAATATAGGAACAGTCAACACTCAGATATATACAGACACGTTTATATAATATCAGTAAATCGCTTCTTATTTAATATTTTATAAAATCATATATCTCTTATTTACAAATTTTTTAATTACTTCTTTTTATTATCGTAAATTTAAGAAAAGCATTAAACTTTATGAATGTATTATTCTATAATTCTAGTGACATATCCTATGTTAAATGATAAAAGCAATTAAAAAATTAAATTTACTATTTCTTTTCAAATATAACAAATTAATTAGGTGCATTACTTATGTGCTGTTTACGAACAATAAAAAAAGTATATGAGTGAAATATGATGATAAGCATCCAATAAAAATATTGATTAACCTTTTTTTTTTTTTCATAAATGCCAGAAACTATCTAAAATCAATTGAGGAATGAATATTTTTATTGTAAAAGAAAGACATTACTGAATTAATAATGCAGTCTATTATATATAGAGTTACATAAATTACTAATTGAAAATTTCATATTCTCAATTATAATAGAAATTAAATTAAAATATTATTATAAAACATAATCTATAAAAATAAAAAGTTTTTTATTATATAATAAAAAAACATAGTTTTATATTTACCAATATTAAATATTTTTCTACATTTAAAATAAAAATCAAATTTACCATTACTCATTTTTTTATAATTGTTACATTTAATGCTTGTTTAAAAAAATGAAATTCTAGTCAAAATTAATACTTTAAAAAAATTTTGTTAAATGTGATGAACATAAAAATGTAAAGTATAGAAGATCAAATATTTTACATTCATTACTTGTATTATTTAATAACAAAACATAATATTTAAACTAAAAAATATTGATGTTTATGAAATAATGTTATTGTTATCATTATTTTGTTACAGATTCTAAAAAACCTTGTAAAAATATGTGTATGTTTTAAAACAGATATGTCGAACTTATTTAAGTATGTTATAAAAAATTAACAAAATATAAACAAAGAAATAATTTTATATTTGTAATTATACTTGTACCAATATTTTTTCATATTTACCTTAAACTTTGAAAGGTACGAAGTTGTAATTTCTACACTAAAGAATAGTTTAGTAACGCGCACATACTCAAGGATACATGAACGGAAATAATTCATGTAACAATAATGAACAAAAGGATGGAGATAATCGAAAAAGCTACGAATTACATATAGAAACATAGAAATAGAAATGAATTAGAAGTTCCTTATGAAAGACATCAGAAAAAAATAAGAAGAACGGATGGAAATCTTTTATAAAAAGAAACGCAGGCATGAAAAGTACTAGCTAGATAGAAAATACAAACTCCGCCAGTATAATATAATGCTTATATACGTCAATCATAACCTAGAGTCTACAAATTATAAGCTTATTCAAATTAGACATTGTGCTTGGAGCCTGAGATCTACTAGCCTGCCGTTCTCGTTTCAAAAAATGCAGTGTATAAATAAAAATAAGAGAAACTGAAAAGAGAGAAATAAGAAAAATTATCCCGAGACGAGTATGCCTGAATATATATATGACTATTCTACTTTTTCTGCTGATATCACCTGCGAAAATTCAAATGCGATTGTAAGTAAAGAAAAACTGTGTTGAAAAATTGAAATTAAAAAAAATTATTTTACTTTCATTCAAAATGAAATATAAACTTGACTGTTGAAAAAAAACATTTATCTATATTATAATGCATAACTTTCTTTACAAAAAATAAATTTATATTTATAAAATAAAAATTTGTTTTAATATTTATATTTATATCATGTTAATTAATCTAAGATTATTTTGTTTTCAATTTTTAATCCTTTCATTTGATTTATGATTGATTCTATACTTTTTCAGTGATCTTTAATGTAAGCATCAATATTAATGTAATTAAATATTTTTATCTAACGAATCTTTAATTTAAAAAAATTGTGGTCTCTAACTAATAGAAATACTTTGAAATATAATTTTGCAATACTAATTAGTATACATAATTAAAATTAAATCAAATATTTAATTACTTTTACAAATTTACTAAAAAAAATTTTTTGTTTTCAAAACAGAATAATATAATATTATCTTTATGTTAAAATAATACTAGTTTTTAAATTATAATTAGGATCCAAAAAATTCTCAATACAGTGAATTTGATAGATCATATATGATAATATCAATCAATTTTCTAACTATTAATTTAATGTGTTTTAGTTTACTAATTATAAATTTTAAATATAATTAGAAAATTTAATATATACAAATAAAAAATCACTTTTATCAATTTGTATTAAAAATTTGAAATTAAAGTTTTTAAATATTTTATTTTTAATTATATTTCACTCTTTGAATTCAAAATTTTACTTTGTATGTTAAAGATATATAAAAAGATTAACATGAGTAGTTTTCATTTTTATCCCTAAAATTTTATTAAAAATTATTATTAAATAATAATTAATAAATAATTAAATGACTTATTAAAATATTTAATTTTAAATAAAATATTTTTAAAAAATTAAAAACTATATCTATTTCAAAGAACTAATATCTACTTCAAATCTCATTTTTCTCGTGAAAAAATTAAGATTTTATATATTCTATCTGAACTGCTATATATTTAATGATGAACAAACTAATAGTTAGTTATATTTAAATTTATGTGAAATCTAACAAGTATTTCACATATCTTAGAAATCTATACTACTATTTACTCACTATTTATAAAAGGACAATTAAATCCTATATGATTTATATTAGAGTGTAATTTACATTTTATACTCAAAAAACAAAAAAAAATGAGCTAACATATCTTCTATGCAGACTTTGATTTAATGAAAATATGAATCATAAATTTAATCAAGGGAAAAGAAAAGGGACTACGAGTAAAATAAACGTGAGTAAATGGATCTTACGAGAAATATCTGTGACTTGAAGGAAAATTAAATTCTTTTATCGAATATTAAGGTGAAGAAAATTAACAAAATACTCGTCTTGTAACGTTTCATTATGATATCAAAGCACTAAAAATAAAATTACTAATTCATCCAATTGTTCTTCAAAATAAGAAATATACAAATACTCGTCAGCTAAAATCAGTGACGTTAATCAAAATTTCTTTAGTAAACCGACACGACTAAAAACACGAAAAGATTCTGGAAAGACATACACTGATTGGTTAGTTGACTTCGTTTTATTACGCCTTCACTCTTTTTATTTTCTTTACTAGTTATGTCAAATAATAAATTAGCTCGTCATATATAACATATAATTATCCAACAATGCAGATTATAAAAAATTATTTCATACTTAGTTCAATTCAAATTATTAATACATGAATGTTACTAAGTCATACACTAATTTATGAAAATCAATTAGAATAATATATTTATTTTTCATAAAATTTTGGTCTCAAAAAATCATTTGACATTTTTTCTTACTTAGTTAGTATAAATTTCATATAATTAATTCGAAAAATTCGTTAAAGAATTAATATAATACATGATTTTATGTACCGATAATTTTTATAATATCACATAATAATCATACAAATAAATTTATTTAAATAGTTTGTATAAAATCATAAGCAGTTATATCAAAATCTGTTTTATGTACACAAATTAAATGAATTTCCTATAAAAATTTTTTAATATTTAATTGCGCTCATTAAAGTATCATCACGCTTCAATAAATAAATAAATGAATATATATATGTATATATATATATACATATAAGTAGCTTGTACCTAATGGTAAATGAATGTGCGAAAATTCATGGAGATTATTTCATTTTTTAGTAAATATCATACATTTATACAGTTACTGATAATAAAGAATTATAATTCTTGTTTCTATTATGATAAACAAAATATAACTTCAAATTCACAACGAGAAAATGAAAATATTCTTTTTCATTCAACTTATATGTATAAATTAAATTTGTTATCCCACTGATAAAAAAAATAAAAAAAATTTGCTTAATGATTTTTGCTTAATGATGATTAATACTTGAGACAAAACTATAAGAAAAAGACAATTGAAAGTACTAGAGATATTTATGAAAATTTAAAGACAATATAAAGGAAAGAGAAAAATTAATATAAATGAAATTTGTACAATCTACTAATTAACGACTATAAAATGCACACAAACGAAAGAATTTATTAAAATGTATACAAATTTTTAGGCTAAACTATACTTATATAACATGTTCAACATATAAACTATTAAATCCATATTTTCTATTATTCACTATGTAAACAAAATATATTTTATAGGACTGTTGACATTTTAAAGTTTAAAAATTTTACTAAATCAAAAAAAATAAGGTTAAATTTATTGTAATTAGAATTAATGTATTTGTACGATTTACTATTTGTTATTAATAATATTGATAGATATAAAATGTTATTTTTATAAAAATTAAAATTATCATCTATACACAGTATAATTTTGAAAAAGTATTTATAGGTGAACAAAAGATAAATATTTATTTTATCTCCTAACAGCAATGTACCTTAAATGTAACTTTATTAATATTACGTACAGTATCGGCAAAATTTATTCTAAAAAATATATTTTTATTATAAAAACTAGTATAATTATATAACTAGTATAATTTTGACTAAAAAATTTCTTCTTTTGCTATTATATATTCATTTACTAGAAATATGTATTTTAAAATATCTTTAAAAAATGATATTAAAAATAAAATAAAATTTCCTACGTATATAATATAAAATACGTATATTTTATATTTTTATGTTTCATTGAAAACCTATAGACTTAGTACACGAAATTTGCACATTAATCAAACTGCCTTTCAATAGAATTTTTAAAAATTTATTTTCCACCTATAATTATTTAAAAAATTATTATAAATTCTTCATATTTTTATATGTGTATATTTTAATATAATCAAATATTTTATCCTTTTTCTCTGCTTATATATAGTAAATAAATTATTCTTCAAATTTGTTGAAAAATAACAAGAATGTATTTTATTCATTATAACTTGAAATACAAATAATATCTATTTCTATAAAAAAGAAAAATATAATTTTAGAATACTCATACTATCAAAAAAATTTCGTTCTTAAAAACATAGTATTATATAAAATTAAAATACTATATAAACATATATAAAGCATCAAAAATTTTCAATATATTTAATATATATTAGATAGGTACAAATTGAATCTTGTTTCACCTTTTAAAAAATCGAAAAGGTTATCACTGTTGTATGAAAATTAATAAACTAAATATGATATAAGAGTTATAATAATGCTGACTATATAAATTCATATTCAAGAGATTGATTTTTACAACATAAATTATTTTGCAAATTTTTTCCTTCATAAGCACTCATAAAATAAAGGACTATAAAAATAATTTATGTAAAAATTAAAATTTCAATAACAATATTTTTATTACGTGTAATTTAAAATTTTATTCGTGTGATTATTAACATCTCTAATTTTAATTATATTAAAATATAAATATACTAACTATTAATGTAACATGTTTGGAAAATATTATATATATATATATATATATATATATAAATTGAATTTGAAATTTCATATAATATTTACAAAATAATTTACACTTTTTTAAAATATAAAATATATTTTATTTTTGTAGTAAAATAGTGCGTATTCTTAAAAAAAATTAGAAAAGAAATAGAAGAAAGAGAGACATACAAAATGTAAATTATTGTTATAGAAAAAAGGTTATTTAAATATGTCAAACACAGTAAGTTTTCACATAAATAACCGACTACTTGAATGTAATTCTGAATACGTGTGCGTTATCATACAAATGCTTCTTTCACAAATATTTGACTTAATTTGTTATTCTATCTCTATTTATAACTAATTAATAAAAATATTAGAAATATTAAAAATATTTTTGTATTCTCTAATAAAATAAAAATAATAAAAGTAAAAATATAAATGAAATTATATTATTTTAATGAAATCTAACGAATATTAATTAGTAATTTTTATCGATATTATTGAAATGAAATAGTTTACATAAAAATATATTTTTATCTAAAAAAATCATTTTAATTTAAAAATTTAAAAAATTTAATTATAATTAGTGTAAAAGAATCAATTTTCAAAAGTAGTTATTTAATGTCCTGATATCTCTTGTACTAATTATTTGATAACAACTCGATACAACAGCCCTTGAATTAAAACATTGAACCAAGCATCGATGATTTTCATAAGTATACACGAATATACTTAATTACATAAATGTAAAGTTTGATGAATTCTCATTAAGACATTTACCTATCGTAAGACTTACACATCAAAATACGGATAATGCCTGTCGACTTAAATACTACAGATCAAATATCTTCACATATAGACTAACAGTATCTTCTTATAAAAGTTTAAACTTACACGCGCGTTAGAAAATTCTACACTTGCTACAGTAACCGGATTACATGACACCAATTACCTTTAAATTGTAATTTTAATAATTCATTATTAATCATATTAATTTCTTATAATATTATCTACAATAACATAAATAAGAGGGAGACAGAGAGAGAAAGAGAGACAAGAAGAGTGTGTCCAGAGGTTCCGATATTACACATATGATCATTACATTTTTGAAATACATAATTTCTCAATCATAATTTAAAAATTATACTTTAATGTCTGAAAATTTTTAATAGAAATAATAATAATAATCAAAATTTATCAGCTTGAAAAAATTTAATAAAAGTAAAAATTATAAAAAGAACAGACATTTAAAAAGAATATAGTATATTTAAAAATACTATTTTATTCTACTAAATTAAATGAAATAAATAATGTACTTATAATTTTAAAATAATTATAACTTTTTAAATTTTAAGTATTTAATAGATTGAGATAAATTTATATTAGCATTTATATGAGTTTATTGTAACAAACTTTAGATGTTTTTCATATCATTAAACTTTTTCATTTATTGAAAGCAAATTATAATAATATATATTTTTCATTTCTTTAATAATAATATTTTTATTTTAATTAGATTTTTAAATTAGTTTTTATTTTTTTAAATTCTCAACATTTTAAAATTAAAAACTATTACAAATTTATTTGTAAAATAAAATAATGTTCACTTCTGTATTCACATTTTTTATTGAAGTTATTCATTTAATTCAATAAATATATTTTTTCAGACATACTGTTTAAGGTTTAATTTTAAGTTAAAGTATTATTATTAGGTAATTATTCAATTAGTTATTTCTTTTATGCGATGAAAAGTTTCTAAAATATTATTACACGAAATTAGATAAATTAAATTATAATGATATTTCAAAAAATAATTCGAATAAACTCAAATTAATGAAAAAAATTAAATAAAATACATAAAATAATTTTTATTATCGTCATTTTATAAAACAAAAATTAACTGAATTCTGTCATGATTTATTAACTTTTTAATTTTACATTGTGATTTTTAAACATTTTAATATTAGCGCCTTAAATAAGCATGACTTCTTCAAGGTGTGTTCCTACGTTCGCCTTGATTCTCCGTTGACGATCGTTGATCCACTTTCTCCAATGGTATTATTTCCTGTCATTAGTGGTTGCTTTTTCTAAAGTATTTATGTTCCTTCTACTTTTGGCTAGGAAACTATTTCTCATCTATACCTTGGGAGAGTAGCGCCACACCAATAGAAGTGGCGCCCTTCCTCAAAGTTACGGGATTTCTTAGAACGAAGGTTCGCGGCACTAATTAGGCACGGCGACTGCCTCTATGCGCTGGCAATTCTTAGATGTGCAGAACCGTACCGATATGATGTACCTATTCTTTCACTCAGTAAGAGATCTTAGTCCTTGAGAAAGAATGTCCCCACCCGCTTACAATTATCGTTACGAAGATTAGCTTCTCACTCGACGCACTGTCGAACGCGGTACTCGCCCGTTCTTACGGTTACCAGTCTTTATCCCCCTCGTACACATCAATTTATATTTTTTAATCCATCTATACAGTTAATTTAAATGAAACTTAATTAAATATATCTTATCTATTAGAAAATCGTAAAGATTTACATCTGTTAAAGAGATAATACAATTCTAAACCAGCGGGTCTCCCAATTAAAAAAAAAACGAAATAAGGAAGAATAGAAGGTAAATACGAGCAATAGTACTACAAAAAGCAATTTGATGACAAATATCAGAATGACAAAATAAAGAAAATTTTGTAGCTAATAAAATTAAAATAATTATAAATATGAATAATTAAATAAAATGAGAAAAAAAGTATTATTTTGAAGCAATAAATTATTTTTGTCAATATCAACAAGAAAACTAGATATGTTGATATATTTCAAATATAAAACTTGATTACTTTATTTTTTTCAAAATAAAATTATGTAAAATTATAAGTCTTCAAACAATCAATTAAAAATATAGCGTACTATTATTAAAAAAAAACTATTATATTATATTATACTATTATTAAATAACTATTATAAAAAATATAAAATTCTTATAACCCTTAAACATCTATTTTTTTCACACTATATTGATAAACTATAAATTTTAAAAAATCCATTTCATAAAAAATTCGAAATTTTTTCGAAATTATATGTATATTAAATAATCTTTGTACAATAAATTCAATAAATATTTAAAAACTCAATGGGATATAAAAAGAAAATTTAGTATTAAAATAAAGTATACAAAAATTAAATTATGCAAGCATAAGAAAATTTAGGATTTAAAAAAATAATGTAAATAAGATGAATGTAAATAAATATTTAAACTATTTATTTAATTCTTTATATATTAAAATTCTATTTATAAATTCTATAAATATTCTTTACTTATACTAAATATGTATGTAACAACTATATATTACTAAAATAATAATATATATTTCTTTTAATAACTCATGTATCGGAAAATATGTATATTTATATATTTCTAAATTAAACATTAAAAAAATTTTTTGTTAATTTAAAAATATTTAAATACTGTATTATATACTAGAAAATTATTATTATTTATTGTTTTTTGAGTCCCATTATTTCTTATTGATAGAAATTTTTTAATTAAAATGATTTTTTAATGTTTCTATAATTTCAATTTAAATATTTATGTCCTAAATATAATATACTTCGAATGATTGATCATTTTTTTAAAATAAATTTTACTTATACTTGATGCTTTAAAAAAATACATAGAAATAATACAACTAGCAAAAAAGAAAAATAAACGAGTGCAAAAATTACGAGGTTAGCTCAGTGCTGATGGGTCTAATGATAATTAACAGTAGCTCGCAAATTATGAATTCTCTCGTTAGAGTAAAAAAAAGAAGACAAAAGAGGGAGAAAGAGGGAAAACGATGCTACGCGAGCGATTCTTTGTTCCTATCCAGTGAGCACTCGCATGCTCTCACGTCGTACAGGCGCGCATATACCTCGACTTACTCTAACTTTTCTGTTACTTTCTTGTTCTACCCTATCAATGCTTTCTCTTGAACAAATATCGGAAAATAACTTTTTAAAATAAATTTTAAATTCTTATAAGCTGTACTTAATATTTGTTAATATATATGTCGAAATATATTTATATGTTGACAGCTTTCGATTGAAACAATTATATATTAATAGATTACAATATCATACATTTTGTATAGAATACATAATCTTTATAACGAATATGTAATTTAATTTTTCTAAAATGTTTATCTTCAGGTCATGTAAATAATTAAAAACTGTGCGCGGTAAAATTACAATAATAATAAACAATATATCAAGAAATTTTTTCAATTTTACGTATTTATTAACATAATATTTATATAATTAATATATAATGATATATAATTAATATTATATAACAAAATATAATAAGTTAATTAAATATGTATAATACATTGTCAGATACAATATAAATTAACATTCGTAATGAAAGAACGCATTATTTAAATGAAATTCAATAATGCACAAATCTATTATATATGAATTGTAGAAAATGAAGTATAAAACAACCATGTATACTAAACTTAAAAACAATGATTTTTTAATTTTTATTATAAAAGTAACTACTTTAACAATAGAAATAAAAATTAAAAATCAATTAAGAAAAAAGAAGGAAATTAAGAACCATCTATTTATTTTCATATTTCATGAAAACTGCTATGACGATATATATTCCAGAAAATATATGATCTATTTAATATTAAGCAAATTAAATATTTTATTACAACTAAGAGACTATAAAAAAAAATTTTGAACTAATTCAATTTTAAACAAATCAAAATAATTTAATAGATTACAGTTTATAATGAAACAATTTTGAAATAAGTATTCTATAGTCCTAATACTAATGCTAAAGAATTTAAAATGAAAAAATTGAAAAATTAAATATCATTAATATGATAAATAAACTTAAAAGAAATTTCATATAATTTATATACTTTGTATGGAATTAATTTATGAAGATTGCGAATGGTGAATTAAATAAAAAATAAAAAATTCAACGTTTCATTTACAGATATTTGTATTCAATTAATTTCGCTTTATTATTAATTTCAACTTCTTTTAATTATGCTTTGTAAGCATTACTTAAAATGTACAAGAAATCTATATGTACGTTCTAATCATAATAAATAAAATTTTATAATAATATAATTTCTTTACGAAATCTTTAATATTTTTTCAATAATAACACTTAAAATTGTTATGCAGAAGCTGATGCCATTAAAAATTAACACAACATGGTATAAAATTATAACTCATTTATCACTTATGCAAATGCTATCTTTTTTTCTATACTTGCTTAAAATATTTGCTCATATTTATACGCGAATTTTTAATTTTTACAAAAACATACTCTTAAATAAAATTAAAAAAATTTGAAAGTATTAATTTTATATGTATACATAAATATTATAGTATTTTACTCATTTGGTATGAGTTTTAGGAAATTACTTTAAGTATCATAAAAATATTTGTACAAAAATCTACAAGATTATTGAAAAAACAAAAATAATCAATATTTTACTAATGCCATGTGTGTCATATTCGAAAAATGATGTATATTCAAAAACTATATTAAACGTAGCTAAGTTTATATAATAATTATTTATAATTAGACAATTTTAGGATACAATATAAGGATTGAGCTATTTTTTAAGATTTATGTATTGTAAATAATAATTGTACCATCTTTCACATTACTTTACTTCTATTAACAAAACAAAATAGCAGTAACAATAATAACAAAAGAACTTAACATATTACAATATTTTAATATATCAAAAATATTCTAATCAGTAGGTATAATTTATTATTATAATTAAATGATTTTTTAAAAATATTATTCTTCAATATAAAGTTATTTGTTTTCAATATAATTATTTGCACGAAACGTTATTTATTATAAAAAAGAAACTAAAAAATCATACCAATTCATAATAAGTTTAAATATTGTAGCAAACTCTATAATATATTATCTATTTTAATTATCAACAATAAAATTATTTCATTTTATTTAATATAAATACTATTAAATATATGGCTATTATTTTTAAAAAAAGCCTATATATTTTTATTTATTATTTTAAAATAAATTTTATTTAAACATTATAAATCTTTTCAGATATCTTACAATGAAAAAAATTAAAATATTAATATTTCTAATAACTTCAAATAAATTGAATTACTTTTGATATCATTTAAATTGGTAGTATAACCTTTTAAGCTCTAATATTTTATATATTGATAAATAAATATTAATAATTTATATAAGTTTTTTTTCACTTACTTTATATCTCGTGAATTATTTTAATGAAAATCTAAATTTTTTTATAGAATAATTACAAGTTATATTTTGACATTGTATTATAATAAATAAAGATGAAATCAAATGATTTTATGAAATTAATTATCATTTATAAAAATATTGAGATATATTTAAAAATTGTATAATCGCTACCTTTTGCTTTATATTGAAACTAAAATGCAAAACATTTATTCAATTCAAAATTGTTTACACGAAGTTGATTTTTCATAATATGAATCTCTGAATAAAATATATACAACGATGACTTAGTCATTCATATTAAAATATAAAAATTAAAAATGATAATATTAAAAAAGTTTGCCATTTAAATTTAAAAGATTATTTTGTATAGTTTTATTAAAATGACTGTTCCTATGTCGTGTATAATCGTTCAAGAATTGCAAATTGAAATATATTCCCGGTAAACACGTTGGTGATTCGACGCAGTCGCCATAGGAATCCACGCAAGAAACCAGGGACGCAATACTTTTTAAGCAGACCTTGTCAAGGCTGCCATCTTCTTGGGATTGCGCGGATGCGATCAGCCATATATCTTTACTCCACGCCCATAGCCCCAATTCCATTTGTAGCAACAAACTGCTTCTGTTTCTCTCTCGATAGAGAAATAAGAATATTATATACTAAAAGTTCTTATATAGAAAATACGTTCGTTACACTTGGTTAAAAGTAAAGTAATCCTAATAACTCCGATTATTTACGTAATTTTCTATTTTATAAGAAATATAAGTCTACAGTTAACTCTTCACTTTTGCTATTTCAAAAACAAATAATATTACTATTTATTAAAGAGACAAAATATTATAAATCTTATCAATTGATATTATTTATAAAATGAAATGAATATAGCAAATATGAAGTCAATAAAGTTATTCCATAAAGGAATTAAATAAAAACTTATTATTTCTACATGAGAGAATCATAATACATTTTATCTTCGGAAAATATACAAATCCAAAAAATTATTCTCCTATATTAATATGTGCCCTTTTCTTCTGTTTTTTAATATATTGTAACATATATATATAACAAAATGCAGTAACATGCAAAAAAATTTTCAAAAAAATCGAACAATCGATTTTATTATTTACTTTTTCGTTTTTTTGTGCATGAATAAAGTTTTTTAAGGTCATGCATTCACAAATTGATGCAACGATATAAAAATGTGAAAGATAAAAAACCATAAAATGAAAACTTATACTTTGAAATTTAAAAAATAAATACATGTTTTAAATATTCACCTCTATTCAGAATATTAAACTTACAAATATTTTTAAATTATATATTTCTACTGAAAAAGTTTAAAAATGTTCTCAACTTATAAAAATAAAACAATTAATTTTATTAAAAGTTGAATACAAATAGCTTTTTATCGTAATACTTATTTTACTACATTTAATTAAATCTTACGAAAAATATCAAAAAATGGAAAAAATAACATTTATACAAATACTTAATAAATCTTGTTATATTTTACTTCAGAAAAGAAGCATCAATAGAGTATAAAAATAATATTATAGCGAAGAATGTTGTCGACATTCCTGCTTGTTATAATATGTAATCCCTTGGCACTCGTTAAAGATACCATCATCTGGGACCTTCAAACGATGATGCATCATAAGATTGCCAAGAAAGAACTATTAAAGTCTTGTTTTTTAATAAGTCAATCCAGAGTAAAAATAAAGCTTCTCTGCTCTCCCTATTTTTATTCTTAGATGATGTTGATGATCCACGCGAGTATACTTAATTATTACAAACTCAGTTACGTTTTTTATAATTTACAGGATCTCATCCCCCTGAAAGATGATTATTTCCTGTCAAACAAATGTAATAGATGGTAATTTTAAGTATAATTTAATGATAATGAAATTTTTCTTAGCGATAAGTACAAAAAAATATTTTACTACTATGAACTCGCATATTCGGAAAATTAGGTAACAATTGTTAAGGAACTCATCAAAGAACTAATCAATTAATAGTATTAAAAAAAAAATTCTTAATTAAATTATTTTCAATACTTAAAAATTTTTAATTTAAACAATTTTATGTTAAACTTAAAATCTCGATGTTTCATAATACGCAAAATGTAATAGTAATAATAAAAAATATATAATTCGTTATAAAAAATAAATGAATTGGGCAATTTATAAAGCTACCTAATAAAATACGCATTTTTAAGATGTAATACGAATAATAAAAAAATTCAAAAATTCTTTAGATTTACAATGATTTTGAGTATAATTCAAGCTTAATTGGAAAAAAATATATTTGAATGATTAAAATATATCACTTAAAAAAAAAATACTTTTAAATATAGTATATAACTATATTTAGAAACATTATTTAAAGCAACATCTAACTATTCTTATTAAATTAAAGACTGATATTATAACATCTTTCTTTTAATAAACTCGAAAATATTGCTAAAAATTTATATAAAAAGTATTTAGATATTTATATCAGCAATATTTCGATAATAAGAAATACGTAAACTTTGGTTTGTCAAATAAATAAATTAATTATAAAAGAACAATTAACAATAATGATTATTGGCATGAATGACAATATACTAAAATATTTCTAATTTTGTCTTTCTATTAGAAAAACCTTTTTAACGTTGGTAGTTTTTTTTAAAATATTTTAAATACATTAATACAAATATTACTAGCCATTCTTATTATTATATTTTTTAAATAAAATTATATAATAATTATATAAAATATAAAACACAAAAAATATAAATATCTACATCGTCCCAAAAATTTTAATTCACTTTACTCAATTATAAGTACTATTTTTGTTTTCTAGAAAGTTCTCTAATATACAATTTTATTAGTTTATTATATTTTTAAATAATAAAATTTCATGCTATTATAAATATAATCATATTTTTAGAAAATAATACATTCTGAAGAAATTTTGTTCAAAAAGCTTTAATAATTTAATTCTCTTCATGGAAAAAATGTTTTTTTTTATTTATCTATAATTATGCTTTTTCGTTTATTAAAAAATTTTTTTTCAAACAGATACTTAGATAAAGGTATTGTCAAAGTTTCTTTTTTGTTCCTTTCACTAGTAACATTCAATTTAATCTTACCTTTAAGTTGCGTCGTTTCAATTGCGAACATGTTTAGGGCCAACAGTTGTAAAAGTCGCATCCCTGGAAGTGGAAGCGGTGAGTGATGTAGAAGCATACGAAACTCGCGAAGCATTTGAATTGCAGCTTCTTGAAATGTTTCCATTCTTTAATAAAAAAATATCAGATTTTATATTGTACAGTAAAATTAATGATACCCTAAAATGGATCAAAATCTTCATGTATTAAAAAATGACATAAATTTTTCATTATTTATAGTAGTGATCATATTTACTTTTATTAAAATATTATGTACCATTATACTGTAATACTTGAAACATAATACTAATGTATTAATAAATAATTTACTTTTAATTTACATTATACAAAATAAATTTTTTTATATAAGTAAAATTTTGAACTAATTCCAATTGTATAAATAAAATGTTTATTTTTATATTACATAACTTACTTCTTGATAAAAAAAAAATAAACTATGTCTATCTAAAAAAATTTCCCGAGTCTACAAGTTTTGTTGTTATATTGAAAAACCTCTATAATACATATTCTGTCTTTGTTCAATATAAATACAAATTAATACAATAATTATCTTTCTTTTTCTGTTTCTCTCTCTCTCTCTCTCTCTCTCTCTCTCTCTCTCTCTCTCTCTCTCTGTCCTTCTTACTTATATATAACTATCTATCTACCCTATCTAACTGTCTAACTATCTACCTACCTAAAAACGAGAAAATATTGATTTCATTTTATTTCATGTTTTGTTACAGAAATAGATAAAACGAAAGAAAAATCAGTTCACTAGTTAAAAATGTATAACTTCCGGTATAAATAAAATAAAAAAGTGAAAAAATAAATATAACGCCCGTTTACTAGGTTAAACCTTACATTGCATCAATAAATTAAAAGAGTAAAATTTTAAGAATAAAGAATTGAAAGAGGAAGCAGATGTACAAAAGGAGAGAGAGAAAAATGTAGTGAGAATTATACAGATATGACTAGATGCGTTATCTATACGGAAGTTTGATTTTCAACAAGTTATGACTTCTAACGATCAACCAATTGAGAGAATTTGACTGGCTCTTTCTTATGTACTACACGTATGTAATACGAACTCGCTAAAAAACACTTGTCGAATGAGCCTTGACGAAACGTAAGAAAACATTTCTTACTTTTGCGATTACTCTTAATATTTAGCATGGAAATGTAGTATAATAAAATGAATTACTTTTACTTCGTAGAATATTTTAATTAAAAACTATAAATTACTAATATAATTTATCAAAATTAAATTGTACGTTTTAAGCACTAATAAAACGTTGCAAATATAAATTATAATAGTATAACGAAATGCAAAATAAAATTTACAATAGTATAAATTCTTAAGATTACATTTGTTTTTAATTTTTATAATGTATAATTTAAAAAAAATATATTTAAAATATATTTAATACTTAATGTTTCAAAATCTTAAATTAATCGAATAAACTTTTATTATTGCAATCTTTAATTACTTTAAATTTAATAATACCACTAATTATTAAAATCATTCTTATTTTATTTTTACATCTACAGTCTTGAATGAAATATATATTTATTTATTTTAATGGCTATTATTTTCGATTAGTACACTTTTATATAATTTTTTAATTTTACCATTTCACGAATTTACTTAATCCATAATACATATATATATATTTATTTAAATTAATATTTTTTTGTATTTAACATTGACATATTATTATTTCACTTTTTAAATTATATCATCTATAATAACCTATGAATATGAATTATAGATATTACAAATATTCAATGTGGAAATTAAAACTTTTAAACGGTCAAACATTCATTATTAAACATATTTAAAATATCATTTAAAAATAATTTTATACAATTAATCGATCCTAAGTCAATAAAAGAGCTCTCAAAAATTAAAGACGTTAAATTTAGAAAAATAGCTTTTATTCGGTATTTTTTATAAATATTTATGATATTTCGCAAAATATTTTTATTTTTTAAATAACATGAAAATACACCTGTAGAAGAAAAAAGTAAAAGCTAAAAACAATTAGGTTTATGAATCATGCCCTTGGGAAATGAAACATATAAAATCCAAACACATCAAGCTCAATTGATGCGAATGCTCGTGAGTTCACGCTTACTGTACTTTTTACTGTAAAAATTGAGTAAAAAGACAAACCAACGTCTCTTGGTTAAATAACCAGCCGTGGCAAATAATTTTTCCTGGTATGAAATAATTCGAATGGTAAGGATCGAGCTAAAGCGGAGGCGTCTTTCTTCACAGAGTAAACTGCAATGTTGCGCATAACATAAATAAGGTTCAGCTAAAGTAAGATCTCTCTCTCTCTCTCTCTTTCTTTATCTTCTTCTCTCACCCCTCCCAGATGTAAGTTTTCTCATCCCCTCTCTCCATCGTTTGCCTACACTCGTGACTAGCAGCAAACGATAAGCTGGCTTATCTAGGCAGAATCACGCGAGTAGTCTTCACCGCTCACTTGGCGCAAAATAGAAAGATGTGAGAAAGTAATGGTGCTTTTGGCGGATGGAAACGATAAAAGAGTACGTGCTCGCTTCCCTCTTCCACGTACATTCTCCATATGAGCCATCGAGAGCCAATATCTTCCCACAGCCTAGATTGCTCGCGCCAACTCAATGCGTAAGCCAGTGGCAAGTTTACGGTACGTAACGTTTCATTTGATTTGTGAGTTCTGTAACTTCAGATATTTATGACCAATATTCTCTTTTTTACACTTAGATATCCGACAACGCCATCGAAGTACTATAATAAATATAATAAAATCCATTACGATATTTGAATAACAGATGTTTTTATAAATATATATCCTTCATTATTCATATATTAATTTTAAGAACTTTCTAAATATAAAATTGCTTAATAAGTATTCGGGAATACAGAATATCTTTTAAAAATATGACTGCAGGATAAGAAGTTTGCAATTCATCTAACGCAAACTGATAAAAATACACGGATATAAAAAAAAATTACTTTATTGTTTTACTATTTATAAAAACGTAAGGATATAATACTTGTAATACAATAAGTTCTAAGTTTATAGATTTTCTAAATCAAAGTATAATATGAATTATTTAATGTTTAAAATAACAAGTTTTACGTAAACAATCACATAACTTAATAATGAGCAGCCATTGTAAATAATTCATACTTAATTCCTTACAAAAACAAAAAAAAGTAAAAGAATTACTACAAAAAGAAGCCATAAACTATCTTAGAAAATTGAAAAATTAAAAATTAAGAAAATTGCGTTGTTTTAAGTAAATATATAAATAAGCTGTGGCAAGAAATATATATTCCAAACATAAAATTGAAATATTCTCGATTATATTTAGCAATTTATTGCAATTAACCTAAAAAGTATTATCATCCTCATATTTTCAATACGGCTCAATATATGTCTTATAAAGTATATTTTTACTAATTATCTAGTTATAAATATTAAAACGAAGAGACATCATGTATTCAAATAGTTTAAATCAGTCATTATAAGTTTTTAAACATCACATTAAACATTGATTGTTGATTCATAAGATGATTAATTTTTCAGATTAGATGGATCCCTTATCCATGGAATATAATTTAGTCATAACTTTCAAAATTAATTAATATTAATATATGGAATATAAGAAAAAAAATTAAAGACTTATAATACCATTTTACTAAAGTAATATTTATTACGTATACATTGAAAATAAAAATTCAAAGTTATCGTTTATTTTATAAATGACAATTACAATAATTTATTAAATTTATAGTAAAATAATAAAATAACCCTTAAAAAAACTAACGTAACTAATGCTTATTGAATAATCTAAACTAGTATATACAACTGCATTAACTTAGTAGTGACATGCCTAGTGTATGACTATAAATTTTAACACATTTTAACTACGTCACGATTTACATTATAAATCATGTTCGCAATTATTTTTAAGAGTCAAATGTTACGATAATTCTAGTTAAAAAGTAGAACATAAACTTGTATAAAAATTTGCATAATTAATAATTCTTTGGTTATATAAATAAATCCAACAAAATAAGTATTGTATCAAAAGCTAATTCGCGTTCCTAGTTCGTAAAAATCCAAGCTCAACCCACGCAGCTATACATGCAAACGTAGTAAACAAGTGCAAAAAAGTGTTTTCTCTCTCGAGGATAGTTAGCAGTGTCAACAAGTTAGCAATTGACCGCCGCGATGTGTCGGGGTACCGTTAAACCGCACTGTAAAGATCTTGCTTAAGGACTTTTAACGGGCACACCGGATTGTCGCATAGGCGGGTGTTTCGTATCCTAAAAGTCGTTGAGAATGAGAACCACACCACGGGCTTTAACTCGCGTATGTTTAAATTATATCTGTGAGTTTGTAAACAAGGATCAAGTTAAAACGCTTATGAATGTAAGATCTCTTTCAATACACTCATTTGACTATAATCATTCTAGCGATAGATACGATTATCATCTTTTTCATCATTTTTTCTCTCCTAACCATGACTGATATTATTTTTTATACTTACACAATTTATGTATTTTGATTTTTGGCGCTTAAAGTAATCCAAAGATATCGAGTTTATGATTGAGAAACATCTACATTATTGACGTATTTCATGTGTTAATTTGGATATATTTGCTCATCTTATTCAAATAAAAGGTGTCGTTATTTATAACAGATCTATGTACTTATGCAAAAAAAAATCATTTATTTTTATAAAACTTATATATAAATCTCCTTAACTATAATTCATTATATATCTGGAAAAAATTAAAAAATCAAATATAAATTACGAGTAAAATTACAAAATATTTAGACAAATTAAGGGATCTAATTGAAATTGTTTATACCAGATACAAATATAATACAATAAATTTTTACCAATTGGTCGAAAGTGATTACTTTATTATTTACATGACCAATAATCTGTTGCAATAAAATATATTATATATTACAAAATATAGAAATTTATAAATATTCACTTATTTAACAATATACGATATTAACATCGATTAATTCTGGTGATTTTATTTAAATCCTTATCGTAATATCAAAAGAAGAAATAAACGTTATACGATAACTTGATACAAGATAACTATATAGTTAGTAACTTATAATTATACAGTTAATAAAAGATTAATAAAAATACCGTTAAAATGTATATACAGAAAAAAATTTGTATAACATATTATTGATTAGTTCTTCATCAGAAAGTACAAATCATATTTTTATAATTTTACTTTATTTATTATTTTACTTTATAAATTTATAAAAGTATAATATTTTATAAAAAAATATTTGCAATTAAGATTACTGATGTATATATATATATAATTACTTTATTTTAATACTCCATTTTAAACATATATAATTCTAATACTATTTTTATTTCACTTGTATTTATTATACGAGAAATAAACTGATACAGAAATTTCCAAAATTGCTGATTTGTTCAAAATCCAAATCGATCTACCAATATCATAAATTTTTTTTATTTATTTTTTACTTTATTTATAATTTAACTTTAGAACTAGCTCAAAATAGTCTTTAAAAAGTTTGAAAACATGTTTTGTTAGCAAACTTCTAATGAATCTGTAAAATGTTTTTTCTACAAAAAAAAGTATGAATTGTAAATTTTTAATACTATTATAGAATTATTTTTTTTCATCAAACAATGATTATGTTTAGTATCAATTTTATATTGCCTGTGTTTTTCAAATTTCAAATTTTTCTATATTGTTCCAAATACTATACAAATCATTTCAATATTAACTTTTTATCGTTATTTAAAAAATGAAAATTATATATACTTTTAACAACTCATTTTTTTCTACATTAAACTTCTATAAATTCTGAAGCACTTACTGAGATTTTCATACATTTACATACAATGAATCAACAACTCATTATACTATTAATTACTGTAAGAAGAAACTCGAATTTATTTTAATATTACAATAATAATTTATAACTATAATTTTCTTTTAATTTAATTATACTATTTTTAATTGTATAAATTGAATATTATTAACAAATATTGAAAAGTATGCACAATACAAATATTAAAAACTTTTGTCAATAATCATTTAAATTAAAAAAATATTTAAAAATATGCAATCTATAAATGAAATTTCTTTTACAAATGTAATTAGTATAATACTTATAAGAGGCAGTGTAACTATCTAAAAAAAGTTTTTAAATGTAATATACCAATTCATTGTATAATATAATATCGAAATATTTATAATCCCAAGTAGTTGTATATATATTCGAATTTAATTTAATTATAATAAATCTCTATTAATTTCAATAAAAATTTATTTCTATAACAGTTCTACTCAATTGTTTTGACAAAAAATTAATTATTAATTAATATCAAAAACAATCTTTGATCGTTATAATTTCATTTAAATTTAAAGATGTGATTAATCTAATAGTTTTGAAAAACAAATTTTGCATTCATTTACCGTTTTTCTAGTTAATTTTGCACTTTGATAAATTATCAATCGCTTTTATCTCTTTATAAACCTGAATTCTACCTTTAAATTAAAGATTCACATATTTTGAAAATATTAATATTAATAAAAATATTAATTGGCACAGAAATTTTAAAAAATTAATATTCATTTTTGAATACTGTATTTAAATACTTTCATGAGAATATTTTACAAACAATTTAATTATAATCTTGACACTCTCTGTATGCATAGATTATTTATGCATAGTTTGTTTTGTATGATATTATTATTCATTTTATTTAGAAAAAGTATGATTGGTCTTGACAATTCAGATATTTTCATTCCATCATAAATTATGCATTCCTGTCATACATTTAATTATAGTTAAGTTAGTTTATCTAATAATAAATCATCTTTAATGCTAGTTCAAAGATAATATTTATTATATATAATTCAAATTTGATAAGCAAATTAACATTTAAAATTAAATGAAAATTTATCATTATTAAATAAGGTTCATCTTATAAAATATTTATGATATACAGAATAATGCATACTTTAAATTTTCATTGGAATTTAGTTTAATTCTATACACTATTCATCAATGAACAATATATTAATTCTAACTACAATTTTATAAATATAATAAATTATTTAATAGTCAATATAAGAATATGTTTAAATTATAAAATATAACAATAAATGAAAAAATATATTGACAAATAAATAACAAAAAAATACATTAATTAAGAATGAAATATTTTCAATAGTGCACAAATGAGAACAAAAAATGTTTTACGAAAAATGATCTGTGTATATCTGTAAATATATAATTTTATACACATTGTAATTTAAATTTGTAAGAACAGCACAAGAAATAGATTATATTTCTATAATATTTAAATAATTTCAATGATTATTATCACATTTTAAATAAATTATATGAATAATAATTTAATAATTCTATTAATATTGATAAATAATTAAAATGAGTTATTGCAGTTGTATAAAATATTTATTGTACAAGATAATTTAGATGCAGTTATTATCAAATTATATTATATTATCAAAATTATAAAAAATTACTATATCTATATCTACATAAATCTACAAGTATTGAAAAATAAATTGATGTAGTTTTGGAAGTTTCCATTAGTTGAGCTCTGCTAGTACTATTTATTTTATTCACTTATTAGATTAATATTTCTCATGAAAATACGTAAACCGTTATTTTTGCATTTAATCAAGCGTAATAGCACAAATAATTCGTGTATTGCATACAAGAATAAGAGTAATAGATGCTTCGAAAATAGGTGAACGTTTCTTATGGCAAAACGTACTATTTGATATTGATGTGGATATATTAAGGAGATAGAGAATAAATTGAACTGATAAATACTATTGCAATTTATATTATATAATTTCTATCAATAGAAAGTCTATAATTCTTAAGGAGCAGTCCAATGGTATTTACAAGTCAGTCCAATGGTATTTACAAGTTTTTAACTATTTTCAATAAAAAAAATTATTGAGTCAGTGATGGAATTACACGCAAAATAATTAAAAGTATATTAACACTAAATATTACAGAAATTTGATATGGTTTAATATAATATATTAATTATTAAATAAATATTGAAATATGTAAAACTTATTTTACCAAATAATAATAAATAATACGAGTGAAAAACATCCACAATCAGATTATTTTCTAATCTTTATTATAAAAGATATTTCAACTAATAATTTATTATTCATAAGTTCTTTTTAAACTTAATTAAAACAAACTATCTCAATTTCTAAAATGAAAATAATGAAACTTTAATAACACTAATATAATATATTTATCTCATTATTTACAAAAATCGAATTCATGTAAAAAAAATTACAAAATCAGTTTCAATTAAAAATGAAATGTAGCCAACTATTCCTTGCTAATTAAATTAGTATTTAACTAGTAATTTTAATATTGAATAGCTAAAATAAAAAATTCATTTAACATTTGCAATGTTGCTGATATCTCTTGTTTATATTCACCGATTTTACTTTCAAAAGTTAATGTTAATAGGTGCGTAAGTTGTAAGTCGAGGCATTTTTTGTATAAACATATCAATATGTGTGTATAAATATATATATATAGGTAGATACACGGTAAACAGATCTCATAGTTATTCTATGTAATACTTTTATTTAAATTATTGTTAATAAATTATGTATATCAACAATATTTGCCTAATAAAATGACTTATACCTTATTTCTATATAAATTAATCTTACGATATTCTATTCAAAACATTGAACTGAGAAATCATCTATTTAACATAACTCATTAAATATACAGTTATTACACAAAAATTACATAAAAAAACACAGTTAATTTTATACAATATTAAAAAAATTGTTTTAATTTTCTAGCTTTCTTTATAAAATTTATTATAGAAAAATATAAAGGACACGTATATTATTTCAAAAATAAACATAAAAATATGAATATTAAATAAGACAGTAATTTATTTTTTGTATTAAATAAAAAGATAATGTTTATTATTATCTACTATTCACTAATAAGAAAATTAATGAGTTAATTATAATCAAATACTATATTAATAAAAACTTTATTTTAGTCATAATTTATAATAAGTAGAAAAACAATTATTTTCGTATGATAAGACTTTCAAATAGTTACTTGAACTAAAATTTTGTAATGTTAATTATAAAATAATCACAATAACTGTAATACTTTATTAAAAATAAATTTTAAGGAAAATATGTTTAAGAAGCAAAAAATGCTTTGAAATAAAAACAGCAACTATACTGAAAATTGTATTAAAAAAAATTTTATCATACGTTAGTCATAATAAACAGTTCTTTATTATTTCATTTTATCATTGTCTTTTTCTCCTCTTTCTCTCTCTCTTTTTATCCTCCTCTCTTACATTTTAAAGAAGTTGTACTTAACAAACAAGTTCTTTTACCACGATTGACAGAATGTTCACCCTTATATGTTCAAATTATAGATTGCCACATAATCGAAATACAGCTTCTTTTCATTCTAATTCTTGTTTGTATCTGTTTTCCACCGATGGGATTGTGTACTGCAACGATAGCTTAATGAATACCCTAAGTAGAAAATCATCTTTCCCACTGTTTTGTTTCATCTTCCCATCAACAGCTCACCCGTCCTTTTCCTTTTCCGGCTTCTGCTTTTAGCGAATACACGCTCGACTGGGCGATATGTAGCGTAAAGGCGCCACAATAAGGAAGAACATACGAGCAGATCTCCCCTTGACCATTCGAATTCCACTTATCCATTTTATACTCCATCAATGCACGGAAGGAACTCCACCATCACTGCTTCTACTTTTTTGATTAAACATAAATTTTTCCATCTACTGTCCAAAAAATCCTGTTTGAAAAATTAGGAAGCTATAAAAGTTCAATGAGAAACAAATATACGATTATTATTAATTTTTACATTATCCAAAAATCGTAACTAATAAAAACTACTTAGTTTCTTCATGAGGCATGAAAACAGATGAAAATTTTAGATATCACACCCGTTCGTATACTGCTTACTTTGCTTTTAGTAATGTTCACTTTGATAGCAAACAATTGTTCTTTACATTTAAAAATAATGTATAACTAAGGTAATAATTAAAATTGAAACTAAAAGCGAGAAGGGCTAATTTCTAAACATATCTACTAAGATAACGAGTTACTTGAAATCTTAAAAAAGTAAGCGAATTAATTCAGAAATGCTCTGTATATTTAGCACGTATATAGATGTGATAACGTGGTATGTAATTTTATTATTGCGGAGCATTTAATGTTTTAAGGTTGATTTGGTATTGGTATATTTTCATATAATTTATATTTTAATTATAATCGCAGAAAGCTAAATAATTTTATTTACAATACTGTATTTATGTCTAATTTATATATTTTATTTTATACAAATTAAAATTTATTATTTATTTATATTAGTCAATATTATTTATATTAAATATAAATTTTGTAAAAAATAATTTATAAATTACAATAATAATAATTACAATAATAAAAATATGAATATTAATATTTTTTTAAATATATATAAAGCTTATTTTGTAAAATTTATAAACCCGAATTTGATTTAGAAAAATTGAAAATAAAAATTTTAATAAATTTTAGAATATGCAACAAAGTATATATATATAGATAAAAACACGTCGTGATATGGCTAGAATAACTTTGGGTTTTTTATTTTTTCATTTATTTTTGAAAGTCTTGTTTAGACAGCTCTCGTAGCTAATGAGGTTTCTTTATGGAAGAAAGTAGAAATTTATTTAGTGATTTTCAATTTAATCGATTGCAGTTACATGTATTCAATACATTAAAAATACTTCATGCTCTATCCACTAAAATTTTACGTGGAGTGCATTTATTAAATTAGTTAGTACTTGTGCTGATTACTCATTTACATACATAATTAAGTAATTTTTATAAAAATAATGAATACACCTTTAATTTAATTACATTACTTATATTATTGATTGTTTTTATGTTTGGTTATTATTATGTAATCTGCATAATTAAAAATTATTATAACGATGTATCATAATAATTTTTATTAACAAAAATTCAATGTATTTATAACATTAATTTGAAGTATTAATATTTTCACCATTTAAACATATAACGATACAATCATTAAAATATAATGATTTTACAATTCTTTGAACTATAATTTAAACAGTAAATTATTTAATAACTTTAAAGAAATATTAGGTAAAAATTTTCCAAACTTTGTCATTTCTTAATATCAATAATATTTTTTAATCTTATTATTTTCATAATTTGCAGAATAAAACCATTATTCTTAATTCATTTAAGATATAATTAAAGAGCCTTATTTTTAGATGTAATTTTTTTTTCATCTTAATATATAATGTTAAGACTGTTAATACTACCATTATAAAGATCAAAATAAAAATAGTAGATTTGGTTTCTGAATTTATTAATTATATTCAATCGATTTTATAGCATTTTACGAGTAATTTATTTATTCTTAGTTGTATATGAAAAAAAAAAATATTAATAAAAACCTCTAAAAATCGAAAATTTGAATTGAATTAAATTGTGTGTTCATTTTCTCTATTATTAATATTAAAGTGCTATTAATAAATAATCAGATTTACACAATAAATAAATATTATTAGCATAAAAATAAATCCCACACGAGACCTTTATCTTTCATTTTGAAAAAAATGTATCGTAACATATTGGCCCTGTACCTTTCCAAATTTTTTTTAATTCTTTATAAATGTGAAGATAACGTCTACATATAGAAACCGACCAGTTTTGCGAGAACTCATAACGGATATAAAAGACAAAGAAAAAGATATTAATAAAAACTTGCAAGTAATTAATGGTGCACCCCGAAAAAGAAAAAATACCCATAATCACCGGATTAATAATCGCATCCCGTCCTAAATTCCATCACGAGGACGATGCAAAGAAAAGAGAAAAAATCAAACAAATGCTTATAGACTTGAAAAGAACCGGAGCCGCACCAAAAAAGGAGACAAGCTTACCCATATAGTTACGAAGGGGAGAAAGAAAAATTTAGAAAACAGGCAAGCGCGTGTGTCCTGTAAATAAACGCAGAGGAATGTACTGAAGGAATGAGAAATTCACTTTAGGGCATAACGGCACAAACTTGTGAGTACAACCAAAGCCTATCTCACGTCACACTCTTACGCGCGCGTGTACACAAGCACAAGTGGGACCCTTACATGCTGCGAAATAAAAGAAGCCGTGGCATGATAGAGGTCGATATTACGAAGAAAGAACGGAATTCTGCATAGAAATTACCATTGCCCACAACAGAACGAAGAAACCTTCATATACTTGGATAATAAAACCTTTTTTAATATTAGGCCTATTTTTATTACGAATTATATTCATACGACGACAATGCAGCTAACTTATCGTTCTATAATGAATTTAATACTCAATATTTCTATTTCAACACGAATCAACTCCTATTGATACATCTATTTTTTTACGGCTCCTTATTTAATGAGCTTGATAAGTTCATTTTACTTATTATTCTTCTAATTTAATTTTTAAATTGTATTAAAAATTATAAATAAACTTATCCTGCAAATAGATTTTAAAAAATTTGATCTTTTTATTTTAGCTTTAAAGAATAACCCAATAAAAAAATTTTCAATTAAAAAATATAAAATTTTCTTAATTTAATAGTCAAACGTTAATTACATTTCTAATTTATAAGAATATACAATAGACAATATAATATTAATAAAATAGTTAATTTTTAGAACAAAAATGAAAAACTTTCTTATTTATAATATTCAAATTTCGTTATAATTTAAACAATTAAGTGTAATTCATAAAAAAACAATTACTAAAAATGATCATTTGGGAAAAAAGATTAACAAACATTTGCAATCATAAATAAAAAAAAATCGAGTATATTTTCAAATATTTCTAAAGTCTTGTATTCTTTACCTTTATAATTTTAAAAGAAGAAAATTATATAATTTTTATTATAACTTTATTACAAAAATAAAAATCAAATTTATGATAAAAGTTTAATGATTACGAAAAAATGTAAATAAATGGAGGATATTTGCCAACAAAAATACGTAATGGTATATAAAAAAAGCAAGTTTTTACTATTTATTCAAAAAGTATAATATATTTTTTTTAATTCTGTTATTCCACTAAACAAAAAATAAAAAAATAAAAAATCTGAAATAATAAGTATATATATATATATATATAAATGGTAATGTGAACAACATAAAATATTAAGCTTTATGAAAACAGTAAAAAATAAAAATAATAATTTAAATCATTAACTTTATATTACAAAAAAGATCAAATTTTACTGAAAGAAAGTATAAAAAATGACGAACCATAAATGTTTCGATCAGTAGTAGTTAAGTTTAAAATACAATACAACATTAAGAAATGAATGAGAAAAATTGCTCGATGCTATTATAAATATAAGTTCAATCCTCGATAAAATTAGTTCTTCTTGATCGTCCGTTAATTGAATTCATTTCCTTGATGCAATATCAGAAAGTTTTTTGTAGTCAATTTTAATTTTCAGAAACAATATATTTCTCGAAAGTATAAAAAGTCATCAAATAGACTTAATGGTTAAAATTATCGTACATTGAAAAATGGCTTTAAATAAAATAAAAATAAATGTTATCAGTTAACTTAAATAAAAATGACATAAAATCTGATTTTATAATTTCTTGACATAAGTCATTTATTTAACTTAATTTTTTGTTTTATTTAATCAAGCATCGATATAAATACATCAGAATAAATTATAAACAACAAAATTTTTTCCATTTTTAGATTCAAATTATTTCCCAAAAACAAATTCAATTTGAACCAAATAACTTTCTGTATTTATAACAATCAAAATTAGAAATAAATTACTTGGGGTTTGAATGTAAAAAATCCAACGCCCAAAATAGACATCAAATTATAATCAGTTAATATTGTTAATTATCAATGAATAAGTAATTTTAGTAACAATTAATTAAGAATTATAAGCTACTTTTTACAATTGAATTAAATTAATTTTAAAATTAAATGAAATTTATCGATTGCGGTATCAATAACATAGATGCTTATTATATATTATATAATTCTATAATGAAAAATCATAAGTTTTTTTAAACTTGTTATAATGAAATAATTATAAGTAAGAATTATAATACAGAAAAAAATTGATTTAATATTACGTTTATGTATATAACAAATCTTGTAATGAGTAAAGATGTATATGGTTAAGAAAAACAATTTTTTTAAATTAACTTGAATCTTATAACCAAAACGTTTAATTATGTGCATAGAAATTTGTTTCACAAATTTCTCTAATATACATGAAAATCCATTGATAAACAACTAATTATTCTTCATATATGGAAAAAATTTTTTAACGTTAATCGACACTTCTTTAGTATGAAAGAAGGATGAAGTATGTTAGAGACGATCATTAATAATTGTAAAGGTAATGAAACAATTCCTATGTATATAAAATGATACAATTAAATATAAATCTAAACTGCTATGTATCTCATATAAAACGAAAGAAGATTGCCGAACATGAAAAATTTAAGTTAAAAAAAAGTTAAAAAAGACTAATTTTTACTACTAGTCCCAATAAATAATAAAATAAAAATTAGTCATGGGAGTGAGAGCACTCAAATGAGTACTTGGTTCAGCAGATAACAATTAGAGTTTAGTTAAAACAAAAAGGGAGAGACAGCGAAGAGAAAAGACTTATGAACAGCAAGTTTGCACTTTGGCGCATAACGGATCCTGAGCCACTTGGTCGATAGATCACGCAGCTCGCGGCTGACCCCTACTCGTGCTGATAATCTGTGTCGGCAATACGCGCCGAGTACTATGTGGGTTGGGCAGCCTCCTCTCACTAGAAATTTCTCCCGCAGAGTCTGGGCTCTCCGATACCATGAGCATCGACTTTCTTTGAGCTATAGTTGACCTTCTTTCCGAACAAACTTCTTATCTTTTGGGCACATCCTCCCCTAAGATGTCGGTTACATCGTTGCATTTATTTGCCCATTTGCACCTACCGTGCTAAATTAGCCGTATATATAATACAATGCTGAGTTGGCCTTGCTTGATTACTTATCCATTATTAGCTCGTCTCTCTTTAAGTCCACCGATATTAGTTCTCACGCTTAGAAGGTAAATTATCGGCTGTACTTAAAATAACATATGGAAAAACCATTTAGTTTGTTGGTGCACTTTCATTTCTTATTTTAAGTTGCATACATCTTACATAAGGCTTATTTTTGTTGTTTCCTATTAAGCAAACCTGTTACCATCGATCACGCATATTTATTAAATTATAAATTTTATACTACGATACAAATATTTGAAATCAATTTTAATTGCAGCAACTATTTTTTAAATTATCGATTGCAATACTTTGATTAAAATAATATTTTTTATGATAAATGATTTTTAAAAAATAAACGATATAATAATAATTATTGTAAACGTACTATATACATATTTTAAACACAATTTGCTCAATTTATTGGTAAAATTAATTACATAGATATAAAAATTATTTCACGGATTTTGTATATTTTAATCAATAATTTTTTTATCTGTGCGAATTAAAAATAATTATCTATATAATAAAAAAATGACGGTTGATTTTTAACATTAACTGATGATAAATTTTATATCATCATTAATTAAACTTTTAAGACATTGTAAAATAATTGATAACAATAAAGAATCTTAAATCATTTCTACGCTGTCATTACTTTTTTATACATATTGGAAGCAATTTGATAACGTAAACTCATTCAATGCTTACCGAATAACACCATAATTTCTATATTCTTTTATTATCAATTATGGACGATTACGTATTCATAATGTACCAGGGATAAAAAAACATATTTTCGATATAAATCAATTAAATCAAAAATAAATTGAAGAAAAACAGACTAGCAAAGAAATGCTAATGATTTTAACAAATTTTTTTCGTATGCGAATTTCAATAATATATTTGGTATAATACATAAGTATTGGAGAATAAAAAGAAATTGCAATGGAAGTGCAATTTACGCTATTTTATATTAAATTTACAAAATTTATTTATACAACTTATTCTTTTAATATATCGTTAATTAAAACTATCTTCTTTTATTATATTTAAAGAAAATGTATTTTAGAGCGCATTTCAAGTAATTTTGCAGTATGTATATGACATAAAACATGTGAAAATATTGGTTTAATATTTTTTAAATCATTGTATCATTGTTTGATATATTCACTCTGTACACAAAATCTGTAATTAAATTTATCATACTGTTATTATTCTATTCATATATTTAAAAATATATTAAATTTATTTAAAATTTTTTCAAATATAAATTTATATATCTTACAGAATATATGTACATATGCATATGTAAATTTTAATTTCAGAAAAACTTATTTCTTTAATTTCAGATACTTTTATATTATAAAACATTATATTAGTATATTTTTTCTAATATTTTTAATAAATTTTTATATTTTAAAATATTCAAACATATTATATACCATTGTCAATGTAACTCTATATAAATGAAAAAAAATTTTAATATTTCAAAAAGATATTTTTTAATAGCTTTCTTAAATGTTGTATGTTTTGCTACCTCATTTATGTTATAATTTAACTCTTTAACTATAACTTTAAACAAAATAATCAAAATAAAATAATAAAATAAATATATAACTTTAAACAGAATATTTACAATTTAATTATTACATACAACTGACTCCATTCAAGATAACTGCGTTTCTACTTGTCTTACATCTCTCTTACTCTTATCATTCTCTTTTCTCTCTCCCTTTCTACAGACTTATACAAAGCTCTAATAAATACACTAATAATATTATATCTTTGTTAACAAATAATAAAATGTATTTACCATTAACACTTATATAAATATATAATTTATTGTTGCTACAAAATATTAAATTTATTTTAAAAAACGAATGAAAAATTTATTGTAAAATTTGTTAATGTGTATTTCTTAATGAAGTATAATACTTAATTTTTTGTCCAATACTAACCCAGTATATAAATGAGAATAAATAAAGTATTCATGTATGAGAATTAGATGTCACACGAGTAAGATTATCCGTTTTAAATGGCGCTTTGTCAGAATAGCTAAAACGTTAATATTGCAGATTAACTACACAAAGAACCATTTTACATATCCAATAAAATTAATTTTTTTTAAATGCCATTTAATAATACATAAATTATTTTAATTTTATCTTAAGGTGCATTTATAGTTCCATTTAAATGGAGAAGATAGTTATATTGTTATATCTAACAAATTAATTCATTTCAGTTACTTCATATCATCACTCTACAAGATAAACATTATTTATAATGATTATTGAATGAAAAATATCTATATATTATATTTTTTAAATGATAATAACAACGTGTTATTTTTAAATATTATTTTTTTGAACGAATATATATTACTAAAATTTGAATACATATTTTCATCAAATTTTTATCAACAATTTTACGAATTTTTATTGAATAAATTTAAAGTTCAAATGCATTTTTTCAAAAAACTTTCTTAAAATTTTTTTTAAATTACATTTGAAAATTTTTGTTAAGGTATTAAACTTATAATCTTTTAATATATTTCCTGCATAATATAGGTTTATAAATATCTATTTAATATTAAAGCACAAAATAAATTAGTAATTATCACATAAAGAGTTATATTGTAAAATATATCACCATTAATCATAAGGAAATGATTTTGCTTTATGCTTACATTCCAAAGTAACCAAAGAACCGTTGAAAATTCTAAAGTAAATCTCATTCAATAATATAATGATAAAAATAATACTGCATTCTAATTATTGTAATAATAATTTAAACCATTTTAATTATTTCGCGCTGATAGTATATATGCAAATGAAATTTTGAAAAATCAAAAATAACACAAAAGGGCTGAATCGTAACTTACGCATTTACAGATACACAGTATAGGAAACATGAAAAAACATATGAAAAGATAAGAAGAGAACTTAGACACGTAAATGCGAATATGGAGAAAAATAGAAAAAGACATGGGTAGTATAAGGGGGTCAAAAAAAGAACAAAATTAATAGAAATATCGATCAAACAGGCATTACCTGAAATGGCACTTTGATTTCTCGTGCGAGTTCTCCGCAAAAGTATATACACTATGAAGCTATGGAAGGCATATATAGGTAAAGAAGTTCTTTTGAGTTCCCCGTTGTTTATATATAGAAAAGAGAAAGAGAAATAAGTTAGAGATAAAATGGGCAATAAAGAACTAAGACTCTACGCCCTTCACGGAATGCAAATAATTAATCATTAAGATACAGATCGGGGAAGCGTATAAGGTAATTGCAGGTCTTAGTCTTCCATGAGCAAGTGAGAAAGGTAAAGAAAGAGAAAACTGGGGGTAGGGAAAGAGAGGAGGAAGACTATAAACAACGTGCAAACTAGCTATGTCATGAATTCCATGAAATCAAATCAAGGAGAAGGGTCCTCGACAGTAGCTTCTGGCCGTGTACATTTAAAGAGAGCAGCAAAGGTGAATGTATAATAGAAACTTGGTACATACTTAGAATCTGACCACTATTGATGCAGATGCTGGTACGAATATTCGAAAGAGATCACAAGTAACCAACGATATTGATGAGAAAAATGCAGTGAGAAACTCATGGCTCTGATTATGCATATCTTGATTTTTAACCAGAACAACAATTCATATGTTTTATTACTGAATACAGATAAGAGTTCTTACTTATTAAAAAATTTATACCACTTTAACTTGGTATATTTGTCTTCTAATACTTTACTAATATTTCACTAATTTCATTTTATTCTATTAAGTTCTCGATAAAATAATGATTAATAATATCAGTTATAATAGAATTTTAAAGTGAATGAAGAATTTTATATGAATATGTTTATTCGATTTTCCTAGTTAACTTCTTTTACAAATCCAAGATTACAATAAGCGTATTATTAATCTATAATTCATCACACCACGAAAACCATCATTATCGATTACAACAACAACAACAATAATAATAAAAATATTCGTCTTTTTTAAATCTTAATTTTAAAGAAGAAAAAAAACTATAAATCAAATGATTTTGAAAATCTGCATTTTGATTAAAAAATGGAGGAAGGATATAGAGTTTGCAAAAAAGACGAAAAAAGGTCAAGTAAATTATCGAAGTGGATTCCACGAAAGGAGAAGCCTGAGTACGAGTTCAAATCCATCGAACATTTCGCTCAAGGTTGTTGTCCCGGTAGATGCACAAAAATCCTTGCATGTTACCACGTCCTTGTTAGCAATAAGCACCGATGTGTATTACCAAAATGTGTATGGCCTACATGAGAATAAGTACACATTAGAGACCAATAATGAACCATTAGCCTATCAGCCAAAGCTCGTTAATACCAGGATGCGATAATTAAACGGCGTGTAAGTGCACGCAAAGCACTAACTTTGGCTCTATTATTAAACGAGCAACACCGACAATGACAGTATTGTGTGAATAGCTCGAAGCATGTGCTAATGTTCGGAAAATCATTTAATTAGAAGTATTCGTTTCCAAACTTCATACCTAGGACTCTTAGTGAGCCCTAAATTGGTGGTATTTCGCTTCTTGTAATACTCTTCATTATAAAGATACTCTACAACAAGAGTGATCCACGGGGCAATTATTTATGTTTGCTCACTAACAACAATTCTGTAAAACCTACATCAATATAAAACAAAAATTATCTTCAAAATTGTGGTCTATATTTTCACGATTGTTATTTTAGATCCCATCTATAATTATTTCAATCACTGTTTACGAAACTTTTTGTTTCAATGGAAACATTATGTATAACATAAACGCTCTCTAAAATCTTAGGAAATTAATCACTTTATTTTGAATCTCAACTGACTATAAGTTTTAAAGTGTATATAAACATGTGCAAGCTTTCTTAGCAGTTTACTATATTTTAAGAAATAAATTTCGAAATTCAAATCAAATAAAACTTCAAATCATAAAAGATTATTCCATATAATTTTTATTATTCGTTATAAAATATGTATGTCGATTGATATAATTAAAATATCTTATATGCATATACGAAAATAATTAAATAACAATTTTAAATTGTGTAGCAATAGAATACTTCTTTAGACAAATAAGGTTTTACCTCTTCTTAATCTATTAATATCTTAATTTTGTAATGAAAATTATTAGAAATATTTATGATAATTGTATATCTTTTTTATAAAATAACTACTCGTTTATTTATTATATTAACAAAAAAATATTTAAAATAATGAACTATTTAGAATACAATAAAACCATTCGTGTGAAAATTTAAATTTAAATTATAAATATTATATAAATTTCGTTCAATATATTTTCAAAATCAATTAAATATATCTAAGAAAATTTAATTTCAAATCAGTTAATAATAATATATAATGTTAACAATAAATTAAGTTATAAGTATTTTATACAGTTATGAAATAAATACTTGTAATAATTTCAAAACTTTCATTCGCACTATCAAAAAATATAAAAATTTTAAATCTAAACTGATAAAATATTTACGTAAAGAATCGTATTAATATTATAAATCATTAGACTAGTTGTATTATATTGATATAATTTAAAAATACTTTTCAATAAAGGATAAGGATGTAATAAAATTGTTTTCTTTTTATTTCTAAATGCAGTGTATTTAATTAGTTTAATATATAATAAAAATTATTCAGAATGTCAATACATTAATGTAAGAAGCATACAATGAAGCTTTGTTATGCCCATAAGATGTAACTAATAAAAATATTTTTAAAACACGCACTCAATGTTTATGTTTAAGACTGATAATACTAAATTTATCTTTCAACAAATATCAAGTGAATTATGTGTCGAAATTCATAGCATCAAAAATGCAATCAACGCTTACTATTAATTTTTTCGCTCAGTTTTTATTGCACAGAAATATCCTTTTCTTTTACTGATTTTTAAATACTTTAGACAGTGCTAATGGTTTTTTAGTTCAAAAGTAATGTATGATGCGTATTCTTAATCTAAGGAACATAAAAGTATTATATATTTAATCTAATAATATTATTATAAATATTTGATTTAAAATAAATATAAAAATTATAAAACCCATTTATGATATTTAAATACGATGAAATATAATGTAAGATGGATTTTGTATACAAATGTATGCAAAGGAAGATCAATATACTAGCATAATATAGAATAATCACTCAAATTCCCACTAACAAGCAAGGTTGTCGTACTTCTAAATTAAAAATCAAGAAAAAGTTTCACAATATAGATGAATCAAAAATGAACAATGTGTAGGAATCCATTATATGAAAGCCATACATCACTCAATTACTCCAAAGATTATACAATTATATAATCACTTTTTATGATTTGTTAATATCCTTGTGAAAGCCAACAACCATTAAATTCTTTTAATTGCATAAATACTCTTAAATATTTAGTAGTTTCTCTCATTACATTATATATTGTTTCTTCTCCATTTTATTTTAAATCCATATTCAGGAAATTATACATACTACTACTTTATATATATATAGAAGAACAATATTTAAAATTGATCATTGAATATTCAATTAAAAATTTAAATATTTAAATAGTTGCTATAAAATTTTTTTATATAAATTAAATATATGTTTATACTATTTATAACTTAATACAATTATTAAAATTATAAATATTAAAATTTTAATTTTTGTAATATTTTTATCTAAAAAAAGATAATTTTGCTGTACAAATAGATTTAAAAAATTATAAAAACATTCAAGAAAAGTATCTACTTCATTATCCGCTTTCAAATTTGAAATATTATTTCAAAAATATAATATACGTGTTGCATGATAACAACCATTTCATTTCTTTCTTAGAGAGTGTACATAAAAGATACAAAATGTAGATGATAAAACTCCTAATATATGATACAATTTAAAAATTTACCTAAAATATATTTCGATTGTATCAGGCCTATTACAAAGATGTCAAACGCAAATTTCTGTTAAAGATCTAGGAAAATATATAAACAATCATCAGTTGCAATGAAAACAGTAAAAATATTTATAAAATAACTATAGTTAACGAATATTTTTTAAATAAACAAAGAATATATATAATTAGAAATACTGTCAAAAAAGAATAATTATTATTAAATGTTATTATTTATGTTTACCTTTAATCTTTCATAGGCAATTAATATTTTCAAAAACGTAATTACAATTTATAAATCAATTTAAACTCAATGTATTGACCCAGAATCTATATAAAATTTATTACTATTTTACTATTATTTATTTATACACCATATTCATATAATAATGAAAATATATTAATAAAAAAGATAATTTATAATTTATTTAATTTATCAAAGAAAATTTATTCAATGTTGTGAATAATAATTTGATTTAAAATGTTCAATTAACATAAGAACGTAGAATACAAAATATTAATTAATATTTAAAAATGATACATAAAACGTATTATTAATGATTTCAAAGTTAAATAACAGATAAATATCTAACTACAGTTTTACTTAGTAAATTTAATAAATTTTGATATCTATTCTTATGAACATTATTAAATTTAAGTATACACGAATAAACTTCGAAATTATTATTTAAGAACAAACTTGATCGCCAAGATCAAAATATAAAGAAAGAATTAAGTCTATAAAATGTAACAAAAAAATTTACAATTAACTATTTGAGTCTTCAAAACACAACGATAAATCCTATTACGTAGGAAAGTATATCAAAGGCGGCTGTTTCAGGATAAAGCAATCGATCCTTAAATATTAAGAATTTTATCAAATAAAAATAAAAACTCCAATGAGTAGTGGTGTAATGCATAGTGAATCTTTCTCTCTCTCCCACCCAACTTATTCTCCTTAGATTCAGTGGTACATGTCAGAAGGTGTCCTTGAAGCAGGCAGGGTCGTCGTCACTATCGAGCACTGGCAACCGCACAGGTAAACGACCATTGGAAACCCACATGCTTTAACATCGACGAGAGTGTAGGCACAATATAGACGCTAGTCGCGCCTACTGCTGCATATATTCTCTCTCTCCCTCTGACCATGCAATACTGATGCCACCATACAACCAAAAAAAAATATACAAGCCAAGTGCATCTATTACCTTTGCCTGCAAGTTAACAGTGAGCTCGCCTGTCTTTACAGGTGCCTTATAATACGTTGCGCTTTAAAAGGCTATCGAACTCTCTTACTTTTTGCTTGCGAAACATCTTTCCACAAATATCCATGGCTAATAATATATTTGTTATAGAAAGTAATAATCTTATTTATTGTTTCCCAATGTTCCTCTAATTCATACAACGAAGAAGTTCAACTTATAAATAATAAAAACTAAAGTTGTTTAAGAAAATATTATTTTATTTAAATTAAGCTACTTCTTCTTAATTTGTTACTACAACAATTTATAATTATTTTTTTGTATTATTGATTTATTACTATTACTATTTTCTCAATTTTGTAAATTTTACAAAAAAAAATAAAAATACTTTTATGATACAATAAATAAATAAATTTATCATACATTCTTCGTTTGGTTATCAATTTTTAAAAATATTTTAATACCATAATACTAATTTTTTATTTTTACACCGTAATACATTATATAGTATATATAATAAGAATTACCGTAAATATACAAATATATTATGACACCAATTCTGCATATTCACGTATAATTTAATATTAAATATATATTTTGATATAGAATATAATTATTTTAATAAAATGTATACAATGACACTTTGAAAACGTATTCTAAAAACTTATTCGTTTATTAATTTAAACTAATGGAATATATAAATATCATTATTTTAACTATTAATTATTTACTTATTTTGATCATTTATGTAATAATATATTGATTTTATAATTGATAACGTTTTTATGTAACCGATTACTTAAAATTTACATATTTTTTCATAGATTTAAAAACACAAAATGCTGTTTATAATATTGTTTATAATTAATATAATTTATATTTACCAATTTTCATACTAAATACAAAATAAAAATTGATTTCTAAGATAAATGTAATTCACAAATCATTAAAAATCTTTTTAGACAAATAATTTTGTACAATTAATTATGATATACAAAAAATTTTTTTTAAATAATGAATCTAAAACTTTTTAAATTAATAATAATCGTATAAGAGCCAAAAAATATTTTTTACGTAAAATAAACAAATAAACAATTATTCAAATAATTTTTCCTTTATAAAAAAATTGAACAATTTACATTATAAAAGATAAAAATATTTATGTCTTAGATAAACATATCGTTTAAAAACAGCGATAAAAAACAAGCATATCCTCTTTATTTCTTTAAATATGATTTCTCCATAATATTTAAAAGAATAAAAATAGTATATTCATTGTTTTACTAATTTAAATGAAAAAATTAAAAAATGAAGAGAAAATGAAGCAACTACTTAAAATTTGAACTGAGGGCAAAAACTGGAGAAATCTTAAAGAAAATATTAAAAACTTAACTATACGGGCCTCCATATCTGATATTTCTGATAAAAGATGTTAATTTCGTAATAAAGTATCGCTGTAAATGTAATTATTTGTTAAAGCAAACTTTAGCAAAAAACAACATAATCATAAAAAATAAAGTCTTTAAAGGAATATGACTCAATGTTCTCAATCATCTATAAAACGACATTGGAGCCCAATTCATCTTTGAAAAATCGTTAACTTCAATGAATAGTGTACTCGAAGGAGGCGTCCTTGGATACAAGTCTAAAGTTCGAGGCGCAAAGATATACTTGACTTGTAATGAACTAAACCCAATACATCGTCAGCAGTCACGTACGCGTCCAACGCCCTTCACATTTGAACAGAATGGTTCAAGACCTGCATACGACTCCTTAGAGATTCTTTATGCTTTGTCTATTCATACAATTTAAATTTGAATTTCCTTAAATGCAAATACATAACCAAAAATATAGATATAATTAACTAGCCTTTTACTCAACAGACTGCATAAAATAATCAGAACAAAGACTTTTTATATGATCAAATCATTATGTCCAATATGCTTCAATTATTAAACATTAAATTATTAAGGACTAATATAATACTATATTACAATGCAAAAAAATTAATAGGATACTAAACATTTATCATTTAATTACTAACATTTAAATTTTTTTATCATGATTAATTTAAAATTATTCTTAATTTTTTTAATTATCTATAATTATTTCTCGTTAAATTAATTTTCTTCTTTAAAAAAAAGATAATCGAGCATGAACTTCTTATTAGCTCTCGTTATTTATTTAAAAGATTATATTTTGCATTTTGTTCCTTACAAATTTTAAATTTTTAAAAAAATAAAATTAAAAAATTTTTATTCTTCTTTATCGTTAATATCATAAATATTATATAACTATGAAATATAGACCAAAAAATAAAATAAATTTCATTTTAATCAATAAAATAAGTAAAACTGATTAAACACTGTTAATAATATTTTCGAAAATAAATTTCAGTTTTAAAGATATTTAATTATAAAATAAAAGAATCTAGTATTCAAAAATGTGTTTTTATTTCAACGTTAAAATAAAAATCTCTAATTAACCTTAAGTAAATTTAAACCTCTCTATACTTAAGAATATTTAAAAAATTTTTAAATTATATTACAAATTTAAAAATAAAAACATTAATAAATTTAATTATAATTATATAAAGATTACAAATAAGTGAATTCAAATTATTTTTTAAACCAAATATTTTTTTAAATTATAGTACTGATTTTTTGTTTAAAATTAATTATAGATTCTTTTGTTTAAAATCAATTATAATTTATATGGTTTATGTGTATAATATATATTATATAATTTAAATAAATCTTAGAAAAACACGTTTTTATTTAATAACTCATTATATTATTTAAAATGAATTATGCTCTAGAAATTACATGCGTTTACGAAGTAAATACTTTTACTTACCGAAGGTATATTATTAATATTCGGCATTTAACCTGAGTTAAAACAGTCTAGCCATACATAAATATAAAGAGAATGAACTTTTTTAATAAGAACCGTTTAATTTTTGTCCGACTAAGTGTAATATTTTACATGTAAAATTTTAAAGTCATTCTTAAATAAGACAATAAAGTTACTTTTATAAAGTTTATATAAAATAATTTAAATAATTTAATATTAAATTAAGAATTATTGATTTTATAGAATGAATTGGATCTATAAAATATTCATTTAATTTAATGTAATAATTATTAATTATATAATTGAAAAGATGAAATTTGTAAATTAATTTTATAAAAAAAATTGATTATTATTCTTATTTATTAAACAAATTATTGAATACTTATAATTCTAAATTATTGAAAATTTATTCAACAAAAATACTAAAAAGAAGAATTTGAAAAAATCTTAAAGAATTATATGTTGATATTCCAATGAGAGCAAAGGTAATAATAACCTTTAAATTAAATTAATGCATTAAATAATCTATAATTCTAATTTTCCATGTACATAAAATTTTAAATGAAACATAATTGTATCTTGAAACAATAATGCAATATGAGCTTCTAATTAGAGATGCATCATTAAAATATTCAGTGAATTATATTGAAAAATATTTTAATTTAAAAAATAAATTAACTCCTGAACTGGCGACTGCGCGATCTCGAACAAATCCATTGTAAATCAACCTCGTTCATTTTATTTTTATTGCATAAATCTTATTGTACTTTGCGCCTCCATATATATGCATTTAAATGAAATTATTAAAACAAGACTTCAAGAAACGAACGATTATATATTAGCGAATGAAGAGCAACCTACTATATAAAAAGAAAATTGATTGCATAAATATGGTACATCAAGTTTGAAATAGATTATGAAAAATAAAAATAGAAAAGAAGGTGAAAGAAGAAGAAATACTACACCACCGAGAGAACAAAGGTCCGATGCCACGCAATCGTCAATTAACACTTTTACCGATGTGCGCCAAAAAACACAAGGAAACACAAAGTCTTCCATGTCATATGCATATATTGATATAAGTAACATATATATGCTTGTACTGCATCACCGTAAAAAAGAAAGAAAATAAATTTAACTATAATTGTATGTGTAATAAATTGATATTTGCATTTACTTGTACATTCGTACCCCATTTGACCATCCCCATCGACCTTTCTTTAGTTCGTGAGAATCAGCCCCTTATTTATTTACGTATTTATTTCTCTCTCTGTCTTTCACTTTTTCTCGTTTATTGAAGATTAAATTTAAGAACTGTTTTAAATATTCTTGTTTCAGAAATAAAATAAAAACTAGATAACTCTTTCTAGAATATGCTTCAAAATAAAATTAAAACCACGCGGTATGAAATGTGAAATAAATAAGTTACGAATAAAATTTATATTTTAAATAAAGTTTTTGGTCTAATATTTACTATAATATATTAAATATAATATATATTATATCGGTTCCATTTTGAAATTCTATACATAACATATATAAATAATATTTATTTATTAAAATTTCTATATTATTATTAAAAAATATTAAAAATTTAATCAATCAACATTTGCAGTTTTATGAAATTGACTAATTTTACATTTGTTATTATAGATACTTCTATAACAAATTTGACAATTTTTCTTCTTTCAACAAACTGTAATCTCAATAATAAAAAATGTTGAAAACATAAGGAAATTAAAAATTAAATTATTAATAAAATGTAATAAACATTTTTAAAATTATAAAAATGAAGATTAATTTTTTTATTAAATATAAATCATAAAACTATAAATGATCAACGTCGATAATAACTATTCGTTTTCATCTCCGAAATTTGCACTCGAAATCATGATATTTTTCTACTTCCTGTTCAACAATAAAAATTATGAATGCAAAATAAATATCCTATTCGGTATATATAAATAATATAAATAGTATTCTGTACTTTCGACTGAAATTTCCTTAATTTTTGTTCGATAATATATCGATAAAAATATTACAAGATAAATAAAAAAACATAATAAAAAACATTATGATTCTGAATTGATGAATTACTCTTTAGTTCAATTTTAAAAATTAAAGATAATTAAGACTACTCCTCTTATTATTACAATATTTTAATTATTAAATAAGAAAAAGTATTAATAAGTAAAATAATTAAAATATTTTTTTACCAAAAATTAAAAATGTAATTTTCTAAATATACTAATTAACAAATTTTTTAAACTTAAATAACTTTTAATAGCTCAGAATCTTAAATAGTTTAGAGTTAGTTGTAAAATATATACAAATAGTACGCTTAATATAGGAAATATATAAAATTCTTTCACTATAGTCACATAATTTAATATTAAATAACATTAAATAACTTAATATTAAATTATTATACTATTTATTAATTATTAATTTATAGACTATCATTAAATTTTTGTTTATCATTTTTATATTTTCTTTTATAAATCATATATTATAAATTTAGCGTTACATAATTTAAAATCGATTTATTAATTTAAATCTACCAATAGATTTATTTAAATAATGAATAATTTCTTTTATTTAAATGCTAATTCTCTTAGTATCAAATTTCGCATTACCTATTTCAAAAAGTTAAAAAAGGTAATGAAGAAAAAAAGGATGAAAAATTTTAGTCTTATAAAATAAAAAACGTAATGATACGAAGCTTCCTTGCGCTTCTTTCAGATGAGATTGGAAGGTCTTAAATGCGCATCTTTATGCATAAGAAAACAATTTATAACCTTCATTCTCGAAGAAATTCCTATATATATACAAACGTTCAAATTCTATATGCTGTTTGTTGTAACGAAGCGGACCAAGATAAATTGTTAGATGGACTAATGGACCTTTTCTTTCAATATACAGGGAAAGGTTGAGCGGACACTCTTGTATATGCCTTGAAAATTTGTCTTTTTTGCTTTTTCTTCACTATTTGTAACCCGTAACCATTTCCTTACTAAAAATTCTATTTAATAACAAATCAATTCTTACCCCATTCAAGTAAAAAAGAAATTGATTTTTTTAAGACACAAATATTCTTATAAATCCTTAAACTTAATTTACATTTGCTATGCTTAAAGTTGTAATTTAAAAATATAAACGGTCTAATACGGAGTAGAAATTAAGTTTTGTAATATGCTTATACTTTAAATGAAACCTTAAAAACATATTTATTTTATTTCTGAATATTTTAATACACTATACTTTCTAAAATAAAAATAAACATTACGTGTGCACATATGTTACTCATGTAACATCAAATATATTGAATCAAATAAATATGTACAAAAATATATCAAATTAAATAAATATGTACAAAAATATATCAAATTATAATATTTTTAAATCGTATAACCAATTTACAACAAAGCCAGTTATTTCAAATAAAATGTATAACGATTATTAATGATTTTAGTGCTATGAATTTTAAATAACCTGTTTAATAAGAAAAAGAAAGCATATTATAATTATCCGATACTCAAAATAACAAGTGATATCTTTCCGTAATTAGCATAAGATATTAAGTGTCTAAAAATGATTTGAAGCTATTTTACAGTGGTTAACTGATGGAAATAGGGTTATAATATCACTCGCTTGTTCATTCATTTGCCTCTTATATTTCACGGAAAAATACTTATACTCCAGGAGTATTCGATAACTCATCGAAGAGGGTTAATGTAAAAAACAGCATTACAGCAACGCCAGAAGGTATATAAACGCGACCTAATGTAAACCTCTGACTTAATTACAAAATAGTAAAGAACCATTTGCAAACTTTGGCAATCTCACGAAGCCATAAATTTCCTCAAAGATCGTAATTTAACGAGGCACGCATATACTTAAAAAGTTAAAGTAAAGAATGTGTAAGAAAAAGTGAGAGAGACGTGATGTATGCATGTACACATTTTCTAAAACTTAACCCGAACAAAGAGAACAATATCTAAAATACGTGTAGTATCCAGTAACTTACAAATTTGTTAATCATTGTTAAAATTTAATCATAGAGTTATCCGAGAAGTCTTGCTCGTTCTTTATAAATATTCTTTTTGTTGCAAGAAAACATGAAATTAATAAAGCTTACAGTTGATATAATGAACACAGTTACATATTTTTAAATTTATTTTTATTTTTAATTTATTTTTATTTTATTTAAGTAAAAACTTTATCATTTTTTTCATTTTTTTTCATTTTTCATTTTTATTTCAGATTTTATTTTGAAAAACTAAATAATAATTTACTCTGTCATAATATCATGATTATATTTAAATAATTGGAAGCAACTAATTTTTATTAAATTAATTCTCATATAGGTTATCGTAAATATTAATATTCTAATTCTTATGTTTATATACGATGTACAGTTTATTGCATTGAATATATATGTACATAGTAGAAAAAATAGTTTTATCAATAAAGTATTAATGTTATTTAAAACTCTTGATAGGTATATAGTAAAACAGTTTCATCAAAATAAAAAAATAATTATAATATAAGTTACAATTAAAAAAACTACATTTAATAACGACATGCAACATTTTAAAATAAATACTAAGTAATATTCAGCTGAATAAACTATTATTGTTATTTCTTTTAGTAAAGTCAGTAAATAAAAAGTATCATATCTATTTCAAAATAAATCTTTAATTTTAATAAAAAGAAAAACATTAATTAAAATCGTAAATGTAGTAAATACGTCAAGCTATCTGAATATACAATTCGTATATTTTATTGGCTTTACTAATAATTTACTATTTTATCTGAAAAAATATATAAAAAAGCAATAGGTATGATATATAACAAAAACAATGAATACCAACAATTATACATGATTTTATAATATCTTCTATAAATTAGTTACTTCATTAAATTTCTTTTGTTTTCTCTCTCAGTCACTTTCTTGTGTAATAAATAAGCGACAAATAATAAATTGGGATTTAGAAAAATTAATTTAATAACCAATGCCTTTCGAAATAATATCTAAATATTTTTAAAAATTTTAATTTTAATATAAATTTTTTATTTAAACACTTACCCTATTCTTGTTATCAATTTGCCATGAACGTGAAGATATGATGTGACAAATCTCTTATTCAACTATAAAAAAATAATTTTGTATTATTTTGTGAAAAATTTTGTATGATCATACTATATGAAGCACAAATATTAAATCGTGATAAAAATTAAACCATATTTACATTTTTTTGCATTTTGTAAGTAGTTAAGGAGTTATATCTAGTCTATAGTTATATCTATAATAGAGTTATATCTATTATATAATGTGAAAAAGTTATTTTTTTATTTCTATATATATTTTTTAGTATTACCTACAATATATTTTAGAAAAATGTCGTCAAAATTTAACAAAAAATTAAACATAGTTATGCTGCATTGAAGAAATAACTATATTAACTGTACTCAAAGCTTTATATACATTTTTTTTCACAGTTATTAATTTTAAAAAAATTTTTAAATATTTAAAATTTTTAAAATCTGCAACAGATTTGTATAAAAATTTTATTTTATCTAAGTATTATAGATAACAATTTAAATAAAATTGGATTTTCTTGTAAATCTTTTATTTAATATCGAGATAAACTTTTTCTAAATACAAAAATTTTTGTTTTTTGTTCCTTTTATTTTTAATGACCTAGTATAAAAAATCCGTAGACACTAAAAGAACCCAAAATAAACTACTTACAGAAATCGATTGAGATAGTATCATTAATATTTCATATCCAAAAAATTCAAAAATTATCTTTAATAATTGTACAGCGTGATAAAAAAAATAAAAAAGTTTAATATATTACTGTTTTTCAAGCTCTTAACTTGGTATAATTATAATTAGCTATATATTTTTTAAAATATCAAAACTTAAATAATTTCATTTTGACTTATATATCTATTAATTAACTTATATCTTAAATATAAATATATAAGCTTTGTATTGTTCAAATTTATTTAACACAACTGTAATATTTCTTTATAAATAGTAGATTTAATCGCATGCGCTAATTCAATATTTAGTTTTAATGATTAAACAAATTAACAATTTTACGATTAAAAGTGAAAAATAAAGAAATTCACTAATTCTGAAAAGTTGATAAAATGTAAAAGTATGCATATTTATGTACATTCATATATACATATACAATATATACAATTTACAGTATACATTGATTTTTGCTTGATTTAGAAAAAATCTATATATATTTATTTTATTTCATTTCTCTTTTATAACCTAATCAATAATTAGTCATAAAACTAATAAAATATATTGTGTTTAAAATTTTTTTATATATACTAAACAAAGAATCTTTTAAATCATACATACCTCGACACTTGTTAATTGTGCAAGATCTTCAATGTCACTGTCACCTAATTTTGACTCACTTGCAGCAGTAGTTGATGTTGTGCGTCTCATTCGCTTTCCACCAGGATGAATCCAAATTTCTCTACGAAGACCACCACCGAGATTAGCGCCTTCCTTTTCCTTCATCCTTTCTCTTTCCTTTAATTTTCTTTCCTCTTTACGTTTACGCTCCGTAGATTCATACTGCAAATTATTAAAAATATTTTTAAAAATTCAATAAAATATTAGTACATATCAGCTATACATTGCATGCATACAATACATGATAATTTAATTACACATTGTATCAATACATTCAATGACAAATAAATTTATATTAATAATTTAAAAAATTTTTAAATTAAATAAAATTAAAGAAAATTATAAATAATATAGATAATATCTACTACATAATATAATCGTTGAGATAAATCGGCAAATTAATATTTAAATTTTATGAAAATATTAAAATAAGTAATTGCAGAAAAAATATATAAAATTATAAAAAAATTTAATATTTTATTACTATTGATCTAAAGAAGTTACATATATTTATTTATTTGTTTATTGATTTAATATATATATTAAATAATAATTGATTTATTAACCATACAAATATTTTAAAACAAATTATTCAGATCTTCACAAAATAATAGTTTTCACTGATCTAAGCACATGTACTTTTATTTTCCATCTTTAAAAACAATAATTATACAAAAATATTATTAAATTTACACTTTTAACTTTCTAATATTAATGTCCATAGTATCAAATAAAATACAATAACATTTTTATTTGAATTTTTATTTGAAATGAACAAAATAAACGATTTTTTTATAATTAGAAACAGATAATTGCAATAAATTTAAAATTATTATCATAGAAACAACATTTAATATTTGTCTTTATTAATTTTGTATTTATTTTGGATTCTAATAAAAAAATTTAATACAATAAAACACATAATTACATAAATTATTATATAATCCACATGCAAGAATAATTTAACTGTATGCAAAAACTAGATTAGCTTTTATTCTAAATTGTATATAAATTTCTATGTAGCCATTCAATTAATTGAGCTATCCATTAAAATTTAAAAGCTTGAAACAGATTTCACAAAAACAAATTTTCTTCTAAAACTAATTAATTTTACACTTTATTTACTATGAAAAGTGTAAAAATCACATTAGAGTGCAAAAACAAAAAAATATTTTAGTTTATAAAAACATAAAAGCAAAAAATAAAATAACCTGAAGGTTGCAAGATATAACAGACTAAATAAAGCCTACTAAAATAAATAATCTTTGTGGCCATAAAATAAATTATCATTAATTCACATCAAGTACTAAACTTTACTTACATAATGAAGATACTGTCAATGACACAAAATCAAAACATTAAAAATTTAGTTTAAATAAATTTTAAATTTAATTTTACAGTACCAATAAAACATTTTATTTACCTTTTTTCTATTTTCGTCAAACATAGTGATAAGACTTTCACGAGCAGATGGAAAAGGGTTCGAAGCCATAAGAGATCGCATGTAATAATAAACAGCATCCAATTTTCTTCTCTAAAAAGTATTAAAATAAAAATAAGTAATAAAATGAAAATACACTTAAAATCTTCTTAAAAATATATAAAATTTATTAACTGCATAAGTTGCTAATAAAGCTAACTGGCTATAAGGCCTCCCATTTTTGGGGTTAATTTGTTGTGCTTTCAAGTACCACCTGTAATTTAAAATTATTATAAAAATTTTAATATTAAAAACAAATACTAAAAAATAATAAACTCACTGTCTTGATTTCCCATAATTTATGGATTCATTAGCCAGTTCTTTATATCTTGCTAAATCACCCAAAAATAAAAAAATTTTTTGAACACTAACTAAGGCTAATCCTAAGATCCCAAGACCTTTTGGTGGAACAGAAGACGTTAAAAATGTATCTATTTTAAAATTATAAGTGGTCTCTAAAACTGTTAGTAAATTTGTGAAATATGCCGTTCCTTCATCAACGATTTTTAATAGAAGATTTTTATATTGTTCTCGAAGTTCAATATTTTCTTTAGAAATGGGTTTTCTTAAAATTTCTATAATGTTATAAAACACAATCTTCCAAAAATGCTGCTCTACATTTTCAGTCTGGCAAAATTTAAGATCAGATATCAGTAAGGATTGTAAACATTGTTGATGATAATTTCGTAATTGAGATATCTGATCCCAACTAGACGTTAAATTACTTGAACTAAGAATGTGTTGCAATTTCGAATCTGCCAGTTTAATATCCAAAAGTAAATAAGGATTTTTTGTTGATCGAAAACTAAAAATAAACAAAATAAACACGTATTATATATATATAGATTTATATGCATATGTATATGTATATATATATTATTTATTTATGTATAGCCATGAAAACAAAATATACAAGATTTACTTATTATTATTACATTAAGAAAGTCTATAAAAAAGGTTACTTATACAATTTTTTATGTTTTAAAAAATAAAATTTACTTTATTTTTATAGTATACAAATATAAATTATTTTGTTAAAACAGAATGAAATGCTTAATATTGAGTTTACTTATAAGATTAAAAAAATCTGTAATTACCTTTCAGAGTATGGGTTATACCACGGAGGTCTTACACCACCAAATTGATCTGTAGCTTGTGGCATAGACATAGTATCTAATAATGAACTTTGGAAATCATGATGGATAATAGGTTGTATTGCAGAATGTGTTTGGAATACAGGAGCAATACTGGTTTGGATGGATACTTCACTATCTCTATCATAGAAAACAAAAATTAATTTAATCAACTATTCAATATAGGTATATTCAATATATTTATATAACTAAATTATATATATATATATATATATCAGATATTTTCTTTTTTTAATATTTAATTTGAATGAATCAAATAAAAATTTATTTTTTTTTAATTAAGTCATTCAAATATTTGAAAATATAAAATATAATAGATTGTGTGATTATCATATAATGTTATATCAATTAAAATAAAATATCATGTGTTAAGAATCGTTTAATAATAGTAAAATATAAATTTTAATTTTTTTTTATATTCAACATTAAATTTCTCTAATAAATTACTTATAAAAAAATTTTTCATTTTTATAATTTTCATGTATAAAATTAAAAGTTGAAATGTTACTTTTTTTATATTTTATTAATATTTCTTTTATACATTCTAATAAATTGTATATTATTATTAAATTTAATAATTATAAATTAGTTAAATGACTAAATATTTAAAATTTTTATAAATTTTAATAGTAGATAATATTACCTGTATTGCGGACCAATTCTATTAACTGGTGAAGTTATTACAATTGGTTTATTTGGATTGTTAGGATCAAATAACGTTCTTTTTTGCTGCTGTGTTAATTGTTGTTGTCTACAAGGTATAATATTAGATAAGAGTTGATTTTGTTCAGGTAAAACTAGAACACCCGGTGACTGAGAATTTGTACAATTGGTAGGTGATTGGCGATTAATTGAATTAGAACCAGAATTAGTCATTGATGTGGAATGCGATAAAGGAGTTCGACGTCCATCGTCTGATTCACAAATCGATGTTCTGCCAGTTCTCCAATTTTCTTCTATATTTTGAGATGTTCTATAATAAAAATAAATAAATAAAATACTAAATTACCTAATAATTTATTATATTTACAAAATATAATAATTTGAATACCTATTTCTATAAAAATCATCAGGACCACGACTACCTCCACGGTAATTTCTATCTTTACTAGATTCTCGACTACGATGAGAAGCATTACGTCTCCTACTTTCATACCGTTTACTATTGCCACTACTAATGCTATTTTTCTGATTGTTATTATAATTATCATTTTCTCTATTTTGTTGATTGTTTTGACGCTCTCTACTACTTCCTTCAATTTTATCTTTACTCCTAATACAAAAGTTATTAGATTTTATAAAATTAAATTAATTATGTTAACCACTAATATTATGCATTTAATTATTATATTTTTAAATAAAAATCATACTTGTCCCTGCCATGGCGCTTTGATTTTTTTTTTTTAGTCCCCTTACGTTTACTATTTCTTCCAACTATTGGTTGACTAATTGGAACAGTTACATTTTCACGTAAACTAATTACTGAAGAACTACGACTCATTTGTTCTGCCTCTAATTTTTCACTTAATTCTACTTCCTCATACCAATCCTTTAAATATAAAATAATTTTAATAAATAACTAATTAATGAAATACATTTTTTTATAGAAAGAAAAAAGTAATTACCAAAGTAACTTCAGTCTTATTATCTGACACAGGACTACAAGGTTTACTTTTTGCAGGACTTGCATTTGATGTTCGACGAGATTTCGATTTATCTTGTTCAGAATTAGATTCACATAAATTGTTATTAACTTTTTGTCTAAAATATTCAAATTGATTGTAATTTTTATATTTTAATATAAGAAATCAATAATTTAATTAAAATAATAAAAATTATTATTAAAAACTTGATATAGTAAATAAAAATTTCTTGTATGAATTTAATCAAATTAAATAATATTACTAACGTTTGATGATATGGTCGTTGTGAATTAAATGGAGGCATTAATTCTCGCCTACGATTATTAATAGGCGATTTACATCTATTTACATTAGAACGAAATGACCCTGGTGATGAAGTTGGTGGAGGCATTAACATACTATCGACACGACTTAAACTTTCCATACTTGTATACATGGTACTATTACTCCCACGGCGATCATATGGTCTAAAATAAATTATAGATATTATTACAAAAATACAAAACAGACTTCAATATTTGAATGAATAGAAATATACCTATTTGTATATTCTTGACTGGGTGTATGTGATCTTGAACTTGGTGCCGAATACTGATCAGGTGTAACAGGTCTAAAGACTGTAGATGCTTCTGATTCTTCTGATCTAACTCTACCTCTTCCTCTGCTTCTTGCTGGAATTGTATTTGACCAAGTTGGTTGAAGTGGTAAAGAACTACTTGGTGACATATTTTGAATCGTTTGTGAATGCTACATAACAAATAAATAACAAAGTATGAAAATCTAATAATTAATTAGGATAATATCTAAGTTTAGTACAGAAACATTTCTTAAAATGTTAAAATGTGAGTACCCATTAGCCATTATTTTATCTTATACAATTTTGTTACAATAAATATTAAAAATATAAACCTAATAATTAGATTGTAAACATAAAAATAAGCAAATTAGTATTTTATTAAAAAATATAAATAAATATTTCTTACTGGAAATATAACTGAATTACTACCACAAGCATCTTCTGAAGCTTTAATAATAGAAGTGTTTTGTTGTGGAACCAGTCCATGTTCTTGAAAGTATTTAACTTGTAAACGTGGTGGTAAAGTTTCTACTTTTAGAATTTTTGGCATGGTGATTTCTTTACCACAACGTTTTCCAGAAGGAGGCTTTCCTTGAAATTTATCTGAATATCCAAATGACTCGACACTTCTAATATCTTGCATTCTATTATCATTACTATTTTTTGATGTTATATAAAGTGGTTCTGAACCCTTAAAAGATTTTTTTAAATTAATATATAGTCGTAAAATTTCTTTACTTTTTAATTAAACTTACTTGTCTAACTTCTCGGAAATGATCTCTACGATTACCAAAATTTCTATTCAATGATGGTGACTTTGATTGTCTACGTTCATTATTTTCAGAAGTATTGCGATTTCTACGATTTCCCAAAAAACGTTTCGAATGTTCATCTCTATTTCGAGTGTTATTATCATTATGGTTTCCTCCAAAATTACTATGATTATTTTTACCAAAAAAATTGTCATTTCGTTGATTACGATTAGACTGAGTATCCCAATCTCTGCTTTCAAATCTTTCTTTATCCTTTTCCCAATTGTTTTGTAATGAAGTTCTAACATATAATTAAACATTTCAAACATATAATCAAAATGTAAAAACTAAACAACTTAAAATTTAAATACTTTAAATGTTGACTTTAGATCTAGTATTTACAAATAATAAAATAAAATAATAATTGTGCTTACATATGAAAAATTGTAATTATTAAGTTTTAAATTATTCATATAACATTTATTTAGACAATATAACAATAAAATGTTTATCTCTTTAATTTCTTTTGAAAATTGACATCACAATATCAAATTAATTTGTTTTCAATTTTTTTTAATTTTTGTTAAAATTTGTCATTATTTTTTAAGATGTAATTTTGTAATACTTAAATTTATACTAATTGAATAAAAATAAAAATTATATTTTATTACATGATAAATAAAATCTAACAATAAATAAATAAAATAATTAATTTTTTTAAAAGCTTTAAATTTTATTTATAGTTATAAAATACCTTCAGTTCAACATTTTATCATAAATATACAATTTCATTTTCAATAATAATTAATTTTCTTATATATTATTTATATTATTCAATAAAGCAATATATTTTTTTTATTATAATTTTTTTTGTTAATAACAATGAAAAAAGTTGATCAAACAGGATCAAGAAGATTTCATATTTCTAATTTTAAAATAATAATTTACCTATTAGATACATCATCTTCTGCCATTGCTTCTTTCACTTTTTTAGGTACATATAATTGTTGTTCTGGTTTTTTATTTTTTTTCCTAGAATCATTTAAAGTATGATTGTTCTTTGAAGTACTCTGACCATAATTATCAATATGATTTCTACAGTTTACATGCATTTCAGATAATTTATCACTTATATTATCAATTTGATGCGATCTAGAATTATTCTGTAATGGATTTGGATGACTAAATTGTGTTTGCTTTAAACGATCCTGAATAGAAGACATTCTTGATCTTTCTTGAGAGTTATTTTCATGATCATAATCTTCCGATCTACCAGATTTTCTTAAAGGCCCACTTCCTGGCCTGTAAAGTGCTCGAGGTGGTGCTTTATTTGCTCCTCCTCGCATCATTGCTAATCTGTCTTGTTCAAATTTGAAATCAGTTGAATTATCTACAATATACACAATATCAAGTCAAACTATTTACATAATATTATCAATGAAATATATAAAAATAAATAATGAAAATTCAATATGAAAAAAATAAAATTTATAAATTATGACTTCTATTTTTTACAAAATTATAAATTTAATTTTACAATTAATTCGCGCATTATTTTAAAAAATCCAATAAGATCCAGACTACTGTGGTGACTTTACAATAAAAACATTGCTATTTCAACGTTATCCATCTATATACGCTTAAAAATGCAATCGCGAGAAAACAAAGACAATAAAGTTAAATAATAAAAGTACTTGGAAATATTTAAAAAAGTCGATTTTCTACTAAATCAATATTGATTCATAATCAAAATTGTTTTTAGTCGTGTAACATTCATGTTTCGTTAAAAACACTAACGAGCTTCCCGCGGTTCGTTGTCTTTTGATCTTTTAGGTTAGCTTCACTCATTCGAGAGGTTAGTTTTTTAACTCGCGCCAGAATGGCGATGGCTTATTGAATTTTAACGAATTCAAACAAAAGTTCAGTCATATTATAATTTCACGAAATCAATGAAGCTATTTATTCAATTAATCACCGCGCGTATTTATTAGGAGCCTTTCTTCATTGTACCTTGTGAAATCTCTCCCCACTTTTTGCGTCCTTTATCGTGGTTCGCCATATTGAAGTGTATGTACAATTCCCGTCAAAACTTTGCAGGAAGGTCAAGATAATTCAGGTTTTGCTGATCGTGGCGCTGTATTGCTACTTCGCTACTTGCGCATGGTCACGAAATTAGGTATCCATCGAACTTCGCCAGTGTTCGATTTGGTTCAAAATTTATCATTACATTTTATGTACAAGACTTCTTACTATTTTGTTTACTGTTGATACATTGATAATTTATATTTAAATACTTTTATGTATCAAATTAATGAACTGATAAAACTAATAAATCAATTATTGTAAGAATAAATTGATTATGTAAACAACTGTCAAATAAGAATTTTATATTTAACATAATTCATTTTGAATTTAAAAAAATAAATTTTAATATAATAAAGTACTCTACTGATATATTTTTGAGAGTTATTTTCTTTTGAATAACAAAATTCAATAGAACTTCAGTAATACTTTATTTATTCCAAAACTATAATGATCAAAACATTAGCAACAAATTTCAAATAAATTTATCATAGTTTAAAAACAAGTATAACTTTTAATTCGAATTAAACACAAAATTAATTATTAGTAAAAAAATACTTAATAATAATAAAGAATGATTTTTCTTAATTTATCTTAGTTTCCTAATTTTTATTTAATATAACTAAAAAACGAATAATTTTTTTATTATTGAAAAATTATGGCAGAATCATTTACGTATATCAACAAAGAGAAAAGACTCAACTCGAGAACAAACAAAGGCAATTACAAATTGAACATATTTATAGCAACCTCTCAACCTTTAAAAAATCCTATTTTAAAGAGTATTTAAAGACCTATTATGAATTGTGAAATTTCTTCATTACTTCCTATTAATTACCTGATATTAATATGATATTTAATCATAAAATAAATAAAAATATTAAAAAATTATTGACTAAGCAATATGTAAAAAATACAAAATTATTTACCAAAACATGTTTTGGTAATCAAAACATAATTTTATCCAAGCTCACTAATGTTACTAGTGTTATAATTCATCATAAAATTCAAATGTTTATTTATGAATGCTAAGCTTATTACTTTTATATCAAAATCATTTTTATGTTAAATAACTTTATAAATTATTTGAAGATATTTTTCATGATCGATAATACTTCATTTGTATATATAATACCTAAAAATAAAAGAGAAGCATATATAATATAATAATACTATATCTGAAATAATCAAATTTCACTAAGATTGTATGGTATGGCAAAAATTAACTGACAACAAAGTATCAAATTAATATCCATTTATCACAATAAATTAAAAATTTCAATTTTCTATCGATAGTAAGAATAAGATATAGATAATATCTAAATGTATCAAAAACATATATAAAAAGAGGATTTGTCATACATAATGTGATATTTTTAATTGTCTGATGTTTAAAATCAAATTGCAATAGAAAAATATTATATTATTCATAGTTTTTAGTAAATTAATTATAATTAATTTAATCAATTAATCATTGATAACATAATTTTAAAAATGTTCAATTTATGTATTGTCAGGTATTTATTTTGATCTCAATATAAATATAAAGTTAAATAATATAAAGTTAATAAATAGTAGAAAGTTAATTTTATGTTTAAAATTAAATAGATCCCTATGTAAAAATATAAACACGCATTAGTGTATATACAAATCAGTATATGTTACATATTCGAAGAAGTTACAGTATATTATTTTTGTTGTTATTTCGATTCTTGAAGCTTAAACCAAACTAAATTGATAAAAATTAAAGAACTTTTATTTACAAAAAATTTATTTTGTTTGAAATTTTGTATCTCTTATAAAAAAATTTATAATATTTCTTGATAAAACCTTGGAAGAACCCTTATTAATACTATATAAAGAAAAATTAATAGCATATATTTGGTCTTTGAAACATCGAAGGAGTAACAAAAATATAATAACATCGATTAAATGATCGATTAATCTATTTTTTCTATTAAAGTGTATATTACATTGTTCAAAATAAAAAATAAATATAAATAAAAACTATTTTATGGTAACTTGTATCGTTTAAGCCACAACAATGAAATACATTTTTCGGAAAACTCTCTGATGAGATTCTCTACAATAAAAAACCTTTGATGAATTATAAAGAAGTTATTTATTGAACAAACCTAAAATTTTAAAACAACGTTTTAATTTACCGGTTTGTAGATTACTACAAAACTATTTCATACGGATAATGAAACTTGAAATTTTTGCCTATATTTTATAAATGTATTTAATGAAAATTAAACAACTATTTTAATGTTCATAAAATTATTGGGAATAAAGATTTGACAGCAATACAAAATGTTCGTCGATATGAATGAAGCATGTTGTATCCAAATCATAAGGAAAAACCAATATTAAAGAAAACATTCATATAAATACAATATATATAATTTTTCTAAGAAACTAATTTTTAAAAATTTTTAAATTTTTGTAATAATTTGAATATAAAACAATATTACTAATATTAGCAATAACAATTAATTGCTCACGTTAATTATTAGTTCCAAGCATCACATCACCCAAAAAAATATACTTTAAAAAGGAATCTAATATAAATTTAAAAAATTATTTTTAATAAATTTAATGTAAATAACCAATGATTAAAGCACTTAAAAAATATATATATATATATATTATATATATCTTATAAAATAAATAAATATATATATATATATATATATAATTCAATAATTACAAGGTATGGTCTTATAACAATATTTTTGTATTATACCTGTCATCATTGATGGATTTAAAAATGATTTAATTCCAATAATCTCAGTATTCCAGATATAGCTTATCTAGAAATAAGTAACGTAAAATTTTGCTTTCTTTTACCATGATTATTTTTTAAACAATTATCCGCCATTATGATCAAAATTATTTCATAGTATTTCATTGGTAGATTTTTCCATTTTTTTCTTTATATATTAATAGAATTTCATGAATTATATGAGCTTGTTTTACTTCTGCAACTATAATTATTCTTATTTCTATTAGAATTAGACTTTTTAAATGACTTACTTCAATACGAGGTATAACAATTAAACTATATGTAATTAATTTATAATTGTTAAATTTTTTATTTTATTTTCTTTACAAGGATTAACAAATATTATTTTATTAAATGCTTTGATTGATATTACTCTATACATATTTATCATATATACTTATGAAGTTGCTTACTCATTTTTGTTATTTTATAACAAAAACAAAGTAAAATAATTGTATTAAGTAATGAAATTTGGTAAAAGGTATTTGATTCTTAATTCTTAATGAAAAAATATATGAACATAATATTAAACAATTCTTAAAAAGAAAATTAATTCTCAAATAGAAAGTAAAATTATATCTAGCTTTAGTTTTTTTATTACTTTTTTCTATAATTATATCTTATTACAGCTGTAATGATACTAAAAGGTATACAATTACTTCTAAAATATAAAAATTAAATAATTTATTTTTAAATATTTAAATTACCCCATAAAATCATTTTTTATAAATTAAAAATCTCTTCCATTATTGAATTTACTGCATGCAATATAGTTACAGTAGTATATAAAAAAAAGTATTAAAAATTGAATATTTATATTTCCAGTTCTACTATTAGTAATAAGAAGAAAATTACAGTTTATCAATTTTCATTGAGAATAAATATTTTTACCTGCTACCATTCAAAAAGTTAATATATCTCAATCTTGAATTTAAGCAATGTATACCTTCATATAACATTAATTTAGATTTAAAATAAAACAAATCCCTTTATGATAATCATATAATCAAAGTAAGATAATAAAAGTTTAGATATTTAAGAAAAAATGATAGAATAACATTTTAGTGACATAAACTCTTGTAAACATTAACAATGCTGATTAAAGCATTCAATCATTTTATTAAAAGAATAATGTTATAAAAAAATATGAATGAACTACAAAATATCAAGTGGAACCTGATGAACTTAGGAAATACTACTGAAAAATATATGAGAAAACTCTTACAAGTACTACATTTACTATGTAAATTTTATCCTTTATAAGTTATAAATAAAAGTTCTAATTAAGGTTATTATAAATAAATTAATTGAAATTATAATTACAAAATTCAATCTCTGATTTGTACACCTATTAAAGGAGACAGATTATCTTATGAGTATTTATTTATAAGCAAAAAGATCATTTTCTACAAGATGAAATATTATTACTTTTTATTATCGAAATGTTATCAAGATATAATCTCCCAATTAAACAAAAAAAAAAAGTATTATCTACTTCTTCTTTTTTACATAATAAACTTAAAAACTGAAAAACTAATTTGGAAATAAGATAAGGATCTTTTGTCTATGGCAAAAAACAAATTAAAAATTATAAAACTATTTCTAACAACTGAAAATATACTAGGTAAAATAATAGTCAAAACCATAGATTGTAGTAAAGATGAAATCACCAAGAAAAACTAAAGGTATTATAACAGCATAGAACCTATTTTTAATACAAAAAGATAAGATAACATATTATATTATTTAACTTAATAAATATAGCTTTAAAAAGGATACACATTTAATTTTTACTAATAAATACATATAATATAAAAGTTCATTAAAATCCTAATTAAATTTTTTAAATTTAAATTTTATTCTGTTCTAAATTTAGCACTTTTCTTGTTTAATGCTTAAAAAAATTATATATATATATAGATAATTTGTGAATTTGATTGCTTGAAAGACGAAAATGTATACAAAAATTGTACCTTTTTGTGTACTACCAACAGTAATTAAAGAATAATTTTGTCTTTTTTATTTGTGTTTTTTATTTATATAGAAAAAAATAATATAATTATAAACATATACGGATAAACAATTTCAAAAAAACTAATTTATGTAATTTATTTTCTTTTTAAAAAATTAAAAACTAGGAAAACATATTTAATATTTATCCCAATAATTTTTTTAAAATAGAGCTTTTATATCAGAAAATTAATGTTAATAAACTGATAGATAAAGCAATCGAAAACTTGGAATCCTTGTAGTAGTAAATTTTGTATATTAAAACTAATTTTTATAATTAAGTGTAGTAGTTTATGACTGGTTTGATACTTTTATTATGATTTTATAAATAACATGCGTCATAACCTTAAAAAATTTTATATCTCGTGTATTATTTGGTATCTGGTAGTATTTTAACACGTTTTATTTTTTATCGGGTAAAAGATGTATTGGATTCATTATTTTATATTTCTTAATCGAAACTGTTTCTTGTGATGCACCAACTCATAAAAAAACATTTTAAAACGTCTAATATATATTCTTTAATATTTCCTAACATTGAAATATACGTAAAAGTAATTTTCATTTTAAATATTGATTTATTTTGTAAATAAAAATTAACTTTTAAAATTTCAAAACAAAATTATTCTTACCGTTTGCAGATTATTTACTAAAAATTTTTGCAATGAAATTAGTTACTAAAAATGTGGATAAAGATAGAGAAGGGTAAGTTACAAAAATAATTAAATTTTCAAATTTATATTTACAATACATTCATTTATAATTAAATTTATAAGGAGTATTGCTCTTGTCCCGGAAAATACTGAGGATATGTGGCATGTTTATAATTTAATTAGTGAAGGAGATTGTGTTAGCTGTTCTACTATTAGGTATTATAAATTAATAAATACTTATAAATTTTTAATATTCAAAAAGATGATGTTTCAAGACAATATTACTATTAATAGAAAAGTGCAAACTGAAAGTTCTACCGGCAGTTCAAACAGCTATAGAGTTCGAATAATTTTAACAATATCTGTAGAAAATATAGATTTTGATACTCATGCTTGTGTTTTAAGACTTAAAGGTAGAAATATAAAAGAAAATAAATATGTAAAGGTAATTTCTCAAACTAATTAATAACCATAAGTAATTAATAATTTTATTCATTTATTTTAGTGTATTCATTGATTTACATTTTTGTAGACTGGTGCATATCATACTTTAGATGTTGAACAAAATCGAAAATTTATACTTAAAAAATCAGTATGGGATTCAATAGCTTTGGAACGTGTTGATACAGCGTGTGATCCAACACAAGTATATATCTTTGTTATCAATTAAATATTTTTTATTTTTTTGTAATTTTTATTTTTTTATTGTATATATAATAATTTTAGCATGCTGATATAGCTGCAGTTATTATGCAAGAAGGAATAGCACATATATGCCTAATAACTTCAAATATGACAATAGTACGTGCAAAACTTGATCAAGTCATTCCACGTAAAAGGAAAGACAATGCTTTACAACATGAAAAGGTAAGTAAAATTATGCATCTTATTTCATTTCCAATATACCATTAATAATTGATAAATTATTATTATAGGGATTAAACAGATTTTATGAAAGTATAATGCAAGGAATTTTAAGGCACATAAACTTTAATGTTGTAAAATGTATTATACTAGCAAGTCCTGGATTTGTTAAAGATCAATTTATGAATTACATGATTCAACAAGCAGTAAAATCTGAAAATAAGTTAATTCTTGAAAATAAAAGTAAATTCATGCTTGTCCATTCAAGTTCTGGATTCAAACATTCATTAAGGGGTACTATCCAGTTTCAATATTAATTTGTTTAGAAGCAATAACATACTTTCATTATATACATTAATTACAGAAGTTTTGGCTGATTCTTCAGTAATTTCTCGAGTATCTGATACAAAAGCAGCAGGAGAAGTGAAAATTTTAGAAATGTTTTATACTATGCTTCAAACAGATCCATCAAGAGCCTTTTATGGTAAAAAACATGTTTCAGCAGCATGTGAAACTCAAGCTATTGAAACATTACTCATTTCAGATAAACTATTTAGGTATAATTAATCTTATAGTATATTATATTATAGTATAGAATTAATTCAATAGTAATTAATTATCATCAATTAATTCTATAAAAAATTTATGTAGATGTCAAGATGTTGCATTACGGAAAGAGTATGTGAACCTTGTTGAAGCAGTTAGAGATTTTGGTGGTGATGTTAAAATATTTTCAAGCATGCATGTATCTGGTGAACGTATGTATTGATTTGAATTAAATTTCCAAATAAAATTAAATTAGCAAAGTATTTGAAAAATTATTAAAATTATACAGAACTAGATCAGCTCACAGGTGTTGCAGCTATTTTACGTTTTCCTATGCCAGAATTAGAAGATGAAAATGATACTGAAAATTCTGAAGAAAATGTTTAAAAATGAAGGTTTATAATTAATATATCTATTTATAATTATAATTCTTGTGCTGTGCACAATTAAAACATAACATAATGTACTGTTATATGTCATAATGTTATTTACCAGAAATGATAGGTAATGCAAATACAAGAAAATTCCTATTTTATTTTATTAAAAATTACGAAAATGATATATTTATAATTTTATAGAATGTATATGTGAATAAATTGTATTAAAAATAATGATATTATAAAGTAAATTACACCTTTAAATACTATCTTATTAAAATCTTCAATATTACAAGCAATATGATAAATAGTTATTTATATTGCAGTAATTCCACTTATAAATGTTATATATAAAATTACAAAAGAAACGAATTATTTTAATTTTTTTAAATATTTTAAAAGTTATATTTTAATAAAAAGTATTAACTTCGAAGAATTTATATCAATTTTTAACAAAACTGTGAATAAAAAGAATATTTTTTCACTACAAGACATTTCTTTTTGAATTTACATTATAGTTTATTTCTTATTGGTCGTTATAATCAAAACCAATTTACGCAGATACAATAAACGGAGTAATACTATACTATATATTGTAACCTCAACAAAATAAACTTAACATTTGTTTGTTTTTATTAAACAGTTTTGATTTTAACGTAAAAAATAATACGATCATGAGAATAAAATTAACTTAAAAATATAACATTAATCATCTTACTCTGAAATAATTTATAACATATTAAAAAATAATTAAATTATTAAAGTAACTGTTAAAAAACCATTTTCAAGTAAAACAATATATAAATCTATTAATTTAAGTTTATTTGTAGAAATAAAAAATTTTACAGAATTTTTTTATGTGCGAACTTTTAAATATAAAATTTAATTAATTATATTTTCATATAAATCTTAAAAGACCTGCAAAATGATTGCATCTGAAATTGGGTCCACGAATACTTCAGAAACAATTCAAATAACAGCAGAAAAGGTGCCTCTTATTAGAAACAGAGGCATTTTTTATAGACTAAGTAATTTATTTCAATTAAGAAATTCATCAATCGATGAAAGAGATGGTTATGTAGAATTCAGTACTTTAAATACAAATACTAGTAGAACTCTTGGAACATTTGCTGGTGTATTTAGTCCTGTTACTTTATCTATGTTCAGTGCCTTAATTTTTATACGAATAGGTAAGATAATAGAAAAAATTATTAGGTTTATAATTTATATGATTTATTTATTTAATAATTTTTATCCATAGGGTATATTGTTGGTAATGCAGGACTATTAATTACTTTGACACAATTTATAATAGCTTATGGAATTTTACTTTTTACAGTATCATCTGTTTGTGCTATTTCAACAAATGGAGCAGTTGAAGGTGGGGGTGCTTATTGTATCCTTAAAAATAGATAATTTCTATAATTTTTAAAAAAAATTATTTTTATATATATTTATAATGTATATTATTGTTGAATAAATTAATGAGTACATAATTATTTATCATATAAATAAGGTATTGTAAAATTCTATGAATTTTTAATGATATATTCATAAATGCTTAATGTTGAATAATCAATAATTCATCGTTTTCTTTAGTAATGTATAAGAATACATAGCCAATGTTATTACATATTAAAATATAATAGAATAGGCAACAATCGATTTTATAAAATTAATTATATTGTATTGCTAATGTTATCATTGCTTATACATTATTAAATATTTTGTCAATTATAAGCTAAATAATTTGTTCCAATTAAAAAAAAGATTTTTTACCACAATAATATATAATATAATATATTATATAATAAAAAAATGTACTTCTTATTTTATTACCTATTAATAACAAAAATTCAAAACTAATTTATTTATATTTTAACAATAAATAATTAAAAATTAATGTATCATTATTTATATACTGTCATATTTAAATCACATTTAATATTTTTCCTCAGCATTTGAAATTAGTTATGATTAGTCGAACATTAGGTCCTGAATTTGGTGGATCAATCGGCACACTGTTTTTTATGGCAAATGTAGTATCAAGTGCATTATGTATATCTGGGTGTGCTGAAGGATTAATTGAAAATTTTGGACCTTCAGGATATCTAGTTGATGAAAATGCACTCATTCCAGATAGTAGATGGTGGCGATTTTTATATTGTTCTATTCTTAATACAGCAAATCTTATTATTTGCTTATTTGGTGCAACTATGTTTGCAAAAACCAGTGTTGCTATTTTAACAATTGTATGTATTTGCCTTGGGAGTGTTTTTATAAGTTTTACAGTAAAAGGTGAAATGGAGGTAAAAATAAAAATTTGTTATAATTAAAAAATATATATAAATAATGATTAAAATATAAAAAATGTAATGATACATTTTAAAGCATTTAAGCAATTTATTCAATTTTTAATATAAAAGGTTCCAATTCCTGATGCAAATACACTTGTACAGAATAAAACAAATCATATTAATGGAAATTATACTGGCCTTCATATTTACACTTTATTAGAAAATTTATATTCAAATTATAGTGCAGATTATTCTAGCCATGGAGCTGTAAGTGATTTTGCTAGTGTTTTTGGTGTATTGTTTAGCGGTGTTACTGGCATTATGGCTGGAGCAAATATGAGTGGTAATTTATATTACAAATTGTAACTAATAAGGCATTATTATTTAGTTTTGAAAATACTTTATATTATAGGTGAATTAAAAAATCCAGCACAAAATATTCCACGAGGTACGCTTTCAGCTGTTTTGTTTACTTTTGTATGTTATATTTTATTATCAATTTTGACTGCATCAACAACAAGTAGATTTCTTCTTCAAAATAATTTTATTTACATGATGCCGATTAATATTTGGCCACCTTTTGTGACAGTAGGAATTTTAACAGCCACATTTAGTGCTGGATTAAGTAATTTAATTGGATCAAGCAGAGTTTTAGAAGCACTTGCCAAAGATAATGTTTTTGGTAAGTTTATGAACATTATACTTTTGTTTTCTAAATCCTAAAAATATTTTTCTTTTTGTAAATATACAAGTATTACTTGTTTATTGCAGGTTCATTATTAAACTTTGTTGTAAGAACCATTTGGAAAGGTAATCCAATAGGAGCAGTGTTAACTTCATGGACTCTAGTTCAAGTGATTTTACTTATTGGTTCTTTAAATAGTATTGCTCAAATAAATTCAGTTCTCTTTTTATTGAGTTATTTAGCTACTAATTTAGCATGCCTTGGATTAGAATTAGCTAGTGCTCCAAACTTTAGACCTACATTTAATTACTTTACTTGGCATACGGCAACAATAGGTCTTCTTAGTACACTTATCATGATGTTTGTAATAAATAGTATTTATGCATCAAGCAGTATTATATTATGCCTTGTATTAGTAATAGTACTACATTTATTTTCTCCAAGCAAAAATGCAGCATGGGGAAGTATTTCTCAAGCTTTAATTTTCCATCAAGTTCGGAAATATTTATTGATGCTAGATTCTCGTAAAGATCACGTTAAATTCTGGCGACTACAAATACTTTTAATGGTTGCATCGCCAAGATCTGTATGTCCATTAATCGATTTTATTAATGATTTGAAAAAAGGTGGATTATACGTTTTAGGACACGTAAATGTCGGTGAATTTTCCGGAAAAGTTGATCCAACTATTGAAGAATATCCTCATTGGCTTAGTTTAGTTGATCATATGAAAGTAAAAGCATTTATTGAATTAACAATAACAAAAACTGTAAGAGAAGGCTTGCATCATTTGATAAGATTATCTGGAATGGGAGCAATGAAGCCCAATACTATTGTTCTTGGTTTTTATGATAACGAAGTACCCAAAGATTTTTTTGAAAATTCTCAATATTCGACTAAACTGTTTGAAAATATTACAACATACAATAATGGAAAAGTTTTTCCTCTTAGACAATGTAGTATGGATAAAACTATTGATGAGCTTGAATATGTTGGTATGTGTCAAGACGTTTTAAATATGAAAAAGAATTTGTGTCTTTGTAGAAATTTTCACATTCTTGACAAAACACAATTGATAAAGTAAGTTTTATAATGGAAATTAAAACTGTACAATTTTTAAAACCTTGAAATAATTTTAATAATGTATACTGTACTGGTATTATTAAAAATTATTCTTTTAAACTAATTATTAATTACATAGTAATATTAATATAATCATTATTTAATTATTTAAAAAACAGATAAATAAATAGATATTAAATAAATATATATTAGAAACATATATAATAAATTTGTATAATTTCAAACTTTATTTTTTAGAAGCTCCAATTTCAAATATATTGATGTATGGCCTGTAAACTTTTTTCAACCATCGAATCAGGATCCTTTTAATACCACTTCTTTATTTATGCTACAATTAGCATGTATTATTAATATGGTTCCTAATTGGAAAAACCTTCATCTTCGTGTATTTCACTGTGAAATTGCTAAAAGTGGTACTTCAAGTTTAAACATTTCTGAATCAAATAATTCAATAAATGATTTTCCTAGAAATTCAAATGAACATAAATTAAAAAAACTTCTTAATATGCTACGTATATCTGCATCTATAACAAAAATTCCAGATTGGTATGAACTAATTGGAGAACTTAATGATCGTTCTTTTTTGGAAAATAAAGCTGAAAGTTCATTTGATGCAAGTGTTGATACAGCAGAAAATACAATAAGTAATATATCACGAATTTACATTTCAAAGTAAGTGAGATTTTTATATTATTCCTGTAAAGACTATTTAATTTTATTATATAGTCAAATAAAATACAATTTTATGTTTTTATTATATAATATTTATTAAATATTGTATAAATTATGTTTTAAATATTTAATATCTTTTTATAGTGTTAATAAATTAATCAGGGAATATAGTATACAAACAGCCGCTATATTCATATATTTACCAGCACCTCCAAATTTTAATAAATGGAATAAGAATATCTTACAAAAACAATATCTTCAACTTTTGACTGAATTAACTACAAGTTTACCACCGACTATATTAGTTCATGGAGTCAGTGCTGTTACATCAACAACACTATAAGAAAGATAATATATAAATGTAAAAATTATTTAAGTTGAAAGTTTATCACTAGAATATTTAATCAATTAAATACTCATTTTTTAATTTTCATTAAAATATCTTTCATATTTTTATGTAAAGACAATAATTGATACTTTATAGCATAATTGATATAATATTATAATGATAAATCATAAACAAATTTAAAAAAAAGTTTTTATGTAAAATTTAAATTCTTTTACTTTATACAATGTATTAATCTATCACTTAACAAACTTGCTTTTATAATTCTATTTTATGTCTAATTCAAAAATTTTATTGTTATTGTGATGTATTAAAAGATAATTGAAACTACAAAATCAAAACTTTTCATTAAAAGTATAATTTAATAATATGTAAGCAGTAGCTTCAATTTTTAATAGAAATATAATGATGTAATTTTACAAAGATAACAATATCGTTTTATAAAAATAGTAAAATATTATTTACTTATTTATTAATCATTAATATCTGGTATAGATAACAAACTTTACTGTTATATAAATAAAAATTTGTTTGTAAATATTTTATAATGGTAGTTATATAATTATTTAAAGAGTCAACTATGTTTTTATGCATTAAAAACATGTGAAATTAATTATACATAATTAGATAACTATTTGATGTAGTGATTTTAAAATGATTATAAGATTTATAAGAGAATTTTTACTAGAATCTAATTAAAAACTATAAAAATTAGACAAATTTAATTCTTATTTAATATTATACAAAAACATAAGTGTAAGACATAAATTATTAAAAGAAATTTCATACGATATTTATTTTATAATTTTTAAAAAAATAAATATTTAATTAGAAACTATTAGTTATCAAGTTAAGCAATTTTATAAATGATGAGATAAATGTTTTTATATAACAGAATTTCAAATGTGCACAATAATAATATTTTAAACTGAAGTATAAGGTTTTATATAAAATAATTTTACTGTTTTTACTAAACAAAAAACAATATTTGAATATTTATTTATTTAAGTATTAGGTCAATTTAGCTCTTATATAAAAACAATAACTACTGTAATAATTAATACAAAATAATAATAGTAATTCATAAATATCAAGAATTTTATGATTAATAATATTATTTATAAAGTGCAATATTATTAATTTAAAAAATAATACTGCACATAAATGTTATAATTTAATTTTAAATTTTGTTTTAGTATATAAAAGATGTAATATATTAATTTTAAATAAAATTGTACTATATACATAATTAATATGATATAATTTTAAAACATATTATAGATTGTTCTTAATTAAGTTCTTTGATATATTAAAAGTACGATATATATAGAAAGTAAAATTTAAAATGCAATTATTCAAAAAAAAAGTTGATTGATTTGAGATATAAAGATATACATAAATATTTAAAAAGTAGGTGTTAAAATTTGAAAACAAAAATTTTTTATGACAATTATCAGACTAACATTTTTTTGAAAAAATATAAAAAAATTATAAATTAAAATATATTTATTAGAACAACAAATTCATATATTGATCTAAAAACATTCTGATTTAATCATTTTAAATCTCAATAAAATTTTTTATTTGATTGATTCATTAAAATCTGGTGAAATAGAATTAATAATTATTTTGAAGTGTTTAAAAAAAAATTTAAAGATATCAACACCATTTATAGAGAAAAAATTTTAATTCATCTATAATCTACAAAACATATACTGTACAATTGACCTAAACTGATGTTTTCTTTTTTTTCTTTTGTATCTTTTATATTATTAATCGATGATAGGATTATTTTATGACATTTTTTAGTGACTTACAGGTTCATAATTTATAGAATACTCAATGATTATTATCATTATAGATGCCTATAGTAATAACTAAAGTAATATTTATATTTTTATATTACCAATTGTTTTTAATCTCTTTAAGTGAAACCATTTAACTTGTTAAAGCTTTTATTATTCTATGAATTATTTCTTATTAAATTATAAAGAATGTCACGGTTGGTCAATTCTTCATTGATATTTTTATAAATTGATAAATTTTTTATTTGTAATATAATTATTTATATTATTGATGGCTTTAAATTTTTCCTTCAAAGCCATAAATCTTCAACAATTGAACATTTCTTGTATTTAAATTGTTCATCATTCAGTGATATGAATTAGATGAACTTTATAATTTTTTACATTAAAATCAATTCTATTTTAATTTTAAAGTTGTGAGATATTTAAATATACAAAATTTGATTTTCTTTTAATTCAAAAGTAATATAACATTTTATTATAAATTGACAAAATGGATAATTAGCGCCATCTTACGCAGTATTTAATTAATTCTTTATATCCTTGTACTCGAAGAAGAAATATTTCAAAGTATTTGGTTTATTTTTATATTATACACTCTAAGATAGCTAGTTATTTATTAATATTGTGTTTAAAACATTACAAATATTTACATTTTATATAATCTTAATTAGTTAAAAAATTCTAAAATTTATAGAATGTTTTTATAATGTTAATGTATTTCGTGAATAATGTACTTTGAATGTGACGAAAATTGTTTTTTGTAAATATGTAAATATATATAAGTAGCGATTACTTTTATTGAGTAGTAAGAATTATTTATATTAATTAAATAGTGATAATATGTCGGATTTTTAACAAGTTTTTCATCAATTTTTTCACAATGGAAAATCTTATTATAAAAAATATACTTCATGCAGGGAATAAATCAGCTACATTTATACCTGGAACAAAAGTAAGTTGAATAAAAAAATTTTATAAAAATATGTATACTTATTTTTAATATAAGCATTAAGGAAAAATAATTAAATAAAAATGCAAAAATTTATAATTATTGAAAGAAATTTGAAATAATTATATTCAATTTAAATAACCGTAAATATTTAATAGTAAATGTATTTCTTACTAATAATTAGTGACTGTTATTTATTTATCAGGTAATTTTTCATTTTAAAACTACAAAATGTGATTCTCTTAAGACTGTTATTGATGATAGTAGATTAATGAGTAAACCAATGGAATTAGTAATAGGGAAGCAATTCAAGCTTGAAGTATGGGAATTAATATTACAAAAAATGTCTATACATGAAGTTGCATTATTCATAATTGATAAGAGTGTAAATATAATTTTTTATTATAATTAAACATATGCAATAATGTTAATAATTTTTGATATTTTAGCTAGTTAGTGCATATCCTTTTGTATCTAAAACTCTTCGTGAAGTTGATAAACCAACAGGTAAAGAACGTAGTCACCATTGTTGTGGTGTAACATTACAAAATGAGGGTATAGGATATGATGATTTAAATAATCTTATAAAAAATCCTCAAAATTTAGAGTTTACAATAGGTATGATATTTAAAATTTAAAATATGTTAATGTAAAAATGTTAGTACTTGTTAATATAAAATATTATTTTAATTTAATTTTTTAGAATTATTGCAAGTTATACATCCATATGAATATGAAAAAGAATCGTGGCAAATGACAGAAGATGAGAAGCTAAAACATATTCCAATTCTAAGAGAAAAAGGAAATGCTCAATTTAGAGAAAAGAATTATGAATCTGCAGCTAATACTTATGCACAAGCAATTGGAATAATGGAACAACTTATGCTAGCGTAAGTAAAAGTATAAAGGATTAATATACATTGATTGAAATATTTAAAATTTATATAATAAAATATTGATTAGAATTTATATTCATCAGAGAGAAGCCAAATGATATAAAATGGTTAAATTTGAATTCTATGAAAGTTCCTTTACTTCTAAATTATGCACAATGTAAGCTGCTGAATAAAGAATATTATGCTGTAATTGAACATTGTACTACTGTTCTTAAAAATGATCCTGGTATGTACAAATTATGTGAGTATACTATATATTTATAATTTATTTACATTATAAAAATTCATTTAAAATATTGTATAAACATGTTTGTAGATAATGTGAAAGCCCTTTTTAGAAGAGGTAAAGCACATATTGGGGCATGGAATGAGAATGAAGCAATTGCAGATTTAAATAAAGCAGTAGAACTGGACAAGTCTTTACAATCTATAGTTCATAAAGAATTGCAGTCATTTTCATTGGCTATTAAGGAAAGAAATAAAATACAATCAAAAAAATTTGCAAATATGTTTACAAATTAAATTTTTATTAAAGCAATGAAATATAACACTATGATATTTATTAACAAAATACACGATAATCAATATTTTGATGCATTGTTAAGCAATAAACTTCATCAATTTTTAATGTGTTAGTTTTTATATTAATATTTTCTTCAAGTTGTATTTGCATTTTAAGTAAAAAGCGAAGTGAAGCTTGAGCCTAAAACATAAATCTGTTATTTATTTTAATATTTATGACTATTTTAATCTTAAGAATTATACATTGTAATATATAATTCAAAAAATGAAAATCAATTTAAATAGATAATTAAGTAAAATATTAAATCACTAACTTCGAATAGTGTTTGTTGAAGTTGAGTTACAATTTTCCTTAAATCAAAAACTTCATTAATAAGACTTTTTTCTACATAATCATAAGAACGTTCTAAGGCTGGTCTTTGATAACGATTTCCTAATCGAGTATGTGCTAATGCTATAAATCCTTCCTTTTCAACTATTACTTTTTCCAATTGTGCAATTTTACTTGACATTTCATTTGATTGACAAATTATCTGAATAATACATTTTTTAGATTTTGTTTATTTTCTTAGTCTTAAATTAATTTATTTTAAATTCATACGCTCAATTTTAAAAAAATTTACCTCTGAATGTTGCAACTCTAATTTTTCTTTAATTTGTTTAGTATCTTTAATTCGAATCTTAAAAGCTTCATCAGTTTTATTTTTTTGATTTATTAAATCGGTTATTATTTTTTTTAGAAGTTGGTCAGTTTCAGAACAAATTTTTTTTGTAACTTTAAGTTCTTTAATTGAAGAATCTATATTTTTGTTTGATTGTCTTTTCCATTCTTCCATTGTGATATTCCTATAAACAATTGAATATTTGTAAAATAGTACGATAACATTTCTTTTACCAATATTATTAATTTAATAAATTTAGTATAAATAATTAAAATTTGAAAATTATGTAAGATGAACATACGAAGTATCTAAATTTGATTTTTTGTCATAAATACTCAGATTTAAAGTAGTTTCTTTAAGAGAAGAATTATGTCGATCAATTTTTAAATTATTTTCTTTATCTTCTAAATCATGATCTATTTTGTATAATATAGCTTTTATGCTTCGAATTCGTTCTTGAATTTGTTCCAACATTTTATTCATTAAATGATCAGCGTATTTTATAATTTCACATTCCTCGCGTAATTCTTTTTCAACATTATCATTTACTAAGTCAATTCCTAATCTTTGTTCTCTAAAAAGAATTTATAATATTTAAATAAGAAAATATTTTTTAAATACTTTTAAAATACATTTATGTTATTAAAAAATCAAAGAGCTTACCTAGATAGCAAACATTTTGTACAAATATCTATAACATTTTTTCTTAACAAGTTTATAGATTCAGTTAAACGATTTTTATATACTGTAAGCATGTCTGTTTTCAAAATTAATTCATTTCTATTGCACGTAAGTGCTTGCTTATAAAATTCAATTTCATTTATCTTTTCTTTAAGATGATGATTAGTTTCATCTCTATTAATGTTAACTATTTCATTAGTAGATTCACAAGCTTTATTTGATTTAGCAATTATTTTGCGAGCTAATTCTTGTTGAGCTTCGGTGAATTTAAAACTATAAATAAAATTATATATATATTATTATTTTAATTTGTATGAATTTATATATGTAACGAAAATTATATTATTTATCATAACAAAAATATTTTGAATTAAAAATATTAAACGTCATTTTTAAATTTATCAAAGAACTTACATAAATTTTTATAAAAAAAGTTCGTGCATAAGCACGCCCGTGCACACACACACACCAATCTATGTATAAATATTTATTATTACTTTTTAATATCTCTTGATATTAAAGTCTGTTGCATTAAATATTAATAATATAGCACGTAGTTTTTGTATAAAAGTTAAATAATTACTTCATAAGTTATTTATTTAAAATGTGAAAAATAAAAGTAAATTTATAATTTAATCAAAAAATTATTTTTATTTTTTAAAACCGTAATTGTTTTTTATACTTATGCCTATATAATATTACCTCAAATAATTATCATAATGCCAATCATCTAAAGTAAATTTTATATTTGAATTTGGCATATATGGCATAACTTCTTGATCAATTTTCAATGTTTTTACCATTTTATTTTTGTTATAAATCTTCAAAATAATAAAGAATAATTTTTAGTGAAAAATATTTTATTCATAATACGTATCCGTTTCTATGGTAACATCTATATATAGACATATAATAATTATTTTTATGTATTATTCATTACCTTCGGTATAAATGAATAAAAAATAACACAGCTACTGATATTTATATGTAATAATGTTCATAATTTATAGTAAACCAACTGGCTTTAAAAATGCAAAAAAAAAATTTATTGTAGTTTTTATTTTAATCTTCAATTAAAAATACCAAATATTTTTTAATCTATTTTTTAATAACTTCTTATATAATTTATTAAATACATATTTTTTTTAAATTTTACTATTTAATGCATTATATATATAAATAGATATTTGTTATCATTTAAATAATTTAAATTTGAAAAATATTTCTATCTTAGAATACAATAAGATTTATCTTAAATTGAAAAAAAGTTTTATTCATACTAAATTTAATATATTTTTTTAAATAAAATCAAAATATTTTCTTTTTATAAAAATTCAAATTTTCGAAAATAAGTGTCAAATTAAAAAAGTTACAAACGTTATTATTTATAACTTTTTTTTGTAAAAAAACAATTACATAAAACAAAAAGACTTTATTAAATTAATTCAAATTTTTTAAATTTAATGAAATTTTTATTGGCTATTTTATCTTAAATTTATAACATAAACTTTTTCACGATTTACAACTTCATTTAATAGGCTTAGAGCACAACGTTTCTATAGATCATTACATATCTTTACAATACCTTAGTTTCTGATTTTAAATTAACTTCAGTTCATTTTGGCGGGACAAATTCTTTTTGTAATTTTTTTTATAGCATTTAAGCACAAGATATTTATTAAAATGCTTAATTTATTACACGTAGAAGTTTGTCAAAATACTAAAAGGTAAGTATTTTTAATATTAATTTAGAAATTAATTTAGAAATTTTAAGTTATTAAATTACTTTTTATATATTTATATTTTATAATAAACCTTATTTTTAAATAATCATAAGAATATTTTATTATAGCATGTTAACTAAAAATGACATTGAAAATCTAGTGCAAGCTGAACTTGATTCGTTAGAAGAAGTAGTATTGAATAAATCTATATTACCTAAACATTTTTCTGTTGAAACATTAAAAACACATATTCAGTCAATTTTTTGCTCATGTGAACAAGAAGAAGTAAGCCTTATTATCTAGAAAGTAATTTGATTTATAATTTAATATAAATTTTCAGAAAACATGTGTAAAACTAAGACAAATGAAAATCAAGATATATGTATACCGATTAAATAAAGAAGAAATAGTAACTGAGACTATACATAAAGATGAGGAAGAAATTTCTGCTGCTGCACATTGGATATTGCCTTCAGAAGAATTCTTTGGACTTTGGGAAAATTTATTTTATGAACCAGGTGTTAAGGAAAATGTAATATAATTGTATTTATTTATTATTATTCTTTTTTCAATAATATAACTATAATATAAATCATAGTTAGTAAATTTTGTTGAAACTGCAATGATATATTCTGAACGAAAAGTAAACCCCCATATAATAAGTTGGAATAAAGTAATTCTTTTACATGGACCACCTGGAACAGGAAAGACTAGTTTATGTAAAGCATTAGCACAAAAAATTGTAATTCGTCTTGGAAATCAATTTACTCATGGTAAACTTGTTGAGATAAATAGTCACAGTTTATTTTCAAAATGGTTTTCAGAGGTATATAATATAATATCAATAAAATTCAATTAAGTGATTTTATAATAAATTATGTAACTTTTATATTTGTATACAGAGTGGCAAATTAGTTATGAATCTCTTTAATGAAATTAAAATATTATTAAAAGATCCAAAAGCTTTAGTATGCATATTAATTGACGAAGTTGAATCATTAGCACATGCTCGTAAAGCTTGTACAACAGGCATTGAGCCTAGTGATTCTATTAGAGTTGTTAATGCTTTATTAACACAACTTGATAATATAAAACGTTTTTCGAACGTTTTAATTTTAACTACAAGTAACTTAACAAAAGCTATTGATTTGGCTTTTGTTGATCGTGTTGATATTAAACTGTATATATCTTTTCCAAATGAACAAGCTATTTTCAAGATTTATAGTAATTGTATCAAGGAATTAATGAGGGTAAAATATATGTATAATTATTTAGGTTGATTGTATTTATAAATTTAGGGATTATTATTTTATTTATATTTTAATATATATTTGTAATAATTTAAACAACTATTTCAATGCATTAAAATTAAATTTCAATATTATTAAAATTAAATCTTTATAATTCCTTACCATAATAATTTGAATTATAAAAAATCTATGTTAATATTTTGTAAAAACTTTACACATAGGTTAATTAAATATGTGAAAAACAATAAACTGGTTACTGCATAAATTTGATGAATTATTTTTTTAATTAAAATTAAAATATGGAATTTTTTATTAAGTATTGGATAATCAAAATAATTTTCACATTTATTCTTTAATGTAATTACTAAAATTACTTTTAAAATATCTATGTTTCAGACTGATTTTATTCAATCAGAAAAAATTCACGATATGGCATATTTAAAGATGTTAGCATACGAAGAAAATTTGGAAACTAAGCATAGTCTTATGTTACTCGAACTGAGTCGAGGAAGTACAGGAATGAGTGGACGATCTTTAAAAAAAATTCCTTTCTTAGCTCATGCACTTTATAACCAAACAAAAAATTGTTCATTAACAAAATTTCTTAGAACTATGCATCTTGCTGTGCAATGGCAAAAAGAAAATTGTTTTGAATGTTGAAGTATTATTTGTGTAAATTTATGTAAACCATTTATTTATTAAGAAACCTAACGAATACAAATATTCCTTACAATAATTAATATTTTAATTATTGTGTTATAAACGTTTTTAATGTATTAGAATTATAAGGATTTTTTTTTGACAAATAATTTATTTTACACAAAAATTATAATAATCATAGATATCTGTAATTTAAAAAATATTTCTACTTAACATAAATATACATTTATTGATTCTTTTAAAAAATGTTTTTAAGAAATTGGAAAAAATGTAAAAATTGAATTTTTGAGTTATAAAATTATAAAATTATATTTTTCTTTTTAATAAAGGTAGGATTAATATATTTTTACTTTGGATACTATACAATAATACACTATTACATTAGAAAGTCAAATAAATCAAAATAATACGTAAACTGTATATTTTAAATAAAATTTAAAGTATTTAATTTAATTTAATTCGTATGTAATAAGCATATGTATTAAAATTGTAAAATTCTGTTCCATGTATATATTTTTATTAGAAAAAAAAGATTATCTCGAAATGTCCATAAATGTATATTTTAATAAATTATTATATTCTAATTAGTTACTTGAATAATTTATTACTAAAATATAACGTGCATTAACTTTACAATGTTACAATAAGATTTAATTGTGTGATGGTACTTTAAATATTAAATAAATTTGTTAAAAACTGCCGTAACTAATTTACATAAAAAGAATTTCTATTCAAGTTTTACCCATACTAAAAAATTTTAATTTGACTTAAGTTATCTTAAATAATGTATTATTATGTATTTTTACTCGAATAAATAAAGTCTTAAAAAATTTTCATTAAATTAAATGAGAAGCAGCATAATTTTTCAAAATATTTTATCACTCTTAGATTATTTTAACGTATAAAACAATTTTTATGTAAATTTATTTTCCACTTATAAAGCTCTCTATTATTTTTTCTAAATTAAAAAATCTTATTTGAAATAAATTAACAATGTTTAAAAAATTGTATAATTTTACGAAATAATATTTCATAAATTTGCGCCTCAGATTCGATAACTCGCAATATGAAAATGGCGTGTTGTATCACAGACTTCGTTGCGCTCCAAAATCTAGAGGAACCCTCCGACGACTCCAACTGCAACATAGAAATGGCGTCTTCCGTTCCAAAAAGCGATCCTCTCAGCCTCTGGTGTTTTTAAAAATGCAAGGATCAATAAGCTGTTCATCACTCGATTCGGTAGGTTGAATTGTGGGTTTTTCTCCTTGACTATTTTCGTTTTTCTGCACATAAACATGACATAATTTTGCGCGGGCTGCATCTCTGCAACACAAGGTCACGGGCGCAACGCGTCAAACACCTTTCTTAATCAAGGTACATTAATGTTCATTCTTTTCATTTTTTATCTCATTTACCGCAATCAATAATAACGTTCGCTTGTACTTGTGCGAGCTCTCGACTCTGATCTCTTATTAGTGCATTAAAATTTGATTCACAGAACAAGGATTAAAAAAAGGTACCGAAATGTCGAAGAGATCGGCTGACAGCGGGGATTCGGGCTCCCAGCCTCCTATCAAGAAAGTCCAATTCGAACCGATACTCATTGGACCCATATCTACTCTTGAAGAGATGGATATGAAAGTTCTGCAATTTCAAAACAAGAAATTGGCTCAGGTATAAATCCAACAACTGTTATTTTATATAAGAACTATTTTATCACAGATGTTAGTTTAAATTCAATATTGTACAATTGTCGAATAGACGATTTGATTAAATAATGATTATGAGAAAGTAAAATCAATCTTAATTTTAATTTCATTTCATTTCATTTCATTTGCATGATTAAAGAAAATTGATTATATTTTATTATTGATAACAATTAGTTATAGCCAGTAGTAAAATTAATTAAAAAAAATAAATCCTTCCTTTATTTTTATATTTGTTTTATATTGATACAGTTTTATCCAACTTAAAAGTAGTCTAATTATTAAATTATGTGTATAATATAATATTACAAAGGTTGTATTTTTTTATTACAAAAGAGATTGGAACAGAGGCATCGTGTAGAAGTAGAATTAAGGCAAAGAATAGAACAATTAGAAAAACGGCAAACTCAAGATGATGCAGTGCTAAATGTAGTTAATCGCTATTGGAATCAATTGAATGAAGATATTCGTGTATTACTTCAAAGGTTTGATGCAGAAACAGCAGATGAATCTGAAAATAAAAGTATAACTTGTTTTTAGTCTACTATCTAAAACCAATATGTTAATTAAATGTAGTTAAATAAATTTTTATTTATATAGATGAAAGTGAAGCAACAACCTCTTTCCTTATGCAATTATCTTCCTGGGATAAAGAAGAATTAAACGACAAACTTGCCAATCGTGTTCAGGTTTCTAAACGAGCTGTTTCAAAAGTTGTACAAGCATTTGACAGACTTTCTCAAAGAAATGAAAAAATTACTCTTGCTTTGAAAGGAGAGTTTGACGGTGGTAATAAATTACTCGCATTTTTTTCTTGTTTCATATTTTACATTTTAATTAATTTATTATTTAATAAATTTATAGAAGAAGCACCAAATATTGATGAAGTAGTTAAAAAAGCTAATGGTGAAATTCAAATGGAAAATAGAAATTTGCAGGCAATAAATATTCAGTTACATGAAAAGTATCATACCATTTCGCTTAAAATGTCTGAGTTACAGGATACGATTACTGGTAAAGATACACTAGCTGCTGAACTTCGAAATCAAGTTGATGATTTGCAATATGAACTTAATAAAGTTCGAGCCAGAAATGATAAATTGGAACACCATCTTGGAGAGGCTATTGAAAAACTTAAAGCATTTCAACAAATTCATGGTGCAGATGACAAAGGTGCTAATAAACAAAGTACTTTAGTTGCAACTGGAGTATCACAAACCAAGGTAAAGTAAATAAATAAATGTATTTAAATTCGATTTTAATCAGTAATAAAACTAATCTTTAATAAAATATTTGTATTTTTAAAAATAAAGCTAGAAGATTTACAAAGAGAAATTGAAGAAACTCGTGAATTGGCTAATAACAGATTACAAGAATTGGATAAATTACATCAACAACATCGTGATGCATTAAAAGAAGTAGAAAAATTAAAAATGGATGTAAGTTATATACTTTATAATTTTTTATTATAAACCTAACGAAATAAAAATAATTATTAATTTTTTAGATACGTCAATTACCAGAATCAGTGATTGTTGAAACAACAGAGTACAAATGCTTGCAATCCCAATTTTCTGTTTTATACAACGAATCAATGCAATTAAAAACGCAATTAGATGAAGCTAGACAACAACTTCAATCGAGTAAAAATGCTCACTTACGACACATAGAAATGATGGAGGTTCGTTAGAATTTTATGTATGTGCTTATTTTATGTTTCAATCAGAAATAAAAAATATTATTAAACATTTTCAGAGCGAAGAATTAATGGCTCAAAAGAAACTACGAGGTGAGTGTATACAATTGGAAGATGTTTTAGCTCAATTAAGAAAAGAATATGAAATGTTGCGCATTGAATTTGAACAAAATCTGGCAGCTAATGAACAAACTGGCCCAATTAATAGAGAAATGAGACATCTTATAACATCATTACAAAATCATAATCAACAATTAAAAGGAGAAGTTCATAGATATAAACGAAAGTATAAAGAAGTTTCTTCTGAAGTTCCAAGAGTAAATAAAATAAATTATAACAAATTTTTATTTTTAATAATATAGGATATTAGCCATAATATTATTAATTATTGCAGTTAAAAAAAGAAGTTGAAGAATTGACTACCAAACTTGGCCAACAAATAACACAAGAAGGTAAAGAAGGTAATAATTCTGATGGTAGTGGGAAAGAAGAAGATGCTTCTAATTCTTTATTGGGATCTGGACAGGTATTACAAAATTCTCTTAAAATTTTTAATTATTTCAGAGCTAATTTTTTTATATTCAATAAAAGATTGTTGTAGTAATGACATTTTATTTTGGTAAGTACATGTTGTAATAATAATTTCTTCAGATCAAAGAAGAGAGTGGAATACCGATAAAAAAAGAAGGAATAGATGAAGAAACAGAAACTGAATCAGGAGAAGGAGATAAAAATACTTCAGATTCACTTGCTCTTGCGTCTCCAACTCTTAAAAAAGAAAAAGATATTAAAAAAGAAAAAGATATTAAAAAAGATACAATCAAAACAGAACATCGGGATCAAACACATCGTGCTAAAGATGCTAAAGTTGCAGAATCAGAGTTAGTGAGAGATTTGAAGGCACAACTAAAGTAAGTTAATAAATAATTTAATTTAATTTATAAATTTTCATATATTAACCATGTTTTTAATGCAATAGGAAAGCTGTAAATGAAATGAAAGAAATGAAATTACTTTTAGACATGTATAAGGGTCTTGGAAAAGAACAGCGTGATAAAGCTCAACTGATGGCTGCCGAACGTAAAACTAGAGCTGAATTAGAAGAATTAAAACAACAAATTAAAAAGATACAAGTTTGTATTTTTTATTATCAAAATATTTATTTATATCATATATCATTTATATACTAACGATTTTTTTACTGAAGGAAAGCAAACGAGAAGAAAGGAAAAAATTAGCAGATGAAGATGCGCAGATCAAAATCAAAAAGTTGGAGGAACAAGCTTATTCTCTTCAAAGACAGGTTGCTACCCAAAAACAGGTAGTTTTTGCATTCTATCACTATGCATCTCGTGCTTTTGGTGCATGCATTGCCTCTAATCTGCAATCTAACAAATTTCTTTGAATATAAAAATAATTTTCAAGAAAAAATTATATAATTCTTAGAGCAAAACACATTGAAATAATATTTTTGTGTTGTAAATACTGATCAAGTATTAATATACTAATTATTATTTAGAAAATACTTATCATTTGAAATAATGTTTTGATGCAGTAATAGATAATGGGTGTACGCAGTCGATATTTGTTTTTACTCGTGCTTGAACGGTGATGTAACGTTAAATAGAACTGTGCATGGTTGCAGGAGGAAGAAGCTCTCCTAAACGAAATGGAGGTAACAGGGCAGGCATTTGAAGATATGCAGGAACAAAATTCTAGGCTAATCCAGCAATTACGGGAAAAAGATGATGCTAACTTTAAACTAATGACCGAGAGAATTAAAAGTAATCAGTTGCATAAGCTTGCGAGAGAAGAAAAAGACGTTTTAAAAGAACAAGTTTCAACGTTAACAACGCAAGTAGAAGCAGCTAATGTCGTTGTAAGAAAATTAGAAGAAAAGGAGCGATTGCTTCAAAATTCACTTGCAACTGTTGAAAAAGAACTTGCATTACGACAACAAGCAATGGAAATGCATAAACGAAAAGCTATTGAAAGCGCTCAGTCAGCTGCTGATCTTAAACTTCATCTTGGTAAATATTAATTTTTTATTCTAATTAATTTATTTTTATTAAAAATCACATTATAAATAAAGTGATGGTGTTTTTTAATGATAGAACTAAAGGATATTATTGTAATAGAATAGAAAAAATTTTTAAAAATTAAATGAAAAATGATAAAAGATAAGTAGGGTATAATTTACAACGTTAGAATTATACATTTTTTCATTGGTATGTCAACTTAAATTTTGTTTCAAAGGTAACGATTTTCCATCAAAAAGTTTTATTTGATTTACTTGCAACATAATTTCATTAAAAATAATATAAGATTTCTTTTTATATATACAAAAAATATTTTAAAAAAATGAAAGAAAGCAAAATATAAACAAAAATGACATTTTGTATTTTTAAAATATTTAAATACCCAAGATTTTAATGTATGAATATTACATTAAATTAATAATTCTCACTTTCTGTATAAATAATAACTTATACTTCTTTTCTAAAATTATAGAAAAATATCATTCACAAATGAAGGAAGCTCAGCAAGTTGTAGCTGAAAAAACAAGTTCTTTAGAGGCAGAAGCATATAAAACAAAAAGATTGCAAGTAAGTTTGAAAAATAACTTTAAAGGTTATAAACTGATTAAAACAATCATATATTTTAATACTTGTATATTATTTAAATTTAGGAGGAAATAGCGCAACTTAGACGCAAGGTAGAAAGAATGAAGAAAATCGAACTAGCAGAAACTGTAGATGAAGTAATGGCAGAGGAACTTCGAGAATACAAGGAGACCTTAACATGTCCATCCTGTAAAGTTAAACGAAAAGATGCCGTTCTTACAAAGTGTTTTCACGTTTTCTGTTGGGATTGCTTACGTACTCGATATGAGACACGACAGCGAAAGTGTCCAAAGTGCAATTGCGCATTCGGAGCTAACGATTATCATCGACTTTATCTTTCTACTTGAAGGAAAAAATATTAATTTATTTAAAGATAAACAGCGTTACTCGAAAAATAATATTTTGAAGAGTATTTCATTTTTATACTTTTGTTACAAATATGTACACTTTTTTCTTGATGATGTGAACTGTGACTTGTACATAAAATATAAACACTAGTAACTAAACGTCAAGAATATGCGCTATATGTATAGAAACAATGTATGGTAATTCGTATTATAAATTTAAGTTTAAGCTAGACTCATCGATAATTATTACTATGCAATCACGTTATCCTGTAATTTAATAAATGTCATGCATGAACTTATGATTTTGAATTGTAAAAAGTGTAGGTAGCTTTTTTTAATTTTTTTTTTCTATTTTTTATCGATTATAAATACTGGCATGACTCCGTAAACACGCGTTTACAATTTTAACTTGTCTGATGGGGTATCATTTTTTATTGTTTTTAATTTTTAAGTAAATTATTTTTTTTTTGCTAAAATTAAATATTTAAAAAATATAACAAAAAGTAATGCCATTCATCATAATTTGTCGAAAAAATGTAAATAGAGGTACATACTATAAATTTAAAAATAATTTCTATATAGTCTTTATCTGTACAGCAGTTTTTTAATTACACTGAAAAATGTGTTTGTGTAAGGAAATATCGTAAAAATATAATGCTGTGATTAAGCATAATACACTTATTTGTAAAGTAAATTCATACTAATTCTAACAATTTATTTAAACGATGTTCTTTAAATATACAATTATTTGTGCAAATTATCAATTGTATAATTTTTTTTAGTGAAAGGTCATGTAAATAAAAAATATCAATACAATATAAACATATTTATGAATTACATCAATTACAAATCGGAATTTGTTACAAGTTTTATGTATCAATACATAATATATTTTTCATTGTAAAGTTATAAATATAATACACACTTTTGTATTTGATTTTACTGCACCTTGAGAATAGTTCATTCTTTTATAGCCTCAACTGTTAATAACATTGGTTCATAAGTCCATTTTGGAAAAACTCTTTTGTACAGATTCATTAAAACTGTATCTTGAGATTTTAGGTGTCCATCAAATATACACTTCATATGTCCGTGAGTTCCTATTTCAAATATAGAAAATTATACAAAATATAAATTTTTTTTATTTATTTTCTATGATTAAATAGTACAAATAATATACCCAATGGTTCTTTAATATGTCCTTTGCGTCCATACTTTGTTCGTAATTTTATAGGCTTAAACCATCTTATATCTTCTCGATTAAAAAACATGAATCTTATTACAGCAGACCGTTTATGAATTTTAAAAGGATGACCACTCAAAATAACTCTTTTAATTATGAGCCTATCTGGATTAATTGATAAAAGACTACCAGTAGCAACTAATTCCTGATTTTCAATTAGAAATACAGTTTTAAATAAAAAACTTTTATTACTAAATTAAAAGAAAATTCAAAAAATTATGCATACCAAACTTTCATCTCTTTTCTTCAAGTAACATAAAACTGGACAAGGTGGGAATGTAATTGGAGCGAAAATTGAAGCTACTAAAACAGTATTTGGTTGAAAGAACCTTTGATACTTAAATAATTATATTAATTTTAAGTTAATATGTTTTACTTATATAATATACTTATTTATAAATTTATTACTTATAATATACCTTATGTTTATTCCCATTTGTATGTTCACTAAAAATTGGACATGCTGTAAATCTTCGAAAACCACATTGAAAAATAAGACTTTCTTTTGATTTTATAGGAACTTTACTATCTATTGTACGTTTTAAACGAAAATTTAAAACAGACATTTTGTGTTCATTTTCTAAAATACCACAAACTATTAATGGTTGATTAGGTATACTTAGATATGTTTCAAATAATTCTCTACTAATGCCATTAATATGAATTGTTATATACGATCCCGGCTAAATAAATGTGTACAATTAATGCTTGTAAGTTTACGAATTTATACGAAATTATAATATATACCTGTACATTTACTAAGTCTTCTCGCTCTCTAAAAATACGTTTACGAGTATGATCAAAACATTCAAATTGAAATATTCTTCCATAATCATATGGTAAATTTTCTTTCTTATCCCAAATAGTTGTACGGAATGATTCTAAACCTCGGTACTTTTGAAATCGAACTTTGGCTAATATATCTTGTGGTGTATCCACTTCATCAGGAAATTGTGAATCAAGTTTAGCTTCTACAAATTAAAAATTAAAGATCAGATTATAGGAATTTATAATGAAATTTTATTGATTTGCCTTTAAATTTTATTATTGCTTCTTTTTCTTCGTATAAATCCATTTTTTCATCATAACGTTGATCATTCGGAGCTTCAGAAATAGTTATTGTTTCATACTCCTCTTTATCTTCTGAATTTGCTTTACTACTTTCTTCAGATTTAGCATCATCAACCGTCATATTATCTTCTTCAGATTCATTTTTACTGTCATCATACTCTTTTACATTATACAAAAAAATACATTTGCACTTAAAAAACAGTAGCTAATAAAAAATAACTAATCGAAACTAAACGATTTACCTCCATCTTCATCAGGAATCCAAGCTGCTTGATACTCAGATGTACCTTTTGGTACAAGTTTAACAATTTTCTTTTTTTCAAATCTTTCTTTTTTTGCTATAGCTAACTCTTCATCAGTTGGCCAAGTTTGTTCTGCATCCATTGGATCTGGTATATTTTCCGACTCTAATGATTCCTATAAAATAAAAGAGAATCAACATTAAATAGAATGATATATTTTCAAATGTTATACATATTTATTCAGTTATATTATTTTATATTATTTTATACAAATATACTTGTTCAACTGGGTTAGCCATGGCAATAATTTTTTTCTCTATATTTACTTGAACATCTTTTTGGGAAGGTACTTTACTTAATGCTAATGGAAAAGGATCTTTGCATTCTTCAATACAAGACATTTGATAATCTCCAAAGCCTGATATATGAACTAAACCATTTACTGATAGTGGTAATCCTTGTAAATATCCAGATACTTCTAATATTCCAAAATTATTTGTTGAATTCTAAAATAAATTTAATAGTTTTGATAAAATTGTGATTTTATATTTTTAATTTAAGTGCTCTTACATTATTGGTTAAATTAAATTTAACATTTTCCGCTAAAAGAAATGATCTTTTATTTCTATAAGTAATCTTTTTTTGTTTTTGAGATCCTGCACATCTTAAAAGATTTAGTGCATCTATAGGTTTGTCAAGCATCATTATTTTTTCTTCTGGTAACCATTTAAACAGTATTTTTTGAACATTTTGTTTATAATTTTGACGTTGCTAAAATTTAATAATATATATAAATAAGCCTAAAAGATTTAATTATTTTTAAATAATTATATTCAATAAACTGAAAACCTTAATAGGTAAACTTTCTGTATTTGTTACAGCAATAATAGGTGTAGGTAATCCTTGTGAAATTATTGATTGAATAATTTCTTTACCCCATGAATCAAGGATATCATTTTTTTTATTTTTATCTGATTCATTTACTGCAGACGTAACAAATAATACAATATTTGCAACTTTTACTAAATCTAATGTTGCAAACTTATTACCAAAAGGTGGCACAACTATGGAAAAACGTTGCTTAAACCTTGGTACACTATCGAAAATATTTATAAAATAATTATGTATCTAAAATTTTATTATAAAAAGCAATTAAAAAAATTACCTGATATGTGTAGCACACAAACTGTTAGTAATAATTGCATCTTTATCAGCTCTTATAAATAAGTTTACAATATTATCTACATTTAAATTTTCTTGTAAATTAATTATTGTAATGAGAATTGGTGGACTTTGAGAGCTGCCAAAATTTCGTTTTTGTTTTAAAACTTCATCGCGTTTATTTGATCGAATTTGCTGAAGATGATTTCGACGAGCTTCTTTACCAAGTTGTGTTTTAATATGTTTAGAGGGATTTTTAACAGAAATTCGGCCTATATGCATCACATATTTTTAAATGAATGCAAAATAACAAAGATTTTCTTATGAAAAAATTACCGATACTAAAATTTAACTTATTTAACAGTTTACATAAACGTAAATTGGTTAATTTAAATTTAAAAAATATTACTTGTAAATATTTTTCTAAAATTTTAATCATTAAAAGTATTTATTTCTAATAGTTTTTTTAAAAATAAGTATTAATTAAATATTATGTGATTAAAATATAAAATTAAACAACCAATTTATATTACTGTAAAACTGATATTTTTATAAAATTATTAATATACCTCGAGAATCATTTGAAATGGAGCCTTTGCTTCGGTGTCTTCCAGTTTTATGAGATTTGTTTGTTTTTTTAAAAGCACCTGGTCGATGAATTTCTTGTTTAACAATTCCCATTTTTATAAATTTCTTATTTATACAATTTTTTTAAAGATAATTAAATTAGTTTAACCTCATTATTTAAACACGTGGTACTTATTACATTCATTTAACAGCCATATTGTAGCATTCGACTTCAATGTCACGTTACAAATAACTGACGTATTGTTACGCAATAAATGACCAATTCTCTAAATTTATTCTTATAGAAAAATAATTTACTATATGAAATTAATTAATTGTAAGGAAACAATGATTAAAATTGTTCATGGTTGAATATTTTATTATAAATACATTAAATTATCTATTATTTATTACTATAATAAAAAATAGTAATCTAAAATTATGTGATAGTTTCTTAAAATAAGTCATTGTTATGATAATGTCAAGTATAATAAGATCGATTTTATAATGGAACACTTTGCTGTACATAAAATGTTTCTCCTGCATCATTGACAATCTGAATATACAATCCAGTATTTTGCTCTTCACTGGTTTCTTCGCGAATTTCTTCAGGATCTCCTGCAATTTCTTCTGATTCTTCAATGGTCTGCTCAGGATCTTCAACGAGAACTTCTTCGATGTCTTCATTATAAACTTCTATGTCTTCAATCATGAATTCTTCTTCAATTCTTTCTTGAGAATCTTCTTCTTGATATTTATTATTTTTTTCATTTCTTTTAGGATCTAATAGCCTAAGATTCTGACTTATATACATAATTTTTCCAGTAGGATCATCTTTCAAAGAAATTTTTTTGTTAGATCTATCTGCAGTTGCAATGGAGGTACTTGGTAGATCTAAAATAGAAGCTGCTACTTTAGTTAAAAAAGAGTTTTTGAAAAACCCTTTCCACCAAGTTGATGGAGGCATCAAGGCAATAGATTTTTTAACAAAATTTACACTCCATACTCCTTTACCAGAATTATAGTTTGCTAAATCAATAAGTATATCATCTTCTGGCATTCCAAATTTTGCAGATAATTTACTTATTATTTCTGTTCCTTGAACAAATTCAGATGAACTTAAATGCTCTCCTTTGAACAATGGATTTAAAATATTTGCCGCAAAATGTATTGGTTGCAGTACTACAGAAGATAATGTTTTGAATCGTTTCAAAATCTGATCAGATTCTTCAATTGATAATAGTAAAGCTGAAGGTTCTTGAAATTCAGTAATAAAATGTTGTTCTAAATCAACAAATACTTCGGGAACTTCACTAATTTTTGCTTCTTCATCGTCTAAATGTGCAATCCATTTAACGATAGGTCTTATAAGTTTAATATAACTGTTTACTTTAGCCCAAAATTCTTCATCTGCAATTAATTCTTTTGTTCCCTTGTTTATATATTTATCTGCTTTAGGAGTGTAAGCAAGATATTGCAAATCATCTTTATTTTCAAGTAAACTATCTAAACAAATTAACGAAGGATTCCACCTCTTTATTCCTGGTAATTTGAGTGAAATAATATTCTGATTCTTTTCAGTACTAGATTTTTGAGCTTCGCTTAATAATGATGATAAGATATGAGATTGTTTTATTTCTTTTACAATACTTGAAGCATTCTTTAATAAAACATTAATAATGGGTAACTCAGATATATCTTTAAGTAAATGATTTAAAGTCTGTGAAGAACAATTATAAAATGAAATATTATGTTCTTCATACTTTTGTTGAAGTAACTCCCAAAGATTTTCACAAGTAGATATACTATCTAAACAAACACCTAAGACTCTTTCAGCACCAACTTCATCAATGACTTCACTTATCTTCTCCATGTATAAATTTTCATCTTCTATATTAGTAGATAAAGAAATTGATTTATAAAGTACAGGATCTGGAGTATTTAATATAAAATGAATAATTCCTTCGTTTCTTGCATTTGATCTATAACTACATTGCAGTCCTATTGAGACAGCATCTCTTACTTTCTGATCTACACTCTTTTTAACATTTTCATATGTTCTTTCAAGAAGACATGTTGAAAGCTGGTGTTGAGTTGGTAATTGAAATGCTGGACTTAAAGTGTTAAGCAATGTTCGCCAATGATCATTATCTACAATACTAACAGGTGCATTAGAAGCATAAATTGCTTTTGCAAGTAATTCTTCACAATACTTTTGTCTTTGCTTTGACATTCTATCAATAAGATTATTTTCGTTAACAGAATCATTGAAGTATACATTTTCAGAGGGTACTTGCATCATTCCAAAATTATTTTCTTCGTCACTCATTGCTTCTTCGCTTTCAGAATTTCTTCTTTTCAAATTTAGTTCATTTCTTCTCTGCTCTCTTTTGAATTTTGCAGTTTCTATAAGTGATTCTTTTATAGTTCCTGGACAACCTATACATTTTTGTAAATGCATACTCATTCGAGTTGAGTGCCTTGCATAAATTTGTCCACAATATTTACATTTAAATGTCTGAAGTTTTTGATTTGGTTCCTTTGGTTGTAATATAAAACTACTTTCCAATAATTTTTTCGGTATTAATTTTCTGCAAACTTTATGAACAATGTTTTCTTTAACATTCATTTCAAGATAATCTTTGACTTCTTCTGGACAATCTGAACATTTTTGTAAATGCAAACTCATTCTTGATGCATTGCGTGCATATTTTTGTTCACAATGTTTACATTTAAATATATCAAGCTTTTGAGTTCCATTTCTGGGTTGTAAAACAAAGTTTTCCTCAAGAATTTTTTTGAGATTTCTTACTTGTCCTTTTTTATTAAATCCATGTTTGGATGACTCAAGAATTTTTGCTTTAACTTTTTCTTCAAGTAATTCTCTTACTGCACCTGGACAACCACTGCATTTTAGTAAATGCACACTCATACGTGTTATATGACGTGCATATGTTTGCCCACAATATTTACATTTGTATATTTCAAGCTTTTGATTTGCTTCTTTAGGCTGTAATGTAAAACTTGTTTCTAATATTTTCTTTAATTTCATTTTTGCAAAGTAGTTAAAGTGATATTATTTCTGAAATTCAAGCATGGAAAGTATATTAAAATCAACAAGAATTTTATTTTCGTGATTTTTGTTCATGATTAAAACTATTACCTTTAGCAATAATTTAAATGAAAATTAAAAAATATACATTTTAACTTGTCAATATTTCAAACAAATCGAAATTTAAGCTACAGCAACACGTAAATGTGACCATAACTATAAATGACCGTTGATTTACATCAGTTGACGCTTTTAGGTTGACGCCACACCAAAATGGCGAACGTCACAGCCATAGCAGCTTTTTGCTTCTACCTGAACTTCCATACACTACAAATTTAACGAATTCTATGCGTAGTACGGCTAGGCAAATATAAGTTTTTATAATATATAAACATAATTTGTATAATGTTGAACTATAATTTACTTACGACTTTTTTGTAATTTTTCAATGTTAATAATTGAATTTTTATGTCACCGTCATCAACGAAACAACGAATATCTCTCTTCGTCATGGAAGTCATATAACTGATCACGTGACAAGCGCGCACTTCTTCCTGCTATTTACGCATGCTCAGTACTTGTTTTCGTAATTTTTTAAATGTGGTTGCACTTGTAATTTCTTAAATAGTAACTTGGAATATTTAAATAATAAATAGCCATCTTATTCAACTTAATCAGTCTAATCCATTCCTCTTGCGTACTCATCAGAATTTTATTTCATTTAAAAAATTTTTTTAAATTAACATTTTACACTAATATTTTATATTCAATAATGACTTTCGTTTTTTATAATACATGGAAGATTTAATTTATATTTATCATACATTCATTCAAGGAATTAAGCTAAATTTTTATATGAAATAGTATCCTATGCATTGTTGGCAAATAATATTGGTATGCTTTTCATTATATTATAAATTTATAATTACTCAAATTTCATACATATAAATGTACACTAAGGTGAATAAAATAACCATTTGCAGTATATGATTCTATGATTTATATTTACTAAACTCTCATCTAAATACCTATTATTATCTACTTAATTGTTTTTCGGTACTTTTTATATATTCTCATATACAATATGAAAAAATGAATTTTTATTTTATTTTCTTTACAATTTTAATTTATTACATTTAAGTATTCATATATAAATTTACTAACTATAATATCTTTGAATAAAAATTTTAATATTTATTGTAGAATTTTTATTTATAAAATCATTGATATAAAATAAATAGAACAATCGTTTATAAAATGATATAATTAAAATTATAATTTTATTTTATTATCTTACAAAAATTAACTATTTAAGTAAATAATTTAAATAATTCTATCAAATATATAATTTTATTTTAAAAACCAGAACTAGAATAAAGATATGTATATTTTATACAACTAAAACATTTATAATTTATAAAAAGTAAAAATTACATTTTTATTGAATTTAAATTAAAAAAAAGTGTAATCAAAGATATTTCCATGAAGACTACAAAGTAATAAAAAATTAATAATTCTAGTCCTATATATATATACTTAAAATGCAGTATATCATATAATTATATACTATTAAAATTTTTAAATTAAAAGATTTAAAAATCAAAATAGTGATCTAAAAATTTTAAAACATTTTAATCAATTTCAAATATGGGTATAAGTCAACTTATTTTACATGGCTTTATGAATGTACTTATTTTATACTTATTCACAAACATTCTTTTCTTTGTATTGAAATTGATTTACTGAAAATATTTAAAATTGAAATGTTTTAAACAGATTTGTTATTTTATTAATTAAAAATAAAAATAAAATAATTTTTATAAATTTTTATGAACAATTATTGCATATATTTGAAACAAAACATAACAATCGAATAATAATTTATTAAGTTAAATAAAATGAATAAGAGAATTGACATTATACTTATAATATTTTAGATTGAATTAAAATATTAGATTTAAAAAAAACTGTTTAATATATTCCAAGTTGTTTATGAACTGTAGGAACATAATCATCGTATTGAGCTTTCATGTAGTTTCCAGCAATTGGTCCTACTAAATTATTTTTTTCAGCAAATTTCTTTATTGAGAATCGGTTTCTTCTTTTATCCCTTAAATGGAAATTAACATATAAAAGTATTATAGAATACTAAATAACATTTAATAAATATTAAAGTAACTTAATCAATATTTTCTTGTTTTACATGTTTCCAATACGCCTTTCATCAAATGTAATGGAACCCTGATTTTGTTTGTAGAGTAAAAACACATAACGATGTAGACCACTATTCTTTGGAGGTGCTGGTCCTACATATTCAGTTAAAACTTCTCCTTTATGTACTTTATTTTCCGGAATATTACCAACAATCCAATGTTGCCATTCACGATTATATCCACGTACTGGTATATCTGGATCTTCCAAAATATTTTTAAAAATTTATTTATGTACCTATGATATTAGTTATTTTTTTTAAAAAAATATTATATTCACTTTGAATGTTAATTTTTTCTATTAATATAATAAAAAATATTTAAATTACAAATTATAAATTTTTTTTAACAAAATTTTTATTTATTTAATAGAAATTATATAACACTATTTTATTTTTTTTATTATCAAAATAGTTGTTTTATTGTAAAACAATAAAAAAGTAAACAATTATATTTTTTTAATGAATCTGTAAAATTCTTTTTCAAATGATATAAATTTATGATTATAAAAAATAGAGTATATAATCCCTTTATTTGCAAAATTATAAACTGTAATAATTTATTAAATACAAACTTTCTTTATATTGATAGTGCTACTTATATTAATGAAATGATATATAAATAATGTATAAACAAAAGAAACCTTTAGATATATTGATTATAAATTAAAGGTATTAAATTTTAATAATTTATTTATGTATTACTTTAATTAAAACTTGTATTAATATATGTTAGTATTTTCTAATAATTATAATGAGTTAAATTATATAAAATGCATTCAAACCTATACTAAAAATTTATTTTTTATTTTTAAAGTAAATGTAACCTATATTAAAAATTTATTTTCTATTTTTAAAGTAAATGTAATCTTGATAAAGTAAAATTGATCTATTTTTATTAAACACAATTTACTTTTATTTATACTTCATTAAAAATATATAAAATCCAATTATTTTTTAAATACAATATTTATTCTCTTTTAAACATTTTGTATATATAATATAACAAACTTAGATCCTTAGCACCTTGACAACACAACAGAAATGCTTGAAAAGAGAAACCCATTTCTCAGTGAAAGTAACTCCGACTTTGTATGACAATTTAAAGTTGACTGATGATAAACGAATAAAAATATATTCTTATTGATTCAAGTTAACATTAATAAATTGCAATTTGTCGCTGTTGTTTTTACTCAAAAAACAAAATTATAATTTATGAATATATATAAATAAATCAAACATCCCAAAGCCACATTTTAATTAATTTTCTAAAGAGCTTGTTTAATTTTAAATACTTATTTATAATTTGCATAAATTTACTAAATATGTTTATTAGTTTTTAAAGTCAATACCTATTTATTCGTAAATATTTTAATAATTTAATAATAATATTATAAAAAAACAAATTTAGATCTCAATACATAAGTTAATTATAATATTTGTTATTAATATTAAAAAAATACCTGTCATAACAAGAGTATAAAGAATACCACCTTCATGTTTATAATTAACTTCTGGTATATTTTTAGCTTCCATTGGAGTTATTTCATTTCCCAAATTAATTTCTTTGTTTCCATATTTAATCTAAAATTATAAGTAATTATTTATTAATACCGTAACTGAATAATAATGAATAATTTTTAATTTAAAATATAATTAATAATAATAATACATTAATGGTTTCATTTGGAACTTTGTCTATTATATCTGGCACAATTTTTGCTGCTTTGAACTCTGATGAAACATCGGCTGCAAGTATACTTGATGCCAAAATAACAAATCCTAAAAATATTATTTACATCTCCTTATTTATTTAGGTATAAATTTCGTTATATAATTTCGTAATGTTTCTTTCATAATTTTAAATAATTTATTCTAATAAATAAATTATTATTTTTAATATATATAACATAATAATTATATATATGCTGAAATGCAAATAATATAATATAAAAGTTATTACCTGCAGTCAAAAGTCTCATCTTTCTTGGATATCTTATTGTAAATTGAGACCAATTCTGTCGATGCATGAGATTTATACGTTACCGAGTACATTCACCTATGACGTCATATGTAATTCAATATCGCAATAAAATCAAAATTCTATAAAACCAATGTTGAAAACGATGGTAAAAAAAGTAAGCAAATAAAAATGTCGAAAAATACTTCTAAATCCGTGTGCTATAATTAACAATTAAAAAATATAAAAACTTGAATCTTTTTCGAGATATAAATAAAGCAATATTTTTATAAAAAATAAATTCACCTATGACGTACCTCCACTATTTTTTTGGAACTGTGAGTAAAAATCTAAACTTTTAAATTTAAAGCTTTTAAATTTGTATTCACAATATTCAAATTAAAATTACATATATTCTCAAACTGATATAATATAAAATCATAATATTTAATAATATAAATATTAAGAATTTTTATTTTTGGTGTTTTATTAAATTTCATCCAACATAACGAATTCAATTCATTATAATGAACTAAAAAAATTTATTTAATATTAATATTAAATATTTTTGAAAATGTTTCTATAATATAATATACAAATAATCTATTTTTCTTTAAATAACATTTTCAAATATATAATTTTAATATTTAAAAATATGTTTGGTAAGTATAGAAGTAATAGAAGTATACAATTATTCCATTGTCAAAATACGGATTTTATAATAATTATATTTCCACATACAGTACATAAAATTTGATTTCATAACTTGTTAATATAGAGTTTTAAAACATTAGAGTCGGTTTGAATAAAAATCATGAAAATGAAATGCATGATGCCCAATACTTAAAAAAAGGAATAGTCAATGCACGCGAAACCAGAGTCAATGTTCACTTTATCCTTTTATAACTATTTTATCTACTTTTTCTCCTGTTACCTCTCGCACTTTTCAGTAAATGCATCTGTATATGAATGCAAAAATCAACCATCACTATAGTATGACAATACTCAATATTGTTACAAATATATTATATAATATACTTATGACATAAAAATACTATAAAAAATATTTACTTTATAAACATTTATCGAAAAAATAATTTAAGTAAATGATACATTATTGAATACGTATTGTTAAGCGGAATCATAATTTTATTCAAATTATTTTAATTCCAATGTTTAAAAAAAGAAATTAATAATTCTAGTCAGAATATAAAAACAAAAATTACATAAATATTTGCTTGAAAATTTAGGTTGCATAAGACATAACTTTTAATCTCGTGTTTATATTGAGGTTTATATCAAAAAGAGTTTTTTATCATAACATTAGATCTTAAAAATGTATGAATTAATTATGGAAAGTCTAGAATAACAATAATTATTAAAAAAGTCTGGGTTTAGCTGAATCTTTATGAGTCTGCTTCTATAAATATACGATTAAGGTAAAAAGTCCTGTCTATCTAGTTTCATATTATGTTCATAGTTTAAAAAACGATTTTGAATCTATCTAACTTTGAAATTCAAAAATATTAGATAGTTTGTTAATATTTAAATTATTTAAATGTGTAGTGATAAATAATAAATGAAACAAAATTCTTATTGAAAAACAGTCTAAGCTATATGAAGAAGTAAACATTATTTGAATTTGCAAAAAATCGATCTTATTTTAGCTTAAAATTTACCTTAATATTTTAAAGAATATAATACGATAAACGTCAGTTAAAAGAGAAAAGATTTTCATCACAATTTTATTTTAAATTTTACAAAGGTTGTGATCATTATGGTGATTTAGAAGATTAATTACTTATAATTTAGAATCTATTACCATATACATTTTGAAATTGTATTTATTTATAATTAAAAATTGAAAAAAGAAACAATCTTTTCAGTTATTGAATTATTTTCAAAACATCTGATCATTATTTATCAGCGTATACATGCACCAAGTTTACAAATTATTTGTCCTTACTTTTTTCTTTTTTATTAAATGATTCCTAAAATTTAGCTTATTTTAATTATCCTAGAATGGTATAATTATTTAAGGTAGAAAAAATCAGTTCCATTTTTAAATCACTGATACTAAATACCTCTTAAAACTCCTATTAACATAATAAGATTTGCAGTCAATAATTAATATTGCATATAAACAAAAAATTTAACCCTAATGATTTCCATTGATTGCTAAAATACAAATTAACATAAAAACTGGAAGGAAATTAAGCATATAATTTAATATCAATTACAAATAGTAAGTAATTTTATTCTTTAGAAAAATAAGTTATATGATCTAAACAATTAGTAAAATAGTACTTTAAATAACTCCTGAGAAGTGAAAATTGAAAAACATCTTTAATAATAGCATTTTCACACATATTTCGATAATCTCGATTATTTATTATTAATTGCTGCTAAAATATCACATTTAGAGGATATTACAATTTTTTAAAAAATTAAGAAAGAAGAGAATATACTGCAGCTATATCTACAAAATATTAGGATATTCTTTACTTAAATATTGTATCTATTACCAATCTATGAAATAAAAAATATAAGTAATAATATATTTTACTATTTGAATTAAAAACAAAAATATATTGATTAAAAATGCAAAGCAGTATTAAAAAGTTGTTAGTAAGCAAATACTTTATAACGTTTTGTTATTTTAGACAGCATTTAGAAACTTTAACATCACAATCTAGTTGAGTATTTTAACTAGGTATGTTTATTTTATTTTTAATAATTTCTGATAAAGATAGTCATTGCATTGGTAAAAAAGTTTAATCTCTCTGTTAAAAAAGTATAATCTCTCTGTTGGGGGTAAAAACAAGCACTTCTAATTTTTAACATAATTTATTTCTTTCACAATATATATATATAGTTTGAGGTGTATCTATATCGGTCATGTATAATAATTTTGCGATGTTGCATACAATATCTTAGTTTTATTGTGTACAATAATACGATGACGTGTATAACAGTTCTACGTTCGTCAGCTCGGAATTGCTGCTCAAGTCTGAAAAATCAGCCGTCCTCTGATACATACATACATATATATATATATATATATCCTTACTCCCTCTTGTTTCTTTTAAACATTCCCCCTTTGTTACGGAAATTCTGTTTTCCCTCTTTCGTTAATCTCGAGTTCTTTTTTTTATTTACTCCGGAAAGTCGAGCTCCAACAAGGCAATCATTGTTTTCAATTACGGGATTCCTCGAACCTTTACACTTCTTGCTTATATACCATGTAACGGTTCCTCAGATTCTATGACGCGATCTTCCGTTCGACTGGACGGAGAACGCCGTCAAGCTCCATACGTTTTTATAGGCACGCGATCTCTCCCCCTCCTGAAGGGAACCCGATTAATCTACCCGACGTCTCCTTTGGATGGGCGATCACACTCTCATTAGCCTGGAGTAGCCTTTCGAGTCCAATCGCGATGTTTCTCCCTATCCTCGAGATCACTGGTGAGTGGCCCACTAGCCCTGAGGTTCTTCAATCTGGACGAACGTAGCAGCTTACGACGTTTTAGTCACTCGCGACCAGCTCCTTGAGGAGTTCCCCGCGGCAATGTGCAAGAGACTAGCATTGCACGCCGTTGTGAAAGGAACCTCGCAAGGGTTTTTCATTTCTTCTTGCTTCTTCGAGAAGCAAGTTTGTTTATATGATCTTACACAAGCTATATGCTAAAAAAAATTATTCTCTCAAAGTTAGATTATTAATAATTGAAATAGAACCGATTAGATTAAATTAACCCTATTATTTAGCATTTGTGTCAATCGTCTGTCGTTATTGTTTCTTTATTTCTTCCTCCCTCTCGTCGTTTCTTTTTCTTACTATTTTTCTCATTAGGAAATCATTAAGGAATCATCGTTGTATACAATTTTCGTATTATAATTTTAATTTATTTTATAAAAATTATATTAATAGGTTATAGAATTCACTGGAATTAATCCCAAATTTGAAATAACAAATATCTTAAAAAAGAAATTTTTTATTTTTTTATTTATTAATATATTTAATTTATACAAAACTTCCGTTTTTTATTTAAGTTATAAATATATAAAATCATAATATTTAAATTATCAAAATAAACTTATCAAAATAAATTTATTAAAATGTTAAATATTGATATTATATTTAATCAAGAATTTGAATACTCCTTGTAACTATAATATTATCTAAGGAACAATTTTTGAAATTATAACCTATCGCAATAGATTTATTTATAATATAAAAAAATTCTCACGTTGACTTAATATAAATTAATAACAATGAATTGTTAAACAATCATAACAATGATGTAATAATCAATATTATCAATGTGTCAGACCACAGATGGAGAATCTTTTACCATTATTGGTATCAGCTCTTCTCTAAATTCTAAATCTTTTACTTGTTCATTGCTGCCTTTAAAAGTGACCTAAGTTTATTGAAAACAACTAATTACAATATATTAAAATAAAATTACTATAATTAGTTTACATTTAAATAAATATTTTGTATGTTGGATCTTATAATGTAAACCAATTTGTTACTTGATTATAAGCAGCGTGTTGTTTGTAATTCTTAAATTTATATCAAAATAGAAAATGTAAAACTGTAAAAAAGGTATAAAAATTAACAAGTAGAGATATGATAAGCTAACAATTTCAATTTTTCTTAAACATTATAAAATTCTACTTAAATTATAATTAGAGGAGTAGCTTATATTGTTTAAATTAACTTAATAATTAAAATACTTGATAAATTGAGAAGCTGTTTACCTTAATCATTCATTCAGGGCTTTGAAGGTGATATCCGGAACATTAGCAAAAGCATTAAACTCCATTGGAATATCTGCTGCAAAAGCATACGTACAAACAAGAAAACCTAATTTATATTTAATTTATATTACTCTGTAAATTTAATACTATTGCTAATATTTATTTATATTTAATATATAAATAAATTTTTTTTTAATTCAATCCTTATAATATAATATAAATTAAATATTACATCATAGCTTTTTGATTTTTTGATGCCTGATAATTTTATTTTATATTCTCTTCATACGCTTTTTATAAAAAATGTTAATTGCTTATTAAAAAATTATAAACAAGTTATAGATTAGTCTATACATTAAAATATTTTTATATTTTTGAATATTAAATTAAATTATTTGAAAAATTACATAAATTATTATTAATATCTAATAATTTTATGACAAAATTGTTTATAAACTATTCGATTAATTCATTGTCACATAAATGTATTTAAAATATATGTAGATTATTAAATACTAGGAATTTATAAAATAATTATTATTATAAGACAATTTTTTCATGACCAATATATGTTTAAAGTTTTAAGAGATTTTCTATGACTAATAAATTTTAAATATATAAGTTTAAATATCGAAAATAAATGTTTATATTATTGAAATTGTACAATTGTCAATGTTTATATTTAATTTGAATTTAGATATTGACAAATACTTTTGATTAAATGGACTAAATTTTTTCTAACAAAACATTATTTTTTTAAATTAAAATAAGTAATAAGTCTAATTGTCTGCAATATGCTGATTTTGTAAATAAACATTTTAGAAATGTATGGTATTATTTATTGCCTCATATAATAAATATAAAAGACAATTATCATGAAAAAGTTTCAATATCTAAATATTTTTAATAAAACATTTTATTGTATCTAAATATAAAATACAGGTTCAATATAAATGAATGTACAGTTTTTAATTCTACCCATTTTCTGTATATAAATAAAACTGTAAGTGATATAAAAAAATTTGTTCTCCAAACAAAAAAAAAACAAATTGTTTGTAAGACTGTAATCGCTGTATATAACAGCATATTAGTCATAAGTAAATTATTATATGTAAAATCATTTTTATTATGATTGAAAAAAAAACATATTGCATAAATATTGTATTTATTAGGTTCAAATAAATAAATATCAATACATAAAAAATACTCGTTCAATACATATTTAAAACATTAATTTTAAATATCCATAAATATAACATTTAAATATTCATATTTATTTATATTTTAATTATAATACAGAGAAATTATAAATAATGACTCACATAGGATGTATAATATTATATTAATCTTCAAATGTAATCTTTAAAAGCAATATTCTTTGCAAATGAAACGCGAATAATTGATTACTGTACACAATATTTTTTGAAAACTTATTTAATTTTACAAATAAAAATTAATAACAAAATCATACTTGCAGTAAAAAGCTTCATCTTTTATAAAAACTGGCCGATTCTTAATCGATTCATATACATACGTAAATTTATACTTTTTTTCTTATGCAATAGTGCAATGATTTTCTGATGTAACAGTAACAAGATTTAATAGTCTAAATTAATGCAGTCCATTTTTCCAATAGAAATGCATCTGTTGGTCGTTAAATTCTTAATAGAGCAAAAATAATATAGCACCTTGAATATTTTAAGAGTATTAATCAATGTTTTATTTAAAATTTATTATTTATTTTTGAATTATTCAAAATACATTAAATATATGTCTCGATTTATATAATTTTTAATGTATATTATTAAGCATATAGTTTTTTCTTAATAATGAAATTGAATGAAAACAGATAAATTAGACATTTATAAAAATAAATTTTGATAAATAATTTTTTAATTTTCATAAAGATACAAGAATTTTTAATTTATGATCTAAATATGACATTACAAGTATATTTTAAAACGCTCAACTATAAAATAAATTATTATTTATACTTTTAAGTTATTTTATAAAAAAAATATCTTCATGTGTAGTTCAACGTTTTTGAATATATTTTTAAAAACACCAATTACCAGTAAATTTATCCCTCAAGTTGCTTATATAATTTAGGAACGTAATCATCATAAGCAGCTTGAAATAAATTTCCTGCAATAGGATTCCCTAAATTATATTTTTTTGCAAATTTCTTAATAGAAAAGTTATTACGCCCTTCCGCACTGTGACTTGTTAATATTTTCTCGGTAAAATCTAATTTTCCTGGTTGTTTATATACCAAGAATATATAACGATGATATCCTGTATCTGGTGGAGGACCAGAACCAATGTAGTCAGATAATACATTTCCTTTGGAAATATCTTTACCAGGAATGTTAGTAACAAGCCAATGATGCCATTCACGAAACTTTGGTTGTTCACGAGATGGTGCATCAGGATCTGCAACATAAATATATAATTAATATAATATCAAATTTCAAATTGCTGTAACCAATGAAATAGATTGAAATATATATAAAACATAAATATAAGTATTATAGACATTATAGATATATTCCTTACATTTGAAATACAATTTGTAGTTCAATTCAGTTCACTCAAATCAATTCAATTACAAAACAAAAATATAAGTAATATTAAACACGTAATATATATTTTAAATTTTCATATATTCAAATTTTAATTACCTTATCAAAATATTTTTATTAAAAATTGATTGACATATTAATTAATTACTGCATATAATTTGTATGTACAATAAATTATTTATAAAATGAATATCACCTTAATAATCAATGATGTTATAAGTAAATAACTATCCATTAAATTAATCATAACTTAAAGATTTAGTATTTTATGTACCAATCATTTATTTAATTCATTCTAATATATTTTTGTATAAGTAAATAATTTTGAAAAAATTTGTTAATAAATAATGGTTTTTATAATTAAATTATTTTACCTGTCATACAAAGTGTATAGTAAGCTTTATTATCAGCATCCCACTCTACAATTGGTTGATCTTTAACTTGAGTAGGTGTCAATTTATTTCCAACTTTCACTGAAACTCCATTTGAATAAGATACATTAAGAATCTCGGAAGGTACTGTGTCAATTACATCCGGTACAACTTCATGAACTTCAAAAACTTTTGACATTATTGTAAAAAATTGAGATCCAATATTGAATAATGATTTTCTTGCTTTAGGTACAGCTAAATTATAAAATAATTTTAATTTATATGATATAAAACAATACTAAATTATTTTAAATATGTATTTGATTTAATCTAATTTTTATAAATTGTATTAGTTGTTTATTATATTAAAAGTAATTATTTGAAATTTTAAACTTAGTTTGATATGAAATTAAACATTTAGGTTTATAACAATACTAATAATACAAGTCTAAAGTAGAAAGATCTAGAAACATTTTACTCGTTATAACGTGATCATATAATAGAAAGGTTAATATAGTAAAATGATTGATTTCACATAAAAATACGAATTCAAGATTCAATATAAAAATGTTTCCTTTCATTTTGGCGAATACCATATTTACATAGCTTTTATTTATATTATTTAAATTATATATTAATTACTTGCAACCAAAGAGAACATTAAGCCACTCGAAAACTGCCAATAAAATGATGATCGTCGCTTTTATTATAAACAATGCATTTGAATAAAATTATCAAAAATCCGTTTCAAAATAATTAAAACTAAACATAATAGATCACACCGCTTTATAAAAATGCAAATGAACTACGTAATCAATAACTGTCAATGAATAAATAAAACTTGAGATGGTTATACAATCTAGTACTCGTAAAGGCGGCGGAAATGTTCAAAGGCTAAAACATATTTCTAACATGTATTAATTAGAAAAAACTTTTAATTTGAATAAATAAAACATGTTTTAACGTAAGATTGTAGGAATTCATTTGAACAATTGACAAAATACAATTTTTTCCAAATTAAACAAGTTTTAATACCATAAACAATTCTATTATTTTATATAAACTCGTTTTTTTTCATCACTTACACTTAACTATATTTATATAATTAAAAATAATAATTACCTGTAAGCAGCAATTTTCAAGCAATATAATATTTAATTATAACGATATATACATATTTACTACCTAATATAACAAAGAAAAAATTAATCTCTTTAAATTTATATACGATATTTTAATCAGTTCTTATATCGAAATATTTCTGGAAATCCTACAAACTTTGAAAATTAAATTTAATGTTTTTTCTCTTTGCTTTTACGAATTTAGTATGTACAAATTACTGTCTCGAAATTATATATATCAACTGTTTCGGAATAAAATTTACAAGTTTCAAAATTAAACCATTTATAATTTAATATTACTAATTTGCTTATATTTAAGAATTTTCTTCAATAAACATTATTTCTGTTCATGAAATTACGAACATTTTTTATATAATAAAACATAATAAAAAAACGAAAATGTTGGAATCTTAAAATATGTATTTACAAATTTTTTCTGAGTTTTAAGGATCTTGCAAGGAAATAATGATTAACAATGAATTATTTTGTATGACAAATTATATTAATGCTTATGATTTCACATAATGCGTGCTATAGCTTTGTACACAACATAATAACCTACTTTGCACATATCTAGGGAGAGGAAAAGTCGAACCTTCTTTTCCCAAGTTTTTGATCAATATATCAATCTTTAAATTCATATAATAACAATCTTGTATACATATCATATTATATACATGTACAGACATTTACTTCGTCGAGGAAGAAACGAGAAAATCGATACGACTCTTTTTCCATAACGAGTGAAAAATTAATTATACTTCAAAATTTTATAACTAATCTGGCACCTAAAACAATTTGGTATAGATAAGCTAATCAGCGAACTGAAAACATGACTATGTCGCTTTTTGCTTTTGAGTCTCGCCTCGCCCTGTCCTTTGCGCCTATACATAAATACTCGAAAACCATTAAATACTCACACACAAGTATATTACAAACAATAAAAACGATTTTCTATTGTACTGTAATCTCTCACAAAATATTCATTAAAAAATAAAAAAATTAAGAGAGAAACCGCACAAATTCGAAATTAAAGCGTTTAAAAAGTGCTTCATTCGCGACTTTAAAGGCTTCGCTTATAGTGATCATGGTTCATAAATTTTATTTACATTTGCACATAAAACTCGAGAATACCTTCAAAATTCCATACATAATGAAGTCTCACAATATATGCGAATGCCTTTTTTCTCAAATATCCAATGCTGGAACGTGTAAACTAGGAGTGAACACGAGTTCGGCAGTGTTATCATTAAATTTATGGTTATATCATTATCATCATTATAATTATTAATGTAGCCATGGTTGCAATCGCAGTTGCTTAGAAACAAAGTACTATTTAAAATCCTAGTCTCTTGAGATTTGCCCTTGCAGTGACGACATTGGCTCTGTTACTCTTTTCTCCCTGCCAGCTCTTGCTCTTGCTTCTGAATTGCCTAAGGTCGGCCTCGTGATCTGGGTGTCGCATTGGCCTATAACCCTGGGGCATACAGAGATCCCTCTGATCCTTGTAGAATTTTTGGTATCCACCATGGAGGAGATAAACCTCTGGATAATAGAGCGCAGGATAGTGCTCCTTATTCATCTGCCTATCAACATTGCGAAGGAATCTTGAAAGGTTAGGGCCTCTTTCCCACGAAAACTCACAGTGAAAAACAAGTATGCTGCGTTTTTGTGTTTCTGGTTCAATGGAGACAGCCTTGTGCTTGAGCGGGTCCAGAAGGAACTTCTCAATCATCTCCTTACTATAGAGGTTGTGCGCACCCTGTATATGACCAGCCTCGTATTCATATGGATACCTACAGTCTACAATTTTAAAGTTGCTTATTCGGTCATCGAAATCACCCCTGATGAGCCTCGAAAGCGTCTCGGGACTGATAGATTTTAGATCCTGATGCTGACCATCGGCGAGAGGCAGAACGCAAGTCTTGCTGAAGTCGCCAATGAGGTCTGTGTCGGTGGTGCTACGATGAATTGCGGACTTTATGTGTGCGTGGGCCTCCGTCTCGGAGTGGCTGCGCTGCAGGAACGGCGGAGACGACGAGGAGGCGAGTTCGGAGCTCATAGCCAAGGTAACATCCTGAAAGCTCGCGCACTTCCTCGAGCGCTTGACTAGGATCGGCGAGAGCTCGACGGGTGGCTCCGGGCGTTTGAACTTACGCGTGGCTGAGCTTTCATCAAAGACCTCGTGGTGGTCCCTGTGCAGGCTATCATCGAAGCTAAGTTTGGCCGTGGAAGAACTGGCATTGGGTGAGCGAAAGAGACAGGACCTAACCTTCGAAAGGTTGGGCAGACTATCAACACAGGGCAGCTGGCTCTGCAGTCGGTCGGATTGCAAGGAGAGCGATCTTCGTAGACTTGGATTCGGCCGGCCCACATGCGTGGGAGCCTTGGGGGTCGTCGAAGTAATCTCAATGTCCATGGATTTTTCTGAACCAACAACAATGTCCCCAGAGATAAGGCTTGAGAGCCCATTAGGTAGTCGAGTGAGCTCGTTATCAAGGCTTTCCATGTCGATGAGATCGTTAAAGCCATCATCCGTACTCTCATAACCGGAGGAAAGACTGCGGAACAGCACCGGCCGGGCTAGACGCTTGCGTTGTGGCGAAGAGCACAGGGGTGACTTCATGGGGCTACGAGACTCAAGAGACAGTCGTCGGGGAGCCACACCAAGAGGCTCAGCAAACTGAAAATTCAGACACCGGCTGTTTTTCTCATCTGAGTAGTTGATGCAGCCACCATAACCACTGTCTTGGCTATTAGGGTCGAACTCCTCGAGAGGGAAACGTGATTTCAACGACTTAGGGCCTCCTGACTGTAAAAAAAAATAATATCTATGAATTTTGCCTTGTACGAGGACTTTCATCTTGTAACTGCTCGTAAATGAAAAATAATTTCTAGTGACATATAGTAAACTAGGGATAACTGGTTGAAAATAGAAACAGTTGGGATGAAAACGAAAACTGTTTTCGAGAAATTAAATATGAAATTAACATTGTTAATTTAATTCTTTTATAGTATTTTGATATCGTCCAATGACACAGTGATGGTCGTGATAATTCATTAAACCGTGTAAACTGACACATAAGGATATAAATGGCATAAATTTGGTTAGAATTCGAAAAGATTTCGGAAGAGTGAAGTAAAAGTGCGGGAAAGTAGTAGACGCGCATATGCGCATTGTTATATAGCGTTTGATATGCATCGGATTGTGATTACCTTGTGTGGCGTCGAGTTTTGGACATTAAGACAGAAGATGGCGGCGCATTCCAAGTTCTGGTTTTTGGCGCAAGACGAACCGAGGTCCGGGCTCGATATATGTCCCGACGCCATACCGATAAGTCGTCTGACCCGCGTAGACGTGCCCAATGTCTTCACTGAAGCCTCCGGTGTTCCCTTGATCTTGAAGGCATTTTTGAACAGCCTGCAATCACACGTGAAGAAAAAGCACTTTTCGTTAGGTGCACACATTTTTATTTCAGGAAGGCAGGCTTGAAATTTTCAACGTAAACAACTAGTCATCGAGTCGTCTTAACGATAGTCTCTTGGGTGCGGAGACAAGGATCATAATGCCGATTAATAACAGGCAGACTGGTCGAGGGAAACGGCTCGGTGACGCGAATACAGCAGATGATCTATTACAGCATTAGCAAAATAAATGAAATAATGAATAAAAATAACGAAGCGCTTTGTTTGTTCGTACCGAAACTATGTAGTACCTCCCCGTGATGAACGCTCTTTTGCGACCGATTCGTGTTATAAAAACACTGGTCTTTGTCAAATTATCATCGCAATCCAACAACAGCTAAATCTCATTAAACTCACAAACCAACACGGCTGACATTTACCGCGCAACTGAAGAGGGCGGAGCTCACAAAAAGGAAGCCGCAAGCGGAGGAAGTTCGTGTGTAGCGCCTCTCTTCGTCCATTCCTCAAACTTTTTGTTTAACGCGCGTTTTTATTTCGAAAATTAATACCAAAGCGTTAATAAATCACTCCTTTTCCTGATGTTTGCAATAAAATCATGATTAAATTGACACATGCACGCGCGCATGGAATACACAACATAACGTTAACTGGACAATTGCAATTATTGTAAGCAAATATTAATATTATGTTACTTATTTGAATGCTAATAAAATACCGCGTAAGAGAAAGATTCAAAACTGTTTTGTGTTTCAAATGTAAACATACGAATATAAAATAAAATACTATTTTCAACAATTTTTGACAATTTTCTTTTTTCTTCTACTCTTTCAACTTGATTAAACAATCGATTTGGAGAGTGAAAAATATATTAAATCATGAAGGTGAGCGTGCAATTGCAAAGCGAGTAATCATTGAAATTGTTTCCATCGTATTAAATTTAATTTCAAACATCTTGTGACAAAATTAAATTTTAATAACTCGATAATTTCGACCCTTATTTGCACATTTGTTGTCAGTTCGATTAAATGAGCTATAAAAAATCTTCAAAATACACTAAATCCGGTGAAAATTACCTTGTGCAGCGGCACACATCGCACGAGTCAGAAATTGGTTCCCAAAACATAATGAATTCGCCACTGAGTTGTATGTATAGGATTGGAAAACTTGAATAACTTGAAATGATAAATTCAACCTCGCGAATCCATCGATAGATTTCCTCGATTTTTTCGAGGATTCTCCATTCGGTGTAATGTATATTACATCCACGGTCGGAAATAAACGTTAAATATGCTAAAGAATCACTTATTTTTAAGTCTTCTCATGCAAAAAGACAGAAAAAACACGCCCTACATGCAATAAAACGTACGTTAGATACCACAGACTGTTACCGAATACGCGGGACATGCGCCCTTTTATCTTATTCGTCCCCCCCAACTACGCCACAGCCGAGCGATGAGGATATCGTAGAGGGGAAATTCTTAGCCAATCACAGACAGCCCCCGGAGCCCGCCGAATTTTACCTCATTCCTGTTTATATAGATATATATATATATATATAACACAGGGAAATAGAGAAAGAGTGGGATATAGAGAGAGAGACAGACAGAATAGATTATGGTCACGTCATGCACAGAGCCGGTCGAATTGGTGCACTATTTCCTGTCTGCCATGCTTTTTATATTTTTTACACTATGCGACTAATTAAACAATTACAGGCGTGTTTTAATAATCGTATCTATTGCTTCATTCAAATATTTTTTTCATCTCAAATGGAATCAACCATATTTTGTTATTAGATTGCTACATGTTTTAAAAATTCAAATCTTTTCTCTAAATTTGGGTACAGTAAATAGTACTATTATTCTTATTCATGACAACAATTAATCTATGAAATAGTTTTTAATATTACGTTTAATAATTGAATCTTAGTCTACTTATTTTTTTTTAATCGCTATTTACAATTTAATTATAATTAATAAACCACCGCAATAAATTTGTATCAATATTATTAAATTTACCGAAATTAAAATTTACCAGGATAGATTACAATAATAATGAATAAATATCAAGTTTTAAATTAATTCCAAATTTAATTTATTTTCTACTTTCTCTATAATTTCTATTATTTTTTCTACCAGCTAATTTCTACCATGTTTTTCTTTTAATTTTTTTAATGTTACAAAAAAGAAATCACATTTTTCGGTTAAATTTAAGTTATACCTTTATGAAGAAGAGCAGAAAGACTTCTCAAAAGTAAGTGAACGAATAATTTATAACAGCAACAAATGAAAAGGTCTTACGTAAAATACAATACTTGAATTTAATTGTTTTTTTTTTACTTAGCACATGTTCTACTCTTTCTCCCTTGATCTTTTTCCTCTAACACTTCTGTTTTTCATCTCTGTCTATATAAATTTCTCTCTCTTTTTTTCTTTTAAGCATAACCAAAAGGTTACCTAGTAATAAAAGAAATGGTTAACACGATGCCAGAATATTTGGATGCGAATATTAGCTTATTTGAACACTGTGTCTGCAACATTAAAACCAATTTTTCAAAATTAATATATTTATATATTGCAATGAGACTAATACTCAGGATTAAAAATAAATATTATATTCCTATCGTACTAACTATAAATTTTTCATTTTCTTTCAATTATATATTTTATATACATAATTGTAAATGTTATGCCATAAATGTTATATAATAAAAATAGCATTAGATCTAAATTTGAAAAAAAAAATATTCCAACCCAATAAACTTATTGATATAGAAACCACCTGCGACATGTAAATGTTCGAAGGCACCATAATTACAAATTTGTATATTTTATATTTTACATAATTTCTTATTATTTATTCAATTATTGTATTACATTTATTCTATATTTTCTATGAATAATAATCTATAATAAAAATATTTAATATTAATATTAAGTTATTTTCGGTATTATAACAATTTTTCGTGTAGTTTTATAAGAAAAAAATAAAAAATTGCTATATGATATATATATACCATTGATTATCAATAGTAATAAATTATATTTATAAAAACAATATAAAATTTTATATTTGCATCTATCACATAAATTATTAAATTAGATAAAACATTGCAGCTATATTCGTATCCCAAGAATGCATACCCTATAAAACAGCAAAATATCTAAGAAAATAAAAATCCATATTCAGTATTTGAAGAGATTAAACATAAAAAACTTAATAAATAATTAAAAATTGAAATTTTCTATCATTGTTTTTAAATGCGAAATTTTGCATTACCTATTTGGATAATTAAATATATTAAGGATACTAAACAAAAAAAACAAGATCTGTATGAAATCGTAAGTAAGATTATCTATTTTAATATCTTGTGTTCCCGGTTCATTCATTTGACAAATGTTAAAAAAATTAGTCGAAAATATAAACATTATTGTACATTATAATTTACATATAAATAAAACAATGTTTTTGTTCCTTAAATTATTATTAAATTGAAAGTGAAGGTAATATGTGTTAAAAATAATAATATCAATTGATGTTTAATAAAACGATCTAAATTCAAGAAAACAAGACTTCTAATTTATTTATGCCTAATGATATAAAGGTTATAAGATTTAAATTACAATCATTGTTTTTATAAACAATCGATTAATTACGTATTTTACATTTATGCATTGTGATTCATTTAACGCTATTAATTTTTTAAATATCAAATAATTGATTCAGCTTAATTGGAATCTAATCTTGGTATAAAATGTGTATTTAGTTTACGTATACGATTAATTTCTCGAGTATAATTTTATGATGGTAATATATAATCTTTCATAAAATAAAATGATTTTATATAAATACAAAAGTATAATAAATTATTTGTAAGTTTCTATTTATACATATAATTTAAAAAAATAAAATAAAATATTCGATTTATACAAACCGACATATAATCATTAACAAATATCCTACAAGTTTAGAACGTATATGAAATGTTATCATATGTCTAGTTATACATGTTTGAATTTAATATTCCATTTAATTATGGATAGTTCAGACCAGAGTCAAACAAGTAAAAACGAGTAAGTGATAATAGAAATTCTAGAAATAGTAAAACGTACAATAAAATGTCATTTTCTATTCGTCACACATGGTATTATGTAGTCGAAATATACGCAAAAGTTATAAACTTGTTGCAACATGTTTTATAAATTTTTCTTTAGTATATACTAAATTCTATACAACATTATTTTTATTTTGCTTAAATTAAATTCTATAACTTAGTTCTAGATGCTCAAACTGCTTTTTTTTGTTACCAATAATTTTTACAAATTTTTAATAACACTTATCTTTAGATACACCTAATCAATGATATGTAAACATTATAAGAATTAGAATGGATTCAACATAATTGTGATAAGATTTATAAATATATAATTTATAATTATATATAATAAAAACCTAAATATTAATAAAAACCTAAACTTGTAAGAAAAATACGATAAAAGTTTATAAATGTCATACTTTATTTTTTATCTTGCGTTTGAAAAAGTTTATGAAGCCCAAAAAATATAAATTAATTAAATTACGATTTAGTACTGAATATTTATTATAAAATCTCAATTCGTCTTTTTATAATTTTAATATTATATATTTTATTTGGACACATTTATTGTATCTTTAAATTGAAATTGTATTTTTAAATTCTCAAATGTCATTAATTTATGTTTTCTGATATAAAAGAATATATTATATGATCTATAATTTTTAATAGCTTGACAGAATCCAATTGTCATAAAGTTGTATATTTTTAAATATTGTAATTTTTAATTAATATTAATTGATACTAATTTGAATTTTTCATGAATAACGTGTAATAATCGTTAGTTGTTCATCAATTTTATTTAATTAATAATATAACTTAGTTAATTAATAAAAATGCATTATGTTTATAGAATTTAGCAAGAAATATTATAATACATTTACAAACAGAATTCGATTACAAATTCAAATTTACGGATTAATTATTAAATTTATTATTATATTAAAAATTCAGCAACTAATCGATAAAAAAAGAAATTAAAATTTGTACTGTTTTTTTATTTCTTTTTCAAAATACTTAAATGTTCAATCTGTTTAAATTTGATTTTTTATTTAAAAAAAATGTGCAATTTAGTCGATTTGAAATAAATTTGAAGAAAGAAATGGTTTTAGATATTTTTACTGTTTAAATTTATCTTTAGTAATAGCTTTATTCATGAATTAGTAGAAGATACAAATAACCTACTTCCTATCATAATGCTTTTCATAGTATAAAATTGATGTACTATCCATTTTTAATAATTTTTTTATAGAAAAATACATGAAAATCAAACATGGTATGCAACTACTTATGTAACTATAAAAACATTTCTAAGTTCCGAAATTCTTTATAATTTTGAAATCTATATAAAAAATCCAACTTATGAAAACAAATTGTCGGTTAAATGTATAGATAACTCATGAAGCCAATCAATTGTTAAACTGTATATGAGTGATTCTTCGAAAAAAATCGAAACACCGAGACATTTTTAACTATTTTCATAGCATATGCAAAATATTTAGTTTAAATATATATATGTGCTCTTTAGTTTTAATGCTATATATACCTGCTGTGTGAGAAAATTTTGTGAAAACGGCTCCAAACAAAATGCGAGGGTGGTCCTTGAAAATCAGATACATTGTAGATGGTCATAGTAGTGATGAGTGAAGAAGGGAAAGAGAGCACGAGGGTAACTAAGATGGGAAAACAAAAAAGCGAAAAACGAATAGGTATGCAGGGTAAAATCTTTAAGTACCTGCTCTTCGAGATGGATTTTCCGCAGGGGGTTTTTCGGCGCCCGATTGCCGGCATTTTCATGCTAACCACTCACGTGCGTTACACAGCCTTTTGACAGTAAAAAAACTAAAAGAACAGGAAAATAAAGATTTAAACGACACGCGAATCAATATTAACATTGATATACAGGATGTAGATAACAACCATTATTCAAGCAACATACAAGTATCTAAAAAATATCTATATACAAATAAATTTTAAATTAATAACAGATAGAAGGGAAATTTATTTTTCTAGTTTTCAAAATTTGATTTATTGATTTTAGTACACAATAGTTTAACATCGTAAGGTATATAAAAAAACTAAAATAATTTGAGAAGTGCCCTATGAGCCTATATTGTCAGGCTTTTACATTTCTTAAAATAATTTTATATTAAATAATAAATTATCAAGAATTTTCAAAATCTTTTAGTTACAGAAATTTAGTTTTTAATATTCTTAACATTGGCATTAAATTACCAATTCTAATTTGATTCACTACGTTTAATTACAGTACCTTTAATATAAACTATTATGATAAATATCAGTTTAAAAATTAATAATACTTTCTTCATATTTTGATTATCTTTGTAATTTAATTATTTGTTTGCAGAATATTTAATTTTTTTATTAAAAATTTTAAATTGAGGAAAGGAAAAAAATTCTTGTAATTTATAGAGTATATAAGAAATATATTTTTAATTGGTGTAACGAAAAAGGAAATTGTATATAATCTTACAGCATATTATATTGGCTATTTCATTAAATAAATATATAATTCATTAATTCCCTTTAGCTCAGGACATATTAATTAAAATACGAACGAAAATAGCCAATCAAAATTAAATTCAGGTATTGTTAATCAAATAATAAATAATATTCTGAATTATTATTACAGAATATTTAGAAGTTCGAAAAAATTAATATTGATATCACGATTAATGTCAAATTCGTAACTTCGGAATGATTGTTAATAATTTTTTTTCGATAATATAGATAAAATTAATATGGCTACATGTATGTTTTGTTCTCATTACTTTAAAGTATTGATATTATAAATTGTACATTGTAAACATGAATTTACTACTCTAAATAGGTAACCAAAAAATTGCTTTTATTATTTGTATCGTATATAATATATATTTAATACAATAAAACTTTTTTTTTTAAATAAAAAAATACGTTTTAAGTGCAATAATATAGAATAAAATTAATTTACAATGCTAATTTTACTATTATTTTTACAAAACTTACGCAATATTGATATTAAGTAACAATATCTAACGAAATACATCCAAAATATTTAAATAGTTGCCTCCATTGAAAATTTCTAATTTATATAAAATTATCTAAAATAAATAATCCTGGTATTGATTTTTAATTATACATAATATTTTCAGATATTGTTTATTGTGATAACTAAAAATTGTTATTTTTAAAAAGTTTTAATTATGATGTTATAACTTGAATAATCTTTATTTATATTCTGAACCTTACGTTTTTTATATTATTAAAAACTTATCTATATGTAGTCACAATATTTTATATCTTGTCCAAAGCACAAGCATACATCTTTGTAGGCATAGTTGTCTATAGTACAGATAGCACTTCATTAGTAAAAATAACTTGCATGTTAGAACTCGTTCAGATTTTTATTAAACTGTTTTCTCGTTTCTAAGTTATACACCGAGATTTGAAATATTCACATGAACTTATATTTCCAATGCCCCTATGTCTCTATATAGAATGCAATACACTTATTATAGGGTTCTGAAATAATTTTCTATTATTCGTGATTGAAATCTAGATTTATTTTACCATCTTTTCAGCAGTGTATATTTTCAAATCACTCTGAAATGTATATATGGTTACATATTCTAATTTACTTCTACTACACTCTTTCAGACCATCCACAACTGAAAATACACGTATTAAAATTTTAGGGTATGACATTAGGTAATTGAGAGGTATAAATGATTTTCTTGACTACTAAAACGTTCCTTTAAGAATCGAAATCCATCGTTAGCCTCTCTTAGATGCAAAGCTTACTGACAGTAAAATTATTCTAAAGAATCTTTAATGTACTCTTATTACTGTATGGACGTGCGTTGGTTGATCGTTGCCAAAGTCGTGTAACCTTAGGCGTAATATTAAGCTTTTCTTCTTTCATTTTTAATTTCCCTGATACATGCATTGTTTATCAATTGATTTGTATCATTGTCAAATTTCTTGACAAGTCGACCGAAATGCTGAATACTATTAGAGTATTATTATTATTTTGTATCATTCATTCCTTTAACCTAATGATCCACAAACTTCTTTTAACGTGTTTTAAGTTCTTAAATTGTCAAATACAATTATAATTCTTTTTAGTCTAGGGATTACTAATACTACGAATTATAATATTTCACATGGTGTAGCAGAATATCCACGAATTAATTTCATAGCTATTTTCATTACAAGAGTTTTATATTTTTTAAAAATCTTTTTTAGTTATTTCTTAACTGAATTATTCGTAAATTTTTAATTTATTTCTAATCATTATATTTATATTAGATTATAATAACATTTTTTTAAAAATTTAATTTTTGTAATTAATGATATAAGAAACACAAGATACTTATGTAAAAATTAAAAAAAAAGTAAATAAAGTATGAATCGTATAAAATACATATATGCCTAAAAGGAGATGAGAAAAATCGAAATTCCGGTAAAAAGAAACTCGTGAATGGTACTAATGCCGTTTCCCAAAAAAGTATCTTATAATATAGCTAACATGAAATTTTAATTCAAAATTCATTTTTTAAATTTACGTATGGCTTAACGAACTTTGAAGCGATCAAGTATTTAACGAGTACGAGAAGCCGCCATAAGTCAAATGGAATCGCAATAACGGATCTTCATGTGAGGGATAATTGAAAATCTAGACGCATCTCCGTTTCATGGACGCACGCACGCACGTACCGTACGTAGCCGTATCTATTACGCGAGTTCAAATGTAAAGAACACATGCGCAAAGAAAATTGCACACAACCTCCCCCTCATTCAGGAAGTCCTTTTATTTCGTTCTCGCACAAAGCATCACCTTCTCCCAACAACTTCTCCGCCACCTTTGTGGCTGTCGCGCTCGCGTCGAAGGTCCTTATACCCTTGAAGAAACGGGAAGGTGGCCTTGCAATTGCGATGAGACACTGACGACTCCAACGTACTTATTGACTTATGTCCGGGATAGGGGAAACGGAGATCAGCTGTTTTGCGCGTTAGATTCTTAATCGCAGAGGGACCCCGTGCGATGTCTTTCTCGGGGACATGGGGAAAAGTCGACACGCGTCAAGGAAACAATTTTAAGGTAGAATCGAAAGCATCGCCTGGATAGACTTTGGGCCATCTTCCATAGTTTTCAGTGTCATTGGCGTAGAACACTAACGTATGGTTGTAGGAATACATTCCTTTGCTATAAATGCGCTCCGATTAACTGGCGAGTTAATAATTCGACAAACATTTACTGAAATGTTTTTTTACAAATTATTTTTCATGAAAGAGTAATAATTTAAAGAATAGATTTCCTTGTGTTAATATCAATATTCATTTTTTGAATAATTAATCTTTAACATTTATTACATAGATAATACAAAAATTTATAAATCAGTAAAATTTGTTAAAAATAATTTAATGATTTTAATCTTTAAATATTTTAAATATTTATTATACGAATATATCCAAGTAATTATAATCTGATATCAAAATAATACAATTATGATTTATATAATTATGTAATTAATAAATTATAATATATAATTCTCATGAATAAGATCTGCAAATATTAGATTCATCGTTCATAGTTTCTATAACTGAATGTTATAAATAATCGATCTAAAAATAATATAAAGTATAAAGAATACAAAATCTACATTAATTAAGAATATATAATTTCTTTATTAACAATTTCTTAATATTTTGTTAGGTTCAACCTGTACACACTGATTCTTGAATAAATTTGTATCACTTGATATGAATTATCAGTATGTAACTATGACACTTTTCCACACGTACATTATGACTCGTTCGCTCAAATAATCTTTTTCGGTTGATGTTCATTTAAGAGTAAATAGAGGAGATCGATCTAGAGAAAATTTTCTTTCTTATAAGGTTCCGTACGGTAACTGACAATTAGATTAATGGTTGAGATCGCGAACATAAATGCCGTAATCGAGATCGATCGATTGAAACAAAAAGAATAAAAGAGAGTGAGAAATGCATCGCAGCTGTCAATGTTACTATGAGCAGGGAGCAGTGACGAACCCCAAAGATACCAATGGTTTCGTGTGGACTTTTGCCTCTTGCTTCTAGGCTTCGAGAGAAAATGATCAGTGCAAACTGCGACTTCTAGACCAATGTACACGATTCACGGTAGACTACCAGTTTACGAATGTTTCAAGGCAAACGAGAGAAATGAGTCAACCCCTTACATGGTTCGCAGTTAGTCGTTCCTCGTCAATGCGAGTGCGACAACTTCATGCTTCATTTATGTACACAGGATAATTATTAATCCGCGGCAATGCGAGTGGCCAGCTGATTCTGTAACCCTTAATCAATGAGTCAATTGTTGAACGCCGTGTTTGAGTTTAAAAAAAGATAAAGCTGAGTTATCATTCGAAATTCTGTTGCTAATTATAATTTTATTGCTTCGATCTCAATCAAACTTCGTTGACTTATCAGTAATTATTGAATTATGTAAAAATATAATAAAATCACCGAAACAACATTTTTTATAAAACTTTATAGAATTATCCGCGTTCGGATTTAACTACGTGCAGAACTCCATATTTCCCTGATTTTCCTCCCTAAAAATTTAAAACTTATACTATGATTGCTATAAGCAATCAGATGTATTTTGAGAAATTCGGAATTTAAATCAATGGACAAAAGTTTTTGATACACTCCTAAATTTTCCTTACTATAAAGTAAGAAAACTGAAAATATTGTTATTAGAAGCAAGTTCTGGCTCATATATATTTTTATTTCATCATTAACTGTATGTGATCTGCTCAAATTTCCCTATACCATAACCATTTTTCTATTAAATACGGTATGTAATCACTTTATTTAAGAATTAATTTGTACTTAGATATTAAATTATTTACATTTGTAAATAATTGCAAGTATTTAATTACACTACCACATTTTTCAGTTTTTAGCATCATTTAAAATATTTTTACATTAAATTGTAAAACAGTTTGTTATAGTTTTATTCTAACCGTTATGACTAATTGTATTTTCTAGGATAAATATATTTATCATCAAATAAATACTTTATCGAGTGTTATAAGCGATACTAGATCGAAGATAAATATCAATTATGATTTTTAAATCAATAGATATGAAAATTTTTTGCAAAATGAATTTAGTTTTTAACTTTCGTATTATATACTCTACAAGAATCTTAATCATTATTTATTATTATCGATAAAAACATTTTGGCATCATCATAGTCTTGGGATTTGTTTGTTCCTACTAACGAATATTAAGTCAATAAGTTCTGAATATACACTGTAATTTATGAAAACGCAGTGTATTATATAGAAGCAGAAAGATAAAGAGACAATTCTCTAGGCATTTGAGTAACTTTAAAAAAAAATCAATAGTGTTCGTATATTCAGAAAGTATATTTACGCACGAAATAACGGAAATTATAGATCGCTGCTTACAATTTTCTTTATATATGTACTCATTACATAAATATACAACTACTGAATTAGGAGCAAACTCGATACAAATGTGTTGACGTAAACGAATTATTACTTTTATTTTTAATTCTAATTGAGGGTTAAAGATTAAAACTATAAACATGTCATGCATGCAAAAGAAATTATTTATTGCTTATTTTAACATCTTGAACAATATATACACTTTGAATATTTTGAAATAAGCCGCGATAGACAGATCATGATTTTGTGTTATGTTACTTATTTGAATAACGATCGTTTGTTACGATTTTTCATTAAATTTATATAACCAATTACATTTATTTCATACGACAGTCGGGTTTCTTGACGTATCCTTCATTCCCTTTTATTTTACATATATAATTATATGATGATTAATAATGCGATAGAATCAAATTTATAAATACACATAAATATTCTTTTATATGTCAAAATATATCAAATATAATAATATTACAGTATTAACATATAAAAGCTTAATATTACAAAATTTATTATTAACTAATAAGTACGAGTAAAATTATTTTTCATTTAATGGATTTATTTAAAATTAGTTACATTTTCCGCTTATAAATGAACTACTTGCAAAAAACTGCAAAAAAAATGTTTAAGTAAAAATATAAAATATTATTCTATCAGTTTGACAAAATTTAAAATGATATTAAATTCACTTATTATTATTATTATTATTAAAAATAATGGAATATACAAATTTATTATTATACACAATATTGTTTTAATCTACAATCTTCTTTATAATCAAGAGAAAAGATGATTAAATGGATCGTAACAAGATATATAAAAATATGTACGTAAAATTAAAAATTGGTTTAGTATGTTATATATTGTATAATGAAACATTGCCGTGGTAATTACATAATATAAAGTGACATACTTTTTTTGCATTCAAAATATCAAACAGAAGCTGTAGTTGAAAAGTTCAAATGTCGAGGGCTATAATGATTTTATTAATAAAAATAATATAATTAGATAATAATTGTTTATTCTTTTTGATTAGCAAGATTTATCATGATAGAGTTTGATTAGTTAAAATTAAATTTATTTACACATTCATAGTTACAAACGCACTCGCACGTGCAATTAATTAAATGTCACTAGCAAAAATTTTGAAAATGGCATTATTTATAATTATTCTTTGAAGAATGTGGTCTTGTAAACACGACTATTAAATTTCTTTTATTTTCAATATAACCATTTTATTACGCGTTGCGAATAATGCCATTTATTTCACAATAAAAACAAATGTAAGGATGATTACATGTTGAGCTACTTACAGTAGCATGAAACAGTGAACGAACAATAATAAATTTGTTTCTGTATGAGCTATAAAGAAAGTATAGTTCCGTATATTAATGATGGATACGTAATTTAGGCTTGAGTTTACGAAAAACCTATTTGACTAAACCATTCGTCAATCGCGTACGAAAGGTTTCTTAAGTTCACAATCACTTGGTTTCATTGTGCATTTCATTCTTTGTACTTAGGATGAATTATGCAGCTAACAGTTGCGAAATACTCGACTTAATCAACAATTAAAATTTTTAAAGTAGTGACCAATGAATGAGTTGTGTCCATATTTAATAGTTAAAATATTTTTTATCGAGTATTTGAAAACATCACTATGACAAAGAATGAAATGTCGCAGCATATAAATGTATGAATATTATTTATGGATTTCGGAGAAATTGTAAGAAATGCACTGAGTTAACTGCAGCAACTTGTGTTTTTCAACTACGCAATACTTGCGATAAATATACTCAAAACAAGTTTATAGTCAACCTGGATAAAGGTTGCAGTGATAATACATTTGTTTTTATTGTTTATGTTGTATAATTAACAAAAGATATAAAAAATTAAAATACTTTACAGAAACAGTTTAATGGTTTTAAAAGGTATTAAATTAAAAAAATAGTACGAGAAAGTAAAAAGTTTCAAAGAAAATTTATGATTCGAAATAAAAATGAAATACTAAAGAATTAATTTAAATATAAATTGATATTATTCAATTTAAATTGTAATTGTAAAAATTTTACGAGAAAAATGTGTAAAAACTACAAATATTCAAATATTTAAAATTTTTTGGTTTTCAACAATTTTAAAACGACTAAATGATTGTATTAAAATTGCTTTTTGTGTTTTATAACTTATAATTTTTTTATTAAACTTTGAAAAAATTCCATCTATTTCAATATTAAAGATTAAGGTAGAATTAATACTGTATCATGCTTATTTTATTTAGCGATGATTTATACACTAATTACATTGCTCGATCACGTATTTCATTTTACGAACATCGAATTTTATCAAATATTTGTGATTTATTAAATATTTTATTACTTACTGTATAAAAATTTTAAATATACAAAATTTTAGTTAACAATTGCAAAAGAAAATAGACGAACGTAATATTGAAGTATTGAAAAGAATTTTCGCTAATTCAAGATTTTGTTTTTACAGTTGTTTAGATTAAAGAAAAGTAAATCTAAATTAAGTTATATAATATATTGACTTATAAGTAGTAATTTTCTTTTTTTTCAGTATGTGGGAATAATTAACTCTCATACAACTCAATGTTGCAGTAGTGCAAATATATGGATGTCAATTAACAAAACATCTATTTACAGGCACCATTAATCTTAATCATAAATTTTTTATTTTAAAAGGCCTTTAAACTGGTTTGGATGAAAACGATTCAAATAGAGTGCTAAAAATTTTGTCTAGCGCAAGATCCTGGCAAAAAGTCACCATGGTCACACAACTATATGAGCGAGATAATATAAGTGCTTATGATGAGCAATAGAGAAATCAAGAGATAGAGATAGTAAAATGTGGCAATGGTTAAGGCTTACGAAGTACGTGAGAGAGAGGAAGCAAATAGCTCTTTATGCTGATAAATTTAGAGGCAGTAGTAGAGAAAACAGAGGATGGAGAGAGAAAGAAGGAAAGGAAAGAGGGAGAAAGAAATAGTCGGAGTCGCGTTCGTTTCCCAGACTTAACTTCTAACGCAGACGCGAAGTGGAATTTAAATCTCAACCGTCATCGGTCCCGGTGGGGACATAACTCGCGGGGAATGCATTAGCTCACGTGGGGGGAACGAAATAAGGAAAAGCTTTCCATTGGAAGGAAGAAAAGCAGATTGAAGAAGCGTGCAAAGAAGAAGATCACAAGGTAACCAAAAGCAACAATATGTTTGTAAATAAAGAGATTTGGACGTGCGCTTCGACCGTATGTAAATAAAGCGATAAATGCTTCTCGATCGTATTCTTGTGATAATTTTTGTAATAATTCGGGTGCGCACTCACAACACTGCTATGATAAAGCAATAAATAACCTAAATAACTTCTTCAAGCTCAACGATGTTACTGTGGATGTTTCAGACCTCCTTGTTCAAATTAACTCATATACTCTAAGTAATTAAACACAAAATAATCATTAACGCGACATTTGAAAAGAACATGTAATACGTATACATAAGCGTGGATTAACGTTATCATAGAGGTTTTGATTTTTAATTTTTTTATAAAATTACTTTTTTTTCTTCTTCGAAATTCTACTCTTGTTTGCTTTATAAGGTAATCAGTTTTCTTCAAGTACCCATTACACGTTATTGACCCGTACTTTTTATTTGCCTTTTAATATGTGAATTTATTAACACATTATCTATGCGTGCACGCGCAAACGCAAATTATTTTTAATAATTACAATTTACATACGGAAACACTCATTTAATTGAAACTAATAATAACAATTTTTTAATAAATATATGCGTTATTTAGGGTCGTTTGATGAAATTTGAGCAGGATACAAAGAATTAATAGAATTACCGCAAGTACGAAAAATCAAATAAAATATATAAGTAGGTTGAAATTTTTATCATACCCACATTTCGGGTCATAAAAAACTTTATTTTACAGAATGCATTATTTAATCTATCGATTGCGTTAAAGTACACCGATATTCAAAAACATTAAAATACATCGAATTATCACAAATTAATTAGAATGACCCCGAAAGACTATTATTCTTAGAAAAGTAAAGAAAAAAATATTTGGTAGGATTGAATCTTTCACATTTAAAAAAAAACATTAAGTTTTTGATTATTTGCAGACCTTTTTCTTTTAATTTTAAATGATAAATAGATTTTGAATTAAGACCAATTTTTTATTTCAAACGTTTTCAGTTATATTATTAGATTATTATTAAAAAGTGCCATTACAAAACATCATAAAAAATGTGTTAAAAATTATGTATAACTAATGCCTTCCATTTTAAATACACAAAAATTTTAATATTTTTTTATATGCCTTCTCAATATCGAAAAAGAAGTATTTTAACTTTGCAAGGATACTTTAAAACCAGTGAAAATTTACTTATAAGGGAAAAAATAAAAGTTTAACTTAGTAACATTATTTAACTTACATTAACCGGCTCTTTATACGAACGGAATAATTTAGAAAAGCTAAAGGTTTTATCAATTCGACGTTGACGTATGGAACACCACTTAAAACAAAAATATCGATAATCTTGCAATAATCAAAAGGGAAAGCTACTCGTTACACTAGATGTGTCGCAAAAGGGTGAAAGAAAATAAATAAATGTTGGAATTGCAATGGAAATGTTATGAGTGGCAAGCGTAGTAAGTGAAATATCGGAACAAAAGAAATTGACAAAAGAGGGAAGATGTTTGTGCTGAGCGTTAATCAACAAGTTCTTTTTTTACCAGTTTTACCAGAATCTTCCTGACCCACATCTTCCCGACATGCACCGACTAATTCTCTCTCCTTTCAAAAGAACCTTGCTCGGGTGATGGCACGGTATGATAGGTAAGTTTATTTCGTCCGCAGACTCACGTAATCAAACGGTTGCCCCGGACATTTTCCACTCAGTTCGTTTCTCGTGTTGCTATGCGAGTCCCTTCTTCTCTCTGTATGAGATGCCACCACTCTTGCATATTACGAGGAAGCAGGTAGTGGTGGTGGGGCCATTTAACGCAACGACAGCGACGAAACTCTTGACGATGAACGCTTTGGCCTTCCCAGTTCAGCCATTGATACTGTTCGTGACCAGTATCTACTGAGAAAACATTGTTCAATTTCATTGATTCAACCATAGGACCCATTACTCGCTCGTTCGCTTATTTGTTTACTTACCGTTAGGATTTGTCTCGACATTTACGTAATCGTTTTGCCTCACCTTCAGCTATTGAATTCTCTTCTATTTCCCTCTCGTTATCTCTTTCTTCAATTTACGAGTCCTTTCCACGTATTCTTTTCTTTTCACTGATGACAATCAACAATCGTACCGTAAACCTTACACTCCTTGACTGTAATTATACTTCTTTTGTATATGAAAACATAATTTTAACGAGAAATATCTTGACTCAATCAAGCTATTCATTATAAATATATGCGCGAGAACCTTATTTTATACCTTATTTTCCTTAATTTTCTACTTCTTTAAACTAACAAGAAGTCATGAAAATCATTAGTGCAACGTTTATAAAAAAGGATCGACATTAATTATGGCGGCGGAAAAGAAAAAAAGCTTTGAAATCGCTGATTAAGACAAAATCTCGAAATAAAGAAAGTTCCGAAAACGGAGGACACTCCTAATTCTTAATATTCCATGAAGAAATGGACATTTGGCTTAGACGCATCTCTGTGCAGAATATATCATCCTCTTTTTTCTAGATCTTTTTTGGAAGGTTTGATTGCATCGGGTTAACCAACGGCAGCGTGAGAGTATTGCGAGTTAACGTTGTCACCTTAACGACGATTATGAATGCACTCTTTGTGGCAAACACGTGTCACGTGTGTCTACAAGATGTTGTGACTTTGAAATTGTAGCTGCGAAACATTTCCATTTCGTTTCTTCTATTTCAACTAATACCCACTTTTGCTTTTATTTAGAACTGAATTTTTACTTACTTATTTTTTGTGTTTAAAGAACTCAATTTAAGGAGAGGTACTTATATATTAAATAATGTTTCGAGTGAGCACCTGACAGACCTTTTGTGTATGATATCTTTATGACTATTGGATCGAAGGCACCACGGGTTATGATACGATTAATCGTTAAGTTTCCGAGTCTTTATTAATCAGTTATTTAATATACGGGAGTTCTAATTCAATTGCTCACTTTAATTTTAATAGCATTTTCTTTATCAATTTAAGTATACAATTTTCTATGGTAAAAAAATTTATAATATCGGTATTCATATTACATACTAAGTAGGATTGCATTTTTTAAATTTTAAATCTATTTACTACTGTCGATATTTTTTCTTTATCGAAAAGAAATACTTTCTTATGTTGTTTATTTATATATCACATATTACATACAAAAAATATCGACAACTGATTCATTCAACTATGTACATAATGATAGTTTTTTTATTAACTATACTACATAGTAATTATTATAACTGTATGACATATGACCGAAGATTAGAAAATAAATAAAATATTAATATTTTATGTGTAGGTATTTCCCATACATTCAATATATATTAAATTTATATCGTAGTATATTATTCTATTATGATGTTCCAATTAAAGAACAATATTACTATTATGTATGAATAAGAAAACGATGAAAAGCAATCTGAATTTACTTCATAAATTGTTTTCTATAACTTATTTTTATTTAATATATCGACTAGTTAAGGTACACAAATCATTATGACATAATTTTAAGCCTTAAAAGTGTTTTGGATTTAGAACAATAAAAGTCGTTTAGATTAGCATTTTGAAAGTCTTGGAATATTGTTGGTCATATGAAAAATTCTTGAAAATATAGTATCAAATATATTATAATTCAATTATCAAAATATGTCGGTGCATAATCATATTATATTATAAATTATTTTTAAAAATATTATCAAGTTTTTGATATTATTTAAAACTAAATCAAGAATATCAAAATCAAGTCGTATTATGACAATTTGTTAAAATGTCATAGAAATCAAAATATTCGTTTTCAACGAAAAGATGATTAAGAGAAAGAATTATTAGAAAAAGATTATTAGAAAAATGTACAATAATTTTTAAATTAAGTTTATTAAATAATACAACATATTGTATTAATTTATTTACATTGTACATATTTTTATTTAACGTATAACTATTTTACAAATGTTTAAAAAATTTTTATTTATTTTATATTAATTTATTTTTTTAAATTAAATAACTAATCATATTCAAATATATAACAAAACAAATTTACTATAAATAATTTTTTAAATATTATTTCTACAAAATTTAAAAAATTTTTATTTTGTTATTTTTTAATGTGTAAAATATTTTTTCTAATTAAGTATATAATTTTTATATTGATAATCAAAACGTATAATTCATTATTAAATCATTAATGAATCGAATGCATTATCGTGTATAAAAGATAAATATAATTGTCGCTAAAAAATTGATAAAAAATTGTGAATAAGTAACCAAACCATGCGTGTTGATTTTATGATTATCAAATAAATATTTTCATAATAAGGAAAAAAATATCTTGGATCACGGAAGAAAATAGTAGAAAAAATTGTTTCCCTATAAAATATAAATAATGGTTCTAGTATCCATACGGAAATGAAGGTAATATAATTTTTTTCCGAACGAAAACTTAAAAGATTCAGTGGATTCATATAAAACGTGCTTTGCCATCTTTATTTGTGAGATGTGGGCGAACACGTGGGGTAAAGGAGGTTTTACAGTTTGTGAATAAACCTTTTCTCAGAATATGAAATTAAAAGTTCACAAGAACGACGTAAAACTGCATCCAGAATTCGAGGGATGGGTAAATCAAGAAAAGTTAAAATCATGGACTTTAACAATTAGTCGTGTGTCAGAGGGACGTGGGCTAACTTAAAGAAAATTTTCAAAGCACATATTAAGGTAAAATTTTATTGTTTTAATGTTTGGTTTCTTTCTCTAGGATTCTTTTTCTATTTTATTATTTTTTCATCTCATTGCTACTTCAATACAATTATTGTTATTTACACTATGCATGTCTAATTATGCTTCCAAAAAATGTTAATTTATGCCTTCCATAAAATTTTTCTTTATTTAGAGGAATTAAACCTTTTTTTTGTGCACTCATATAATTAATATTGTATTAAGATTTACGTATAATAAATATTAATTAATTTTATTTTCGAAATTTTACGTTGTTATACGTTGCAAATAATTATAAGTAAATTTGGTAATGTCTATAATTTTTATATTTTCTTTGAAAGTGAAAACGTTTCTCTGAAACAATTCATTCTGCAGCTATTTATAAACTCACCTGTTTCATAAAAAGTAAAAGAAAAATATGTTTTCCAATATCATAAGAGTTTTATCTTTACTTAAAATAATGTTTATTCTGGTCACATCAAATCTAACAAATTAGTTTTACTTTTGATTTCAGTACGGATGATATCAATTTTCATAACTCCTGAATTCTCCGTTTACTTTGAGCTCCTATTTTCTCGATAAAGAAATTTTTATTCTACTCCTCGCAGTCCTGCTTGCAAGGCATTCTTGTTGGTATTTTTTTTTCGTCTTGATAATTTGGCGTTACTTCTTCGGTCGGTCCGTTGAGGTACGCTCAACGCACCAATAGGATAATGATGGAAGAAATCATGGAAAAAAGACGAAGAAGAGGAATTTAGGGTCTTTTGTTCGACGACTGCGGCCAACTTATTATACTCATACATAACCAGTCGAGACCACTGACTGGTCCAACAACGAAGCCCAACCAACGAATATGTTATTGGCCCTAGCAGACAGGTCCCGAATCTGGAATTCACAGTCTCCTTCCTGTTACTATCTACCATCCATAGTTGAGTGCAATCCCGACGACTTACAACCAATATACTTTCGCGAACACTATTCCACTTTACATGTAAACCTAATACTATTATTGAATAGATATCTATAAGTTCTATTTTCAAAGTTCTTTGAAAAAAAATTTTGAAAACAGGAATCAAGTACTTCTTTTATCCCTTTAAGCAGGAAAAAGTTTGTGAATATTTTTACTGATTCTTATATTGTGAATATTAAGTTGCCATATTATTTAATTAAATTTTTTAAATAGAACTAATTTATTGTTAATAGGCCTATGTATATTTTCTATTATTAAAATAACAAATACATTTGTTCAAACTTTATTAAAAATGATTGTGCTTAATTGAAGTTTAAATGTAGTGAAATTACATTGCAATATTTCTTAATAAAAAGGGAATAAAACAGAACTAAAAATTACGTATTCATAATTCAATTAAATATCTATATTATTTGCAATCTTAAAAATTAATTTTTCAAGATTGCAACGATCACAAATACAAAATAGAAAATATTTTTTAAATTTACGTATTGATATTATTAAAATCATTATTATTCATAAATATCAGTTTTGTTATTTTTATTTTATTTTTATTTTTAACAAAAAATTTTACTACGTATCATTCGAGTAAGAAAAATCCGAAAATTTAAACTCGGTTAAGTAGATGAATATGAAAAATGATATTTCTATATTTATCATGTAAATAAAATTATTAGTTTTGATAAAGACTTTAAAAAATGTCATTAATACTTCAAATAAATTCGAGTTTTATTTTGGTATATAATATCAAATCATTTTTTTATGTATAATCTGCATTGAAAGAGATTAATGAAAAAAGAATCTTGTTAATGATTACGATTAGAGCTTAAAAAATATCTTTCCACGTATGGAATGGGTATCAACTACATCTTCAACTTCAACGGAAGTTAATCAAGTTCATATGTCAATAACTGCTTTGTGCATTTTAGTTTCAAAGGAAGTCAAGTATCTTATAAATAATATAAGATAGTACGTAAATCTCATAAAAATTTTTAAAACACGACGAGCAAATTTTAAAAATCTCGAGCAGTGGGAAAGAAGGCGCGCTAGCAAAAGATGAAAAGATGAAGCCCGAGTGAAGAGAAAAAAAGAGAATCGTTGTAAAGAATGAGAAAAAGAGAAAAGAATTAAAAAAGCCAGCAAAAGACGGTTAATGTACCGCTACCGCGGCGCCCAGCAACGTTAAACGCATCTTCCGCGGACAAGAGTTCTTCACGTAACACGCAATCCAATCTCGGGATTCGTACGCGAGGAACATTTCAACGAATAAGTCTTCATCTCGCCTACAAAACTTCATATATTTTGGCTAGTGCTACACCCTATCTCGAAGATAAAACGATATCCAAGACTGACCGACATTAACTCGATTTTCTTAGAAGAGTTCAGATGTAACTTTTTAAATAGACTTCAACTTTCATTTATCTTCTATGTTTCTTGACTACCCTAAACCGTGCGTTATGTAAATACACTTTAAGTGTACTTTTGATATTATTGGCAATATCCTCCTTATACTACAATGACATAAATAGCTAAAACGCTATACTTTTATATAAATCATACGATAATAAGACAAAAATTTTCATTTCAAAATTGATAAAATTTAAAGATTACTGGAAAGTTAGATAAATGAATAAGGTGATATATAATACTGTCGTAAAGTTTTATTAGTTTCCATTACTTTCAAATTCCCTTTCCTGCAGAATAAAATCAAACTAGTTTCATTTAAGGACTTAACAAATAACATAACGTGATACCAAAGAAATCCAATGATGCTAATTTCTAAATTTCCCATGTGAAATGGTAGCGTTTATAACTGTAGTAAAATTAATAATATATTGGCTGCAAATATAATTGAAAAAAGAGGTATCCGCTTTATATTACTATATTTTTCTTACATATGAAATATTTATAATATTATTTAAAAAAATATGTTTATATAAAAAAAATCATGAATTTCAATTATATTGATTTTTTAAAAAAGTAATAAATAATTTTTCAATTCTTTGAAATCTATAATGAAATCAAAAATATAATTATTAAATATAAAAAATAACGTTTATTTTTATCCTAGAGCTGCAGCGGAAATCAAGACATTTTCTGACAGTGATTCAGAACGAAAGTTGGCCTATACATATGCATTTACTTAAAAAGATCACGTGGGTTTGCAATAAAATAGTTTAGATAATAAAAAATAAGAATTGACTTCTTGTTAAAAGATAAGTCTTCGTATCACTTCTAAACATTACATATTATAAGGATCAAATAAATGTTAGATGTTTACATAATTTTTATTTTATTAAAATGTAAGGTAACTTGAACATTTAAAAATATGTATTTATATTAAAATATACAGATATTAAACAAGATATTACTAATTCTATTAATATTTTATTAAAAATATTCATAGTTATAGATCAATAATTATTTGATATATTTGCTTATATTTGTCTCAAAAGTTTGTTCAATGAATCATATAATTCTAATAAGCTTTAAAGAATTACGTTATTTAACATTATTATACATTTTAATATGTTTATAAGCATATTTGAATACTGTTTTGAAAAACAGTTTTTTTTATTACTTATATCATACTTTTGAGAATTGTGCCTTTAACAGTAAAATATAACTAAATATTTTGAAATTTATGGATGTTTGCATGCATATGTGTATAGATAATCTAAACAAAATTATATCGCGATATGATATACTAATAATGTTTAAAGTCAAAATGGATTTTATAAAAAAAATTCAATCAAAAAATTACAAATATACTGTTTATTAATGAAAAAAAAATTAATTTAAAACAATAATAACAATCATACATGCTCATTTTTAACATTGTACAAAATTCAATTTCCGTTTTTTTCTTCAGTATTTCGTATTTCGGTAAAATTAAATAGATTTCACGTTTAATTTATCATATTTGTACTGTTTAAGATTACTAAAAAATAAAGAATAAACCTATTATGAGTAATCAAGAAACTCCCGGTAATGTTTTACTTTTGACAATTTTCATTCATTTTGAACTCTGTTTATTGAACTTCATCCCCTTCGATGAAACATACTTATTTGTACATCAATAAAAAAAAAAATCGATTTAATGTTAGACATGAGAAATGAAAGAAAGCGGCAAAGGTTGAAATGGGTACCAGCAAAATAAAGAGAGAAGTGATGTAGGTTTAATAAAGTATTTTTAAATAGAAATTTAAAATTGTTATCTTCCCATTGTTAATTCCCATCATAGAAACTGCGGAATTTACGGATAATACATGTTGAGAATGCAAAAGGTCAGATACAAAGATAGCACTCTCTTCGACTTTGTGAAACTCATGGTAATGAAAACAGTAAATATTTATACGAAATAACCGGCGTACTTCCTTATAATAGGAAAAAAGCATGTACACTATTTTTTTCATATCTTCACATTAATGGATCGAAGAACCAAAAAGTGATATTATTGTAATTACATACCGATGACAATATCAATTTTGGCTATTATTAGCATGCTAATCTTATTTAATAAGTATTTGTATAATTAATTCAATGAATATTTGTATTTCGATATGTAAAGCAGAAACGCGACAGTATGGATGTTACTAATTCATGATTTTTGGGCTTATATAAATTACGGGGTTTCCCGATTTTACCTGAACTAAGCCAAACATGTTGTGACTTGTTTTCATTATGAGGTTTTCATGTAAAATTCCTACTTTTATATTGCAAGTATGAGAAATTATAACGGTTTTTGAAATATTTATAACGATAGATTCTCCGGAGGATTGTATCTCATTGCTCTGGTTCTAATTCTGTACATATTTGCATGTAAATTTTTATTTGATTTGAATGTTTAAAGAATGTAGCCAAGCTTAGAATATATAAAATTATTTGTATTTTGATTTTTTTATGTATTTTATCGTGTACAATATATTTTTTATATCATACTGGAAAGTTCCTAATCACTGTCAAAATTACAATATTTTGATTATAATAATGTAATAACAATGGTAATTATATTTTATATCAGCATATTTATAAATTTAATGTTATTAGAGCTTTTGTTTATACCAGTTTAAATTTTTTTCTTACTCGTTTTATTGACTCATTAAACATAATTTTTGTAATTTCATGTTCTAAATAAATTGTATTCGAACTAGACATACTTGCTTGAATAAGTACTATATATGGTGTAATTTTTTAGTTTTTTTTTATATAAATACATTATTTAATTTATATCACATTTTAATAAATTCATGAATACGAAATTAATTATAACCGTTAGTTAATGAATATTGTTTAAAGAAACTAACATACCTTTAATTTAAATGTTCTTATAATATTTATAAAAAGAAATATGTACTTCAGTCAGCAATTTAAACAAAATTATTATTTTAAAATACATCTATACAAATTTAATATCATGAAAAATATACTTGTATCAAAATCAACAACTTTCAAATCTATAACGATTTATACGTGTTCTTCGATAGGAAGTTGTATTATTATCCTTTTAGAAATGTGCAAAATACAGTAAAAATAGTTAATTTCTTTTCGTTACACTTAATTTTTGTTTTCTTCTTTCTATTTTTAATACATCATTTATTTCGTATATTCAGATAGTAAAACTACTAATGTTTCAAAACAATGTCCATGACATATATATCCTCAAGCACTGGCGTTCACTCAATGTTCGAAAAAACGATGTCTTTCCGGTACTTTGTTACTTTATGGCTGAATGTATTACTTAAAAAGCCAAGTTAACATATATTTCTTTAATCGGTATATATTAAATTACGTACAGCAAATAAGAAATACGCGGTTTAAAAGAAGAGAAGCTGTAGACGGAAGATCACTTAATCATGGTATCTATAGTCACCAAGGGAGCTTTTATTTCGTACTTCAGTGAGGATGTTGAATTGTGATCTAAGGGACTTTGCTCTCTCGTCTATATCTTACTCAAAATATCCTATGCTTGATTCCGGCGGTGTTTCACGTGGAACGGAATTGGACAATCTCTTTTAGAATCATTGATTTTTCGTATTTTGGGTAACAATAACATAAACATTGACATACAGGACTGTAATGTCATGCGATGTAATCTACGGTCGTTACATATAAATCTTATTGCAGAAATTGATAAAGAAAAAAAACGATAAGTCGTAGTTATATTGAGATTAGCGTTTGCTGTATCATGGGCTCTGTCGCATAAATACTAATTTTGAACTCTCTCTCTCTCTCTTTCTCCTTTTTCTTTCGCTATTTATTACTTGAATAAGATTATCTCGAGAAAATTTGGGATTGGCATTCATTGCTTTAACGCAGATAGTATCCTTCTCTGAAAGAACTTGCTTTAACATAGCATGGTGTTCTTTGAAACGTTCGTACACACATTCTATTTCAGTAGTGGTGAAATGTAAGTTAGATTTCATATATCTCTCTCTCGCTCTTTCTTTGACATTCATTGGAAAGTAGAACAGAAAGGTAGAAAATAAAATGATTGTTAAAGTATAATATTTGGTCCGAAATGTATGGTAGGAACCATAGCAATTACATTATAAACAATTTAATGGATAAGATAGAAATATTGTAAAATTTGACATGGAAATTAAATTACACAATTAACTTATAACTATTATTTTTTAATGTTTACAATATTAAATTTGTTCATCTTTGGAAAAATAGTAACAAATAATTGTTGGATACAAGTTTAATTACACTGTTATCTTTATTTGTAACCGTAAACATTATTCCGCATTTATGTAGAAGTTTGTGAATTTTTTCATTGAAAAATGAAAGAATCGACATTAATCGTGGATTTTTCTAGTTTATCTTGTTTTTATAATTTTCTTCAATATAGTATTAGTATGATTTTGTTGAAATCTATTATGTTATTAACAAATTGAAAACTTATATTAAATATTTATTTTATTATTTAACAAGTCTCATTATTCAGGATATATGTTTAAAATTTTTTTGATAAATTTTTAATTACAGAAATTTAAATGCTATTCAGAGATAAGAAATTGTAATAATAAATAATATTTTGATATATTTTCATTAGAATATTTAAATTAATAATTTTAATATATAAGAAGTTCTTTGGATTTTTCCTATGTTTCTTGCACATATTGGAGTTAAATATAAAAAAAAATAACTTAAACAAAAAATAAAGGAAAATTCAATAATGAAGATAGAGCATTGGTTAAAAATGTAAATACTCTTACATGAAATTATAGCAGTCAAAAGAATAGAGAGAATCATTTCAACTATTTCCTAATAAAACGAATTAAGCATTCGATTGTTAAACCGGGTAAGTTATCTAGCAGTCGAAAAAATAAACATCCAAATACATCTTGCTCATTATTCATTACGAAAACGTTAATTCTTCGTTGATTTGTATATTTTATGTATGCGATGAGTCACATAATAGTGTTATGTATTTTATTATAATAACTAACTGAAAAAATCTCCAAGCATTAAAACTGGTGTTGATAAGATCGGGTCCACGATATTTGAGCTCCTTGGCAATGACGCCTTTCGTTTAAAATGGAATTTTCGACGGAATTACCGAGAAAATTCCAGCCATTTCGAAATACCGTATTTGATTACGAAGTATCTAGAAATCTTTGTGGTCCATAGAGAATCATTCGATGAACAAGAAAAAGAATGGGGAATGATGATACGAAATGGTACAAGGAAGAGTGAGAGAGAGAATAGGAAAAAAGAAACCGTAATCAAAGAATCTGCTTAGAATTGTTCGTTCCTCAGTATGAAACTGAGCGGAGTTAGCAACTGACTATCCTGTAGGGTTACTGTAAACAGGTCAGCCGATACAGAGTGGATCTCACCTATTTCTCGCTTAGTTGGCGTTGCAACAAATTTTTGCTTAAGATTATTAATTAATTTTTTTAAATTTTGATATCTATTTGAAGTGTTAATCTATAATTATTTTTGTACATTTCTTACTTTCAGCTGTTTAATTTGGATGAATTAATTTATTTTTATACAAATATAAATGTTTCTTAAAACTATAAATAAAATAATAGATAAACTTTTATAATTTAATTTTATATACTGTTTCAGTTAAAAATTTTTAAGTCATTCTCTATCACTAAATGTAAATTTAACTATATAATTGGAAGAGTTTTAATAATTTTTTCTGGAAAATTTAAAAAAAATTTTATAAAATGTATATATGACGTAATAAATTTTAATATGGAACGAAGTAGTATAAAGTTGGAAGTAAAACTGATAGTCTAAAAAATTGACGTTCGCGAGCAACAGAAATATAATATCGCAAAAAGTCCTTGTAATCTGATACGATTTTGTCCAATCCAGAATTGGAAGTATATAAAAAAAATTGTTTTTATACGTGACTTTCTTTTATATCGATAATTTTTAGGAGTAGAAATTATAAGAATATCATGTTTTTCTTTTTTGAAAATTGCTTAATACTAAATTCCGAGGCTTCTGCCGATTTTCGGATCACTCTTGTAAATTAATCATTTAAAAGCTATTGTATTTTTGCTGTAATTTTACAGTTCTATCAATAATATGCACAATATGATTAATATCATTTAATAGAAAAATTATAGGTAAATGAATATTCAGAGAAACTAAAATCTTATTGTTGCAATTAATCATATATTGAGTTATAATATACGGTGATGATTTGCGACGCATTATTTTATGTACAAAAATTATATTAATATTCACTTAATAATTTGATATTAATATCAAATAAAATAATTATTAATTAATTTACTAAATATACTATATTTGTTTTTAAATTTATATTTTTTCTAATATTCAAATAATTCTTTATATTAGTTGTTATTTAAAATATTTTTTAATTCTTAAAATATTTCATTTCCATAAAGTTTTCTTTTATTAAGAAATAATAAAATAAAACAGTATTATAATAATATTATGATATGAAACATTCTTATTTAACCAGTAACTAAAATAAATATATTTGAGAAATATCAAATAAATATCTATTAAAATTTTATTATCACTAGAAGATAACATACTAAGTTTTTCTAAAATTATGCCAGTATATTAATTAAACACTAACATAAAATGTTCTTATTAAAAGTATTTATTTAATTTGGATATAATTAGATTACAATTCTTTAATGAAAGTATATGAAAACTCAAAATTAAATCGTGTTACAAAGAGAAGGATTTATAAACTTTTCATTTTTTCAGTAATTTAAACCATATAATTATAAAATAAATTTAATGATAATTATATGTATATATAAATAATTCATGTTTTGGTTGAAAATTTGACTAATTGATATTTCATGTATATTAGTAAAGTATAATCATAATTATTTATATCTTAATTTATTATAATAAATAAACTATGAATTTAAAAAGATAAGGTCATTTTATTCTTCATTAATTATAAATAGCATATTTTTAAATTAAAGGCATATTATTTCATAATTATATGAATAAATTCCATATTAATTCAATGCGATTTCGATAAGTAATTGTTCTTAACCTTAAAAACTTTATACATTGTTTTAGCATTCAGGATTAAAAAATACTAAAGTATGAATAAATCTTCTAAGAACAAATAAAATAAGATTAATTTCTTTTAAGGCTATAACTTGTATATACATAACAGAGACAGAAAAATAAAACATTAAATGTTTAAAATCGAATCGTACTGTGTTATCCTCTGTAGATCAAGTGCCGTTTTTCGTGCTTAAAAATCATACAGACTAGACAACCCGGAAGAGAACTTCTTCTATACCCTCCTGCAAAGTGTAGAAAGGCGAATCACATATAAAAGAGCGGTTAAAGGCTTCGTTAAAAAAGTAGGTTCGAGTTAGTTCGCGGAAAAGATCGACCGTTTCTGAATTAGTCGTCCCCGGTTCCAAACTAAAAACCGGAACGATAGATAAAGATAATGTGAACGAGAATAAAAGATAAAGAGAATGACTGAAAAACGAGTCGAGTTCTAAAGATCCATTTTTAAATCCCTGTTGAGAAACAAGAAAAAAGGAGACCGAGACGATGGCAGATTTAAAGGGCCTAAATGCGTGTCTTACTGCCTTCTTGCACTTTTTTCTGTGAACTCTACAAGTGACAACCTTCCTTTTGTTATATATTCCTCTTCTGGTTCTATCTTCATTGCATTCGTACCCTATTTACCACTTCCAACATTCCTCATTTCTCTTGGTATAGATCACTTTTATATTTTAAAGGCATTTTCTTGGAAATACGTATAACAAATCTTTTAGTATCATAAGATAATGTTAAATTAATAATATAAGTTCCCAACTACAAATTTGTATGTTAAAATATGTGCTACACTGGGAGATTTTTTATATTACCATTTATAAATTAATAATAATAAAATAATAATAAAATTGGTTGATTTAAATTAAAGACATCGTTTTTTAAAATTAAAATTAGGTTTCTTGATATTAATAAAAATACTGTACTCATTTTACAGAAAGTTTTAAAATAATATTTATTTTAATATACGTAAGAAAATTAAACTAATAGTTATTCGGAATATTTCAATAATGAACTTTAAGCATTCATACCTCTTCATACCATCAAATTTTTTTATTTGTTATTTATCGTATCTATAGATACAGTATTTTTATTTCTGCTGTACATATCCTTTATTTCGTTTTCTAGTAATCATAGACCCTTTGTATTTTCTAAAATCCTATTTTTGCTCTTGACGAATAAGATAATATGAAAATTTAAAGTGTTATAGGATCAGAGTTTAGCTTACGCCCACAAGATGAATATATAAGTTAAATGTGAATGAAAGAAAGAGATAAAATTTGTTAAGAGAACAGAAGGCTTCCACAGGCACAGTTTATTCCAAATTTATTAGATATCTTTATCATTGCGTTATTATAATTAGGGTAATATCCAATATTATACCTTTAGCCATACTTAATATTCTAATTTTTATACTGTGAAATTGAAAAATTTGCTTTTGTAATATTTTCTGAATTTATTTCATATAATACCTTTTATTATGAGTATTGGTAGCAACGAGAAAAATAATCTATGTGCTTCGTTATGCGAAATATTATGCATATTACACGTAATATAAAAAATACCTGTTTTATAGCGAGTATGCCCAAAATTTACCGAAGAAAATATATCTGCAGTGAATAGAAACAAATATGAAACATTTTAATTTTCTTTTAAATCGCTAAAATTTTAATTTATTGTATTATAGAAAATAATTGTTGTAGCTCAGAAATAAAATTTTAACAATTAGAACAATTTACAAAATCAATTTTTATTTTTATATTTCATCGGTCTTGTATTATTATTAGAAAATTATCAGAAAAACTTTGTTTTTTTAAGAATAACATTCTAAAAAATAAGATTATTTTTTTGCATGAAACTTCGTAATTGACTTTAAAAAAATTGAGATAAAAACTGTATTATGGCTGTTCACCCATCGATTTGGAACGTTTAGCAAAATTTTCTTTTTAGAAAAATACCATGATTGTTTTAAAAAATAATGAAATTTGAAGAAATTTAGCGACGTGAAAAATTAATTCAAAAGTAATTTTTTGATTATTAAAAAGCTGACATTAATGTGAACCCTGAAAAAGAATGCTTCAAAAGAATATGTAGTTCATGATGGTGAGCTAAAAACTGAAAATTGCTGGCGGGATACTTCTTCCCGGGAGAATAGATATATTTGGTAACATTAAGAAATTGTATTTTCCAGTCTCATGTATCTTTACTTGTTCCTTTGTTTCATCACTTCCTCGGCTCATAAAATCTTTGTTCTGGCATCAATACCACTCTTTCTCTACAGACAGAGGGAAATAGGCCTTCTTCACGTGTTTCTCAGATGATTTCTTTCTATCTACAATCTCAGACACTTTTGTTTCTGTTAGTTGCCAAGTTCCTGCCAATTCCTTTCCCGCCAATTTCAAGGAAGACCTTTTAAACTAGCATTATCCAAGGTTTCAGCTATTGTTCCGATTTTTTTTATCGACGCGTTCTATAGTTGATAGATCTATATAATCGAGTTTGTAATAATGTTCTGTAAAAATAATATTTAGTTGTATGTGTACCAAAAACCTTTCATTCAAATACCTTGTACTTCTTGAACTTTTATTTAAATCGTATGTTGTAATTAGTATTAAAATAAATAAATTGAATATATATAATAAACTTTCGTGACAATAATTAAAAAAATAGTATCAATAATTTACATTACTTTTTCACATTATAAAAGTGAATACTTATGAAATAACCTAGTAAACATACTTTAATAATCATTTTATTTTTTTCTTGTAGTTTCGAATCAATTTATCAATATTTAAAAAATTTACATAATGAAACATTAATTTCCTACGGTTTTGTCAATAATTTATTTCTTGTTTTTGATTGCTACAAAATTTTTAGTATCTAAAATAGTTCGATTATTTGTTGATAAATGCCTTCAATTATTATTCTTTTTATATGAATATTATCTTTTTTTTTGAGCAAACAGTTATGTGATGTAAAATTTTTAAAAATTAAATATATATATACATAATTAATAGAATTTATTTGAATATTCATTTTTTTCAAAATATTTCATTTTATTTAGAGTAAATAAAAATTTGCTTATCATACTTGTATATCTATTTGTTTACATTTTTTTATGTGTGTATTAGAAAAAAGACAGAAGTGCTGATGTTCTTATTTTTTTTACTGTTGTTGGATAACTCAAGTTTGGGGTTAAAAAAAAATATCCCGAAAAAAAATGAAATGTGTAAATACTCAGACACAAATGCTTAAATATATGGAAAAGAGAAAGGAAAAGAAAAAGAAAGAATGAAATCGAATATCAAAACGAGATAAGCTTATCAAATACTTGAATATGCATGGTATCTATACTCATTACAATTTTTCCCTTCCATTTCTCAAATACTCAAAAGGATAATCTTATTACAAAGCAGACTGACTTTCTTATGGTGACTCATAAGAAGCATGTCTAAATAGGAGCAAATCAAAAGTTCATACAGAAGCTGTAGTCGCTGTTTTTCTACCTAATTAACTAAACGAGAGAACAAGCAGACTAAAATATTATGTAGTATGTGAGTATGTGACTACAGCAAAGGTAATACTTATCTCTTAAAAAATATTCGAGTTTTTTTTTAATTTAATCCAAAACTTTAATGAATTAGTTTAGTTTGATATCTATTTTTCATTATACATTTCAAATATATAGATGTCTTTCATGAGTAAATAACTAACGATTCGATTGTCTAGATTTTGTAACACGATAGTGTGGTTTCAATAATCTAGTTAATCGACACGTGCAGGCGCGCACATAGTTATACAAACACAAAAATACAAAATCAATAGTTTAAAATAAAAAATTTCTTTTTTTATTTCAACGCACCAACTTAGTTAAATTTGATTTGTTACAAAATATATGATCAATTGTTTAACGTGTACAAAACAAATAATTAAAGAAAGCTACAAGAAGAAAAATACCCAGTCTTTTTAAATAAAAGAACATAATAATTATTATCTTTTAATAAAATACTCTAAAATGGCTGATAAAACTATTAATAATATTAATGTTTAACTGTTTTTATACGTATGCATTGCAATTTTATACTTTTATCTTTCTGATTAATTTTATGTTCAAAAACGAATGAAGTGATTTATAATAATATATTGTATCTACAAATCATTCTTATATATATCACATTCTAAGTGAAAAATATATTTAAGTTAAAATAATGTCTGTAAGAAACTACTCTAAAATTAGTATAACCTTTTGTGAAATTGTCAAATGAGATCAGAAATTTTTTCTATTTGTCTTCCTAATTCCATACCTTCTAATTCATCTTCATTCCTATGTATATACCGTAGATGCCTCAATAGCTACTTCAATAATCTTTTAGTTTTCACAAGTTTGTGCAACACATAAAAAAAACTCATTACTCTTATGCACGCGTTACTATTTGTATAGTTAAAAACGAAGAAGACGAAAAACTCGAGAAAATCTATCATCTGGTAGTCTTGGATTTTTGAAAACAGGTCTTATTCAAAATGTAGTTTAAGACGAGTAGAAAAGAGCGAAAGAGCGAGAGAGAAAATTACATACAAAGAATAGAAAATTGTTAGCTCTAGTTTCTCTCTCTCTCTTGCTTTTCTAAGTCTGTTTCTTGCATGCTCTTTGCTAACGTGTTTGCATTCAAAGATCTAGATCCTGGACCAAACCCTAACAGTGCAGGTAAAGATTTAGATGCTTCCCACACCTCACTTATTCATTCCTTGGTAACATTTCTTCTCTGTCTTCTTTTCGTCGTTCATCTGTTCTTCTTTTTTGCTAGTCTAGATACGTTTAGCCCTAAAATTACTGTTTTCATTCTCATCTTATACCTGTTTGTAGTCTAGACTACCTATAGCAGTAAGTTGCATTATGAGAAATGTTTTCGCGAGTAGCGCGAGAAAGAAGTGAACGGAAGACAACATTAGACATTCTATGACCTTTTGTACTGTTCAGTTTTTCTTAAAATTCGGAAGGTCTGTCTTTCTTACTTTTCTTTCTTTTTATGTATATCCTACGTAGACTTACTTTCCTGTTCTATTTTACCGCTCAGTCTTCTGCTTTAATTTTATGATTCTCTTTTCATCTCTTTTACATTATAGTACAGAATTATTATTTCTTCTTCATTTTTTATATACTATGGATGAATTTTTATAACCTTTTACAAGTTTTCAATCTAGCTGTGAATATTAGTTTTGAAAAAGAAATTTTATGATTTTTCTTTTGGAACAAGGTATCTTATAGGATTTTATGAGTTTTTATAAATTATTAAACTGTACTTGTGTAACTGAATTCAAAACTTAAACATATTGTGAGTTTTACTGAGTTGAGTAATTTGCAAAAAATTTTAAGAGTATAGAAAATTTGCTAAATTTACAGAAAATAATTTTTTGATATTTCTAATTTACTCAAGTTTACAAGAAATAAAAACTAAGTATTAAAATAATATTAATAATATTATTAATATCTTATTACTAATTGATTAAACATAAAAAAATATTACATGATTTCGCATATTAAATTATATAATTTGATACTTTGGTGCTAAACACAGTCGATTCATATAAAAATTTTAATTACAATACATAAATGAAAAATAAAAATAATTTTTTTAAATTTTATATTTTTATATTAATTATAATTTTGTTAGAATTATCCTTTTATAATAACTCTAAAACTTGTTAATGTAAAAAAAAGAATAAAAATACTTATTCTAACTATCGTTTAATAAAAAAAAATTATAAGTTGCGGATAATAAAAACAATTATTTAAAAATTATTCCATTTAGAAATTTGCAAGTGAAGAAAGATTTAATTATCGAATGGTATGTTGCTACTTCATTATTGCTTTTATTTTTTTAATAAGGATTATGCGATATGCCTGTTACCACTCAGTTCAAGAATTAACTTTTTAACTTTTTGAACATGATTTTTGTTTTTTCAATAGTCTAATGCAGTTTTTGCTTATATTCATTTTAAAAAATGTTTTCAGTTGATTCAAAATTTCAAAATATATTAAAATATAAAGTTCTAAGTTAATAAAAAATATTTTTAAAATATTAAGATTTTAAGACAAAGCATAAAAGCATATACAATTAAACTGTTTTTATTTGTACAAAACTTATTTTATCTTATACAAAATTATCTTATACAATATTGAAAATTAGTGTACTGCTTAATTAAACTATTTTACATCTGAATTAAATTTTTTATCGACAATTAAACGTTATGTTTTCAACGATATTTTTTTTAGTGAAATATAATTGCGTATGTAATTATTAGTTTTAAATATTTGATTTTTTAAATAATATTATATAAAATATCAATACAAGTAAGACAAAATGTTTTAAATTTAATTTACTATTATAAAATATCGTACAATAATCATAAAAAATGTTAGAAGATATATCTCTATAATTCTTTTCTTTTCTTGTGTTTCATATTTTTTTCTGTATTACAACAGATAATTTTTTAAATTTTATTTACCAGAATTCAGAACATTTGAATGCTATATTTACATGTACATTAATATTTAGTTCATCTTCGACCAATTGATTAACCAGAAATTTGAAATAAAATGTTTCGGCAACTTGAAAATAGTTTAGAAACGTAAATGTACCTAATTATTTTAAAGAAGTGTTCACCACTCCCTTTGAAAAATCGGAAAACAAGCCTACGGTTGAAGATCAACTTTCCTTTTCAATCGCTCATTTAAGTTATTATTCGAGTGCATTTGATTTGTACATCATGCATAAAGAAAAAGCAACAACGAAAAACGAATGAGAGTAACACAATGTAAAGAAATTCGCACAAAAACCGTTGGTTAGCGACGTTGAACAAACGGTACCGCACGAACCATTTCGCTTGTCACTTTGCTTCATCGTCCATAAAGAGAACGGCAAGTCAGTGAAGGTGGACATAAGAAGGCCACAGGATTTCAAAAAATACACTTATCCGACTTGATAATCATTTATTTTCTTTTAAAGTACAAGATGGTAAGGAAAAGAGATTTTCTCATTGTCTTGAAGCGCACATAGATAGCAGACTACGAGAAAAAAGTGATAGAAGAAATTCAAACTCATACTAGCTACGTAGAAATCGTCGTTTTCGAGATGTGGTAACAGTTTGAAATTGCATAATACATTCTCGGTCATAAATTTCCTTGTAAAACAATATATCTCATTTTTCAACTTATTTTAGGATTTGTTGAATCGTTTAGAAAACTGGAAACCCTGTATTCGTTTAAATTTTTCAATCTCATTCAAGTTCGTTGCTGAGAAAAACTAAAAATTTCATATATAATTGATAATTTAAAAATGAAATGATTATCGAGGGTGATAAAATAATAAAATGAATTTAAATTTAAAGTTTCATATAATACGTTAAAAGAAGAATTCCATCGAAAATCATAAATACTTCTGAAATGAACTTTTTTCTTTTTAGAAGATTTAATAATTATAAACTTGATGTTATAAATTGAAATAGATAAATTAATAAATATTAATTAAATAAAATTCTCTGAAAAAGATATTTTCTCAAATGTTCGATTTGGACACAGATTTTGATATTCCAGTCGTAATATGTGCACGCACGCATGTGTAAATAATTTTAACAATACACCTTAATCAAATATTTTATTATCAGATAACTGTAGATATTTTAAAATTTTAAATACATCATATTCATATATGTATTTAAATGCAAATAAAAAAGTGTTTATAAAAATAAATGCAATAGTATAATAATACCCGTTTAGTATTAGTTATTCATTAGTATATTTGAATATGTGGGACAAGATTAAAAATTGTTTTTCTTAAATCGAAATAAACAGAAAGTCTCCGTACATCAAGAGATCCATAAAAATTAATTCTCAGAAAAAAATATAAAGTCAGAGTAACAGCTGTGCATTCCAAGGCATATACGCTTGAAAATAAAACCAAGGAAGTTCTCTCATGGCATCTTAAAAGAAAGATACTATACCTATACAAGAGGAGAAAGATCGAGAAGAAGGAATTCGCATGAACACTTTCCTTGGCGTAGGAAGGTATGATGAAGGGAGGGGGTAAGGTTTAAATGCCACATATGTTTAAATGTCCCTCTGAAGTATGCTGGACCAATACGGTGTCGAGGCTTTGACCAACGGACAAAAGAAGCAGGGAAAGAGGAGACGAGACGCCACGACTCGTGTTATTAGCGAAGTAAGGATCGCCGGGGGAATAAAGGGTTTTTGCGGGGGAAGGTCCGGTCGTGAAGCGCGGTTTGTCGACGTGTATGGGCATACGCCGTTGCTTTGCTTCATTTTTTAACGGTCGTTTCGCACGATCTCGAAGTGGGGGTGGTAATGTCGACGAGGCTACGCTTCTTTCGATTTGCTATGGACAGAACACACTTGAGGTACTTTTCTTGCTTACTTATTATGCTTTCTTTTTCTGTCTTTCTTCCACGTTATTCTTGCTTTCAACCACTTTCGTTATGTTTCCGTTTCAATTGTTTTGATTAAACATTTTATACCGCATTTATTACAATATGAATTCCCGAGTTAATAATTTATTTGAAAGAACTTTTGTATTTATTTTATTTTTTAATAAAAGGTTATTTAATTTAAACAACAATGCTGACCGGACAATAATTAAGAAAATATTTAATTTTACAGTTTTCAATACCTAAATATCAATTTTGATTTTAAAGCAATTATATTTTTGGCATTGGAAATTCTTATATCAAAATTTTTAGTTATTTACATTTTAAACATAAAATTTATTTATATATACTTAATTTTAAGATTTATGAGTAAAAGTATTAATTTTTTTAAGGATTTATGGTTTTTTATTTATTTAACTGTCGTTATATTATATGAACTAAAAGTTGATTTCAATGAGTTTATGTCTTTAAAGTATTTAATGAAAATAACCCAATATTATTTCTATATTATCTAAAAATAAAATCAATATTAATTTCAAAATTAGGTTAAATACCTTTGAAATTTTGACGTTGATTGATAAAATTGAATATGTTATTTACTATTTATAGTATTACGTTAATTACTCATAGTAATATAAATTAATATTTGTATTACTAGTCGCACAATTTAATAGATATAAATAAACATTTCACATCGATGTTTTTAAAATATTATAAACAATAATATTACAGATACTATTTTGAATAAACAAATATTCAATAAAATATTATTAAATAATTTTTCTTAATAATTATCGCTAAAATAATATTAGCTTTGGTAAATAGAATGTATTAAATAAACATCTTTTTAAAAACTGGGCTACTAAAAAAAGTAAACAGTGACTGATCTGTATAAAAGATGTTAAGTTTAAAATTTTCGGTGTTATTAAATATTTATTATGTACAACAATTATATTAATTTTAAGTAATAATTTACAAATAATTATAATTTATTTATTTGGTTTACTTAATAAATATTTTTTCATAATTAAAAACATTTTAATGTATTTTTTATTAATTTAAATGCATAACACATTGAATTTAATGATATTTATTCAAACGTAGAATCTGAAATTTTAGATTTAAGGAGATTATTTATAATTATTTATATTATTTTATAATATGAAATGTAGTGTGCAATTCATTTTATCAGAAATGTAATATTAATATGGCTTATTCATTTTAATGTTTAGATGATTACTTAAACGATTTTACATACAAGAAAAAAATATCATTTTTTTCTAAGTGCTTAATTATTTTATATATTATTTATATAGAAAATATTTATTGTCATGATTTAATATATAAAACAAATTTTTTTTATAATAATTCTTAAACGAATCAAATTTTATTATTAAATATACATTTTATGATCAACATTAATTCTTTCACATATATTTTTATTTACAAAAAATTTTTATAACTGTAGCATCAAAGGGTATCAAACCTCAATACGTCATTTAATGTATGTGAAAATTTTGAGATCCTTAATCGAAGTAAAAGGAATAAAGGTATAAAAAAGATGGTGGTAAAATTTAAAAATATAAACTGTTCGTAATAAATCGCGTTAGTCAGAAAAGCAAAAAGAAAAAAAACCCTGATTCAAAGAGTGCATTTGAAGTACATCATAAAGAAGCATGAAAGAATAACTTATTATTAATTTTCATAAGACTCGTATAAATATACTAAATCTTTGGAAAAATGGATCGGCGATAAAACGAAAATTAGTACGCCGTCCTTCTTGCTGTTATGGATAGTAAAAAAAAGTAAGAAATGTGACTAGGGTGTCTCGTGGTGCACGTATATTGTACCAATACGACGAAGTTATGAGACAGGGATTCAAAAATAGGCCGCGAGTACAACTGGTATTGTTGCATTGATGGCACAGCAGCGGGGGCGCTTCAACGTCTTTTTTGTTCGGGTGCATGTTGGAGAAATCAAAAGAGAGAATACAACGATTTTTTTCTTATTCATAATCAAGTCTCAAAGGCGAATAAAAAATGAATCTTAAAGTTAAAGGTAAAATGTAGATGAAAAGCAATATGCAAAACAATTAAATATAACAAATAAAAAAGGAATTCATTAAAAGATAAAGAAACTACGAACTTGTTGATTAGTTTTGCGAATTAAAAGTATGGATTGACAAAAATTAAGAATCTTTTCGATACATGAATGAATTTTAATCCATAAAATAAAAAATAATAATATACGTCGTTAATGAATAATTACCACAATAAAATATTGCACGATCCGTGTAACTACCTGTACACTTTCTTTATTTTTGCAATTAAAAAAAATTGAAGTACTACTGTATTTGTTTTTAACGCATATATCATTTTGCTTGTCGAAATAATGTAACAAAATTTGCATCACAGTATGAAAATTCATCCGAACTAGTTGTATCGATCTATGAATGAAGGAAAAGAAAAAAGTTCGCCCACGGTTGCACGAGCGTTTTCATTCGTTCTCCAATCACAGTTGTGGAGAGCAAATGGAGAGCGGTTTCACTCCCTAGGATAGAAATGGAGAAGGGCAACAACGGTTTACTGTGCTGTGCATACGTGACAGGTATATGTCACATACAGATTATCTGTTTCTTTCTCTTTCTTTCTTCACTCATTATTGTAGGAAATTTGAGCCTCTTTAAAATTGGGCAAAGCCTTCACTCCCTCAATCAATGGAGCGAAATCAAAACAAGCGTAATGCTTTATGCGATGAACCCTTCCTTCCGCCAGTCACCTGTTGCGTAGGGACTTTTTTCGCTACTTTTATCTGACTTCTTTTTATTCGCTGTTTTTATCAGTGGTCATGACTTATCTTGCAAAGAATGCAGAAATGAAGAGCAGTGTAAGTAGATGATTCGACCGAATTTTAAACATTTTCGAATAGTTGAAAATAATAGTGAGAAAAATTATAAAAATAGGTTAAAAAAAGTACTTGCGGTATTTTAAAGTTGAGTTATTTGTATTTTCAAATATTTTTATTATCTGCATAATGATTTTATTTCAAATGTACATTGTTTATCTATCAGAATACACAATATCGATTTGTATCTGCATGGTTAAAATTATATTTCAATGGTAAATTTTAATCAATAAGTTTATTCTAAATCTTATGTCACAAAGTCTTTACAAGAAATATTTGTTTTGTAAGTATAATAAATATAAAAAATAAAGAAAAAATATAATTATATTATTTTGTATGTTCTAGCAGGGATTTAAGTGCCTTTTCGTTCCATTATCAGAAGCATTAAAGATGGCAGTAGGTTATTTGATAAATGCATTTACTAAATGAATCATAAGTTAAGTTGAAAATTCAGATTCACCGCCGAGTGTTTTTTGATAGGACAATCGAGCATAGATGAAGCAGCTGCATGTTGGCAACACCTACGTCCCAAAAGATAAATAAATTGTATGGAATCTCAAAAAATTCGTAACGGAAAATGCGCTACGTAATCCAAGATATTTTCGTCACAAAGCTCAAAAAGAAAAAAGTCTACACGAAAGTATCGAAGTTCAAGTCTAGAATAAAGATGTGCAACAAAGCGTATAACCATGAAAAACTAACAAAGCGAAGAAATCTAACGAATTTTTACTCCAATGATCTTTCGATCAAGGAAAAGTGAACGTTACGCCCGCGCGCGTGCCCCATCGGACATAAAATGCTTTCGCGGTCTCTTTCGGTCTTAGGGAATAGAATAAAGAATAAAAAAGGCGAAAAATTCACTGATCGAAGACCTTTAAAACCGCCCCCCAAACCGTTAAGAAACGGAGATTCTCCGGGTCCCATTATCAACATGTGCTCGGGATTCTTTGTCCATTGTAACTTGCGTACGCCCATGTACGTTTTAAGATACAGTCCAACAATGCACTCAGAAGATATTCGTGTAGGTACTTCCTTTGCGTACTACCTTTTTCCTGGAACGTCTCTCTCTCGCCCACGCGCTGCATAATACACTCCACGCGTACTGTAAAAACACATCACCATTTCTTGTGTTCGTCGTAACGGTCTTTTCTATTACCACGGTAAAAGAGATAAAAAAGGGAAAGTACCACGTTTAAATGACTCGCGGCACACGTGAGCGGCGCGCGTTTCAAGGGCCATATCCCACCCTCTCTTTCATTCAAGTCGAGATTTCTGCGATTATGTGCGCAATTCCCAAATAATGCATACGATGTTGAGGGTGGGAGAATACGTGTACGCAAATCCTGAATTTAAGTTGTCGCTTTTCGCGGGAATTTTCTGGGTGGAAGGTACAGGAAGATTAACCGAGAAGAACCAAGCGCGTAAGAAGAGAAAAGGGCGAGAAATGGGCGCCTGTCTGTGGCCAGCACCATAGGGCCTCGAAGAATTTAGCGAATGAAGCCGACTTTAGTGAATGAAATGGTATCGGCACAATCGAGGGAAAGGGAGGGAAAGCGACCGGGCATAACCGTCTTCACATCGTGCCATTCTTTCGACAAATTTAAAGGCCGGCTGGGCTCGCTTACCCTTCTTACCAAAGAGAAAAAGCCTCCCGCGCGCCTCTACCGAACCACGTTTGTGGTCGGCCCCCGTCGAGACAGAGCCACCATTTTCACCGGTTCGCAATAGCATGAAAGAGATTCCGCGAAGGAAAGATCGAGGTGGATGAAAGAACAGATGCAGGAGGTGAATGAAATTTATGTCAAGTGCACCTTGTTTCAACGATTTATCTTTTTTTCTTTAAAGAGTAGGGCAGTTATTTTGCGTGTTTAAATCATTTATTTTCGAAAACCATGAGGTTTTTTATTTTGGTCCGCTCGAATCAAGTGCATCAATTCGTTTTATATGTAGGCCTACGAAATCATGTCATTTAAAAATCTCAATTAATATTGCAGTTCCTTTATAAATCATAAATGATTTATAAAATATGATATTCAAATAAAATTAAGTAATCGCTATTAATCTAAATTATTCAAACTAAAGTTTCATTGTGACAATTATAATTAATATTTCGTGTGTTTAACTGGTATTCATATCATTCAATAATATCATTTAAAATTGTTTAAAGTGTGATGTATTATAAGAACATTAAATTTAAATTTACCTTAAACAACACACATAATAAATCATAATTTCTTAAAATAAAACTATGCGATTCCACAATTTTTAATTTTAACTGTAAAAATTTATTCAATCTAGGGGAACATTTACAATAAGAGTAAATAAATTACAAATAAAATGCTAGCAATATAGTAAATATAAAAACAATATAAATTTAATTTAAATTTTACTTTAAACTTTTAATTTTTCAATCAAAATATAATATGATTCTGCAAAGTCTTTTCGAGTATGTGTTATGAATATATTCAAAATTGAAGTAAATTTCGTATTTACATATTATATGAATTTTATAAAATGTGTGACTGATTTTTACAATAAATATAAATACAAATTTTTGGGTATAATTCATATCTTTAATATCACTGATATTATATTTCAAAAACAAGTTTAATTAATTAAGAAATTCAATGATATTATAAAATTAAAAATTAAATAAAATTTATCGAAAATAACATTTTTAAAAATGATCAATGAAATAATTCTCTTTTTTTTATCTCTTTTAGTTTAAATTTTCTGGATTATTAATAATCGAACTTTTTTTACAAAACTATATTCGCTGATACCCATATTCAAACTAGAATAATTATATCCTATAAATAATTTTCTAGGCTTTAAATTTACATATTTAATTTGTTTTTTCAAATAAAGTATTATAAATGTAATTTTAGGCTAATTTGAAATAATATATATATTTTATATATCTAAATTAATATTTAAATATAAACCAAATTTCTTTGTATTATTATAATCATTAGTGTTTAGGAAGCACTTTCGATTAATTTTAAATTTAGATAATTATATTTTAATTGATCGATTTTTAATATTTTATAACCACGCATTCAATTTACTCTATAAATTAAAATAAAAAATTAAATACCACAATGTATTGCAATTACAAAAATAAAAATAACCCCATACTTGTAAATATTATAATACATATTCCAAAAAGTATAAAATACGAAAACGTAGTTTCTTTATTTTTACTTAAATTTTATATTAAATTTTCTATTTAGTACATTTAATAGTGGAACGTGATTTCTATTGGTTTATATTTTTTATCAGATCAATTTTTAAATAAAAAATTATCTATTTATTAAAAAAATATTTTTATAATAACTAAACAACCTATACTGTTAATACAGATAGTTACTATTATTTTTATTTAGTATTAATACAGGTGATGATATTTATTTAGTTATAAAATTTTTGAGGTATAAAAATATTAAATTTAGTAAACAAAAAAAAAAGAGTGAATGTAAGAAAGTGACACAGAAAATTGGCATGAAAGGCAGTCATCATTTTCTTGTCATCTTATTTGTTCTGAATACTGATGCGGTTGCATTGATCTTTTCAATCGTGGTTCTATACAAGATGTATAAGGACACAGACAGATTTGTGAGAATAGAACAGCTTATATTCAGTTAATGGATGCGCAAAGGTTGCCTTTGCATTTCTCGAGGTGTTCGTTTATAGTACTTCACCAAATAAAAGAACGACCGGAAAAGATAGATGGGACTAGTAAATAGAAGCGCGCGGGGGTGAAATCACATATCCCAGACAAATCTTACCATTATTTTTTTCTTTTCGAGGTTTTCTTTTTTTTATGCACGTGCGATGAGATATATCTTGTAAGACTCAACTATTTTTCTAAAAAAAGACGGTTGAACACGCGAGAATGAAGAATATTAAAAGTGTTTTGTACTTCGATTAACCATGAAGAGTAAACAAAATATTAAAAATAATATTCATCATATACAATAAATTTCAATCTAAAATGGCTTAATCCATGGTAATAAAATAATTTATGTACATATATAATATGGTCATCCAAGTAGTTGATTTCGATAGTATTGATATTTGGTTTTATTTAATTTATATTCGTTTGATTTTTCCAAACTAAAAGTTATATAAAATATACTTTTCAAATTCAATTTTGGACAAATTTATTTAATTTAACTTGAAAAAAACTATTGTTTAAAATAATCATGTAATACTAGAGTAAGAAATACTAATAAAATAAAGATAATATTAATTATTGCTACTTTAGTATATTGTTTAATTGCCATATCTTATAAATATTATATACTATTACTGAAATTTTACGTATAATTAGAAAGTGAATGTTCTTAAATTATCATACTATTTACTTAATGTGAAACTGTATTTGATGCTAAAAAAGAAACCATTAGGCATATTTCAATTAAAATTTTCCCCTCTTGTACTATTTGTATTAAACAAAAATTTCCAAACAAAATGACGTGACACACTAGCCAATTAACATAATTAACGGTTTTGAAAGAAAATGAATTATATATTTGAGTTTTCTGTTATTCGTTGTGTGAGCACTATATACCTAGCTAGAATGTCATCTCAACTTATTAAAGGGATGCGCGACACAATAAGACGGATGTAAATTTTTCAATGTATACATTGAAATGATTGTAGTAACCCTTTGAAATATATAAGACAATATTTACATTGACAGTGAATAAACATAAAAAAACATGTCATTTTTTCTGATTTTTAATTGGATTTTCGTTTCTAATATTTGGAATGTCATGGGATATTGCTTTTTTAAAATTATTTCCCGTTATTAATTTTTGAATTTAGATATTTTATAAACAATATATACTTTTTTATATCAGTAGTTTTAGCTACTACAATCAAACTTAATACAGTAAATAAAATTAATGTTAAAGTTTAAATCGAGAAAATTAAAGTTATTGTGAATTTGTGTAGTCCTTTTTTACATACATTTTATACTTTTTTTTATACATAATGAATTTTAGAATTAGTTACGATAAGTTCAATATTTTGCACATGATTACCTATTTCGATAATCAGGATTTATAAGCTGATACATTAATTATTTATAATGTAGAAAATTAAATACAATTTGAGCGGAAAAATTTCAAAATCGTAATTATATCTTATAAATCAGTGGTCAATAATCTCCTGCAAAGATATTTCTCTTCTATATCTTGTTGTTGAAAAAACCGATCGCATCTGTATTTAGTGCCACATAAAATTTATTTGCATTTGGGATAAATGTAAGCTAATCCAAGTGACTTCGAGTCGAACCATATTATAAAAGCAACGGTCTGCTTTTTACTGGACGCGTGTCCACGCGTGAAACTTTCAAGTGCTTAGTGCGAAAAGGAGTTGCTCGCAACTTCTAGGGGAGAGAAACTTAGGTCTAAAATTAAGAAAGGGGAAATGCATCCCAAGATACTTGTCAATAGGATAATTAAAAGGAAATAAGCCTTTGCGAAATATTGAAAGGAACGGGTCACACAACCACCTATTGGAATCTCAGCTTTGTACCTGCACAAGTGCTCGTTAAAGTGTACGCACGAAGATAAAAGGTTGTGATACAAGTCAAGAGAATTAAAAGAATTTAAAATTCCATCGGGCCTGACAAATGATCATTCGAAGAAGAAAAATAAATTATCGTTTGACTTGTACGTGCGATTACTAACCTACTTAATTCCCACTCAATAAAGCTATTAATGTAGTACACGTTCGTACATATAAAATTTTTGCAACATAAAAATCTAGAAATCAGATAAGCACAAAAGCATATAAGCAAAAATAATTGATAATGGCAATACTGAAGCTTAATTCGATGCAAATTAAAAATATTTGTTGGCATAAAAAAAGTTGGAAAACGTAAACAAGACTGCTTACATATTACTATCAGTTTTTTTTTTTACAATTTTTAGAAGATTTTATGCAATGTTTTGTTGTGGAAAAATTTATAAAAATTGGATTTGCAAAAAGAGATAATTTACATGATCAAATTAATGCAAAGTTAGACTTTCAAATGTGACTGTTAAAAGATATTCAATATTTGAATGTAAAATCATATCCTGCTGTGCTACATGTTGCATTAGAAAAGCTGTAAAAGAATGTATACTATATTCTGATTATTAAAAGTATTGAATAAAAATATATTACTCACAAAATTCATTTTTCATTGTCCGATTTCCTTATCAATTATATTAGTATAAAAAATTTTTTTTATTTAAAGAACACTTGTACTTAAGGATTACTAGAAATTTATCATCATTCAATATATTTAAAAAAAATTATTTAAGCGCATCTAAACATAAATATATTATTATATTATATGTTAAGAAAATTATATATTAATGTATCAACATATGAAGGGTTATTATCTAATTTTATAAATTTCATCAACTACCGCCAAACGTTAAGAGTCATTAAAAAATATTATATTATCAGTATGCACTTATGTAATATATTTTATTAGGGTAATTTAATTACAGCATATTCATTCAATGTATCGATACAAAAAATCCGACTTACATATTCTTATTACATTTTTTATTATATATAAATAAAATATATTTATAATATTATACTAAAATTTCATAAATATTTAGTACTCAATAGACTATATCATAAGAACATGGAATTTTACATCCTTGCTAATACTTAATTCTTATTTCTATTATATAATTCATACATATAAATTTGTTACCAAATAAATTATATTATCCATATTTTTATTTAATGCATAGTATATGGCATTTAGTATATATGTCCTACGCTTTCAATTTCTCTTCCTTAGTTAAATAACTATTTTTATTTAAATAAACAAATTTTACATTAATTGAAATCAATAAATTTTGAATATTTAATTGCAAAAAAGTATAGGAATCTGAATAAAATTATATAGTACAAAATAAAAAAGATTACAAATATATTTATTACGTTGATTTTTTAATAGAATGAAATGGGGTAAAATTTTCGTAGGTAATTGGTAATAATAATTTTTTTATCGAATTCAATTTTTATAATATAACATAACTTCAGAAATTCTTATAGTTTATTTTATTTAATTATAAATAACATTTACGAAGATTTTTTCATCATTTCTCTTGCTTTTTGAAATTTATCTCAAAGAAACTCAAAAATATTACGAAGTATCTAATAATATAAACATTACTGTTGATATAAATTTAGTCATATAGAATCTTTCCAAATAAAATTCTTTATAAGTAAAATATAAAAAGGCTTATTATGTAGAGTTTAATTGTATTTGAGTTATATATCCGTGTACATAATATCGATTTTTTCCACAAAGAAATTATAGCAAAGTTTAAAATAATTCCTTTACTCTTTCGATTTTGAAAATGTAACAAATGTCATCAAATCATATAACATTATCATTTCAATTAGAGCTTCTCCTTTTATGTTTTTCCAGAAGAAAAGAGTAAGTGCGTATTGTAAGTTCTATTTTTGTATAAAAAGGATTATCCTCCAACTTGTTACAACGTACATTAGTTCATAAAAACGTGACTAACTGACCTCATTTTGCGCTAATTCGTACCACTCTCACTCTAAGGATATTCGTTCTTGGTTAGCCAATGCATACTTAACGGTTGGATCTTACAAGTGAACGAAGGCAATTACTCAACCGGTCTTGGAAAAAGAAGGGCCAGGACCTAATGAAAAAGAGCCATGGGAGTCCAACCTTGGAACTTTGTGAGATTTTTGCTTTTTTATTAAAAAAATTCTTATATTTTTGTCGAAGAAAGAAAAATTCGTCTTCCTTTCTTGCATATACATCTATTCGTGTAAATTGCATTAGTATTTTTTATATTCTAATGAAACCGCTGTTAAATGTCAATTTGCATTGTATCGATAACGGTATTCTTGTAACATTCTGTTAACTTACTACCGTATTTTATTAAGTTTGGAATTTTTGGCTAATCATTTATGAAAAAGCTTTAAATGAACAATAAATAATAAGATACATCCTTTTCATTATTTAAGTACTTTTTAATTCAGATTATTGTACAGAGCTGCACTTTATACGGTTTTTCAAATTTGATAATTTCGTTCTGAATGTTGACTCTTTATGATTACCTAAATTTCGAGAATAATATTATACTGACACCATAATTTAAAGCTTAAAATAATACATGATTTAAAACTTTCTCAGTGATTTTATTAAAAAATTTGACATGATTCTGAAAAAAGCAGAAACTTAAGTATTATACTCTAATCTATAAATGAAAACACAACATGCAATTCTGTTATTCGCTATTGTATTTTATAACTGATATTTAAAAGATGATTTGTTATTCAAATTTTGTTACATATTTTTTTCTTACGTTAAAGACAAAGTAAATTTTGTCAAAATATTGATTGTAATAATTTAATGCATTGTCTAGTATTTTTAAGCAATATTGATATTTATTGTTACTAATGATGATGGTAATATTTTAAAGATACATAGCAAAAATGACATTGAATTATTTTACAAACCATTTTATAAATAATATAATTATATGTAAAATATTACAAAAAATAGAAAAAAATTCGTCCCAAAATAAAAATTTATGTTCATTCGTTCATTGCAGATACGTACAAAGATGTTTAAAATAAGATACTACGCTATGTATTCAAACAGTAAACCGATATTTAGTATCCAAATATATAAATATAACAAATTATGAAGTAGAATCATGTTTAAATTTATTAACTTTAAATTTAAATTTGATACAAAGGAATATATTTTTATTATAAAGTTTTAATCAACAGTATCAAGGAAGAAAGATCGATTTACGTGCTAAAAGTGCCAAAATTATTCTTTTATATAGATCGATGTATCGAAGAATGAATTTAATTTGCATTAAAATAATAATTTATCATCATAATATTTTTATTTTAAAATATAAACAGGTTTATATTTATCTTATTAATTTTTTTATATAAAATATCATTTAAATAGTTTTAAAAATGTTATTCGATTATGTATCTGAAATGTGCGAGTCGACGACTTAAAATTGGTAACGATATATTTTTTATAGATCATTAAAGATTTTTATACATTTTTTAAACTCTGTGAACACGTAAATATATCGAGTTGATACACGGCGTACAAGCATATAAATTATCCAAATATCATTATTATTTTAAAGAAATATATTAATAATTAGTTAATATAAAAATAATGTGTCAGTTCGAATGAAAGGTATTCAAGATATCGTTTCAATTTCAGTACTTTCGGTATTTTTTGTCGCATTTATTACTTATGGTAGTGATGCATTTTATTAATGTAACTCAAAAACTGATATTTTAAATATAGTTAAGAAAAAAATCCAAAACATAAATCAATCCGATTAGCTACTGTATTTTCTGGAACTTCTTTTCTGGCTTAAAAAATCTATGTATGACTAAATGAATACTATCAAATATTCAAATCAAAAGCTTTCCTTAAAGCAAGATGTTGTTTTTATCTCTCTGCCAATGGGTATTTTTCCTCAGAGTATATATATATATATATATATATGATATTTCTCAGAATCGTGGTCCAACAGACACCAAAGTAAGGCGATTCGAATATATGTAAAGAAGGGATACTTCAAAACTTTTAATGGGTTTCTCATGTGACATGTCCATAGATGGTTCATGTGGGAGGATTTCGATCCTTCTTCCAGCATTACTTTAAAGGAAGTGGATTTAAAGCTTTGTTGAGCTTATAGAGTAAGTTTCCGCTTCAATGAAATTTAACGTACGAATTCTGTTCCAAGCGTGAATCAAAACGTGAAAGAGGATGGTAGTCATATAAAATAATGACAAAAATGAAAAAAATTTTTTCAAAAGAAATGAGAATTATTTTTAACATTTACTTACCCATTTTTCTTATTTTCGTCGTCCCAGCGACGTTTGTCTTCTGAAAAAAGAAAATGAAATGATTTATGAAATAAAAAATTGTTTATATTTTTCTATTTAAAGTATTTCAATTTGATTTAGTTAGTTATATTTTTTGGTCATTTCATATTGTGATATAATAGAGAAGCGTAGAATTTTTTAAAACATATTTTTATTTCCAAATAATTTTTTTCATTTTGTTTTTTGAATTTTAAATCCACTATCAAATCAGTATAAACATTTTGAAAATAAATTACGTATGAATGGACGCATTAATAACCCAAGACATATTTAATAATCTACGTTTTTCTATAAAAGTAACTTGTAAATTATTAGCTTACATTTTAGAAGTATAATTTTTAACAATAATTTATTTTGTTTTTTTATTATTAATCAATGCATCTTCTCAAGTATTTTGTAAGGGCTGACGATTAATGATCTGTGTATCAAGTTACAAAATAAAGTGATGGATGATAAGGTTTGTATATATAATTTTTTTTTATTCTAGTACAAATATAAAAATGAAACTATATTTAATACAACTCTGGACGTCTATATATAATATATAATAAATTATGTAATTATTTTTTTCATTTATATAAGATTTATATAATTAAATGCGTTCCTCGTATGTTTTACTTCTTTCACAATTATAAAGAAAATAATATTTTATATTTTAAATAATCACTTAGATTTCTTAATTGATTAACAAAATTTCTATTTGTATCTAATCAAACTTTTTTTAAATATAAATATGTCAACCACTAATTACTTAAAATAGAAAAAGACACAATATATGTTAAATTTTAATTATATTTCTTAAAGAAATCTGTTCTTAAAAAGAAGAATATACTTTATAAGAGATAAGGATGCATGACTTTATAATGTTTATTTAAATAAACTGAAACATAGTATATGAACGTATCACGAGGAAAAATAATTACTTATTGTTTATTATTAAAATTAAAATAAAGATTAGAATTTTAGACATATAGTTTTTTTATTAAAAAAAAATAAATATTGTCTTATTCAACAAATTTAAATAGTGATTTTCGTAAAATTCATTTTATTGAATAAATTAATTTTTAACCACTAAAAATAATCTGTGATTTGTGTTGTTGTTTTTAATTTTAATTCTAATATGTATTTTAATATATTTAAATGTCAATATAAAATATACATTATATTAAATTGAATGAAATTTTTTTTACAGGTATATGTTGCTATAATTAATTTTTGTAAATCATGTATTAAAGAATCAATCTAGAATGGTTTCGTTTAAATTAATACATAGATAAATATAAATAAATTTATTAAAAAGCAGAATATGTGTTCATTTATTAATTTATCGATGTTAGGGTAAAAAATAAAAAAATGTAAAATCAGAAATGCACTATTTATTGGTAGAATAAAATATTAAAAATTAAAAATTCAAGTAATATTTTATGAGTGTTAATTTATGATAATAATATAGCACTGTCAAATAAGTGTGAATTTATACTAAATATTTATGAATAATTATAATGAATTTATAAGTTAATATTTTGAATAACTTTACGAATAAGAATATTTTTTATGAATATTTTTTTTTGAATCAAATAAATACAAAATTTATAAAAAATGTTGCTTTTTTTTCTATCGTAATAAACAATATGACATATAATAATTACTTGTGACTAATATGCTGTTATATACAATGATTGCTGTCTTACAAGTTGTTTGTTTTTTTTTTAATTCAGATTTTTTTTGTGTATAAGAATTTGTTATGGGAAAAAAATTTTTTTATAACATTTTTTGCATTTTTATTTATATACAGAAAACGGGTAATATAAGAAAACTGTAAACTCGATTTCATTATGATTTTTGTGGATATGTGTGTGGGTGTAAGTGCGAGAAAGGAAACAGGAATGTTGTAATAAATATGGGAAATTTAGAATTTATATTTATTTACATATGAATATATTCAATTATTAAAATTTTAAACGTTTTAAGGATTGATTTATGTATTTTATTTTTATTTATATAATTATCAATTAATTTTTGTGTGTTACATGTTTATTTAATCAGGAATTTTTTATATCATTATTATAATATAATTATGTTTGCCACCAATATTTTTTCGTATTTTTTCGATATTTCTCTTGTTTAACTCTTTGTGATATATCCATATTGTATCTCCATAATTGATTATTACTTCTGCCATTTAAATTTGATTCGTAAGTTATTTTTGAGTTAAATCTTTTTCTATTAATGTGATATATAATGGGAATGTTAATTTTATCTTGTAGATATTTTTTGCTCTAAAGAAATGTTAACACTTATTGTTAATAAATGCTTAATGTTAATGTAGAATAAAATTTAATTTTCAACATTTTGTGAAATATTCCGGATTTAGATGTATGCTATTGAATATTAAACTTTTTCTTTTATACAGTGTAAATTTGCAGATTGACTTCTATTTAATTTTAAAATATGATAATCTATTATGCGTATGCATGCATTATTGCATAGAATTTTATTATTTACATATATTTTATAAGAGTTTTCTTCAGTTGTATACAAACTAAGAAGGGCTTTTATACATTTTCTTTCGAAAATTCTTATTTTTTCCATTTTTGCTGTTTATTTACGCCGTTATATTGTACCAGATAGAGCAACCGTATGTTAGGATTATTTTGATAATTCCTTGGTAAGATAATACTTTTATTTTACCTTTTATGTGCTATGAATAAAATAATTTTTTGAATCGTCAAACTGCTGTTTTAGCTTTTTCTAGATAAATTTTTGTGATAATTATGTTTTAATTTTGTGTATAAATGTAATTATAAATATCCGTTTGTTTGTTTGTGAGGAATTGCTTGTTTGTTGGTGGGACTGCTCATTATATAAAAATTTTACCAGATTTTTCTTTCTGATACACTTATTTGGAATAAGTTATTTCGAAACAAAATAGTTTCGCATTTATTTTTATAAATTTTTTATTTTCATGTATTATAATTATCTTTTATTTTGTTGAATAATTCTTGTAATTGTGTTTTTAATTTTTAGTATTTTTACCAGATACATAATTTATTAAGTCATTTGTGAAAGATATTGATTGTTTTTGTAATGTTTTGTTAAGATCAAATCAATGTTATAAACCATTTTCTACTGTGAATTTTAGACTTGATTCGTTGTTTTCTTCTATTGTATTAAATGTCATATCTGTGGTCATGTTCCATATTAATTTTATTAGATATTTAAGATTTTTTATTAATTTATAATTTATACTTTCGATTCAAGTGGTGTCAAATGCTTTTTTTATGTCGATTAAACAAGCTGCTACTCTTTGGTTGTAGTTTAGTGCCGAACATATATCCGATGTTAATTTATTAATTGCATGTATTTTCGAATTTTTCATTACAGTATTTTATTAAGGTTTGATGAATTTTTAAAAAATATTTTACCTATGTTTGGTAAAAGACTTTTAGAATGAAAATTGGTTAGTGTTATATTGTTTTTATTTTTCTTCTGGATTGATAATGCTTCTATGTCCTTGGATGACACTTTTTTGTACTTATATTTGTTGCTATTATTGCCTTCGGCCATTCTTTTCTTTTCTTCGATTTTTTTTCTACTTTTACTTTTTTTTCGTATTTCTTCTGATTGTGTTATTTTTTTCAGTGTCTTTAATTTGCATGTCTTATTTTTTTTAAATTGTGTATTTTTTTTTATAGTTATATTATGTTCTTTTTCACCATTATCGTTATTATTATTATTTTTTTATGGATTCATCAATGAATACGTATTATTTATGAATTTTTTATTTTAGATTTTTAATAATATTTTTGTAATAAGCTGTATTTGTTTATTCACCTTCAATCATTGTTATTTCTAGATTATTATTATTTAATGATATTGTTGTTTTAATAAATTTTTTTCATTCTACATCTATTTTATTTTTATCTTGTTTCATTGTATTAGATTTGGTTGAAAATAGTATATTTACACTCTTCTTTTTTGGGATAATCTTTTATATTGCGTTTCAATTGTTGTTTCTATGGCGGTTTGTGTTTTATTCTTGTTTAGTTGAATTAAATTATTTATTATTTTTATTAGTTTTTTTTAACGATGAATAATTTCTTTCTATCCCTACTGAACTTTGATAATTCAGAGTTTTTTGTTTATTTTTTTATTTATAAATTATTATTTATTTATATCAAGTATTATTTTAGATGAAGTATTGATTATTACACTATTTAGTTTTTCACTTGTGATATTGTGATTTTTCATTTATTTTACACTAAAGTAATATTCTTCATTCCTTAGAGAGGCATAAAGAGATTTAGTTGCGCTAACAGCAATCCGATGTTTAGAATTCAACGGTTAGTAATCGACTGATTTATAAATAAGATTTGATGGCTATAAATAATTCATCAGAAACATTTAAAATAAGGAGTTTGAACATTAAAATATTGTTTATCATTTTAAATTATAATTTTATACTTCTATAAATTATTAAATAATATTATCCAAATATTTTTACTCCTCTATTTAGTATTTACTAATTTTTGCTTAAGAAGAGAAGTTTATTATAAAAAAAAAAAACTAATACACTAATTTATATTGCAGAGTTTGATATACAGTGCATAAATTGTGATAAATTTTATTTTGTAGAAGTATTATTTTTTAAACGATTCATTAATATCTTTATTAGAAATAAACACTAATTAGAGGTAGATCCGATCATTTTTCAACTTCTTATTACTATTACTTTCAATGCATTCGCGAATGAACATTACGTTTCTCGTCAATTTTCTCTCTCTCTCTCTCTCTCTCTCTCTCTCTCTCTCTCTCTCTCTCTATCTCACGTACGCACGAATAACACACAACATAACGATAAAGTGGAGGACACGTGTGCGTTCTTTTATAAAATGAACTCGTAGGACTATGAATCAGGTGGGTGCAAAGCAGCTGCTACCCGTTATCTCTTCTTCTTTAAGCTCTACGCATCATTGTAGTGTATATATGAGCATGCGAAAAGCATTTTAACCTCAGCGAGTGATACTAAGGATCGTATCTCGAGTGGACACGATTAACACGTTGCGCGCTCCCGAAAAAGCTCCCGATATATCTCTAAAGAGGTCGGAGTACTGTGCTCGATCTTCTCTCCAATTTGGTATGATAAGGTGCTGCATCTCGTATTTCCACAGTTTGTTCGCAACGACCGATTGGAAAAACACGTACCAGCATGTGGACATTTAGATAGGAGCTGGCGGATGTCCATATACTCATATCCCTCGCAAGAGGATTTTCGATGCAGAACTATGTGCTTATTTCAGATTTTATTAAATGCGTTTTATACTCTAACGATTTATCAACTGTTTTCTTCGACAGATTTCTATTTATAAAAATATATGTATCAAAGCATAACTTATTTTTACATTTCTATTACATCAATTCGTAAATCGTGTTATAATAAACTTAAAACGCGCCAACCTGTATGTTAATTGTTTCAAAATTTTAAATATATAAGATGTTTTCATAATTTCATCATCCTGAATCTTCTCAAACGTTGAACTAGACAAATGAATTATTATTAATCGGCACTAATAGTAATCGAATATTGATGAGAAAAATTCATAACTACGTTAATAAATATAATAATGCTTAACATAATAATAAATGTAAAAAAACATTAGATATTCATATCCTTCATTTTTCATTTCAAAATAAACAATTTATATAATTTACTGTTAAATGCACGATACAACTTTTTAAGTACATATCATCTTTCCAATAATATAGACTATATCTAATTTATGTTTTAGAGGTAAGGTAAATTTGATAAACGACAACTCAAATAAATAATAGTGTTTATTGTTTAATTTAGAGTCAAAGCGAATGTGTGCGAATATTAAACTATCAGTAGAGATCTTCTTCAATGTTTAAACACGATTCGAAGAAGCGATCATAGCACATGAGTCGTGAGCATTTGCTACGGAGAAGAGAAACTACTCGATTCACTGCGGGAGAACTTTCGCGGTTGCGTTGGTTGTATTATGCATATGTCTGACACATGAGATGTATTTGCGCTCTGAATGTGGTAAATCTGGTAGCACTCGAGAACAAGAAACGAATAAGAAGACAATTTATGGGGTGTCTTCGCTTACTAACTTCCGTTTAGAAATTAATCGACAGGTTGCTACTTTTAACAGGATATTAATTATCCATTCTAAACTCACGTAGCTACTTGAAATCTGTCAAATACTAAATGTGTATTTTACGAAGAAATTATTTTGAATAATGCTTCGAAAATTAATGAGAGAACGATTAATTTTATTGAAAATATATGATGTTTTGGTAACACATTTATTTAAAAATTATACTCTGATTTTATTTTTTTATCTATGATTTGATTCAGCTATTGTATTACATGACACTAATATATTAATACTTTAAATGTGTTAAAAGAAAATTTAATAAAACTTAATCTGATAATTTAGCAATCTGTTCAGAAATTCGCAAAAAATTTGATTTGCAAATCACCTTTGCACCATCTTCAATTATTTGTGCTTTATATTGTCAATAATTTTTTAGTTTTAGTTTATATTTTTAATTTTATTTTTTAATGTTAATTAAAAAATCATTTAGTTTACAAAATAGTTATGTATATTATGCAAAATAAAATTCTTTTAATTATAATAGTCTTTTAATTATTTTAAATATTTTTAATACAACAAATATTATAAAATAAAAAAAATTTCTAGCCAGCAAAAAATTGTTTTTATAAGAATATAATATTATTGATTATATTGAGAGAAATATAATATTCATGTGTAAATATAGAATAATACAAATGTTTTAATATCAAGTCAAGTGTTAATAAAATCATGAGAACATATAGATATTCTATTTCAAAGTATGGAAAAAATATAAAATAATTAAAATAAATGAAAATTATATAAATAAAGAAAAAAAGTTTTAAAGTATACCCATTTTATATTTTAGCGTTAAAAGATAAAATATTGATACATATACCTCACAATTATTCTAAACAGTAATATTAGTTTACACAAGAAAGTACATTCTTTTAAGCAATATATACATAATTTATTAATTTCGAATATATTAAGTTGAATATTTTGAAATATTTCGTTAAAATAATGTGATTGATTTCGTTACATTTAAAATCATTTAATTATTAAGTAGTAAAGCTAAAAATATTTTATTTTTACATATTATTATATGAAGATATCAAATGCAAATGTAATGAATATAAAACCAATATATTTTCTTTTTTGTGAAATTGAAAAATTGTATTTAAATATAATACATTAGAACATAATATACAACAAACTGTTCAAACATTGTTTAATATTTAATTAAAATCAATAGTTTAAAAAATCATTATTCAATTATATTATTAATAAAAATATAAGTTTCAATTACTTGAATTATATTTCTTTCAAATTATTTAATATTAATTTAATAATAAATAATATTTTCTTTAATATATTTTATTCTATATTATAAATAAAAATGTATTTAAAAATCCACACTTGAAGAATTCGAATATATTAAAGTAAATATGTTTCATTATGAATTATTCTTTCTAAATGTTTAAAAACCACATCTTATTCTCGAATTCTATATAATATTTTTACAACCAAGTTCCAATATAGTACAATTTTTTATTTTTTAAAAAAATTTAACAGTGAGAATTTCTTGGTTTTAGTAAAAAGATATTTTCGTTTTATTTACACCGAATAATAATTATAACTAAAATTTTCTACATAAAAAAGTTTTCTTTTAAATTTTTTTAATGAAAAATAAAAACCTTTGTATTGCTGTTTGACAAATTACTTAAGTATAACTTTATTATAATATTGTAATACAAATAAAAAACTAGAAAAAATAATGAATTAGAATTATCTTTTTGATGAATTAAATTATAATAAAATATTAAGTATTAAATATAAATTAGTAGAAAAAATACCAATATTTGTTTGATATATGATTAATATAATAGAACATGCTTGAAATATTACCTGCGAACATTATTGGAATGTCGATTTTTTTAATGGATTGAATATTGAAATAAGTTTAACTAATATTTTCATTATTTAAAATTTATAAAGAATAAAAAAATATTATAAAATACTTCTTAAACACAATTAAATCTATAGTTAATATATCATATATCAACTTGCCAATATTCTCAATTTTAGAAATGTATTCTTAAATATGTAAAATTAGATAATATTTAAATTGAAATTTTACAAATGTCAAAGTTATTACTAGAGATATATTAAGTAATCTCTGTCAAATAAAAAAATAATAAAATTTGACTGAAGTAACATGATGAAAGTAATACATTTGCATTTACTCATAATTTTCAATTTAGTAATAATTTTGAATTAAAACTCTCCACAATGTATGTTCGAATACATTTATTAGAATTTTCTCACTAAAAAAAAAATTTAACATTGCTGTTAATAAAAATAATTTTTATAATGAATATTGTATTCGTATGTATAGATAAATAATACTGTATATGTTACCAATATTAAAATAAAAATAAAAATTGAAATAATCAAATATTTTTGTAATAATAAAATAATTTGATAAATAAATAATAATAGTATATGTAATTTTAAATATTCACATAGTTCTTGGATCTTAAAAAGTATTTAGAATGTTTAATTTACTTATAACCAAACCTATGAAAGAATTTTCTTAATAAAACATGGATTTTGATAATTTTTTCTTGTAAATTAACCTTAGTTTAAAAGATGTAATATCATTTAATATTTAAGTATACTGATTTTTTGGTTACTTGTATATTCACGTACTTTAATGATAAATTTATAATAAATTTTTACAATACACTTATTTGGACGATATACCATTTCTATATTTAAACGGTTTAATATAATAAATATATATTATTAGTTTATAAAATTTCGAATATTAAAAATTGTACGTATTAAATTTGGTAAACTTTTATTTTAATAACTTACTTTACCAGACAAATAATTTTCCATAAGAAATTAATTTAAATAAAAGTAAAATTTATGTGAAAATTTAATATATCTATTTGTTACATGATATAAAAATATTAAATGTGTAATTATCTTGATTAAATCAATTTTAATATAAGATAGGGCGTGAGAGGAAATGTCTTGCTTGACAGTCCATAAAAAATAATAATAATAGTAATTTAGGGCAACAAATAGTAATAGAATATATGATAAAATTCTAAGGTAAACGTAATATATAATTTAAGATATGATTGAATTAACATAGTAACTTCTTTTATAAGATTATAACCGCAAACTATATCTAAATTGAAAAGGTAGATTATAATTTGACCATAGTTGATGATTCATGGATTGCACATTCACAAAGGCCATTAAAGTCCTCGAGAGTTACGAAAGGGGCTGGGGTAAGAAGCGAAATGAAAGACAGATTCGAACTACGAAAATATACGTACAGTAGAGCTCACACCTCTTATCGTCATCGCCTTGTGTTCGCTTTGCTCAACAGACACTATGCAACTCTCCCGCGTTAATTTCACGCGTTGCCGGAAGCCGGATACGTTATGTACCACCACCGAAGAAAACGGTTAAATTCCAAAAATAGTGAAGGGGAAAACTGTATACCCTTAAGAAATATAAATCGATGTAGAGTCTGCGTAAATACTTTTTAGTATGGTTATGTCAAGTCCAAATTTACTATACCACATTTATCTATTAATATCAGTACATCTTTATATATTTATTAGTACAGACAAAAATGAATACAATTATATATTTACACATATATATACACATTTATTTACATAAATTTTTTTGTTTTAAAGCATGTTTTAATTTATTTAATCGAGCCACTCGATTTACTGAAATTTATTTCCTTGGGTTCTAAATCTTAATTTATTTTTTAAAAATTCTTTTAATAAAAAATCATCATTGATTAATTTGATCGCTTAAAAGCAGTGACTCAAAATGTTTTATAAAGTAAGCGCATCAGGAAATTATACTCTATTTATGGACAACGGATTTCAAGAAAGAAGATACCGAGATAAATAGGGTGTAAGCGAGATTTTATCCTAAAAAAGCTAAGAATGAATTGTAAGATGAGGGCAGTGACGATGAGAGGAGAATCGAGAAAAGCTAGACACGTGCGCAACCCGTACGAGCTCTGTACGAGGAGACCCGCAAAAAGTGTATTTGCGAGGATAAAACTTCTTCCTTCTTTCTGATTCTTAGACCTCGCGCAGATCAGAGAACATATCCTTAAAGGGTGTGGATATGGTTGAACGATCGTGTAGACGTGCGCTCATGAAGTGTAAAAGGAGACAAGAACGTTGAAAACTTGCGTGGAAATTAAAACATCATTTGTAAAGAGCCGAAGTAAGGGCCGCTATTTTTACGAATAATTTTTATTTGTTTTCGTTTATCTGCATTTATCTTCAGCTGTTCGAGAGTTTACAAACTTACAATTTTAGCATTTATGAAGCATTAAATTAAAAAACAAGGTATATTAAAAAAATAATATAATAACATGTTCAATTTTAATCTTTGGAAGCAATGATTTTATATCTTGTATCGTTGTCGGCTCAAGCGTACGTATTTAATTACAACTAATTCTTAAATGCATACATATAAAAACTAATTTGGAATCGAAAACACTTATATTTATAACATAAATATTAATTTTTTTATTACATATTTCGCAGTCAATATAAATATATAGCCATTATATTTTTTTCAATCATACTGAAATGACTGTGACATTAATCGTAAGTTAATCAATAAGTATATAATAATGCAACTACCAACAAAACTTTTGTTCTTCATTACATCATAAAATACTGTAATTTTGAAATTTATAAAATAAAGTTTTAAAATATTAAAATTTACAATACAAATGAAAAAGTACTGGAATAAATGGTCTTTATCGTAATTTGCTTTTGGAGTTTGGTGCAATATATCATTACTTACATATCTAGGGTTATTGAATGTCGATAAGTACAGTAATTAACAAAAGTTATCAAAAATATAAGTAATTTTTGCTTAATTATAACGATCATTATTTTTTCAATATATGCAATTACTAATAAATTGCTTTAACAACAGTGTCTAATAATTCATCTATTTTATAAGTTGTTGACACGATCGCCAGAGTTCCACGTGAGTGAGTCTATTTAAGAATAAATACTCTTGGATAATTTTAGAAAGCGCAAATCCCTTCATTGTTTAGCCGTATTCAAAGACCATCTTCACGTATCCGCATGTGCTTGCATTAAAAGTGTGCGATATAATATAATACAATAGTGCACGTATGTTTACGTTCTTCTTACCGATTCTGGTATCTTATGCGGTCTTGCTTGTCGTTAACGTTATGCAAGGCTACGCACGGGGGATGCCGTGTCACGGCTTATGGCCTGACTTCCTCCGGAAGTTTGTTAACGACGTTCTTTGGTACGCATATTCTTCGCCTAGCCCTTGTCAAGCAGCCGCTGTCTTTTTTCTCATTCCCTGATTATCTGATAGTTGTGCGTACCTCAATCTATGGGGCAATGTCCCCCGAGTTTTCCGCTTCTTTATAAACTTGGAAAAGCAATCGGAGTGCGTATCGTTGAACTAGCATTTATGGTAAATATAGTAAAAAATATTTGTATAAAATATTTGTAAAATACGCATATCGTATCTTATATATGTTGAAGTGTGCATTTATTCATTTGTATTATTCATAAGTGAACATTGACAAAGATGCATTCTTGATGCTACGCAACAAAATGTTGGGAGTATGAAATAATAATCATGCCAGAAAGGTCAATATATAATGATCGTCAGACTTGCCATAGTAACATAAAATTATTTACACAATAATGAACATTTTTGTCCGTTATCAAGAAAATGCTTTAAAAAACAATTAAGTACAAGTGACCTTTATGTAAGATTCTATGTTTAATAGATTATAACATGGATTTTTAATCCTTAATTACTATTGCGTGAATTCGTTTTAACTGGAAGGAAATATCATTTTTGGTAAAGACCGTCCTTTGTTGATAATGCTTGGTGAATATACAAAATATTTTTTCTGATTTATAAAATATCATGAATAAGGACCCTCTGCACAAATAAAAACTCTTGTTTTAGCCATAGATGTTAGTCGAATGAATGGATGCTATCGTATGTTATCACAAATGATATCACAAATATCGCAAAGGACTTGCATGGCGAGGGCACACAGTTATGCGTACACTGCTATGTACACACATGTATCACAATACTCAGTAGTGCATCTCTGTTTTTTTATAAATGTGTATACTGGAATAGAAAACAGTTTTATTCGACGCACGTGTACACTTGGAAAAAGTCGTACCGATTATTCTGTAGGTACACGCTTTTGAATGAAAATAGAAAGAGAGAAGAGAACGAGAAGGGGAACGTTAATGCGTGCACTTACATCTGTTGCATATATCGATTTATTTCTACATTACGTGCGGGGGTTCGGTAGCGTGTGTAGCTACGTGATATTTTCTTCATATCTCGCTAACAATATTTCTGTTCTCAGAAATTATATATTAATTGCTTAATGACGAATTTCTACATGGCGAGTGCCTGTATGCAATTATTCTCTTTTAAAAGAGCTTCGATGTCGATGAGAGTTGTTATATTTAAAAAGTAGCAGGGTGAGTTTTTGATATAGCCCTCTATACACATGTGAAATAAGATTTCGACATTCAAGGACTAGTTATATTTTACTATTATTACAAATAACAACAATCCCCAAGTATTTTTCTCCCTATCTCTATATATGTTGGACTCTGTATAGGAAGAAAGACCAAACAACCAACTTCTCAATTTCCCTTATTTTTGCATATTACTCCATGTGTATCTAATCATAGAGCACCTATCTGGGGATCGTGGCGCATGTATGTGTACAAATTAGACGCGCGACTACTAAACTCCGAATTTCTACGACAATGCATCTCGGCACGAGCCAAGTTTAAGGGTTAAAGCGGGTTACCTCGACGGAGAATGAATGTAACGGGTGTTCTCTTAAATATTCGTTCATGCTCTTTGCTACATTTTGGTTTTTCTAAATCTCATTTAATACCAAATTATCCATTATTAGACTAACATAACTTCGAGTCAATTTATTAACAACTTTTCTTTTCATCGGTTAAGCGTTTAAAAATTAAAATTTTTAAAAATTCATCCCTGAAATACATTTAAATACATATCATTGTTTCAATTATATTAACTATTTGTCTTTAACATTAAAATTGAACAACATTTATTCGACCCTTTGAAAAAATTTGAAATAGATGAAAAAAACGGCTTCGAATGAGAGTCGAAAACGCATCTGTACGCATCGAGTCACCCGGTTTATAGAGTCGTGCGTTCACTGTTCGTCAAGTATATAGGGGTGGCGCGTATTGAACTCAACGTAACCAGGTGGTGACTATCGCTCCATGTGGGCTCAAATTTTCTTGATATTTCTTCTCCCTTGCTCTTGTTACTTCTTCACTCTTTTCGTTTTCTCTCAATCTCTTTTTCTGTACCCTTACGATATAATTTTAATGCAATATGGGGTGAGTTCGTTTCTGCGGGTATAAGCGTTCACACACGCGTACTAAGTTTAAAATACGAGCTTGAGCGCAAAAATTGTATATTAGCAGACTCGAGATGCATCATAAAAGCCGAAGTGAACGCCGAAAGAGGTTCCAAACTCCCTTGCATGCGCATTTATTGATAATCTCTCGCGTATGCGCAATAATAAATGGCAATAAGCGTAACTGCAGTAAAGGCATATACTCCACGGCTAAAAATGACGACTCGATATTAGCATTGGAAACATAGAAGTTGCAAATTTGGTTCATTGTTTCTTGCTTTGAATAATATAGGTTCACGTGAGATGTAAATAATTCCAAGAGCTACATCATACATTCATTTAATTTTTTTATTCTTATTATTGAGCTGTCGAAGGACTTAATGTTGCTGGATATTAAAGGAAATGAAAGAAATGTGGATTTAAGTTGTAAAACATTATATATATATGCCTAAACAAATTTTTAAGTAAAGCATACTTTCTTCGTAATGTAAATTTCTTTTGATAACAAAACTAATGTTATATATATGCTTTTCATTTTCATTTGTTATTAATAATAATTGACGCATGATATAATTACAAGATGTTTGCTTTATACTACACTAGATTTATTATAAAATTTTTTTGTTCTTTGCCAGAAAGTATATATATATTTTAAAATTATTTGGAATTTTATAACTATATCTAATTTTAAACAATTATAAATTAAATTTCTCATTTCTGAAATAAACAGTAACTAATACTTGCACAATTTGTATTCAAACATGTTGATATTTATAAAAATAATGAATTTCAAATTTTATGATTTATTTTGTAAAATCTTATTTTAAAGTTCTATCTGTTTTTAAAATACTAAGTAAAATTACTTTAATAGTTTTTTTTACATTTTTTAAATATATTTTATTCTTTTCCATAATCATAATGAACTTCAATCTTTTGTATACATTCAAATATTATTGAAAAATATAAATTATTAATATATTTTTTAGTTAACTAAGAAGTTTTTAAAGAAATTAATGTACAAGTACTTTAAAGCAAATTTATTCGTTAATATATTTAATTCTAAAGAATTGCAATAAAACTAGAATTTTTTTTAATACAAGGTTCTATTTTGAATAAAATAGTTTGTAACTGAATTAATGCGTAATGATAATGACGATAATAATATTAAAAGAATAAATTGTTATATAATAATGAGACTAAAATTCATGTTGTTTAAACGATAGACATTTATAAACTAAGTAGTTTTCAGACTTAATTTAAATTCTCCTTCATATCATAGAGTAAACCATTTATGGTTCGTACTTATTACAAGTAGTTACACATGTAGAATTAGATCAGTGTCGACCATCTCGCTTCACCTTAACTCGTCTCGACTTAATGAGAGAAAGATAGATGAATGAATGGAATTAAAATTATACATACGATTATCAGAACTAAGAAAAATATAAATGCAAAGTAGAATCTGCTCATGAAATATTTAAATTTTTCGATGGGTTCAATGAAAGGAGCACCAAAAGTATTTTAAACATTCGTTTCTTCACAATTCTGCTTATGGAAATTATTAAAATATATTCAAAGATGTACTTAATTAAAATGTCATAATGTATAATGGAAAATTATTATTTATATAATTTAAGTTTGTACGCGTATAATAAAATAAATGATTTTTTTTAGTTCAGTGTTATTTAAAAATCATGATATAAGTTTTTCAATAAATTAAAAAAAATTACATAACATATAAAAATAACAAAAATGTAAACTAATTTTTTATTTACCTCTCTCCCTTTCACACCCCAGATATATATATAAACGCACACACACACATAGAGTTGATTCCTCGTTACGTTCAAGCCAAAGTATTGGGGCGAGAGTGAATAGTCTAACGGGCACGTGCCACCGTTACAAAATGCACTGTAGCCCCCCGATATGCAATTTCCATCTTTGTCGTTCTCGCTACTTTATAAACACCCTTCGCCTTGATAGCTCATAGTACATAGCAGTTGCCGCGCGCGACGAATTGTCCAACATACTCTGTGTGTCAATGTATTTAAACCTATTCTTCGCTCTTCCCTAAGACAGAATTTTCCCCTTTTCATCATCCTGTCGATGTTCCACTGATGTTGGTATCGGAGTGACAAAATACCTGTATATGCGTATGAATGTCTGCATATTTTTATGGTTTGATAGTGCATGACCGTGCGATAGGGGAGGTGAAAGATTTAACATTTAGTGTCGATTTAGTAAGAAAATCGTTTGCTTGTATTTCTGCATACTATTTTTATTTGTAGGTACATAAACGTGTTTACGGACAAATCTTTTACGATTGTGTGTCATTTAAGAATCGAAAGAAAGGCTTCTTTTTTATATACTTCGTTAGTTATTTGTCCTTTCTTTTCATACCATCTAGTATTTTTTGTGTAATCGATAAATCGATTTTTGTTTAATTTTTTGTTTAATCATTATTCATATAGTATGGATGCACCATTGAATAGGTAACAATGGCAAGCAATTATTTCGTTTCTTTAATCTATTTATTAGAAACTTTTACAACGATTGGCAACGGATTGTCAGATTAGCGTAATTTGTAATAATACATTAGGTGATTAGGAACAAGCATTACTATTATGTATAAGTTATTATTGTTGATTATTAAACAATTTTATAAATATAAATAAAGCATTGTTAATATTGAGACAAATAATTGCAGAAGAAAGCTGCATCTTTAATTTTTTTACGAGTAAAAATATAATTCACAAAAGTATTTTTTACGAAATACTTTATCACGTTTACAAAATACTAGGTTTCGAAAATAAAAGTTTCGTTGACCCATTCCTTTTAATAGGAAATAGCAAGTTACGACCAAGCAAACGACAAAACAACTAGACTGTTGCATATGAAAAAATAAGGTATAAAAAAAATGGCCAAGAGTGTAACAACCTGTGTGGGTACAAGTGAAAGTTAAAAAGAAAACGAGATTACGCCATATGTTGCTGTTGCTTCCTACTTGCGGGTGAATTTTAACAGGTGAAACCTACCCCACCGTGACTGACTTTACTAAGAAAGAATGAATGTTTTGTTTTTTAAATTTTTTTAAATGTAATAAATGTTTATTTATCTAATCGTAAAATAAAATAAATATAATATTTTAAAGTTTAGTATTACTGATAAAGTAAATTGATTATTAAATTGTATTATATACAGATGTACCAAAATATTTTTATTAATAATTGTTTCTTAATTCACATTATATGAAAAAAGTGCTTAAAGAACAAGCAATACCTTTTTTAAATTTATCAATGACTTCAAAGTAAATTTAAAAATTGGATTTATCAACAATTAAACAAATACTCTTAATTTATTTTTGTAATAAGTTTTATTCTAATAAAATTATAATATTACGTCTTAAAATTATGCTTCGATATAAATAATTTATGAAATAATATATAATTAAGATACATTAATAAAATACTTTATAGTCAAAATTGAAAATAAAAATTTTTATTTTTAACTGAATGATTGTATTAATGATAAAATAAAAAAATAAAAGAGTATAATTATTAAATATTTTTAGATATAATTTTCAGAAAATATTATAGAAACTGTACTAAGTAATATTTTTAAACGAAAAATATTAAACATTAACGATTAAATATTACACTTATGGTATTTTACAAGATCAAGTTATTCAAATAGAATTTTGTCTTTAAATTTTTTTACGAAATAAATAAAAAATATAACTTTCGTAACCGTTATTTAAAATCAAGTTTTAATACAGATTATAGCTTTTTTAATGTAAATATATAGATTCTTAAGAATGAAAATGCTATGTGTATATATATATATATATATATATATATATATAGAATTTTTAAATAAATTCAAAAATTAATTTAATAAAAATTGTTTTTATTTTTAATTTCCATATCTGAAAACTACTTGCATATCTTCCACTACTGATAATTTTTATAAGACCTTGTGAAAAACCAATATATTGTATTAAAAATATTAATTTAACAATACTAAGTACTTGCATAAAAGTTATGTAAATTAAAAGGGAACTAAAAAGGGGAAACGATATTTCTTATTTATATAATAACTGTGTAGTATCTAAATTGGTAAGGTGTAATTTCAATATAGAAATAAATAGTGATAGTCGGACATTTATACAACGTATGTATGATGACTTAATTAAAATTTGTTCTGATCTTGTTATTTAAACTGACTATAAAAAAGCGCAAGTTCATGTTTTATTTTTATACATTAAAGAGAATATTATGTTTATAATAATCATACATAATTGTTTTTCAAAATATTAAATTAAAAAAGTTCTACTATTCAATAAGTTATTTATGATGATTCGTAAATTTATGTTGAAATCCAAATCTTTCCGATAATAATCATTCAATTTTTTAACTGTAAGGTAACCATACACTATTATGTATATACACATCTTATTTAAAGATATTTAACTAAAAGTATTAAATTAAATTTGATTTATTACGATTTATAATACAATTTTACTATTCGATATTCTAAAAAAATTATTCGCTTTTGCATATCACACAAATTCATATTTCATAATGTTTATTGTGAAAGTGAAATAAATAATTTAAAATCAGTATTTTATATGGATCTTTTGTGAAACTACTCGTAAAGAACTCAAGGTTACGACATTCCACCCGTTTGCTTAAATTAATTTTGTTAGTGTTAATATTGAAAAGATCCAATTGATTTTATGCATTTATCATCTTATGCTTTTTTCTTATACAAAGCAGCGTAGTTATTATTTTCTTTTTTTTCGTACCCTGCAGAAAGCTTATTTCAAATAGAGAAATCGAAGCACAAATTGAAAAAGCAACTTCTTTGTTATTAAAAAGTTCAGTCTCGTTCCAAGGAACTATTTCAAAAGTACAATCTCTGACAGAGAATGGTAAGAGGAAGGCAAGAAGGGAAAGAAGAGCGAAGAGAGCGTACGTACGAGATAAAAAAAAGCGATCGCTAGCTATTGGTATACAAGGGATACGTAGCCAAGGGGGGTCTCATCTCTATTCGCCTGTGCTTTTTTTTTATTCTCTGACACGGGGCGGCACCCTCACCCTCGCGCCCGTCTGATCCCTCTGGTTGCACCCTTGCATACACTACGTTTTCAGAATATACATTTAGCAGGGTGACACAGAAGAGATGAAAACGGTCGTTTCCATTTCGTCATCTGTCTATCTTTCTCTTTGATAGTGGTTTCCTTGCGGAGCGATGATTCACCCGTATTACGAGATAACGTGGAGGGGTGGCCGATAGTGCACTGGGTATCGGAGGTTTAAAGTGCAGATGGCCTCTGCCGTAAACGTAAAACAGATAGACTAATCTATATGGCTTTTACTCTGGTTTTCATTTTCTATGCTTTCTTTGAATGTCACTGCAAGTATAACTATTTAAAATTGAGGTAAAAATACGAAAATACCGAAAACCTAACGATCATTCATTTGTTTTTCTTAGTGCTTTACTTTAATATCATTAATTAACAATTTGCGTATTCTAATAAAAAACTCAGTACTTATTAATTAAATCCCATATTTTTCTACATTTTTTTATACCATATTTTATGAGTTTTTCAAATAATCATTTTGTAACAAAATTAACACAGACTTAATGTATTAACCGTGAAATTGAATTACGATAGAACTTAATTTAAAACTGTTTATTTAAATCGTAAGATTCAAATAAAGAATTATTATTTATTATTTTATGATTGATAATAAATAATTTAATATAAAATAAATATTTTCTCTGCTTTTTATCCCGATAAGCATATATTCGCATTGTGATTAAGTAAATCAAAGAACGGAAAAGGTATGGTCGATGGGAGCACGGTGAAGTACTACATACGAAGTCGATTAGCAATTCGGCGGGCACATACGACCGTTATATTAAGAGGTTGGATGAAGTTCGCGTTGAATACCGAGCTACATTACCGGTCCTGCAGGATATGCAAATCTAAGATGTCCCGGATCCAATGAGATGAAGGAGACGACTAAAGAGAAAGAAAGGCCCGTCATTTGTCCCGCCAAGCAAAAATTTTCTTTTTTCTTTCTCTTTCTTTTTTTATCGTTTCTTGCCCGTTTAGTCATCCCTTCTAGGTTCGTCTGACACATCGGGGCCGTCCCTTTTGTCCGAAAAGAATTTTTCGGAGTTCTGCGACTTCTCAAGATTCTCCTTGCTTCGCTTTGACAATCATTTGAATTTATAATTGTGCTTATAATTTTCCATTCAGCGTAATGAACTTTGAAACGACTGAGCAACCATAATTTATTACTATTATCTAATACAGTCGCATTCGTATTCTTAATTTTACAAATAATTTCGTGCTTTCATAAGATTCGTGTGAAATCAGGAATTTTGTAATATTTAACAGATAACAAATGAAAAAAATTAAATGATAGCTTGAATAGAAGAATTCATAGGCCTATTTTTTAGTTTTATTTTACACTTTTATTTTTATTAATCTTATTTGTTATTAATACGTTTCACAATTATTTATATAAAATAAATAAGAAAATAATACGTGACATTAGAAAGATATTCATCTGTAACATTTTGAAAAATAAAATGATTTTTAAAATCTACTATTAATGTTATCATTCTAAAAATGAATTGTTGTATTTAAAAATCTTAATATAACATGAAAATTTTTATTTATTACTTGTTTTTTTGCAAAATTGAGAAAATCTTGAATAGTAGTTATTTTTTTACAATTCTTATTATTAATTTAAAAAAATTATTAAAATAAATTATTTACATATTTATTTGTTGAAAATAGCAGTATTTTTGGCAAATTTTAGAATTGGAATATGTAATATTGTTCACATGGTCGTAAATAATCAAAACACTTTTACTATTTCGTACATAAATGCAATTAAAAGGCCAAAGATTTATTATCCAAAACAGAATTACCTTACATTTCTTTAGAAACACTGTAAGAATCTCTTTCAAATATGGATATTACATCAAAATATATATAAAAGTAACAAGAATATGCTTTCAGAAAATAGAAATAGTCGCTTGATATGCACACGTGTATTTATGAGTTGCGCAACAGGTGGGCTATCCCCTGCGATTCCCGGTTTTCAACTCAAGGGTACACACATTTCTTTTCCCAGCATTTTCCGTTGGTAGCGCGAAAGACCCGTAAACGCCTCTTACTGTTAGCAGGAAGCTGCTCCCCATCCCCTATTTCACCATCTTTCTTAGATGTTCCATGAAATGTAAGTCGATGATAGGGAATTCCCGATTATGGACACACGTCTGTTTTTTACGCTTCACATACGAATCATCATGTGCAGCGGTTAACTTTATCAAAGTTTTTTCTTTTTAATACTTTATGGTCTTAGGCATGTTCTAAAATTTTTTTCAATTTCAAAATAATTTACAGTTAACTGAACTATTATTAAAATATTTAAATGAAACTTCCTTAAATTAATATTTCAAGATTTTAATAAGATTATTTCCGATAACATTTTTATAAATAAAACGAAATACATCTTTCTCTTATAAAATTAAATTATTTAATTTAATCTAAAGACAATATTCTAAAATATATTTATTTTTTGTTGAATTATATATACTTTTATTTTTTGATTCAGTAATTCTGCAAAATTGATAATTTCTCTGAAAGTATACAAATTTACTCAAAATATGCTAGCATTACAAATTACCACCATCTTGCATAAGTATTATTTGAAAGATTTATATTATAAATTTATAATATAAATATAATTATAATTTCAAAGAATTCTATTAATTTAGAGATATAAAGATAACAAATATTATACGCAAGTACACACACGTTATTTCCTAGGTTTTATAATAAGATACTTTTCTCTAGGGTAATTAAAATAAGCATGTACAAATCGAATAATATATGTAACATTTCTAATACGCCGATCATCAATTTTTTACGTTGTTCGTTATAATGAATTCAATTGAATTTCTTTTTTAGGTATGATAAAAATCTTTCCAGATCTATTTAATTAATGAAATTAATCAAATTTCAGTTACATTGAGGTAGCAGTCAACTCTTCGCATGTCGACTCGTTCTTGTCTGTTACACATTCAAAATCTACCTGAAATGCTGAAATCTACCTGTAATGCTTGTGTTGCTCATTAATGCGACATGTATATGTATTTAAATACTTTGAGAATAAATAATACTGTTTTATTAAACATTATAATTTAAAAGTTAATCAACATTAAATTAAATTTCATTGAATAAAAATATTATAAATATAAATTTAAGTATTGACACAATGTTCATATGTATTACTTATAGAATATATATGTATTTCGAACTATCATGCTTTCAAACTTCTACTAAGATAACCGCATTACCTTTGAGTATCGCATAGTAATTATGTATTGTCTGTTTTTATTAGCTTAAAGGAAATCTAATAGTTACTGTGATAAAATTTATACTAAAAGTAAAAGTTGTTATTTTTATTATATGGATTACGTTTTTCTGTGATCGAACTAATATTTATGAATGTACTTTAGTTAAGAAGTGACAACGAGTTAATTATTTCTAGAATAAATTTAAGCTTTAAGGAAAAGAAACAGAAACCATATGTATAAATTGATAATTATCAAAAACTTCCTCTTTCAAATATAAGGACCAAATATCTATTCTTCTGAAAAGCTCGAGTCGAAAAATATAAAAACCCAGTAACATTGCAAATCTACGCAGTGTAAATCCGACAAAATCCGTGACTGAATAATGTACGTGAAAAAAAGAATCGAGTGGAGAGAGAAATTGCAAAACTCTTTCTGCAATGATTCTTTTTTTGTTGACGGGTCTTAGAAACGCGTTCAAGATACAACGGAAAGAAGAGCACATAATTCTTATTGAAAATAGAAAGGTGTTCTCCAGGGCTACCGAGAAATAAGTATCCAACGTCAACGTGGGCTAAATCCTGCCAAAAGTGGGACGAACGAGAAGCACGTGGTTGGGCCGGTTAACCGGTGTTTCATCTCGCGATGCCGGCTGTCGAAGCAATAGAGACAGCGACAGGAGTCCCGCTGTCATCGTCGCGACGCTTGCCGAGGGGTTTTTAAACTTTAAATACCAAGACGGTGGCGTAGCGGTCTTTTTAAATTCGGTATCCAGCGCACCTTCGGGGGTTTTGCCTATGGCGACAATGGGCCGCGAAGGGATTAAAAAAAAATCATGGGATGAAGGATGGAAGACGAGCACCGTTGTATAAAGCAAGAAGAGCCAAATGAAAGAAAGGGGATAGGTATGCATTCCTAGTAGCGAAAAAAAGAAGGAAAAAGAAGAACACAAGAGGGTGAAACGAGTTTGGCATGCGGACGAAAGGCAAGGGGGAAGAGTAACGGGCCTTTATGAGTCGTACAGCTTTTCTCTTCCGCCAAATAAACACCACCTTTTCCTTTAAACAAAAAATTTGTTGCTAGTAATAGATGCGCGTTAACGCCTATTTTTATCTCATCGTGATCCGATTAAAAAAAACGTAGTATTTCGATCAATATTAAGTTTATTAGACATCCTGATGCTCTTGTAATATTTGAAGCCACTTAAGCTTTTTCATTTTTAGTTTTCTAATATAACTTATATTTAGAGATCACTTTTACCTTTTTTTACCTTACATACACAAACTGTTGAGAATTAAAATAGTTTTCTATAAAATCTCTACTCTAATTTTTCAAATGGCAAATAGTAAATATTAATCGTTATTCATTTCTACAAAATTTTACTCCAACATACATAATAATTCAGATTAAAAATAAATGTATACAAAAATTAATAAGTATTATATTCACAGCCTTTGTTATATAGCACCTCAAATTTTTACTTTTGCAACTTAATATTTATTATTAATATTTCAAAAAGTAATTAATTTAAATAAATTTCTAATAGATTATATATATAATATGAATTCTAATGATTTTAATTAATATATTGATATCAATAATTAATTTTAAATAATATTTATTTTTATTATAAGCTACTTGATAATTATAGAATTTGACGTGTGATATTTATGTATTATTATATTATTTATTTGAATATTATCTATATTGTGTAGCCATCACAAAAAGTTTTTTATATTAAACTCTTTGTTACTATTTAATCTTATAAATATTATATTAAGTTTATTTTTAGAATTTATAATTGATTCCATTAAAAATGATTTCATTCAACTAATCAGTCTAGCAAATAAAACATGGTCTTAAAAATATACTAATTATATAAGGGTGTAAAATTTATAGCTTATTTTGAATGAAAATAAATATTTATAAAATACGATTTAGAAGGGTAAATTAGATATAGTGAAATTATATGCTTATCCAGATACATATTTAAGGTTAATTCGATAAAGGCATAAACACTTGATTGCCAATTCAATGATATTGCAATCAATTTCTGTACTCAAATTCTCATTTCTTTCTCTACTTGACTAATTGAATTCATCGGTATAAACGTACGGAAATATGCAACTTTAGAAATGCATATATGTGTCAAAAAAAAGGGCGTGACTGTTTTTTTATTGCAAGTGCGAACAGCTGATTTCCCCATAACGGTCCTCTGGCTGTGTAGAGAGCACTATATCAAGTCTAGTATCAAGATGTGGCGCATACAGTGGTAGGTCAGTGCCCCAGGAGGCCTTCTCAACGTACCCTTACTGTCTATCCTCTTTTTTCATGTTAGATTCTCTCATCTTTTTCAATCCACTTATTACGTAGCGGGTCGCTCCAATGTGTAAGACGATTTACTGCTAATCGGGTTTCCTCTGGACTCATATTTATATGAGTGTGCACATGCGTACTGTGCTTCTTTGGTATTTGGCACTAAAATTGGGGTGGGATAAGAAGGATCGAAAAAAGCAGGGGGCGCCAGGAAGGCAGACACAGCCAGTCAGCCACCTAACGCAAGGAGGCAGGTGAGCACCTGGTGGCAATGTACGTGGCTATATATATCACTGATGGATGCCTGACACGAGTTACTAGTTCCTCAAAAGGTTCTCATTCTCTTTAATCGGGTGTGCATTGACATTTTACCTGCCCTCTCACTTTTTTAATTTTTTCTCTGACTGTCGTACATTGCCTTCTTTTAAACAATTACAAAGTTTAGCAGTCTTCTTTCATAACTTCAGTTTATGTACTTGGCTTTTCTTAAACTACTCGTGAAAATAATTTCTATACCATTTTAAGATGGTAATTAAAATTTAAACACTAATTAAAATTATAATTCTAAAGCATGATAACAATATCTCTGAAATTAAAAAAGATAAACAAAAATTTAGAAGTATTCTTTTAATTCGGTAAAAGCTTAATATCTTCTGTTAAAATATTTATTATTAATAAGTATTGAAATTTAAAAATAAAATACATTATAAGAATTGCGATATAACGATAAATAATCCACTTTTTTTATAAATAAATAATGCAGTTATTTTAAGCAAGCTAAATATATAAAATTTATTCCTTTATAATAATTGTACAATAATCAGAAATTTATAAATAATAAATCATTTATTTAAAAAACCAAAGAAATACTTAAAAAAATGCTTAATTATAAAGCATTAATTTAACATTAAAAGTAAATACGAATTCAAACATATTAAAGTTAAAATAATTTAAGGGTCATAATGCAACCAAATTAATAAAGCATACAGGTAAGATATGCGAGATGGAAAATAAGTGACCTGTGAATGCGGTGACTAATTCGTAAATAGCACGTTCAGAGTGCTATTGGGAAGGAGACTAATAAAACGTAGATGCACACACAGGTAAATAGAAAAATAGAAAAAAAGAGTGAGAGAATAAAAAAAGAAGGAGATGGATAAAATGTGATCGACGTTACCGACATCCACTAGAGTAAGGAAATAATTCGTTTTGGTTCCAGTCGTAACAATGTTTGGAACACAATCTCTAAATCTTCTAACTCTATCTGTTGATTTTTTCGATTTGCGTTTTAATTTTTTTGTTTCAATTTCTTTCTCTTTGCAGACTTTCTTATCTACTATCTCTTTATCGTTATTTTCATTTGTTGTACACATAAATTCAAGGATCAAATAACTCATTTAATGATTATTTATGCGATAAGTAAAAGAAATTATAAGATCATTTTAAAAAATAAATCAGATGACTTTAATTATTAATTAATAGTATTTAAAATCAAAAGACCTGCAAAGTAAGTAGATCTTTTTAAGTGTATGAAAATTTGTTAGAAAAAAACTTATTATAATTTGTAATTTCAAATAATAGTAATAACATACATAGAAACATACGAATATATATATTATTAACCATAGAAATAAAATTATATTAATACACTAATTATTGGAATTTTATAAATAAATTCAAAATCAACTGAAAATATTTTGTATCCGTTATTACTACTTTTTGCATTCTATAAACTTTTTATCAATCCAATCGCTATTTATGAAAAAACTATTTCTTAAAGATTATTATTGCGAATTTCGACATAAAAACAATAAAAAAATATTATCGTTTCTATACAGAAAATGCTTTTACAAAACTTGCAAATTTTTTGTAATCTTTCATTTCTTTTAAAACAAATACAAAAAATGAAATATGCTTAGAATAAAGGTTAAATATAAAATGAATGTACATATATAGTAACTTTATTAATATATAAAATAACGAGAATTTAAAATTATATTAGATGTGTCCAGATTAGATTAAAATTTGAATCTTGTTAAACGTAAGTAAATATAGTACATTTTTTAGCTGTAATGTCCAATTTTCAAAAATCATTTAAAATTTATTTTAATTTATAAAAGCACAAGATTTTTTTAATATACTTATAATTGTTTGTTAAATTGTTGAAAGTTTATAGATTTATAACACAATATAAAATCTTATTGTTTCAAGGTACTCTAATTTGTAATTCAAAGGTATAATCAACAAAATTCTTTGATAATTATTTATATACTTTTATGTAACACAAACTCATAAAATACAATAAAATTTACTGAATTTTGTTCACAAAAATATGAAAGTATAAGCTAATATAAAAATAATTCATTATTTCTTTTATAAAATGAGTGTCTACTAGTATTAATTTATAAAAATGATTTGAGATCAATATTTGAGAAAGATAAGAATACATTATCCCCTCTCCTGTTCAATTTAGTTTTGAATTTTTATATTACTAAATACACAAAGTAAAAAAGTAAAATGTAAGTATTTACAAAAGATTTTAAATTAAAATGAAATAAATTTATAGATGAAAGAGAGATAACCAAAGAACAAACATGATTGAAAATTTTAAATAATTATGAAAAATAGTAAGAAAAGTAAAAAATATTTTAAACATAAATAAAAACAAACATAAGCATATTTCATCCAATCTGTTAAAATTATATAATAAAAATACTTACGTATAGCATATTAATAACATATATCTATTAATAATCAATACTGATCAAAAGTGATTAAGAAAATAATATATTAAAAAAATATGCGGCTATCTTATTAATCAATTATAATATTGTGATTAGAATTTTAAATTCCTAAAACACAAGAATACTTGTAGTTCCTTTTAAATATAATTTTATGCAAAAAAATTTGATATAGACTGTACAAAATTCAAGAATTATGACATATTATTTCAATAATACAATACAATTCAATCTTATTATGTTTTATTTAATATATTAAATGGTTATTAATTATCTAAATTAAATAGGACATAAAATGAGTCACAAATTATTAGATAGTATTAAATATAAAAGAATAGTATTTAAGGTGGTAGTAGGAATTAGAATTAATAAACACGTTTTAGGTAAATAATGACAAACCTAAGATAATATTGAAAAAGATTTAATATAAGTTAAATTTATATTGCGAATACATAAACAAAATGATACTTTAGATATTATTTAAAAAAAAAGTAGTATATTATAAATACAACGTTAAAGAAATGTTGGATAAATTGTAATACACTGTAAATGATTGAAATATAATTTGTATTTTGGTATTATTTTGATAAATATTAACTTCCAAATTCAAATATAGTATTGTACTAAAATATAGTATTGTACGAAAATTTTGTATAATTATTTTAGAAACAAAATGAAAAATTATCGGTGTATGTATCACTTTAAGAATTGTATAATTTGTACTTATTTTTCAATTAAAATGGTAAATGTTGATTTTATTATATGACAAGGAAAATGTGTAAAAGAAATATTGTAGGTTACTAAAAAAACGTATTAGAAAATTATAATAAAATTATATTGAGTTTTTAAAAAGGATCACGTATTAATTATTTATTAAAATTTCAAAAATATCTATTTTTCGGAAATTTTAACATTAGTTTAACACATAGTTATAACAAAATAACATTAGATTTTTTACGATTGACTTTTAAAACTATTTTACCCGGAAGCTTTTAAAGATTTCTTTTTAATTTCGTGCAGCTTATTTAGTACGTTATATTAAGTTTCTGGACAATGACTGTTCCATGACAAAGTAATTTAATATTAGCGATAATATATTAAATTTATAAACGTAATATATCGTGTACATAATTCTTAATATATATATATATATATATATTGAGGATAAAAATTTATTTATAACATTTATTTATAAAAGTAGCATTTAAACTAAACCTTATAATTATTTTTCCCTCATGCTCCTCGATCTACGTAATACCATTAATTTAATGAGAAATTTAATGAAAAAAGTCTTACAAATATTAATAAAATATTTTGATATTTGAAAACGTATTTAAAGTAAAATAATATATGAGACTTACCCATTATGCGATTGATTCTGATGGGAGGCGTATCTCCGGATAAGCTGGAGCGACTAAACTCTCGCGTGATGCTCGTTACCGGCGTCAAAGGAAAGTTGGAGTCATTCAGGGCTTGCAGAGTTGTCTCGTTATCCATCTCCGTTATTTTAGACAGCTTCAATTTGCCGACGTTTACATTCAATCTACGTGGCATCGCTTATTCGTGCTCGTCGTGCTAAGCGATAAATTCTTGATTTTTTAAAAACTTTTTTGCAGAACTAATTACGCACACTGTGATATTATTTCTTAATCATTTATTTAACAGATTACTTCAATTTTCACTTGAAGCTACACTCATTTCATCATTTTGTTTTATTTTTTTTTTACTTATTTATATTACTAATGATCGCAGTAACGTTGAGAAATGCTGTTTACAAATTATTAAACTTTGTATAATCGAGCCTTCTGAAAAAAATAATAAACCGATATCGGATATATTACATTTGCACTTACGGTATGCTGACAAAATAAAATTACGAGCTTTTCATTAAATTTGTATTATGGCTTTACTCTTAAGTAGATCCGAGATGACTCACCTTACTTTAAGCAGACATACGAAGCCAATCAATTATTAGTTACAACAAATGGACTTTTTGAAGGTTATTATAAAATGACTTCTGTCACAAAATGACATATATTGAAAGACCTTCCAAAGTTAAAACGACGAGTGAATTTCGAAACTATACATTGAATAATATTCGAACTAATTCGACCTAGCTGACCTTGCGGAAGAGAAGCATAAAAATGAACGCGAAGGCCGGAAATCAAAGAGCAAGTGTCAAATCGCCACCGATCGACGGACGACAGCTCAATCGAGTTGGCAGATGGGTACATATGTCAAGTTAAAGCCTCGAGAGGGCAATCGCGTTGCCAGGTCAATATTTAAGATAAAGAATAAAGAGCGCCAACCGTCAGATAAAGAACTATTACAGAACGAAAGAAATGCGAAAAATGAGAGGGAAATAAAAGAACGAGCAAAATTGACCGTAAATAAGACAGCTTCACACTTATATCAATTGCATAATAAAAACAAAAATCAATTCATAAATTATTGTTTCACGTTTATTACAATTTTGTCATAACAGTTTTTGCAATGGTATTGATCGAATTTTTTTTCAAACTTTTGCTTCACGTTAGTTCATTTCATGTCATGATTAAATCAATAAATGTATCTACATATCCATATGCTCATTATTAAACATTAATTAAAAACCAATATTATTTTAGATAAAGCAATAATGGTGACAATTGATAATCATTCAATATTAATTCTATATAATCTATTGATATTTATTAATACATAAATAAACTCAATTTATAAGACATGCTGATGTGCAAAGTAAATAATAATGTCTGAATTTGTAACCAAGATAATGTATTTTAAAGGATATGATTTCTTTATTTATATAAAACTTTTTTAATCTTTTTAATTCTAAAATTAATCAAGTTTCTCATTAAACTTCTAACGCATATTTAAAACACATTATAGATAATAAATAATAAACATTATTAATTATTTAAAATTTAATTTTTATTTTTATATTTAACATTATGACACTTCTTATAAAACTGAGAAAGAATTTGCTAATTGATCTTGTACGAAGGAAAAGTAGTGAGAATGCCATAACATTTAACAACACCTCTCTCTCTCTCTCTCTCTCTCTCTCTCTCTCTCTCTCTCTCTCTCTCTCTCTCTCTCTCTGATGATCACACATGGCATTAAATTACAACTACTGGGTTTTTATTTAACAGATTTATAATTTATTTTTGCTAAAACTATTTAAGGTACAGATGCGTATTTTAAATGTATTATGCATGTAAATTGTGAAAAAATTATAATCGTATATTTTATTTTACTAGGAAATTATTAAAATATTTCCAAGATTTACATACAACTTACTATAATACGTGAATAAAGGTTTTAAAGTCAATAATTAAAAAATAAGAATAAAATAAGTTTTTAATTAGTAATAAATTTATCATGAAAATTTTACTTGCACAATAGAAAAATATAAAATAATAATTAAACCATGTAGATTTTTATGGTTTCTATAGATAGCTAAAATGAAAAAAAATTAATAAATAAATACTAATTTTATTTACATTTAAAAGAAGTGGAATACGGAAATATATCAGACAGAATTAGATTAAAATCGAAAAGTTTAAACGTTAATTTCTATTCTTTCGTGTGATTGTAAAAAATAGTACTTAATAATATTATTACTTTTACCAAATATGATCAAGAGTAATTTTTCATTTATGATCTTATAGTTATAGCACGTTAAAATTATATTTTACATGAATTGATTATTGCATTTAAAATTTTGGCTCGTTGATTTTCAATCGCTTTAACAATAATCTATCTATATTTCAACATAAAATTGAATTATTTTCTCTTGATATTTTTAGAATAAAAAATATTTTGCAAACAAGTTATTTATTATAGAAAATAAAATATTACTTTGCTTTCTATCGTCATAATTAGCAATACTTTTATACATTAATATGGATAAACATTTTATAATTGTATTCAAAATATTATTAAACAATACATTTGAAGCTGATGAAATATGTATGAGACAAGAAAATATAGCAATATCCAGTAAGCTTAGTACATTTGTCTAACGGTTATTTTTTCACTAATCATTTTCGCCATGCACAAGCTAATCGAATAACACTAAGTGTACTTTTTCTCTACCCACTTTTTGGTTTATTTATCGTCATTTATCTTCTTTTGTTCTTTATTTTTAATGTTTAGTAAATACAGATAAGAAAAAGAAAGTAAAGGTATTGATTTACCAAAAACTTACGTCTAATGTTTCATATATGTGTAGAAGAAAAAAGGCTGATATTTGTAACAAGTAATTTGATAGCTAAAGATTATGCCCAATGAAACCTTATACTTAATATATATATATTATTATATAATAGATTTACACTATGAAATTTTATATATTCTTATTAGTGATATTCAGAATTTTCTAAATCGTTAATATTAACTTTGTACATACAAAGTGTGAATATTAATTCACATTGGGTGAAGATGTTGGTAAATAAGAGATCGTATATCTAGAAAAATTAAAGAAAGTGCTATGCACAATTTTTGTAATATTATTTTCTTATTTATATTAGTTTTATTATTTTATTAATTAATTTTATTTAGCAGTAATAATAATAATTTATATGTATATATTGACAGAATATTAAATGCACATATGATTATTTATTACAAGTTTTACTATTTTGATTAGATATTATTAAACACAACATATCTGAAGCTATAAAAGGATCAATGTATTATATTATGAGGTTTCTAAATTAATAAAGTAAAGGAAAAATCATAGGCTTGATAATTTGAAATAAATTTGAAATTTTTATAAAATTTTTATTTCTAATAAAGGTAAATAGGAAAATTTTACTTATTTTAAAATAGTTGTAAATGTCCGATGAAGATTCGTGGATTGTAAAATACTTAAAAGCTATTTGAAGTTTTCATTTTTAATTAGCACATCATAAACGCTTAAAATACTAGTGATAATTCTTAATAATTATATGAAGTACAAAATTGTTTTATAAATACTTACACTATTTCTAAGGAAAATAACTGTTAAATTACGAAGCAAATTTTTGGCGGGATGACCTGTTCCAGTCACGAATATCGATCAAATAGGTTATGTTTCATAGAATAATGAAATAAAATATATACGAACGTCATAAAAATTCCATAATAATGAAATAATTTCACCCTTTCGTAGAAAAATTAAAAAATTATTAAAACTGACAGATTTTCTAGTAAAACGCAAATAATCCTTGCCTTGTTCTTACAACTTATTCGAAGTCAAGCGACCAACTAAAAGAGTACAAAATATTCCATAAACGTTAATTCATTGGGAACAATACCGAATCGCAGGCATAAGAAATAATAGGTGTCGTGATAGTAAACTGCTATCCGGATATATGAATATGCGGTTTAATAATTGTGCTTCTTTAAATTCCCGCCTTCTTTCGATTTTGGTTTTCTGCTAGCATGATTTATCTGGTGATACGATCGGATATACGCACGTGTAAACGAATTTTACCTACCTTGTTTCTTACCTAATAAAACATTTTTTTTAATTGCAATACTTCAGCGAGCTGACACTGTAAAATATAATCGACAGATTACATATATATATATATATATAATAACATTACTAAAAAAAACTTACTTATTCGAATAAATACAAATAGTACTTCATGCAAATTTAAATTATACTTAATTTCTTAGGGTAACATATAATATTTAACGAAATTCGAAACTAATACTAATATAAACAAATATAAAATTCTAATAATAAATAATAACGTACCTTTATCGTTTAAAAATTATTTTAAACAGAATAAATTAATAATTATCTACTACAAAAACTAAATATAACATATCTTTGCGCGGTTTATAAATAATAGTCATAATCTCTATTCATAGAAAATATATAACCATGTATAAGTTTTAATATCATATAGAAAAAAAGACATAAATTAATTTCAAAAATAGAATTAATTATGCCAGAATTGATGAAATAAGTAGTCTCAATATTTGTGGTAACTATCAACCTATATAGTCCTTATGTAATACTTATAGAGCAATTTTTTTCTGAATCATACTGAATTATTTTAAGTTAATTATATATTTTTTTATTTACAAAAGAAATCTTAAATTGAGTTGCATATATTTTTAATCGCATCTTACATATTAATATAATAATGATTGAGGTTTATATGTTTAAATGTAAATTAAACAAATTTGTCTTTTTCAACACCCACACAAGATATAAAAAATGATCAAAATAATATTTAATTCAACTTTATCTTATTTATTAATTTAATACATTTTTAAATAATTCCTAATTTATTAGATAAGTAAATTTGAAATAAAAAATTTCATATATTAAAAATAATTTTATAAGAAAGTTTCCACTCAGTATCTGTATTTGATATCTTTGATGATTCTCGGAATAAAATATTAAAATTTTTTAATACTTTGAGTAATTATAAATGATATAATGCATTATTAAAAAATTACTATAATACAGCAAGCTACTATAAAATATGGATTTTTAAAAATTTAAATTATTCATATGTTTAAAGAAATTTTATTTTTAATTTTTTACTCTTTTAATATACTATTATTTTAATATCACTGAATTAATTAATTATAATTTATCAAAGAAATCTATTATTTACATGAAGTATATGCATTTTATTTAAATTTACACCAAATTTGATGATTTTAATTTTATTAAATTATATTTGTATTGTTAATATTTATATTTCATGAATGCCAAAATAATAATAATTTAATAATTTTGTACATATGTGTGCAAATTATTAGTTAATATTATACATATGAGAAGCGTAAAAATATAATATGTATTATAAAAATGCTGAATGTCAGTATGTATGTTTTAAAAGTTTTTTATGCGAAAAATGTTTATATTTTAATATTAATTATAAATTAGAATAATACATTAAAAAGTCATGTGCTAATTATCAAATTTTCAAATGCAAGATAGGCCTTATATTTAAGACATTATGTTTCATTAATTATAACAAATAAATAGTACTTAATGTATAACATATTGTTCTAAAAAAGGTAATAAGAAAACGAAATTTACACAATTAATTTTTTGTTGTTATTTTAAAAATTAATGATACTTACAGTGTGATAATAACTTTCTATTTATTTTTTAAGTTTTTAAATAAAATAAAAAAAACAAATGTAATTAATAAATTTTTTGTTTGTTTTTCACTAAAGTCTAAATTAATTTGAGGGACTTGTATTAATATAGCTACACATTTCTTATTCTCTACTGATTTTTATAATTTACAATATTAAAATAAACTAATAGTATATTAAACATACATTTTACTATTTAATTTCAAATGTCAATTTTAATTTTTTATTAAATCTATTCGTAATAGTATTTATAATAGGTTCATAATTTCTTAAATTCGTCATACCGTTTTTTTATCATAATTTATAATATACTGAAATGGTTTCAAAGGCAAAACATTACTTCGCAAAGAATTCGATAAACTTTTTGGTTTCGGCGGGAGCGGTGGAGGTTTTGACAGTTTTGTCGGTGATATTTTTTGAACTTCTTGATTGCACAGTTTTGTCGCATCAATATGACGGATACCATTTTCAACTATGGTTTTGTCAGTGGTATCAACTAAAGTTTCATCTAAGCTATTTGAACTATCAAAGCATCCTTCTAAAATGGGTTTTCCTTCATCTGAATCATAAAATTTACTATATTCATTATTTCCCATAATACCATGAGATTTTCGACGTTTTTTTTCGACTAAGGTCTTTCCATTTTCCTTATTCTAGAATTTAATTATATAGTTTGAATATTAAAATTAAAGATAGTTAAAAATCATAAATCCTAAAAATAATGCTCACTTTCAAAAACTCTGGAAGCTCAAAATTTATTTCTATCCCTCTTTGATCGTCTAATCTCAAACGTTGTGCACGTTTCAATCCTTCATATAAATCTAATATATAAAAAAGTAATAATAATAAAATCTCTAAATATGTATGTAAAAAGTATTCCATAGTAAGAAAACAGTACTTTTACCATCTCCATTAAATTTACTTGGAAGTTGAAGTTTTACACCATTTCTCCATTTAGCTATTAGAGGTGGATGTGGTCGATTACTTTCATTTCCATAATCTGAATTACTTTTTTCATTCATGTTACTATTTTTAGATTTTGACTAAAATAATTTTCATATTTAATGTTTAATTAAATTGATATTTAAAAGTTTTTATATTAAAAATATGATTTACCTTTCTTTTAAAATAAAGAGTTGAATCTTTTGAAAAAAATTTATTTGAAAGATTTGAAGAACCTTCTGATTTTTCATCATCAGACTGAAATAAGAATGCATTAAGTATATAAAATCTCGAGCTATATAAAGTAAAATATTTTAAACATTATAAAGAGACTAATATACCTGGAAAGATCCTTCATCCCTTGCACATTTATTATTACTTTTTCCAACACGAAGTTCTTCAAAAACCTTATTTGTTATTTCATCAAGGGTAGGTTGACCTTTTTGGACATCTGATGTTTGAAACAAAGACGTATTATCTATTATTTCTAAGGAATAATGAAAAAGAAATTAATTTAAAATTCGGAATCCTAGGATTATATTTTAATTGATATTTTTTGAAAATTTTTTAATGAAAAGATATTTTAAAATTAATAATGAATCTAAATTTTTATAAACAATAAATCCTTATAGATATATCTAACTTTATTTTTATTTGTAAAACGTTTTAATTACCTTTATTATTCGAAGTGAGTGCAAGTCTCGCAGGAGAATTTATCGCAGGAATATCAATAGATACAACATGGCCATCAGCCCAGATCGTAACAAGATCGAGCTTAAAACCATATTTATGTAAAAGTGGTTTTAAGATTTCTTTTAACGTTTTTCCTTTGTGAGCAATAACGCTTATCACACGCCGTGAAGGTAAATCTACCTTGATAATTTTTGTTGGTACAACTTCTACCTCTTGACTTGCTAATACTGAACTTGGATACTTGAGGTTTATAATCTAAAGTATTTTCAAATATAAATATTATCAATAAAAACGTTAATTGATTAAAATAGTAATTTATTTTATTTTATAAATAATATTTCAACTAACACCATTTAAATTCCAAAACTAAAACATAAAAAACAAAGTTTTTGTATAAATTTTGATTCTGATATCATGCTTTTCTTCAATAAAATATAATCTACATCTCTAATACATGAATTCAAATAAATGAAAGAAATCAGATCATGATAAATTTTAATATTATAAAAAATATACATTATCTTTTATATACATTGTTTACTCGTATTAATTTATGTGAAAATGGTTATTTCAGGCTGCAAAAAATTTCGAAAAAATATATAAAGGAATAAAAGTTGAAAAATTTCTTTTTGTATTTTAAGAATAAGATTTTATACAAAAGTTTCTACAAATTCGGAAAACATTGAATATATTAGAACATGCATGCAAATTTTTTTATCAAGATTATATAGAGAAATGAAATTACCCTTTTATTCAAATATTTTTGAGGTATGAAAATGGGATAGTTCGGATAATAAATGAGAAAAATTTGGTTGAACCAAGAACAAACCTCGTCTGTTGCAAGCATAAGAACGTCGTAATTCGAATATCGCAGCGCGCGTTTGTCGAGTAGGCGCGTAACGACGTCTCGAACGCTATCCGAATGACTGGTTGGTATTACCGTCGTCGAGCCGTCCGGCAGGATAACTCGACAAAGGCCAGCACATTTAGATACGTGAGTCTCTTGCTTCTCGTTCGACTGTCCTTCACAGGACAAGGACGACTACAAGTTAAAATTACCGATCTCGAGCTTTTCGTCTCTCTTTTTTTTATTATTTTAAGGGTAAGCTATAGTAACATTATTGAAATATCTAATTTATTAATTGCGGTATTACAGTACATTTATATGAATTTTATTAAATATACTACAATAAAATTTTATAAAAGAATGTTTGTTTTATTATAATACTTATTTATTATTATTAATTAATATATTTATATTATTAAACTATCGTTAAAAAAGTATCTTTTTTATTTAAAAGTAATAATGTATAGAACATTTGTAACTCTTAATAATTTTATTGATAAAATTATTATATTAATTATGAGATAATTTCATAAAATTCATGATTTATTGAAATTTATTGAAAAGACTTCAATTTTATAACAAATTTGATTTTTACTATTTCATATTTAAAATTTTATGTAAATCACAATAAAAATATAATCCATTCTAAAAAAATTAAAATCTTTTTTACATCAAATTACCCTTCTTGTTGTTATTTACATTGGTTGAATATTTTTTTCTATTCCAAGTTCAAATTCAATGAAAAATTGGGAAATTTCAAATGAAAAACAATACATAATATACATTACAAATGAGAAGCAAACAGAAATAAAAAAATAAAATAAGCAGTTATTAAGAGCACAATTTTTTAATTTACTATTCTAAAGTGTTATAAAGTATGCAATAAAGTTTATCATACAATACTTTGTATTAGTCAAAATTACTCAAATCTACTCATAAATGCTTTAAAACAGCTTACGTGTTTCGTGAAAGATTGTCTTAATGCTAAATCCCATGATGCAAGTGATGAACGACTACTTGAAATGGAAACATTATCATCTTCGTTGTTTTCTTCATTATCTCGCTGAATAGCTGAAAAACTTTTGTAAATCTTCTCTCCTCGGCTTGGAGTCTTGTTGTATTCTGATTCACCTCGATCTTTGGATTTTGATCTCAAAACATTAAAATTATTAAAATAATAGAATATAAATACTGTTATTAATACATCAATAGCTGTGTATTATTTAAAAAATTATCAAACTTAATGAATTAAGTTAGCGTTACTTAAGCTAAAAAAAATGCTTCTGTTATGTAAGTTGTATCGAATGATTTTAAAGTAAATATTTTATTTTAGCTAAAAAAGTTTATTATACAACAGCCTTTCAGTTTAAAATTATTTTCAATGTAGAAAAAAGTTTAAAATATTGAAAATCATTGAAATTTTTTTTTATAAATTAAGAACATAAAAATTTAACATTATTTTTATAGTTGTTTAATTTTTTCTATTTATAAATTTATTAAGTATTTAAAGATTAAAAGTTTAAAATAATAATATTATACTATTAGTCAAACATTAATGAAATCTTACCTGTTTTTTCTATGCCAAGGGAGAATCGATTTCCTACACCGATCTTCGACATCAGAATGGCTTTTTTTCAGTTTTATACTAGGTGAGTTTGTTAAAAAAAGATCTCTATCTTCTGATAATATATCTTCATTATCATAGCCAGTTTCTAAACATTTTCTATAAATTTCTGATCGTAGGAAACGAGGATAACTATCAAACTTCATTAAATTAAAGACTTGTTTCTGAGTCTAAAATTCATATAAGTAAATTGAAAACTGTGAGTTAAAAAATATTTTTTTAGTATGAAAAAATAATGAAATCATTGTAATTCTTTCACTATAAATAAATAATTGTGAATAAAGAATCACTTTGTAGTTTTTAAATAATTTTTTTTTATTGATCAAAATCTATCGATATACCTGAGTAAAAAGATCGGTAGGAGCAGTATTCAACAATTCTGGTGTAATTTGACCAGCTGCATGACTATCGACGTTAACTGGTTCTGATGCATTATTTGACAAATGTCGTTGATAAATTTGCGCTGCTAGTCGTTTTCGAGCAGTCAAGTCTTCCGTATCGGCATAACGTTCGCATGCTACCCAGAAGTAAATATTTTCGTGACTAATTTCTTTTCTAAGGTATTTCTAAAAGCAAAGAAAAAAAGGTTATGTAAATTAAAAACTTTGTTTTTTTTTAAATTAATAAAGAACCATTTTATTATTCAAATCATTTAACTGAATATTAATTATTCAAAAGAATTAATATTATAATTAAAAACTGTTAATAGTTTTTAATATCTTATTTAAATAGAAATATAATTCTAAACATAAATCCTAATAATAAGCTATTTACTTACCGCAAAAGTTTGTAAACCTTTTGGATCTTCTAGCAGTTTTTCGAAACTTTGAGTCCAAGTATGGGTTCTACAAATTGTTGTTTTATCGCAAGATTCGGTACTTCCATGCTATAAAATATTTTATTATGATTTTTTTTAATCTTGACATGAAAATTGAATGATTATCTAAATTTTATTAAAACTATTTTAACTTTTATAAAATAAAAAATGAATCAAAGATGTAATTAAAGAATAAAAAGCATACAAACCGATATTTTAGAGTAAGTTGTTTAGTATTCAATTACAGTATAAAATGAACTTAGATTTAACATTTAAATACCGACGCGAGAAAACGATAATATTACTTCTAAGCTTTTTGTTTTGAACAATATAAAGTACACAAAAGGTTTAGCTAAGAATCATACAATTTTAAAATGAGATTATTTTTATTTTAATAAAAGCAAACTTGCAAATAAAACGAAAAAATAATGGAACCATTAGTAAATAGTAGAGACAATGGGCAAATAAGCGTAATAGTGAAAAAATATTTTGTATGCTTAAAAAAAATGCTTCTGCCTATGTAAAATTTTAAATAATTTCATAATTTCATCTTATAAAAAATAAAAGTATATAATTATCTATAAAATATGTAGTTATGTGATCAATACCTAATTTACAACTTTATTCATAATGCTAGATCAAGTATTAAGAATCTTACGGAAAAGTGGAGGAGTACTAGTTAATTTTACAAAAAAAAGCGTACTTTAAAATTGAATAACTTATAAGTAAGCGCGGATTAGATAAACAGGCTTACGAACGAAGCCATGAAACGAGCGGTTATTTAGAAAGAAGATATACCATTGACATGTTAAAGCGTAAATTTTGTCAATGAACAAATATTAAAATTGTGTCCAAGGTCGTTTTAATGATGATTTTATGCATAAGTAGACGAGCCGGTAGTCACGGTAAAAAAGTTCCTAGTGCATGGATATCTGGTATATCGGATTCATACAATGATATAAATAATGAATATAAGTGAATTTTACAAGATAGATGAGAATTTGCCGGATAATTAATCACAGCATTAATAGGAAGGAGATGGTGCGGATGGAAGACGAGTCTAATGAACATTGCATAAAAATAAACGCGTACGATATTCATTCTAGAGCTGTAGGAGCGCACGTAAACGGAAAGTGTTCTGAAGAATGCAATTCGCATCTCGTTCTAATTTTATTACAGAGGCGCACACATGAATTTTTCAGCACGCCATTTCCTTACCATGCGACTCATGTTTCGCGGGCGCGACTCGCACCTTTTTTCTTCTCTTTCTTCGTGGTACACCCATTTAATCGTTTTCCTTCTGGATGAAATCTGACTTGATTAGAAGTCCCAGATTTGGAAGAAATCGTGCTGGATCAGTACCTGAGTACTCGGATTCCTGGGCTACGCCCAAACAGCGCGCCTACACTCGCGACCTCGATTTATCATCAGTCCTCGTCTTTTGTCCTTCCGTTGATAAGCTTGAAAGAGACCTATAATTGCCCCCACATAGCGCACGAAGCGCGTGTAATAGTCACGAAATTTGAATTCTAGGCGGTTCGTACCCGCGATTACTGACGTGTTCCAGAGGTCGTAAAAAAAACGCCGGACATAACTCGTTGCGAGGAGCAGCGTTACTACTGAAAGGCTAACCTCTTTGATGGCTGATCTCCCCCCGATCAAGTCGGACTTTCCCCCTGCCTTCTTCCGCCTTGGTCCCGTTCTCGTTACTTTCCTTCTCTTCCTCCTCCTCCTGCTCGTCGCAATCATGCCATTATCGTCGCCAAACGAACACTCTAGAGTGCACTGTCGTGTTACAATCTTTTTGAAAAGTAGAGGTTCACTTATCCTCCTTTTCCTCCTTCTTCTCTGTAGCCCAAATTTTTATGCTTTTCCAACAAACATCACTTTGGTATTTCTCGTAAAAATTATTCATAGTTTGTTTTTCGCTCGATTGCCCGTCCGTTAAAAAACTTATTCATTCCTACTTACTATCACCAACTTTTTTGCTTCGATAATCTTCCCCCGTAGAACCCTAGTTCTTTCAGTGGTCAACAATTTGTTACATCTCTTGATGGCACCATGAACATTAAAATTAAATGTTTTTATATAATTTAATAAAATTGTTGGCAATTTAAACTATCGATATTTTATTTTTTTAGTTTACATTGAAGCTGTATTGGTAGATGTAATATATTATTAATTTTATGAGAATTATCCAACCAAAAATATATCACTCCAAATATAAGAGATTATTTTTTAGTTTGAAATTGGGATTATTAAAAGATAAAGTTACCAGCCTGTGACCATTGTAAGTTCAAATTTAATACCAAGAAAGTATAGAATTTTCGCTGTAAAACAATAGACTAATTTTTGAACTTTCATAGCCACAGTCTACTTATATTTATATTTATGTGCACGAATAGTTATAATGCATTTTTTCAAGTTCGTATTTCAATGGATAAGGCAAATCATGATGAAATGAAATTCAACGAATCCATTTGCGCTTTGCTTAAGTTACTTTCTCGAGAGAAAATTATTTATAGATTATGTATATAAAATCTGTGTATATTATTTTATTTTTCAGATAATTTTCCTTACTGTTAAAATAAATCGCACTGTTTTTGTATTATGAATATTGCGTTTTCTCAGTATCCTCTCGTATATCTTTCCGAAGAGAAAAGAGAAAAGCGAACAGTAGCGTAACTCCTGTGGCTGAGGCCCTCTTTTTATGTGCACATTAGCTATTTAACGAGAAATACCCCCCCCGTCGATGTTCAAAGGTGCTCAATAATTTTGTGCGACATCTTGAATGCTTTTCCCTCTGAGCTCGCGAGCTCGTCTAGTTTCGTTGATAAACCTGGGAACTTGCTTTCAATGATGGCTATAATGAAAATTATCTTGCCGGGTGAGTTTTACTTGAGGCCGTTCGGGTTTATAGGCATAGTTAACCATTCAGGCAATTATTCACTGCTGAAAACGTAATTGAAGGAACTCATTGCACTTCTTTTTAAATATTATTTTATTATTCACTTTGGTTAAATACGCCGAGGAAGCAAGAATCGAAAAATCTCAATTTCTTAGTAGTGATAATAAGGCATTGTTTGGGAAATCATATTAAATTATCGATAATATTCATATATCCATCATTTTACTCGAATAAACTATTCATTTAAATGTGCAAATTTCTTCTTTTCCTCTTTGTTATTTCATTCTAATAAATATTATATCTTTATAAATACATTGAAAAGATATCTATAGAATATTTTTAAATCACATTTTAATAAATTTATTGCTGGGTAACTAATTTAATGTTTTCAAACATCGATTATTTATTTAAATTTTTATCAAAAAGATTTATATTACGTAAGATTTTCCTTAACGCGATTGAAATCAAAATTGGATAAAATTTAATGTTCCATATGTAGTAAATCACACATCGTTTATAAACGGTATATTAATAAAATTTTTCATTACGTAGAAAGTTTTTATGTATTTTTTGTAATAACAAATGAATGGATATTAAAAATATTATACACAAGAAAATTATCTTTATTTACAATAATCACAAAGTAAAAATACTTTTAACTTTAGCTGAGTTAAGGTATTTTATTAGTTGCAAAAGTAAATCCATTAATTTTTTTTAATATTTTCGTGTAGATTTTTTATCATACAAATATATATTCACTTTATATATTCACTTGTATAAAGTACTTTAATAAGTGAGAAATTCAGAAATATATGTTTAGTATGAAACAATTTTTATTCTAGTTAATAAAATTTTTTATTTGTAAACAAGTAAGTTTAAATATAATTTTAACCAAATATAGTAATAAATCAATTAGAAAAATAACTTAAATTCAAATTTAAGCTAAGAAATTAAGAATGAAAGAAAAACTCAAATTTTATAATCTAAATAGATAAGATACTGTACTGTAATATTACTTTTGATAAAAATATTTTATGAACTTAATAATAAAAAGTATCATAATACGCGATATCAAAAATGTTTTATAAATCTAAAAAATGGTATAATTGTAATTTGATATTTATCTTTATCTAGACTTCATTTATATCTATAAATTTAAAATTTGTTTGTATATGGAAATAGAAATTATAACATCGTAATAAATATTATGTCCATAAGTTATAATAATAAAAAAGTATTGTTATGAGTTTTAATGTTACATAAAATATAAATATAATATTTTTTTGATTTAGCAATTTCTATGTGCCTTTAAAAATTTGCACAAATTTATTATTCTAATATAAACAATAAAAGAATAAAATTAGTTATTGCTTTTTTAAATAAAGATAATTTTTTGCAAATTATTTTTTCAAGATATAGTAGCATCTCTCGTATAAAAAATCATACTTTTTTATAGTATTATCCAAAAGAAATACATCGGTAATTTACGCGTAAAAGAGCATACTCATAAATTTTGTCTGTGAATTTTTCGATATGTAGGGAGTACAAATATTTAAACTTTTTAGTATAATAAAAACAACGAATTTACCAAAATTGAACGTAATCTTGAATCAAGTAACTTTGAATTATTGTATGATACCATTGATATTGAGCAACATTCGCGAATTCGTAATAAAAAATTATTACATTTGTGAATTTTATAAATCTATTCCTAAATCTATAAATATAATAATATTTATGAAATGTTTATTATAAAAAGAAAGTTTGATAAACTATTTTTGGTAATGATCATTAATGTAATTTCGTTATTAATGATAATATATTATATTAAAAGTTTCATTTTTTTTAAAGCTTCGGCAACATTTTCGGTAATTTCGGTAACGTTTTTACTAAAATTTTTTTTTAATATTAGAAAGAAGCTAAGGAATTATGGATAAAAACGTATATTAAAAAATAAAAATATACTGTAATTTTTTTTAATACAACAATCGCATCTTTTTTTTTATAAAATACTTCTAAGAAAATTTACTAATTTTTATTAAAAAAAAGTTTTCATAAAGCATTCTTATAAGACAGAAAGACTCAAAAATAAAAAAAATTTTAGAGGAAAGCGCATATATTTTATAAAAGAGGAAGAAAATAATAAACGCTTCATTAATTGATACTTTAATTCGAATCGTCTCTTTATAAATATAAAAATATGAATATCGAGGTGAGATCAAGTGTTTTGAAACAAACGAAGAATCCGTAACATATAAGAATTAAAGTGAATTAAACTAAATAAAAATAGAGGATTATAAAAGTCAGCGAACTGAATTGACACAGGAGATTAAAAAAGGCATCGTCGGAAAAGGTTCACCGGAATTGCGGATAAGTTGAGATGGTAGCGCAAAACGTCTGTTCTATATGTATTTTTTGACGTGTACCAACGGCTCCTTCTACACTTGTGACAGTTGTACATGGAAGGCCCTCGAAAAATTGTATAGTACCAACGAAATGAAAAGAGAAGAAGCTATAAGCTAGACTCACTACGCAGTCATCGAATTGGAAGTCGGCGATCTTTCGAATCTCCTGTAGACTGCTCCAAGTCCTCGGCAATTGGTCGTTAGCCTCCTCTGTACGATTGTTCAGTAAGAATTCGGTCATATCACAACGCTTGGTCCGCAATCGAAAGTTAGAATTAAAGTTGGGGCTTGTCTCGGTCTTGAGGTTTTCCATGCTGAAACCCTGAGGCTTGGTGCCGCTCGCGTAAACCTGAAATTTCATCAAGTTCGTTTGATTGTATTCGTATTACCAACTTGACGAGCAGCAGATAAAAAAGAGGCACAGAAACAATCAACGTCGGCTCGAAAATTGATCAAAAAATATCGGTGTATTAGAGTAATGCGATTATCCTCGATAAAATGAACGGATGTATACGGTGAGTAGAGAAAAGCAGTGCGTCGAACGAAAAGTCGAAAAAATTTGATCCCCGAGACAAGGACTAATATTATAGAGAATTAGAGCTTACTGAGTTTACCGGGTAAAGCAAAGGATAGACCACCTTGGGGCTGAGCTTGTCGGGGACGTCGAAGAAGCTGCCTGCAGACTTGGAGACGTCAGAGAGTGTTGAGGTGTAGCGAGGTAAGCGCGCGTAGGCCGCGAAGTTTTGCCGCTGGGTAAAACGACCAGATGGCACGGCGGGACAGCTGACGATACTCCCCTCCCCGGTGACACCGTTGCTGCCCCTCTGCTCGCGCGCCTGACGCCACTCCTTCAGCTGCTGCCAATGTCCGTATATCGATGCCGAACTCGAGCCACTGTTGCAAACATCCCAAGCTTCTTAGCCAGAGCCCTTAATCGCTATTCCACCCATTCGGTACGTTATTCCATTCTTACGAATAAATCTTTCTTCACCGACTTCACTCATCTTCCCTTTTTTTTGGATTCTTATGCGCCAGAGTTTAAAACTTAAAAACTCCCTTTCGATATTATAATTATCAATTGTAACATAAGCACTTGACATGATCGATAAGCGTTTTAACACTACTTTTTAAATATCACCTCCCTAATTATCAAGTATAATGTTTTTTTAAACTTTTCTTCTTCTATTTATTAAAGAGGATTTATCAAAGGATTACGGAAATATCATGGTTAACAATTATCCTGGAAAACCCAAAAACTTACCTTAAAAAATCACTCCAACTCGGATCTGAAATTTGTCGGACCATTAATTTCGTTTTTCCTTGCTCTTTAGCGATTCTTCCCAAAGAAGAGATAATTATACTCTAAAATATAAAATATTTAACCATTAATACAAATTATTATTTTTTTATTTTATGCTTGATATTTATTTGCGTAAAACATTTATAACAAGGAATATTTCATATATACCATGATTAATTTTGTTTATATTGAGAACTTAAATCAACACCTGTTCTTGCTCAAATTCTCTTTCGAAATTTTACGCACCTTGACCAATTATTTAAATAATTTGTTAGACAAATATTTCCACATAACATAAAGATATATTCTTCTCAAAAAATTATTACAAATTATAAATAATAGTGGCACCTTTCTTCATTTTTTTCTTTTTTCTATCATTCTTATTCCTATTATTTATTGTATAACATAATATTATATTATGCAATAAAAATATTATCAAAAATATTTATATTCAAACATCCATATTTTCCGAATTTAAGAAAATTAAACAATAATAAGAATGAGTGTTTGAAATTAGTTATTTAAAAAATTATTATTATATTAAATATTTAATACATGTTAAGTAAAGCTTTATATTTGAATAGATTTAAATACCTTCCAATTTACAAATAAGATTGTGCATATTAAATAACATTAATAAAAATGTGTAAGTATATTAAATAAATTTTACATTTGAATATCATAAAATAGAAAGATAATATTTAAATATTAGAAGTATAAGAACATAAAGATAAGAACATATTTTACTTTTACTATACACACATATATAGTATAAATGATATTGTACATAGTATGTTCGAGAAGATTTTGTAATTTTTTTATTTTTATTTTGTTTTTAATAATTGTCTTAATATGATTCAATTTTCTTTTTGTTCAAATTAAAATACTTCTCTGTCTGGGTGAAATAAAAACTTATAATTTGATAATATGGAAAGTAATTATTTGATTTACAGCTATAATATATTTTTCGAATGTAAATCCCCTCACCCCATCATGATATTTTGATGAACATTCTAGGTTGAGATTTCGATCCGAATGGCAACTGCATTCATCCTTAAAACCGATTCCGGAATCACTGTTACTTGAGTGAGCGGTTGAAGTACTTATGTTACTAGACTGAGGCGAAGGTTGCATTTCTCTATGGCTTCGCCTGTTATCAAATAAGTTCGTCTTGTCGTTGGCTGCATTTGCGATGTATAATGTCTGTATGGCACCTACCAAACCATCACAACTCGTAGGAAATTCCTGGCAGAAATTATTAAGTTCACTGGCTTTTGTGCATGCAAATTCAAATGTTGCGCAAGTACTTGCATGTATCACGTGATCCGTTAACTTAGAGTAGATTTTAAAGACGTGACAGGAATTTGAACTGCTACTATTCTCATGACTCTCGTTTGTTTTATCTACGTAATTGTAGATGGATTTCGTGAGGATGCCGAAGTGAAACTTGTCTTCGCTCGAAAAGGAGTTACAATAGATGATTCGGTATGAGGGATATTCGGCGATTACGCGACCTTGCATATTGGCAAGTTTTATGTTTGCCACGTGGATTGTTAATAAAACCTATAACAAAACATCGAATTGTTCAGTTATTATATATATTTAATTTTCGCGGTAAAAAATATTATCGAGTATCGTTCTATGGGTATTATATTAATGTATGTCTGCTTCAATTATCGATTTCTGTATTCTAAATTTTGAGTGAAAATTTATTATCATGTATCAGTATATCTATGAGTAATTTTTAAATGAATATTAATTTTTGTAATTTATAATTTACGATTTAGATAATTTCAAGAATGAATATACGCAGATTTTATCGCAACATATATTAAAAAATGGATCAAATACTTATATGCTTAATCTATAATAACTTATTCAACACTTCTGCTCTTTGATTATTAATCAAAAGACTTGTAATTGTAAATTAAATCATTTGAATTAAAAAGATAATAAATCACAAATTCCATCAATTTTATTTTTTGATAATTCAAACATTTTTACATAAATGTAATTTTCAATTTTTTACATATTTATGGTACTATTATATTTATAAATTAAGAAAATATTTGCGTTTAAATTTAAGTTACTTTGTTGTTCTTAAGTTAAATTATGCATTCAAATAGTTCATACAAATTTAAAAATTCATGTAATGAAAATATAACAATGCTTTTTAGATAAACATATTCTTATTCAATATAAATAAAAAAAATTATAATTCAAATCAAACACACAAATTTATTTTTAATGACATTCAATAGATAGAGATTATGGATAGAATTATATTTAATGAAGATATACACCCTATTTTAAATATTTTTTATTTTTATATATAATTCAAATACATGAATAAATTGAATTAAGAATTTTTTGATTATTTTCCTCAAATCTTTAGTTAATTTTTGTATTAAATAATTTGAAATTTGTAATATATTTTAAGTGCAAACTTAAATAATAATTTAATTTTTTTTTAATATTTGCAGAAAAATTTTAAATTGTAAAAAAAATTTGAAGAAATTGTTACATATAGTACCAAAGAAAAAGTAATTTATTTTTTATAATATAATCTTTATATTAAATTTTACAAGCCTGATGTAGTACTTTGGGTGTTAATAAACTTCAAACACATTGTTTATTACATCATAAATTATTTGAATCATTAATGAAATTTTCTTTTTCAATCGTTTTTAATTCTATTTTTTGAAAAGCCTTTTAAGAAAGTGTTTAATTATGAATGTTATGGATTTAAATTGTGTATTGAAAATAAAATAAATATAAAAATGATAATATATTTCTATGTGTACATAAAAAAGTCAAATTTTGTTGATCCAACTAAGTTAAATTATATGTAAAGTAAATAAATAAAATCCGCAAACCATAGTGGGATTCCGTTTTTCAGCCTTGATTCTCTTAATGCACTTCTTAACTATGGACATCATTGATATGGATTGCAAATATCTCGGAATATCAATAGTACCAAGATAACCAAGTACCGCCCTGTGAACAATTTTTTCATTGCATTTTTTGGTAGATGGTAGTGGTGGTGGTGGCAATGGGCTTGACATCTTCCACCTATGGGAATTGGACCGCACTGATATCCTAGCAGTACTAGCATCGAACATCGCTCCACTCTGCAAATCTTTTACAACCTTGGCAATTCTGCACTGTGGATGTAGCGATGAAGAATGTTTGAAGTTATCGAATACATGGCTAGACCTTGACCTACAATAAAAATGATAATACAATGTATTAGTTGTTTTAAGTAGTTAATATTGATACTATTTTTAGATAAGATTCTTGAAATATAGTTGTTTAGTTAAAAAGGTTACTAAAAATATCCCATGTTAAATTATAAAATGTAATAATTATAATTTATTTACACAAAAATATAAACTAAGGTATAAATTATTTTTTGAAATTGATTACATTTATATAATTATTTACAATTTTTTTTTCAATTCATTAGATGTATACGATTTATTTTTTAAGACTATAATAAATATAAATTATTATTATACATTTAAAAATAATAAAAATAACGAAACATTAATAATTATTTAAATAGAAATATATAATTTCATTACATGAAATAATTCAATATCATGGTAAGAATCAAAAGTATTTAAATTTTTATTTTTATATAGCATACATATACATGTATATATAGTTTATACAGTTTATAGTTTAGAGTATATCAAAATTATTTCTAAACATTCTTTCTCATTTGTTATTAAATAATAATAACTTAGTTTAAAGAACAATTTATTTTTAAGCTATAATTATAAAATTAAATTTTTTTAAATCACTATTTCATAATTAAAAAAATAATAGTAGGTCAAGTAAATAACGATATCAATATTTTTTACATTTTTCAAAAACATGCTGTATTTCAATTTAATAGGTTATATTTAAATTTAAATTTAATTAATTAAATGAAATAATTTTGTAAACAAAATTTCAATCATATTAGTTTTTTATTTTTTAGTGTAATAGTAATTTAAATAGTTAAAACATTTTTTTAATGAAATTGTTTTTTTTAAAACACATGAAATTTAAAATGAATAATAATTTGTATACAAATTTTTATAATACTATACTATCATTATAAGATTATTTATTCATGTAATAAAAGCTTTTTATACTTGTACTACACTATATATTTATACAATTTTAATTTTCATTAGTAGTATTAGTTTTTGGAGTAATTTTATCAAGAAATATGTAAAAACTTTAAAATAATATTTGCAATTCTGATTAGTTTAAAAATTAATTAGCTTTAATGTCTAACCAGTATAATTTATAAAATAAAAAATATTTTAGATTGTTTAAATTATTTTAATTTGAAATTGAAAGTCAAACGAGTTAATAGTTGATGAAAAAATGTTTAAAATCTTTTTGCTAGTTAATTTGTAGGTAATTCAATAAGTTATTAATAAAACTTCTAATCAATCATCTTTAAAATGCAATGGTGTTTTGTTGGGGTTACTAACCTATTTTTCGGCCTGAAGTTTATCTTGGCTGCGGCTTCCTCCTCGCTTGAGTCGCTGTAATAGTTTTCAGCGATCCTTAGTTGGAGTACCCCATTAGAGCAACTGATTAGACGAACAACGTCGTCATGCGGCACCTTACCAACTCTGTGGCCATTGACAGCAATAAGATAGTCACCGGATCGTAGATCGGCAAGATCGGCTGGACTTCCTGGCATAATACAACTAAGAATGCAGGGCTGTTGTCCTGATATTGTGAAACCAAAACCTTTACCACCCCGAGCCAATTCTACCGTACGTGTACTATAGTTCACTCGCTTTTTCTTGTGCCGGTTAATATATTGCTGATACTGGTGATCTTGCATCCTGTCCCCCAGGTATGATCATCAACTGCAATAAAGTACATCATTTGTTCCATAGTTGTTTTATCAGAGATTAATTGTGCAATTGGTCATTGAAAACACTAATTCTTGTTTTTTAAATGCCAAAAGACTGTTAGTCTATAATGTTTATTGCTTCATGTGTATAAATTCTAATATATTCTATAACATATATGAATTCTTGTATTACAATTTTAAAAAATTAATTTATATACATGAGCTTTATACTACTCAAACATAAAGGAAAATTATGAAAAAAATTTTTTAATAATCATTTTATTTTTTATGTTAATTCTGTTCAGATTTTCTCAACTATAAGTATATGTAAAATGTCGAAATATCAGAAAGTATTCAAGTTACAAAAAAATGTTTAAATAATATTGCATTGTGTACATTTGATGTTAACTTTAGTTTAATAATAATTTAATTAATAAGAAATATCAATATACTCATTATCAATAATAAAATTATTATTTATTTACTATACTTTGAATAATTTATAATTCGTTTTTAAATATATTTCTAAACTGTATATATTAGTATAACAAACTAATTATATTTGTAGGTTTGAGAGTGAAATATACGAATTTGATTTAAGACTTTAAATAGATGTATTTTTATGTTTTTAAAAATGTAATTATTTATAAAATTTAGCTTAATTTTAATTATAATATAAAACAAAGCTAATATAGTCAGTAATTTGTAAAAAGTAAAAAGTTGAAATTAATAGATAAATATATATTTTTAAGTATTAGTTTGATTGCATTTTCAAAATAAAATATAATAAAAATAAAATTATTTAAATATAGTCTATATTCATAACAAAAAATACTTACATAATCATTGAAAGAAAAATCTCTAAAAATTTAATAATTTCAAAATTAAGTAATTACACAAATACCATAAATATTTAAATTGCTACGCAATATATTTAAAAAAATAAAAAATACTGAATTCTATAATTTACTAAAAATATAATTATTATGACTATAAAATAATATTTAACTTAAAATTTTATTCAATTTATATACAAATTTAATCATTTTTTAATACTAATTATTTTAAGTATAATTAATATGATAACTCAGTATATAACAATTTATTTAACGTTAACAATATAAATATTTATATATTTTTTGATTTATTTATACTTTAACGAATTGAATTTCTTGTAATATTGTCTTAAAAAACCTTAGGAAATAGTCGATATATATATATATATATAAAATAACAATAAATATTTATAATTATAAAAATTTTTACTTTATTCATATAATTGATGAAATTGTAATTACTGATATTAAATTAAAAAACTAAAATTAAAAAGATATAAACTAATTTCAAAAATAATTTATAAATGTTGAGGAATAAGGTTTTAAAGATTTGTATTTAATTTGGATACAAATCTTAGTTTTGATGCAATGGTATAAGAACTTAATTTATAAAAATTTAACTTACTTTGAATACTAATAATTCATCAAATTTTTATGTAATTATAATTTGGCTACTAAATGTTTAATTCTTAGTTTTTTTAAATAAAGGAGCGTAAAACGTAAAACGATATAAATAAATAAGAAGAAAATATACTTCGACATCAAAATAGAACGCTAATACAGTTGTAAAATAAATGAAAAATTCCTTTAAGTACAGAACTAGCCACGAAAAATACTCTGAAAAGGATCTCAAAAGACACCCACACGACATCAAATACTCACTCATCAGCAGTTCAAAAATCTAATCCTCGACGTCCCGCTCACTATCATGCTGGCTCGAATTCCCTTTTTGCTTCCAGGATATTCTTCAAAAGTAGTTACTTCGTAAGTATCATTAGTAAGGAGGTAAACGTCGGGAACAAAATATTTACGCACTTCCGTACACCCACATGTACTTTGGCTTAACAAATAGCTTGATATTACTGAGGAAGGGTAACATAAAATATACGAAAAAACTCGGAAGCCACCCTTTAATCCTCGATATAATATATTCGAAGCAATAACTAAAAAATACGATAAGTAACTCGTCGCTGATTTTAAAGCACTCCGACGGACACTATACGGGGATGAAACAGCAGGTTGACGTTTAGGAGCGCGAGAATGAGCTACCAAAAACATTCAATTGGATTTGCTGGCTCGAGCGCAAGCGCCGCGTCTTGTAGTTGTTGCTTCGATAAGCTATTGCATCTAGTCTTACTATCCGCCATCTTTGTGTCAATTTCGATACGCGAATCGACTTTCGAAATCGAAATGTTATATGTATGTCTACACAATGTAGCTATGGAAGGAAGGTAATGACAGTTGGCTTGTGGCGGGAAAATACTGATATTTGAATTGGTTGTAATTTCTCGGAGGGACACAACAACAAAATCGTTTAATTATAAATAAATTTTTTAATTAAACATGCAAAAGATAAAATTATAGGAAACTGTTCTCTTTTTAATTCATTGAAATACAATCGATTTATTCATGAAAAAAATAAATTATTTATTAGTTCACACACTTTATATTTATTAATACAATATTCATTCGTTACATACATCAGTGAATAAATAATATTTAAAGTGATTTCGTAATATTCCATCAATTTAACCTTTTATTTATTATAATATTTTTAAATATTCTTTAGTAATTCCGTTTATATATATATATATACTACAGTACACTATATTCATGTCATATTATTTTTAATTTGATGTTTTGTTCACCGAAAATATTATAATTTTTTGTGTCTTATATGCAGTACTTAATAATATAAATAGAAATATTAATTTTATTAATATAATTATATTATATATTTTTTTTCAATACAATAAACCATTACATTCAATTACCTTTTTTTAATATTACAATAAAAGAACACGTATGGAAGTAAACTTAAGGATTTATTTTGAAAACTTAAACATTAAAACTTTATTTGTTATATTGTATTTTATGTTCCGTAACGTATATTTTATAGTACGTAATAAAATTAGCTCAAAGTGTAAATTCTTATTCTTTTAAGAAGTTACTTTTATTATGTTTTTTATCACTATGAATATTATTCAAAATTATTATAAACTCTAAATATTATAAGTATTTTCAATTTTTTAATAAAACTATTAAAATATTTCTGTATTATAAATGAGCATATGCATGTGTTTAAACTTAAATTATATTAAACTAATTTGATAAATGATATTTAATATTTTGCATTGCCTTCTTTGTTTCATATGATTAAATTATTAATATCTGCAGGTGAGCTAGATATGTGAAATATTCTTTTTTATTTTTCAGTTTTATTTATTTACTATTATTCAATTTTAGGTTCATTTAATATTATTTATTAGTCTATTTTTATTAACAAAATGAAGCAAATGCTCCATAAGAAGAATAAATATATTATTACAATTAATATAAAAAAGTCATTTTTCATCATAACTTCATACTTATTTTTATCTAAAAGTATGGATGCTAAAAATACATTTTATTAATCTTCTACTTATAAATAAATAAAATCATTATTAATTTCACAATTTATATTATTGTTCAAAAGAAATTATTTGTATTGAAATTAAAAAATCATTATATTTGTTTACCTTTCATATATTTTACTATATATAATATATTAATTACTATATTTGTTATTATTTATGTTACCATATTTTTTAAAAAAATGATATTTATTGTATTGATTTTTTAAATAAAATATGATTTTGATGGTAATAAGAATAGAAATTTAATTCATAAAATAGAATAAATTCATGATTAATAAAATACGTTTCTCTTAATTTAAATAAAACAATTTAAATAATACATATTTAACAATATATATTATATTGTTCTTTTTATTTACACATATATTTTAATTTTTTGAACAATCATTAGTTAAAATATTAACATCTAATATGAAAAATGAATTTTCATGTGAATTCAAGAAGATATAAAATATTGTTTTCAATGTAAAATCAATGATATAATATTTAATAAATTCAATTAAAAAGAAGATAAAATGCATTGAAAATACGTAAATAAATAAAGTTTTATTGTATATTAATAATACAATCTAGAATAATATACAGGTAAAATAATAAAAATGAAAATTTTTTTTCATAATAATATTTAAAAATATCGTTAAGAAATTTATTATTTTAGTTGTCAAGCAGTTGAAGACTGTGTAGCAAAGGTAGTATTTGCATATTTTCTTAAATATGCAAATCACTATTAAAAATAAAGAATGATAATTAAAATGTTAAAAGATAGTTTATTTGATAATAATTTATAAAATTAATTTAAAAATAAAATGAAGTATTTAATTATATTGAATCTTTTATAAAGAATATGTTTTATTTTATTTTTTATATATTTGGGCAAAATATTATTAATATTTTGTTTTGTTTTTTATTATAATTATTAAATTGAATAAATATCATTGTGAATTAGTGTAGATAGATTTGATAAAAAAGATATAGTTTAATACATATGTCATAATTTTGTTTCAAATTTAAGTGCATTTAATATTCATCTTTAAAAGTTTTTTACTAGCATTTTTTTTATCGAATAGAAAAATTAAATAATCCAATAATTTACATTATAGTATAATTATAAATTTATCTTTTATTTTTCATTATACAAAAATCTTGAAGTTCGCAATTGTATTTCGTTTGTATCATATATTCATACAAAACAAATTATGTATTAAATAATTGTTAATTAATTATTCAAATTATGTATAGTTTATTTAAGTATTCATTTAATTATTCATTATAGTACGATTATTATTATAAACGTATAATATTTTATAGTATATATATACAAATTTGGATACAGGAATTATAAATATTTTCTTTTTATCAAAAGTAAAAACTTTCTAGTTTACTGCTATATATGCATTTGGTAATATGAATAATCTATTCTTTTCAAGTAGGCATGTAGGAAATCTGTTAACTTCTTTTTTCCAATTAAAGCTTTATTATTTGTAGGTTTTACTGACTTTGTTTTTATGAGTAACTACACTGATTCAAAATTATTTTTATTGCTTTTTTTATTATAATAATTAAGAAATATATTAATCATTATATTTAATATATTTATTCATTCAGTTTTTATTTTGTTTAAGACTTTATTTAAAATTGTTTCACTGTATCTACGAAAATTATTGTATATTTTAAAAATTTATTTCGTTACAAGGAATAATGTACATTTTCAGTAATATATAAAAGTAGAGCTTTAATTCGTGGTGTATATTAAAAATGAAGAATTGTTTAATATTTTTTAAATAAAAGGTAAAGTTTTCAAAAGAAGGAAAAATAGAACATTTAATGTTTTAATTATTATTCTCATTATTTTATTTATTTTTGTATTAATAATACATATTGTTATAAATAATTATTTATTGTATGTATATAAATATTTTTATATATGTGATAATATAAAGTAAAAATTGAATATTTGGTTTCAGTTTGTTCTAGGTATGCACTAACTATATTTTTTTTTATATACAAAAATCATCGAAAGTTTTTATATCTATAGAAATTAACATCACAAATTTTGCAAATAGTGATAATATATCAGCTTAAATGTGAATATAAGTAAGCGGATTTTAGCTCATATGATAATTGCTATATACTTGATTTATAGATTTTTTTTTATTTTAGAAAATTTCAAAACTACTTTTGTGTTGATTAAAAATTTAGGGAAGTAAATTAACTTATTATTTGACTGAATTTTATTACTTTATATAACAAAATCTTATATCATAAAAGATAACAAAACTACAGAGGAATATAAATATTAAGGCTTGTTCATAATGTTTGATAGTTTATATCAACTAATTGTTAAAATATTTTTTTTTTAATTTAAAAGTAAAAATTAATTAATAATATGGAATTTGCTTACTTATTTATACCATAACTTTTGTTTTATAATTGTGATTTTAAGAAATAATATTATTTTATCATGAATTTTATATAATGATTTATAGTGTAAATGAAACTATAAACTTATCCAGAGTTGAATTAATTAACATTAACAAAAAATAATTATAGTTTTATAAAAATGTATTGTAAAACTTTACTAACAGAAAATAAATAACTTATAAAGGAAATTGATATTTGGTACTTATGTTTCAAAATTTTAAAGATTAAAAATTATTAATTTGTGAATAAGTATTGTATTTGTATATGATTACTTTTCAATTTATTTAATAAAAAGTGGTAGTAAAAGAAAAACTACTTTTTTGAAAAAGGTTTATAAAATGTGTTGTATTAACCATATCATGAACTTATATTTAAAAATGTGATAATATGAAATGAGTTCAAATTAATCAGTTCATTTTTTTTCTAAATGCAAATAGACTGAGCGTCTTATGAGCAAACAATCAAAAGATCAAATACAAATTTAATTCCAGTTGCATACTATAGATGATGTATATATTCTCCGCCCCAAACTGCACGCGTTCTCAAGCAAGCATACAAACAAGCGCACATGTCAATTCTAAAAACGGCAACGGTAAAAATCAATATCAATTAACTAGTAAATGTACTTGTTATATAAATACGTTAAATCACGATAAAAATATTTCTTTAAATTAAATTTTAAAGTTTTCAGTAAAATGACATGATTCTAATTTTCTCATGAATTAAATATTAATGACGTCTTTCAGAAAATATAATCAAGTAATAATATTAGGTATTTCCATGGTTTCATTATGAATGCATGTATTTTATAATTGTCGAAGTTATCAAAAACAAGGACTAAGCTGACCGTGAAATTAACACAATTACCGTTATTCATTATCTCTTATCACTTCACTGTTGAAAAAAACTGAATTGGCCTTTCATCCTTATTTTATGTTTAGTTTGAATTCAATTTTAGTTCTCTGTAGAAAAGATTTTTACTAACGAGTTGTTATTGTAGGTCATGAAATAAGTAAAAGTGAGATGGTTGATATCATTTATTTACAACCGTAATAAGTTAAAATATTAACATATATTTATTTTTCAAGATTTGATATATTTATTTATTTGAATAATATAATTTGATAGATATAACGAATAAATTATAATAAGAAGTAATACAATGAGTCATATAATAAAATAAAGTGAGAATATCTCTTATTTTATTTTTATTTATGAGATAAATTGTACAATAATTTCAAGTACTTATTAATTTAATCTTTCTAATTTAGAATTTTGTTTTATCATATATGGAGATTAAAATTGATTTAATGTTCAGTTTCTTCACCTAAATTTTTTTAAATTCGCGCGTTCTTAATAGCAGTCCATATGAAATTCCTGCGTAGAAATTAACTTATAAATTTTATTATTCACTAACTGAGCTGACTTCAGACTTCAAGTTTAGAAAATTCTTCAGTTAAGCTACGGAGCTATAAGTCGAAAAGAATTATTTTTTGTTAGAGATAAATTTTAATCTCCAAATCTTATATAGAAACACAAAAATAGTCTTATTCAATTTATTAGAAATTGTATAGAGTATTGATACACAATAAAAGCTTTAAAATATAAAAAGTATATTAGTGAATATTAATGATGAACAGAAGAATAATATATTACAGACAAATATTGTTAAAGGTAAACACTAAGTAAAAATGCTCATGTGTATATTTATACATATTGTTATTGAGGTTATAATGTTTTTTGATAAAAAAATATTTTTATTTGTTGAACAATAACATTTTTTCTAAATTTTGAATTACCTCAGAACTGATGAATACATTGAGTTTAAAAATATTTTAAAGATTTGAGATAATTAATTATAAATTTATTTTTTATTGTTTTATTAGTATAAATTAAAAAATTTAAGAATAGGCAAACAAAATATCAATAGCTTTGTTTAATAGGTTATGAAACTATTAATGTTGATTTATAGTTATGTCCTATTTATTCATTTTATTTGTAGTTTCCAAGCTCTCATTTTAGATAAAAATATAAAACAAATATTTTTTACTGTTAATGATATGTTTTTTATTTTCTTAACTTAGACCATAAGAATTGTAAAACAAATTTTTGTATAAGTAAAATGAAATGATAAATGGTATTACTTTGGACAAAGGTGGATGAGTAAGTTAAGATGAAAAAGTTTGTTTAATCCGTAATTTCTAAATGTTTTCAAAGTAATTGCAATTTTGTTTTGAAATATAAAAAATGTAGTTAGTAATAAAATATTATTATAAATCAATAATAATTATTAAATAGTATTAAACTACGTATAATTTATTGTATATTTTGTTTATAGATTTTCCAATGAGAGAACGTAAATTAACGTCAAGAGTTAAGATGAGACCAAAAAAAGTAATAGAATGGAGTGTTAATGATGTATTAAGTTGGCTTATACAAACAGGTCATGGAGACCATGATACCATTGAAAAATTTAAAGAACATGAAATCGATGGCAAAGCATTATTGACACTCAGAGAAGATGATTTAAAAATAATGTCAAATTATAGAATTGGTGTTATTAAAAGACTGAACATAAGTATCAAACAACTACAAAGAGATAATGTACCGCTATTATTAGAATTGGGTCATATAGAATTATTTTCTACACAAAATTTGTTTAGTCCTAAGAATAATGATGTAAGTAATTTAAATTAATTTCTTAACTTTTTTTTATTTACTTTATTCCTTGATAGTTATTATAATTTAATTATACATAAACAAGTGTATATCATTTAGAATTATATTAAATTATTAAAACAGATTTATTTTTATAATAAAACTTGTACTGAACTTTTTAATTTATTAAAATTTTTTTTTTATTTAAGATAATACTAAGTGGGGGAATAAATGAAGGTTCCATTGATCATGAGTTTTACTCTACATCAATTTCTGAAGATGGAACTGCTTCTCATTTACCTCCAGAAATCTGGAAAACATTCATTAGTTTAGGATATTTATTCATTGTTACTTGGATTACTGCATTTGTGATGGTCATTGTACATGATCGAGTGCCTGATATGAAAAAGTATCCACCTTTACCAGACATTTTTTTAGATAATGTGCCACATATACCATGGGCCTTTGATATGTGTGAAATAACTGGAACATTACTTTTTGCTATATGGTTACTTGTACTTATATTTCATAAATATAGGTAAATAAATTAATGAAATTTAATTATGTTTAAATTTGAGAATGATATTAATAAAAATACTTATATAAAGAAATGCAATAATTTAACTTTATTTTTAGGTTTATATTATTACGAAGATTTTTTGCTTTATCTGGGACTGTTTTTTTATTGAGATGTGTCACAATGATTATTACTTCACTTTCTGTACCAGGTGCACATTTACAATGCCAACCAAGAAATATTCCTAATATGGATTTATCTATGTAAATAAAAACAATGAAAGTATTTATTATTCAATACAATCTAAACATTTACAAATAAATAAAATAATTATGTGGAATTTTTATGTTCATATTATTCAGTATTAACTAATTAAAAGCTGTTATTATAAATAAAGATTTTAAGTTTCAACTATTTTTAAAATTTTTTGAGCATTTTTTAATGAAAAAAATTATAATGAAACTTTTGATTAAATAAAAAACTATGTAAGCAATGCGTATTCAAATAATTAAAATTATTAGTAATATCGAATAAAATTAATAAATTTTCCCTAGAAATATTAATTTATATTAAATGTTAATATTATTAAAACTTTAAAATAATTATATTGTATAAGTTTATAAACATATTTATTGATTTTATTTATTAATATATAAAGTTTATATAATTTTATAATAAAATATATATGGATTTAAAATTTTCAGAAGTTTTTATAATGAACTTTATAATAAAATTGAAATGGCTTATGTGATATGGCGTGGTGCTGGTATGTCTATTCAAGGAGTTAGAACTTGTGGAGATTATATGTTTAGTGGACATACTGTAGCACTTACAATGTTGAACTTCTTTATAACAGAATGTAAATATAAATTCATCTTTTAATTTATACTAGCTATATTTATATCTTTTCTTAATATTATTTATAATAAAAATGTATAAACATTATTTATTTAAAAAAAAATTTTTACAACTATTATTTTTTCAGATACTCCAAGACAGTTATATTTTGTACATACATTTACATGGATGCTTAACATGTTTGGTATTTTCTTCATTCTTGCTGCACACGAACATTATTCAATCGATGTTTTTGTTGCATTCTATATAACTTCTCGACTATTTTTGTACTATCACACATTAGCGAATAATCAAGCGTTAATGCAGCGAGATTCAAATAGAACAAGGATTTGGTTCCCACTGTTTAGCTTCTTTGAATCATCTGTAGATGGAATTATACCGAATGAATATGAAACTCCATCGATTATTATTTATAATCTTATCAATACTGTTAAGGAAGTTTACAATTATGTTCGATTATCTTTTATTACCCCAAGATTAGAAGAAAAGTTAAATGGAGATATAAACAGAACAAAAAAAAAATTTTAAGATTTAACATTTAAATTGAATTTTATCAAAAAGAGTTTTTTGAAGGAAGTATAGCTTTCTTTACTAATAATAAGTGAAATTAAGAGTTATAAAATTAATCTAAATTTGTAATTGAACCAAGACGTATATTATAATACGTTTTAAAGATAATCTTATGTTAAATATATTCTATGTAGGTTTAATTGTTAATTTATAAAACAGCAAACATTGGTTGAATTATTTTTATTATAATATGATGTGATAAAACTTCTTTAGTATTGGAATAAAGTATTCGCTAAAGAAGTTGGATAACAGTAAATTTTTTAATATAATTTTAAGGTTTGGAGAATTAATAAGTTTCTTCTAAGATTTGAAAAAATTTATCAATATAATTTTTCTTGTGATTTTATTCATGGCATAAAAAATAACAGCATCCGTCCTTATTTTAAATGTGTTTTTTCAATAGAAATTTTAAAAATATCATTCCTTGTAATTAATATCTATATTGACAAAGTGTTAACTGTAATTTTAAAGTATAGATAAGAATTTGTTTTTAAAATTTCAATATATATTATTAAAAATTAATTCAATGGTGCTGATTTAGGTAAAGATATGTACAAAAATTAAGAGAACATGTGTACATAATGCCAATACTACCATTAATGAGTACAATTTAATTTTTGTGTATAATTTGTAAATCATCAACATTGATTCAGCTTTGATCATATATATTATTTGGAAGATCAAAATGGACATATATGTTTAAAATATATTTATAAATACATTTTTCATTGTACAATATTTCATAGAAAATTACTAATTTTTCACAAATCATGTAAAAATAAATGAATTTAAATATAATTTTGAAAGACTAAAGAACCGACTGTAATATAACTATGAAGTGGTGTAAGACAACATTTTATACATTGCTGTACTGTGGCCACTGTTTTGCCAAATTAAAAAAATATAATTGTTAATGATAATATTGAGACTCATAAGAAATAATCTTTCTGCACATTATGAACTCAATTTAACTGTATATATTTATATTTGATGAATGATTATTTTCGTTATGTTTATGTTAATAAAATTTTGAGCTGCGCTCAACTTTTTTCGTTTATGTTGCACATTATAAATATAAAACAATTGTTCTAGTTATATAAATAATAAATACTAAATATAATCTAATATTGAATCAATAAATTATATTTTTTGAGATCCATTATTTCTAAAGTTATTTTTTTTATTTCCATAATAAATTAATTAAAAGATATTTCCAAATAATAAGTAATTAAAGAAAATTAAGTTTTTAATGATTATTAATCAAATAATTTAAAGACTAATATTTGAAAAAAGTGCTTTACAGTAGCAGTATAATTAAATACATCTTCAATAAAGCTTTGTATGCTCTTCTAATTCTAGCATGTTAAAATTAAACATTCCTTTCATACACTTACTATAGCTTGGCAGTCTTAAAAGAAAGATCAACTTGCTTACATCTGATACATTTAACAATTTTTTAAATTTATATTTTGAATAGAAATAAAAGTCATAGTTTATCATTCTTTATTCTTTTTACAAATGTAATAATAAAACTAAATTATTATTATTTTTAAATTGTTGTTATCATTAAGGTAAGGTAAGTGATAGTATATATTTTCTTGCTTTTATATAATTGCAAGTAATAATAGACATACAAAATTTTTATGTACAGCATGTATTTTTATGAAAATTATTTGGTGTACTTTCTTTAAATTTTATGAATCAATTTTATGTTTAGAAATGAATAATTTGATTTTTAATATTATAATATTGTTTTGATTACATAATTTATAAATTTTTATTTCAAATAAGGTTGAATATTATTGCGCAGTAGTTTTATCTCTTCTTTTTTTTATTTTTTTTATTATTTTACTACACAAAGAATGTAATCTTGTGTTTTGTTATTTTAATCAATAAAATTTATATCCTATTTTGCATTATGTAAGTATATGTTATTTACATACCTAATGTAAAACAAATACCTAAATTTTGTACTTTTTTTATCATGCATTCATTTAAATTCTATTTTTGATATATTTTTTATTATTTTCTTTTGCTTAATAGTAAAACAAGATAGTAATAAATTTTAAGAATTTATTATTTTAAGATAATCTATTTTAAGAAAAGTAAATGATGTTATATTATATAATATGAAAACATATGAAACATAAGGTAGTAGTTTCGTGTTTGCTATTTTATTTTTTATCAAATTTATTATGACTTATACTTAAAAAATAAAAACAAAAATATATACTTATATTCAAATTAATTGAAAATTAAATATTCATTATTATGTTAAATATAATTAATTTATAAGTCTTATAAAATAGTAATACATTACATTGTAATATACTAAGTTTGTTAACAAAATATTGAGAACTCGCCATTAGTAACATCCAATCAAGATTTTAGTCAATTAATTAACTACTTGCAATAGAAATGAAATCATTACAATTAATGAATGTAAGCTTGAAGAAAATTAAATAATTTATTTTAAAACAAAATCATGAATTATCTTTAAAAATATTAATCTTGTATAAGGAATCTTGTGCAGTATATATAGATATAATAGATTATCCATGCAAAATTTGGCTAAAAATATATGAGACACGTTTATAGAAAATTCAAAGAGCTGATAAAACATAAATACGATTTCGTTTGTAAATGTTTCTCATATTTAGGAGTTGAAAAAATGCGTACTTTTGCTGTTATTATCACAATTTATTTTATTCGAGATGTATGTATTTTTACAAGTAGTTATTCGGACATATATAAGTATGTAACAAGTCTCGCCGTCGTGAACAATGTTTCGCTAGCCGTAGATATTAGTAACCGTTCTTGACGAGGTCTTTATTGCTAATGGCCATAAGTCGCGTTATCGCTTACAAAGCTCACTCTGGCTCCTCTGGTTTCAACTATTTTTTCCCTTCTTTTAATCTCTCCCATGGATTGAGCCTTGACAAGGTATCATTTGTTTATATGTCGCGTAATTCCCGGACCTTCTGCGCATCGTACCGTTGTTTTTCCAATTTCGCTGCCTCTCTGTTGCCTACGATCTCATGGCTCTTTGATAGTTCGGACTCCTGCTCGCGTGCCTGGAGGAGTTCGCGTTACAACCCTTTCACGCCCTCCTATTCGGGGCCCCTTAAGCCACACACCTTCATCTTCGGGGTCATGCCCATCCCTCTAGCGCAATGGTAGGTCTGTGTACATATTCGATGATTCCATGTTGCCTTCCACGTACGGTTGATTCTTGGTTGACCGTACATGACCTCAAGTCACTCGCAACTTCCTCGAATAAATTCCTCACGCGACCTCTTCATCTTAGCCACCCTCATCAGTGGCACATGCCTTCCTTGAAAGGCTCCTCACAGCGACGCGCATGAGGCTAGCATTGCACCTCGCCCCGAACGGGGCCCGACAAGGATTTCTCGTTACTCCTCGTCTCTCTGAGCTTCGAGTGGCGAGTTTGTTACATGGTCTCTTACGGGCTGCGGCTGTCCCCGCACCACATATTTTGAAGAATGGAGGCGAGTAACTCGTTGTCCGTCTTTTGAACAGGTCCGGGTAATTTTTACCTGCTTTGTTAATAATTGCTTTGCTTACCTCGTGGCCGCTCGAAACCCTTTCGCTATTCTCAATTTTTTGAGGTTTTTCATTCTCAACAATAATATAATTTAGATAAAAACATCACAAACTTAAAATATTTATTTATAATATTTCTAATAATTATTCTTAATTACAAAAAGTAAAGAAACGGAAGTAATTAAATAGATTCAATAAAAAGTAGAATTTTGTACGGGTTTTATACAGATTTTGTACGACCGTTGAACATGGTCCAAATCTAAGTGTTCGAATCTAATCTAAGTGGCCTCATATCTAAATATGTGTTTTGTAATGCACAAAATACTTACAATAAAATGCGTAAAACGGTTGATGCGACTTCCATTCCCTAATGCTAATGCGAGTTCTTAGGAAGCTTTGCCAACTAGCGATGAGCGAGAACCTCGAGGGCAGCTGCGTCGTGTGCGGCACTACCACATACACTCGTTGCAGCAGCTGCAAGCGCGAGTTTTACTGTAACAGGAAACATCAGCGCTTGGACTGGATTCGGCACAGGTCGGTTTGCCGAGCCTACGAGGTGGCTGAGGATAAAAACCTTGGACGTCACTTGCTTGCGACACGGGACCTCAATATCGGCGACATCATACTCTCGGAAGCACCGCTCGTTTGGGGTCCGTCCGCCCATACAGAGGAGCGCGTCTGCGTCGGCTGTGGGCGTAGGAACGCAATTTGCAGGTGTTCCGGTTGCTCTTGGCCTGTCTGTAAACTCACGTGCGACGGTCTCGTAGACGAACACAGACACGGCTTAGAGTGTTCGATACTCTCCAAATCGAAACTTCTCCCGAGGTACGAGTTCTTCTGGGGACAACATTATACGGTATAGTGATGCGAAGCCCCTTCATATATTTTTTATAAAAACGTTTATTCTAACTTTTCTAATGGCTTATTTGCTTTGCTTTTCAAGAGTGCAAAAAATATATATTTTACTTAACAAATAAAAATATAACGATTGACTCAAAAATTATTTTAAACTCATAAAGTATGTGTAATTTATAAAATTTTATAAAAAATTTTTTCTACCAAACATTGAAATTAATTTTTTCACAAAAAATCTTCCTTTCTAAATTAATTTTCTTTTTTATATATTATATATTTTATATATATTTTTTATATATTATATAAATTCTTTATTTCTTTTTTATTTTTTCTTATACTTATTTTTGCATATTTATATATTTTAAAAAAATACATATATACATATATAAAACCTATATACACATATATTTATTGATGTAGTATTACTAATAAATAAATTTGCATAAAAAACATATCTAAATTTGTTTTCTTTTTCTTACATTTGAATGAACATTTTTTTTAATTTTTATATAAATAATTATTTAGTCCATTTAATTATGCCTTTTTTTATTATTTCTTCGTATAATTATTATTTAGATGTGGTTACCTCTTGATTTTACGAGTGATGCTCTTAAGTCATAAGTATCCAAAACGGTGGCAGTCACTGGCTAAACTTCAGAGTCATGAAGCCAGTAGAGGTCCTGGTACTGAAGCTTACGAGGAACTAAAAAACGTCATTCGATACTTTGGTCCCCTTTTGGTTCATGATTCCGATTTGGAAAAAATTCTGCCAAAAGTCTGCGGTCTTATCGATGTCAATGCCTTGGAAACTAATCCACCTGAGGGCTCATCTGCTATTTATGAAATAGCCTGTCTTCTGGAGCATCGTTGTATTGCCAACACAAGGCACATATTCACCCTTGACGAAGAGAACAGACCTAGAATCAATGTTATAGCCGTTAAACCTATCAAAAAGTGAGTTTATTGATTTCAGAATTTTATTATAAAGAAAAAAAAATTGAAAAAAGAAATATTATACGAAGTAAGTATGTTTTTCTTCATCTACCTAATTATAAGACTTCATATTTTGCTTTTGAAATTTAATACTCATCAACATGTTTTGTTGAATAATTTTATTGAATACCTTACATGTGCTCATATTTTTAATTTTCTTTATATTTTATATTTATATTTGAGAATAAAAAGAAAGTAAATAATTTGTTTTTTGCATCTGTATTATCAATTTATTTTTTGAGAAAATATTATTTATTTCAAGACATTTTAATTCCTTAAGTATAAGATGTTTGCATCGTAGGGGAGATCATTTCAGTACAACATACACGCATGTGCTTTGGTCGACGAGGACTAGACGAGAACATCTTTCGGCAACCAAATATTTTATCTGCTGTTGCGAACGTTGTTCCGATCCATCAGAGTTGAATAGCCATCTTGGGACACTCAAATGCCCGTGTAAAAATGGCCTTGTTACACCGACCAATCCTTTGAATCCTGACACTGACTGGACCTGCAACATGTGCTCTGGTGTTCTTAGTTCAGATGAGGTTGCCCAAATTACTGAAAGACTTGCCGAAGAAGTTGAAGCAGCAATGATTATTCCTGTCAAAGAAGTTATGACTGATTTGCTTCACAGGTGAGTCCATTTCCTGCTTTATATTTTTTCCTATGACAGTTAAAAAAAGAAACGAAGAATTTATGAATCTGAGGATAAAGTACTGTGCTTAAATATATATAATGGTTTAATAATATATATGAGAAGCATATATATATATATATATAAGGTTTTACATGGTATTATAGAATCAATCATTTTCTTATTCATTTTAAAAGTTTCATTCTCAAAGTTATATTTCCAAGTAATTTTTATTGTGTTTAATAATATAAATTATTTTTATTGAAGCAAAATTTCAAGAAAAAACTAAAGTATAACTTTAAATTAAATTTATTTTATTATATTCTAAAATTACTTTCTTAACTAGATTAAAAAAAGTAAATACACACACATATGTACATACACATACATCTGATTTTTTATAGTTAAAAGTTATATAAGCAATGTTTTTTAAAGGTCGTACTTTAAATAGTTAAATCTTTTGAAGCAATCTTAAAAATCTCTAATTTTTCCAATGATTTTCTTATATTTATAAACTTCTGTAATTAATGAAATATATAAATTATTCTAAAATTTTTTTATATTTTTAATTTTGCTTTATATTTTTTTATCTTTAAGGTTTTGATTTTATTGCTGGTTACATTAATTCAATATCATGCGTGAATTTATAAAAATAATTAAATATGGATATAAATAACAAATTTAACATATTCAGATGAGCTTATATATGTACAATTAATTATAAAATCAGGTCTACTATCATAGTTTTAATGTTTACTTTTTTTAATAATACAAATATAATTAATATGGAGTCAAAATATATATAAGTAATTTAAACTTAAACAAAATTTTCTACTGCATAATCAGCATTTTTTAATTTTAGATTAACAGTGCTTCTACATCCTTGTCATCAGCATTGTATTATGATTGGACATTCACTAATGCAATTACTCTCTAATGATGATCCTAAAAAGGTAGAATTGTGTGAAAGAATGCTTGACACAATTGCAATCGTGGATCCTTACAAAGTGCGTCTCAGTATATATCAGGCGATAGCACTTCGTGAATTATCAATGTGTCCCAACCAGGATTCTAAAAGCTTGTTATTTAAAGCGATTGATTCATTGAAATACGAGCCTCCTGATAGTGCTGGAGATTTGTTGTCCAATATTATTATGTCTGAAGCAATTTAATATGCTTTTTGATTTTACATTTTACAAAAAATAGAGTTTATTATCAATTTCGATATTTTTCGGATTTCAATAAATCTACAAAGATATGCAAAAAATAATAATTTATCTAATAGTTATAAAAATTTATTTGCATTATATTTAAAAGTGTAGTGATTAATATGTTATTTTATTACATGATATTTGTAATTGTTAAAATTTTTTAATCGTGATACATACATTGTTTAATGAATCATGAAAAAATTTATATAAAATTATTGTGAAATAATATAAAACATAGAAAAATAATTTACAGATAATAATAAATAATACAATTTTTTGTGTTATGAAGCACAAATTATATTTTCTTTACTGTCTTCCTATGTTTGTCTATTATAAATTGAATAATTTTCGATAATATTTTTTAAAAATGTATATTTAAAATATTATGAAGATTGTATTATTTATTTTTAGAAAAGATATTCAAATAATATATTCAGATATTTCCTTATAATTTTATGAAAATATTGTTTACCTACGCAAGTACATATACAATAAAATTTTATATCTTTATTACAAATTTTCTTAAAAAAATGACATTGAATATTACTTTAATACTTATTTTAAAAGCAATATGTATTTAAATTGATTTCTGTTTTTCATTGTCATTGTATGATGTCACCTCAGTTCTTTTTATAGCAATATGTTTGCAAAAATGTTAATGACAAAGCTTCGCACAAAAATGTGTAAAGAAATGGATTGATAGCAGCATCGAGAAATGTCAAATTAGAAAAGATTATTTGTAGGTATGATAAGATCCCAGTTAACTGTATATATAATTTAAACAATAAAAATATCCATATTCGGATTCATCCTAAAAGAAAGACAAAGATCAAAACTAGAATAATGTTCATTGTTCTTTTTTTTTTTAGTTGTATATGATTTGATATTGTTGATCTTTATGTCTGAGATTCCTTGAACTTAATATTATTTGAAACTGAAAATTGAAGACATAAATTTTAAAATAATTTAATATTAAATAAAAAAATAATCATTATTTATATTATTGAAACGTGAAAATAAATCTATATAGATTTATTTGTTTTTTTAATATTCTTCAAGAGAAAATTTTAGTTTTGATAATTTAAAAATGTATTAAAATATACTAATAATAAAAAATAGAAATATGTCTTTGCAATAAATTTCTAGAAAATTATAAAAATTAATATATTGTGTGATTTAGTATCTAATAAATATAATTTAGTTAATTTTTAAAATTTAATGTGGGGAAAACTTAACTATTTTGATAGATATTGCAAAACAATTATTAAAAATGAATTTGTAATTATTATTTAAACAGTTTTTTATTAACCTCAATTGATCAATATATCTTATTCATAGTAAAATATTTCAAATTTAGCATTTTATTTTTATAGTATATTTATTTAAAAAATGTTAATACTTCATATTTTAAAATAATTATTAAAACGATCTTTCTTTACTTAAAAGTGTTTCTTAAATTTTAAAAGGTTCTCACAGTTTAAAATTACACACAACCATGAAGTATTCATATTTTTTAATTGTACTCACATTTACTATACATAACATATAACATCTTTCTTTCAGTTTAATATTTGATTTTAGACGATTAATCAAATGATTTTATTGAATTTTTAATATTATTTTCACACATATGCACACATACATACACACATAAATAACTTAACATTATTAATATTTGAGTATTATCGTAGCTTGCACAGTATTTAGTACAAGTACTTGAATCAGGCAAAATGTAGCAATATATCAATGTTTTTTATTCAATACAAGTTTAATTTTTTTACAATATTTTTTTAAATTTATTTTACCAATATTTTATTTTATATTTACTTTTTGGTCTCTTAATTATAATACTAAATATTTTATAAGAAATAAGCTCTACACATTTACAATATTGATTATATTTAATTTAACTTAGCTTTTATTAATATCATTTTTGCATCTAATTTACTTTATGTATTATATATTATACAAGTACTCTTAAAAAAAGATATTTTTATTTTTATTGTGGAAATTTATTGTGTTACAATGTATAAAATGTTAAACTTTTAAAATAAAATGTTAATCAGTTAGAAAAAAGCAGTAAATATTATAATTTTTTAAATAATACAAAAAGTTTTTAAAACAAATATATAAAATTTACAAGATAACGAAAGGAATTTTTAAGAGAAAAATTAATAAATTCTTTAAAGAATTAATGAAAGAACAAAAATAATAAATATAATTTTATATATTTTTTCATAAGTAAAAAAATTTTAATGAAAAAAAAAGAAAATATACACATTATTTTAAAATTACGGAATGTAAATGCAGATTAGTAAAATTCTGATTAGTAATATTCCTTTAATAATTTTCTAAGTATATTTTGAATATACTTAGGTCACGTGTTCCGTATTATTCGTATATAATAAATGTACACTTAATATCAAACTAGCTGGAAAATAAAACAGCACAAAAGAATCGATCAAAGTTTTTGTAACATTTTAACAATGGGCTGCTTTTACTTTTAGAATTTAATACATAATTTTAATACTATATTTTAGAATTGCGAATCGAAGAATAATGTCCACAATTGAAATTTAAATATAGATAATCTTGTCTTTATTAGTATTCAATATTCAATAAAGTGATTAAAGAATTATCTGTATATATATATTATTAATGTAAAAATTTGTTTATTTATAAGAATGAGATAAAAGTTGCAACTAAGGTTTATGAATATAAAAAAATTACTTTATTTATTATAAAAATAATTTGATTTATATTTTTAAGACTTGAGTAAAATCTTATGGATTTAATTTTTTTTCTCATTTTATAAGTGAATACAATAATATCTGAAATAAATAAATGAATAAGACATAATATATTTTAGTAAATAAATAATATTAAGGATATTTAATTTTGTATTATCTAATTATATTATAAAAAATATTTAACTAAATATTATGTTAATAAATAATATATAAAATTAGATTATTAAAAGGCATTTATTTATAGTTACTGTATTACTAAATATAGTTTATCTTCACCTGTTGGAATTTCTGTAGTTTGTGAAATATTCCAAAACGAATGTTGAGACTTGTGACACTTTACATTGCCAAATGCTTAGAGCTAGAAGTATGTGGACAATCACAAAAATCATTGTAAGAATGAATATCGTAGTGAACAGTACTGTATAAACAATTGTTGCATATTTTTGATTTGTAATGCATACATATCCTCTGGAATATTAAGGTAATCATTTTTTTTTATATTTATTTTTAAATTATAGAACTCTTGTATATTATTAGTATAGTTATTATCAAAGGTAAGAAAACACCCTTAAAATTAATCAATGACATTTATTATGCTGAGTGTAAAAAAATATTTTATTAACAAATAATTAAAAATATAATAATTTGAATAAAAGTAACTTTCACGTATAATTTTAATCTGATAAAATATGGCAACTATTGTACTAAAAATTTTGATTTAATTTATGGTATATACATTATTCGTTAAATCTTTAAAATTTAGATTTTGATAATCGGACAAACCTGTAAAACGTCCGATCATGCTTGATAACGTAGACTAGAATAACTCGATACATTCCTTATATTGGATATGATGTGGCTAAGGTAATGAGCCAAATAATTACAGTGAAAAATATAATGTGAGGCCATCTGCATTTTTCTTTTAATTGATATCTTGGTATTAACCAAAAAAAAATTTTAAAAATTATCGATTCTAAGTAATATTTAGAAACGAAATATATAATTTTAAAACTAATTATTAACAAATATATTGTGAAAAAAGTTACATTTTATTGATTATAGAAGATTTTTAATTGTAATTTCAACTTAGTTATGAAGATTAATAATTTAAAAAATTTAAAATTATAATACTGCGAAAGTAATTATTTAAATAAAACAGTTTTTTTTAAGAAAGAGATTGGAATTTTCTTGTTCAAATTATATAAAATTTTTTTTTAACATTAAAGGTTAATGTAATATTTTAATATTTTTTATCAATTAATTCAGACTAAACGTAGTTGAATACATTTAAAATACATACAGACTAAAATTATATTAGATATTAAAAGTATTGAAATTGACTACAATGTAAATGGATTCAAGCTTCTTTTATAGAATTACACTATCAAAAAATTTTGTATGATACATTATTTAAAAATATATAATATAAAAATGTATATAACAAAATGAAGAATTCATTTAATTTGATCAATCCTTGAATCTTCATATACGAATATAAATATACAGTATTAAATGTTATCAATTAAGATATAATTTGTTTAAATTTATAGATATATTATTCTTTTACGTATACTTTAAATATAGAATATAGTTATATAAATATGTATATATTTAGAAATTTATTTAAAATTAAAAAATTTGTATTGTAAAAAATGTCACTAATTAAAAGTTCATTATCTAAAGTATGTGTATTAAAACTAATCAAGATAAATATTAATATAAATATTGGATTTACCATTTAAAAATAATGATACATAGTTTTATTAATTATTTGACTAGTCAATAATAAATTTTTTAATTAAAATTAATTATACATAAAGAAATAAATGTATTATAAAAAAATGTTTACATTAAATAAAATTTAAAAAAAATTAAAAATATTAATTATACATTTCTGAATTTTTTATTATAATTGAATATTTTAATATTTAATATTTTCTTATGATCAAATCCGGTTTTTATATAAAATATATAATATATTATTATTCTGTATAATAGAAAATTATTTTAACAAAAAATTAGATGTATTAAATTTTTAGATGGGTTTTGAATAATAGTCTAATAAAATGAATATAATTCTTTTTCATTTGCATTATTTATATTTTTTATTAAACTCTGAGATTACAAATACGATTAAAAATTTTTAACTACTTTTACAAATTTAATTGTGATATATTTCTTTTTATTTGTCATTAAAACCTACATTTCAATAACTTTGATGAATTTTTTTACATTTTAATAAAAGAATATGATATAAAAATTTTATTAAAAAATTATAACTAATTTTTTTAAGGAATTATTAATTTAATAATTATCAATTAATAACCATTATATACGTTTATATAAAGGTTATTTATTGTTGTCTATGCTATTTCAAAATATTTTAGAATTTTCACATCTGTTTGAAAACTCTTTTAGTTCATTTTAATTATTCTAAGATATATTATCTAAAAAATCATAATAATATGCAATGATTTTATTGTATTTAATGAAGATATAAAAAAATTCTATTCTCGTTTAAAATTGATAAATGAAAATTAGTTTGAGTTATATCACTTTTATTTTTTGGATAAAGAAAGGTAAGATAGATAAAATATGACAAAATTTAGTATTAAATTATGATAAGATATAAATCTACTAAATCAAAAACACTTTTTTAAAGATATATGTAATATTAATAATTACTTGATTAAATGTTTAAATTATTAAATTGTAAAAAATTTTATGAAAAATTATTAAAATTACAATGGAATAGTGGTAATTATATAAATATAGAATATGTTATTAAATTTTTCACAAACTGAAGTAAAATTTATAATATTAATTTTATTATTATGTCAGCTTCTAATTAAATTGAAGTTGAATTATTAAATAAATCATCTACAATTTTTTATATATTATCTATATTATCTATATTATGTATATTTTAAAAATTAAATTACTTTAATTAAATTTAACCAGAAACATATAAATAAATAATAATAGTAAAGTTTTAAAAGAAAATAAAAATTTTATATATGTATAATATTGAAATAATAATAAAAATTATATATTTTAGTAATATTATAAAAAAATAAATAGAAACAAAGCCATAGATAAAGTTATTGAATATTTCTTAATTTGAAGATATAGCATTTAAAATAAAATAATTAATACTAATATTATCATTTATATTCAATTCATTCATTTTTTAAAAATTTAATTTGAGTGATTATATTATATTTATAATAAATCGATGTTGAGAAAAGTATTATATTCGAGTATTATAATTAGATACGTGATTTAAGAGTTAAAACAATGATAGTAGAATATTATTGAAATCTAAAACATAAAACATGTAGCTATTATGAGTAAAATTTAATTTGAAAATTATTATGATAAATAAATATGCTATATGTGTAGTATATAAAATTTTATAATTACTATATAAATGAATAATTACAAGAGATAGTTATTATTAATAAATTAAATAATAATAAATTAACTTATAAATTTTTTGATGCAGATTATAGAATTTAAATAAAAAAATTATGAAATGCATACCGATCTATAGTTATTTCAGTCAAAATGAAGAAAGCTGCAAAAATTGCTTTATTTGAAGGTATGGTATAGTATTGCATGACTAGTTTGGCAATTTCCATAATGCTGTCGTGCATATCACAACTTACAATAGATAGTGTATTTTTTGTATTACGAACAAATAAGAACAAGACATCCAAACTATCAAATGATAATAGAGATATATGATAAAACGTTTAAGTACTGAAAATTTTTTATTTGGTTCTAGAATAAATCGAAATAAAACGGCTGAATTACTGATCAAACCAATACTTATGATTGGCCAAAGTAGTACTTGAAAAATAATTCTAGCATCGTACAAAAGAATTTTCAAATATTTTTCAAGTATGATGTATATAGTCATGATAAAATATTGTTGTTTACAATAAAATAAATATATTTAGAAATTTATTTTATCAATTAGTTGAGATGAGTTACCAAATTTTATTAAAAAAAATAATGTATAACATGTAAAATAGATTTTTATGAAATAAATCCTTATTTTTTTTATCTAAATATAATATTATTCAATTCAAATAATTTCTATATTGCAGGAAAAAACTTATTGGAATTATTCTTAATAATATTGAAAATTCAAAACTATATTTAAAACACTATAGCGAATTCCAATTGTGACTAGATATTATTCAGATTGTTGAATGATAATCAATCAAAATAAAATAATGGACAACGATTGTTTAACATCTATGGAATTGACAGATGTTAATGATATATTGATACACTTTAGCAGGTTTGAAAGTTAATTGTAATTTTCATTGTACATATTTATTTTCTATATTTTTCTTTTCTTTTCCAAAAGAAATAAAAATTTTCAAAAAACAGAAAAATAAATATTTAGAAATTAAAGTATAGAGATAAATAAAACAGAAGCAGATTTTATTTAGAATAATAAAGAAATTGATAAATATAAAATAAAATTGCATGTAATAATTGAATTTTATCAATCATTGTATCAAAAAATTGAAAGTAAATAAATAAAGAATTAAATAGTTATTAAAATAAAAATAAGTAAAATAAAAAATGTATTTTATTAAAATAATTTAAGTTATTCAAAGTTTTTAAAAATAAAATACATTATTGATTCGAATTAGTTATGTTCAATTGTAATGCTTATCGCATACGACATTTTTAGTTTTACTGAATTTAAAAGCAGATTAGTACAAAAAATTTTTCAAGGTAAATAAAATAAATAAAACTATAGTTTATAGTATTATATTAATTATTTTTTTTATTAATTTTTATTGCAATTATATTATGATGTATTTAATAAGAAAGAAATAGAATATTTTAAAATATTTTTTCTCGGGAGAATTTTTAATTTTAGAATAAAAATGATAATAAAATTTATAGATAACAAAAAACTATATCTAAGTTACGCAAAATAACCTAAAATTTTAAAAGTTTAATCAAGCTACACTCTAAGTGCCTTAAAACTTAGTTCAAATAATTTTTTGTAGTACGTCTTATGTTACCTTATTCTCAAGAATTCACAATAGTACAAGTGTTTTTTCATTGATTCTTGATTATATATATCTCTATTTACCGATTTATGATCGCATTATTTTGATTAAAAAAATATTACTACTACTACTAGTAGTTTTTTAAAATTCATCATTAAATTAATTTATGTTTAAATTATTTATTATTATAATTTTCATTGATAAAAGTAATGAATTTATAAAACAATTAAAAAATGAAAAAAAATTTGGTATAAAATATTTGTTGAAAAGCATTGCTAAAAATAATAAAATATTTCGCAATATCTCAAGTAAAAACTCAATATTCAATACTTGATAATTTCAATGATGGCAAATTAACATTATCCAAATCTCAAATCTGTAAATTGCTAAAACCTATATATACTACGCATACTAAACAGTCTTCTGAAATCTAATTAATATTTTCAAATTTTCATATTCCTGAAAATTGTGACATTCGAATTGCAAAATTAAAAAAAGATATTTGGAATAAGTTAAAAAATAAAAATAATTGGTTACAAATTTTGTCCAAAGTTGTAGATATAACTATTAATTGTCAAAACCCTATATCATTAACTTAAATTAAATAACAAAGTTAAATTACAAAGTTCTGGTATTCTTGAATTACAATATGATTGTAAGTCATTTACACCAACAGCAACATTGATAACAGAAAATTCTTTTGAGAGTAATTATACATCATACACACCACAATTTTATATACAAGGAGACGTTTTTTGTACAAAATTTACCATAAATTTTATTCACTTGCCAGTACTAAAACAAATAAAAATATCAAATTTTTATCTATCTTAATAAATTGCTAGTTGCAAATTCAAAGACATTCAAATTAGTTGATGAAATATTAAACAATGAGAAAGAATAAACACGAACTACGTATTATTCTTATATTGAATATCTAATTCTATTGTACATATTATTTAAATTTTTAAAAGAATTAAATCTTCTTTCTGCTCGCGCGTGTTAACTGCACTTGTCGCGTACATTTCGATTTCCGTGAACTATGGTCTCATGTTCTTTTGTTTAATGTTTGTTAAAGAGTTTTTGCTTGTCTTTCATTTTTTCTTTCACATTCAATTTTTTTCATTTTTTTTCTTATTTCGTTTATGATGGTGTCGTTTATTTCGGCTTCTTTAGTTTGTATTTCTTCTGTTGTTAGGAATGTATATTTATTTTTGTTTATGATTTTTTTTGAGTTGCTTTATTTTTCTTTGTTATTGTGTGTTCTACTATTTTCTTCTTGTAATTTTTAAATTAGATTTTTATTGTGTGTTAGTGTATTTATTTTTACTATATTTAACATTTCAATGTCTATGTTTTTATTTTATATGGATATATAAATAATTTCAGTTATACTCACAATCCGATGTTCTAAATTCAAGTTGTTTGTCTTACGATTGTTTTAGATCGATGATATGAAATGCTTAATATTTATATTTTTATTTTTTATTAGGTGCTAAAGATATACTTAATATTTCATATGATACCTTGAAATACGCTTGTTTTATATATATGAAATACTATTTCGCGTGGCTAAATATAAATTATTGATCAAATTTTATTATAAATATTTATAAAATATTAAATTTTTAAAGTGAAATTTGAAAAAAAGAAATAAGTATGGTAGTGTTTGCTTAATAAAATTGTTTTTTTATCAGTTAACTTATGATTTCAAAATTGTATAAATAAGTACTTATTAAAAAGATATTAATTTTTAATAATTATAGACATTTTTGCATTTAATCTTTATTCAAATTAAAATATTTTTATATGATACTTATAATTTATATGAAGAAAAACGTGAGCTTGTAAAAAAATCAATAAATTTGAATGCTAAGCTATGTAAGAAAATAAAAAGTAACTATGTAAATTTTCAATAAAAGTTTCAATATATTTAAAATTTTTATTATAGGTTTCAAAAAATAGTAAAGTTTTAAAAACTTACTATACTTACTTACCTTAAATATATTTATCTTGAAATCTAATCGATATATTTATAATATGTATAATATATAAATATTTTAAATATATAATATTTAAAAGAAAATAATATAATAAAAATAAATTTCAGAATATTTTTATTAAGATTAGAATGAAATTATTGGATGAAAATAATTATAATAAATAATAAATAAATTGAACATAGTACTTTATAGGAAAAGTGTAATTTATAAAAATTTATTTAGACAGATTAAAATCCATTTTAAAAATAGCCTCGAATTATAATTTATTATAATTTTTCCTTTTTAATGTTTATTAGAAAATTTTGTCTTTATTATATTAAATTCAATAAAAAAATAGACTCAATTTTAAAATTTATTCAGTTTTATAGAGATATTCAAAATTTTTCTTAAATTTTAATTCATATTGAATTAATATTAATTGAAGTATTGAATTAATTTATAGTCGTATATATATAAATGATTTTCGAATAAAATAGAAATTATAATAATGCACATTTTACTTTTATTTCTAAAATACTGATTTTGTTAAACATATTTTAAGAAGGTATTAAAAAATTTCGAATAATCGGAATTATTATATACTTGAATACGTATTGCAAATAAGAAAATATATTATTCCTGTCAAATTATCCAAAAATTATGATATTTGTTTACACACACATGGCATTTGTCCTTTCATTCTTTTTCATATACATACATTTTTTTGTGTGCACTCCGTATTCTTAGATGTTGTATTTTATGTAAATTATATTGAGTAAAACCAATGCTGATGTGATAAAATGAATACGCTTGAGTACATGCGTTCTAAAGCTTATTATTTTTAATGTGAATTTATTTTAAAAATTACTGTCATACATCAGCTATATATATATAATTTTTCAATTTTGACTAAAGTAAATTTATTATTGTTAAAAAAGTATACGAATTCTAAAAAATTTATAATAATAACTATTTTCAGTTATTATTATGAAAATTTAATATTATAACTGTGTCAAAGTATAGCATTACAAACGATAATTATAAAATAAAAATTATACATGTTAATTAGATAGTGAAGAGTTGACTTTTATACAATAATAGACTTTGATATTATATTTCAATAAATAATAGTATAAAGTACTAGATTACAATTATGTTTTAGTATAAATTAATTTATTTTTTATAAAATATTTTCTTGAACTGGAATAAGTAATGTTATTATAGATATACCATAGTATGTAATATTTAATCATGGCTAATAGTCGATTTTGTCTAGAAATATATAATTATAAATAAAATTTTCAAATTTAATTTCTATTATTATTATTCAAATATTAAAATAATTATTAATAAAATAATAAAGAGATGTAATATTAATTTTATCGTTTTTATTAGATTATTGTATAAATGATATATTATGTGGATCAAATTAATCATATATGAGATATCTAATTATAATAATTTGATGTTAGTATTCAATTTATATTAACGGATAATGCATACTCTATAAAAATTATAAATATAAATTAGAAAATTAATATTTAAATTTTTGTAAATATTGACAACTTTTTTATAAAATAGAAATATAATATATTTTGATGTAACATATTTCTTTGTGTCATAGATGTCATCAATATTTAAACGATTATTTTCCGAGTATAAAAATTACTCATATCATATATAATAAAAACTCTAATTTGTGGATAAAATTAAATTGATTTATATGTATAGTTCTACTAAATAAATTTAGAATTTGATTATATAATTAAAATGAATACATATTATATCTAAAGCAATAACTTTAAATCTAAAAAATATTAATTTGATTTTTTTAAATACTTCTTTTTACTATTAATTTTTATTAACATTGTCATATATTTTACATTTTATCTATTTCAAATTTATTTGTAATTTTATTCGTTGTTATTGAAAATAGTGTGTTAGCAAAACAATTTTTGCATAAAAATGTATGCATCGAACATAGTAATTTTTATGATATTTTTATGATATGCCACGAAAAAAATTTTTTTTATAATAACGTTTCATAAAAAGTCCTTTGCTGGATAAAATGTAATACATGTGTACAGCAATAAGAATTATTATATAATTTTAGTCACAAACTTGTGTTTGACGCAGCTCGTGATGTACAATAAACATTGCGTTTAATGTCCATTGGTCGTTTTATATTATTGATTGTGAATTAAATAACATTTTTCGTTACAGTTCATACTTTCAAAAATTCAGTTTGATCCATTTTGATAAATATTTGAATACCTGTTTATCAACAATAGATAGAGTTTTGAAAGAAAATCGAAAATTATTTAGAAAAATAGGAAGAAAATTGTGTTTGAACGGGATAGGAGGGAGACTTCCGTATTATGAGATATAGTACGCTTGTCTCAGAGATACTTATACTTGTATATTATTTGATGTTGCAAATGTAGGACGATTTAATCATTAAGGATACTGGGTGAGTTTTGAACTGAAAAAGAAATTGAAAAAATTTAAATGGAAACATTCGCAACTTATCATTTGTTATCACAATTTGTCACAAAAAATTAAGCTTAAAAATAGTTAGAAAGTATGGCGAAGTTGTATTTTCTGGATTCTTACATCTAATCGTTGAGGAAGAGCAGAACTAAACATCTCTGCTGAATGCTCATAAGGAAGCACAACGGTAACACAAAGCGAGCTTGAAACGATCGGCCCATGGTGGTTGAGATGTTCGCTGGGTACATTCGGGGACGGTCTTACGGAGTGGACATTATTTACAGCATACTTTTGATTTCGCGCGTCCCTCGTTAGCGGCTTTCGTTGGAAATTCCTGAGTGAGGTGAGAGACCATTTTGAAAGTACAGCTGTCCGGTCGTGGCGCTTAAAGGGAAGGGCAGAGTCTTTTCAGCGGGAGCGAGTGGGCAGGGCCTCTCCCATCGGATAGGGTACAGGGCTCTGATACAGAGGAGCCGTCTGTCGAGAGGGTTCGCGAACCTCGCGAGTTAGCGCACCATGAAACCGGCTTGGCTCGACACTTGCGCAATATTCGGTACTCCCACGGCGAGCTCCGCGTCGCCGAGTTCTGTAACATGTACTTTGTGCTCTTCTTTCTTTGGTTTTCCTTTTTCCTCTACTAATTGGGCTGCAGTGCCCTTTTACCGTCGCATTTTATTCATTACTTTCAAAAGCTAATCACGAGATCATTACACGCTTGTTAAGTTCGTTAAGTCTAGCCAGAAATACCCTTGAGAACAATTATTTTTTTAGGATATTTTTCAAATCTATACGTGGTTTATTAACATTATTTTATAATTTTGATAAATTAAATTTAGATAATTATATGTTAGTTTTGAATACTGCCTTTGCAACGATTTAATTTTTTTGTATTTATTTATGTATATAGTTTAATTGTCACTTCTGCTCATCAAGCAATGTTTTATATGAAGATACTACCTACGGGTATAAATTTACTAATATAAATACTTTTTAAAACTATCTAATTTTGTGTAAGTTATCATTCTCGTTAAAAATTCTTCTTTTAGCATTCTGAGTCATTATACATTATGGTTTTTATTGTATTTATGTAAAAGTATATTATTTTAATGTAGAAGATTATTGATATAAATTAAAAAAACATCAAGAAGTATTCATTTCAAATGTCTCTCGGAATAAAATATTGTTAAAAATTTTAACGAAAATATAACTTATTAATAATTTGTAGCTGATATAATAAGACTTTAATCCGACATTTCTCTAATTAGATAGAGCTCGAATTTATCATTTATAATATAACGATTAAATATTTAGAATACATTTTTTATCTATTATTCTGATTAATTGAAATAAAAGATTATTTTAAATGACATTTTAAATATAATATTTTATGCTTACATTATTTAAAAGAATTGATTCATCATCTGTAGCAAGAATTTTTACTTTTGACATTTTAACCAAATCTGATTGTGAGGCTGTTATCTGGATACTGAATCTTCTTCCTACTGGTAATATTGGTGCACGAAGTAAAAACTCTCCACCAATTTGTTCTTCCTGTTATGGATTATAGTAGATAAATCTAATGCAAGTAAATTTCCTAGTATATAATGTAATAAAAAATATAAAATAATAATATATAATTTCTTTTTAATGGTTTGTATTTATAATTATGAATTTATATAATAAGTTTTGATATATCATTAAGACAGATTTCTTAATATAAATATTTTATACAATTTTATATATCAGGTTATATACGAATATATATTATGATTACATTACAAGTGATTATTATTTAATTTATTATAGCCAATAGAGTTTTGAGAATATGCAATGCAGATCCAAAGTCGGTGATGTAGATGCATAAATATGTAAATTAATCGTTTATTATTAATTATGAATACGGTATAAAAAGACATTTTTTAGTATTTAATAATAATTTAAAATACATATATTATAATAGTATTCTTTAAAAAATATTTTTGTACGAATCTAAATAAAACACGGATCGATTGTTTTTTATTCATACGTCAAATTTCATTTAGTTCGTGAATTTTCAAACATACAACGGAATATTTTCTTTTTACTTCGGCATATTTCTTTTCAATATTTTAATAAAAATATTTAAAATAAATCATAAGTGTTAAGTATGAATAGCTAACTTACTAGATAATATCCTGGTCCTCGAAATTTAACTTTGATTGAACAGGCTCCGCAAGCAAGTATATTAAACACTGTACTCATATTTTCACGTGGTTTATATCGAAAAATAGCAAAACCATCACTTTTTCTTAAATTAGTGGTTACATAGCGACCACTTTGCAACAAAATTGGTGCTTTTCTTTGGAATCTGAAGGAATCCATTGCCACTCGACTAGATACATTATTGTGTGTATTTATCTGTAAAAGAAATTAAAAATTAATTTGCAGTTTAATTAAAAGATGAATTGAAATATAAATAAATTATTCTTGTAATTATTTCTTGAAAATACTTAATATTATACTGAAAGTTTATAAAAACATATAGAAACATAGTAACACAAAAATTATTTATAAGAATGTTTCTTAACAATAAAAAAATTAATATTTTTAAATGAAATAGTGTTTTTGAACAAATGACTTTATTATACATGAGAGAAAAAAATTAAAGTAATGATGACACATGATTCGAAAGTGAGACATTTGAACAGTTGAAGTAGTAATATCATAGTCGACTAATATATTTGAAAATAATTTTTATGTGCGTATTTATGTATATATGAATGAAAGCTAAAATACTTAAAACTATTTTATTTTAACTGCCCTATATAGCCAAAATAAAATAAGCCTATTTAAATTATGAGTAAAAAAGGTTTCAAAAAAAATATTAAATGTTTTATTATATCTACAAGGTATTTGTTTTAATCATGGAGGGAAAAGTAAGTGAATAATAAAAAAATGAAAAAGATACTAACAATGTAGAGGGTGAAGTAGTAGGTAGTGTTGTATTTGACGCCGAAAAGCGTAAGCTTGGTTCTTCTTACGCAGTGGAGGCCCTCTGGTTCAGTCCTGTGTTGCTCCTGTTCCACTTCACTTAATCTGCTAGGGCACGGATGTTTTTTCAAAATATTCTCAGCAGCGCAAAGGGTCGGTGGATATAAATGTGCCCCCGAAGTCACAGCCAGCAAGTAGCTCGATGTATCCTGAACAATGTAACTGAAACATGACATCAAGGAATTTCTTTCAAGGTACTCAATTATCTACTTTGTTTTGTAAATTGTATGGAATTTGCACGTTCTGATTGTGTGCTCAAAAGTATGAATAACAAGTGGGGTGCATATGTTTTGGGCGAGGAGGACTACGATGTTATTATTACTTAATATTATTACGATATTATTATTCCGTTATTTATTATACCAAGATTTTGTTTTGAGTACTTGATATTTTGGATCTTTTGCTTTGATATTTTTGTTTTGATTGCCTAAAAAAAACTATCATTACATATTTGAAGAATTGACATGAATGATAAAAATATATAATTCTTTTATTATAATGTGAAGTTTAATCCATAAGAAAAATCCAATGTTATTTTTCTAATACAAATTTAAATAAAAACATACAATACCGATAGTGTCAGAATATAAACTAATATATTTTCCAATTAAAAAACTTTAATAATAATAATAATACGTCTAAAGCTGAATATTAATTTCATTTTTTTAATAACGATACTGTTTATAAAACGATTTTTAATAACGATACTATTTAAATAAACAACATATTATAAAAAAATTATTTTAATTATGATTTATGATATTATGTATTCTGCATTTGAATTCGTGCATTTACTCGATACATTATTTATAATGATTTCCTCAATTCTGCGAAGCTGAGTAATTTATATATGAATAAATAAATATATTTATAGTATTTATTTCATAATTTAATGATATTACTTAAGTTTAAATCAAAAAGTTTCTGTTAATAAATATAATTTCTAAAGAAAATATTAAAATAACAAAATGAGCACAAGAAATTCCATTTGGCAAATTCATAAATTAATTCTAAAATTATTTTTGAAATATTGTTAAAAAAAGAGAGAAATATTATTTTAGTTTAAAACTTTTACTTCTTTTTTACTTTAAAAAATTTAAAACTAATGTTAGAAAATCAAATAATTTTAACTCAATTTATTTTATAATTTAATTTTAATTTTCATACATAAATTTAAGATTCGATTTTTAAGTAAATTTTATATTTTTGTAAATGCGAAATTACAATACAATGCTTCATTTGAATTAAAAATATGTAAAAATTAGATAATATAAATATTAATTTTATAATATATAAAAGAATTTGTTTCGATAAAAAATTTTCAAAATTTTAATTATTTAAGGATTAAATATTTCATATAAATTATGTCTAGTACTTCTCAATAAAACTTTTTTTAATTATTATTTTAAAAAAGTAATTTTTTGATACGTTTATTATTAATTATACTTTGTATAATATAAGCACAATCATTTATTTGTGCAATTTTATTATGACATGAAAATTCGAAGAATAAAGTGTACAGTTAATAAAAACTTCATTGAAAAATGTATCTTTCATGAAAATAGAAATACCTAGGCTAGATTTGGGAAATTTTGAAATACGTGTTGCTTTTTAAATTCTTTTTCCATTTTTTCATTGAATTATTATTAAAATATTGTTTAATTTTTATTTCAATCATTTATAGTTTTGTAACTTTTTAAAATATAATTAATAAATTTTTAAAAAATAACCAAATCTATACGAAAATTGTTTATTATTAATTATAATTATTTTAAAAGCGTATGTTAAGGATAGTACAAAAATATATTGAAATTTCTTTTATCATTAAAAATAATGCAAATTATCTTTAAAATTATTTATTAAATTTTAAATTGGTTTATTATACTTAAATAAATTGAATAAATAATTAATAATAAATTATGATTATATTTAGAGAGTACGATATATAATAAAGATTACATTTTTAATTGGTACAATGCAGAAATCAATAGTATTTTTAGTTTTTTTTTCAAGACCAGACATACTCGTATTATTTTACATGATTTTAAAATTTTAAAGTTTATCTTGATTTGATAAATTTGATACATTTTTTATTGAAAATATTATTCTCTCAACAACTATAAAGTTATAAATTAGAAACTAAAGTCATTAGGAATGAAAATGTCAAAATTCTTATTTTAAATAAAAATGAAACATTATTCTTAAATTATTTATAAATCGGAAGTCATTAATTATTTACTTAATATATAAATGTATTTATTGCTTTAATAAATTAACGGATACATATGTTCGAGGTTAAGAAGCATGTTAGAATGCATCAATGCCAAGTTCGTATTTCATAATGAAACTCGTATTACAAGAATTTTATGGCACGTTAAATTTCATTAATCAGCAGACATTCCATTGGCGTTTTCGACTCAATCCCGTTTCAATAGGAATGCGTTGAAAATACCTTTTGTTCCAGGAGACGATGAGTCTTCGCCTGCTCCACTTTTGTTGGAACTCGAGGAATGGATGGTGACGTTTGCCTCTTAGAGGAGCTACCAGGTACCCGGGTAGGTGGCCCAGGGCATCGGATGTCGCGTAGAGTAGGACGGTGTTGGGCGAACGGGTCTTCAAGTCGAGAATGGGCGGGCTTACGGGCTTCATCTCGATGCGGTATAGATTGGCCTGAGCCGCGGGGATCGTAAAATTTCGGGTCTCCGTGCCCTCGTACTTGAAAAGTGGCGAGCCCGGTATCATTTGCTTCAGTGGCCAGTGTGTTTGAGCTGCCGATTACCGAACACAGTGACCAATGCAGATTGGAAACATGATATACATACACATTTATTGCAAGCCCGCGCTCATGTATTGTTTACTATTTTTCTTTTTTCAATTCTTTTAAGGTTGTAAACATGCATAAATCATGTAACTTTAGTGTAACTATTTTGCATTTTACTTTTTTATAAGTCTGACTTAATCTCTTTTTATCCATGATCTAGTAATGAACATTACCAATACGCTTTCTTGAAACTAAGTATCTGGTGTTGAAGGTAACTAAGTACACCTCATATCAATCTTTTTAATGAATTTAATCTCTAAAATAATTATAAGCATTCATAGATATACGTTTTAAAAGTATTATCACTTTCTTTCTTCTTATTTTTTTTTATAATAAATTACGAATTTATACAAATTTTAATAATATTAAAATTACTGGAAATATTTTGAATCGATTGATAAGTCTGATAATATATATATAATATATCCTCCAATTTAATTCGTATTATCATTAAAAATGTATTATAATTTATTATAATTTATTATAATATTGATAAAAAATTTTATGTTTTATTCAATTATAAATTTATGAATTATTTTTTATTCAAATATAAAATAGTAAGCATTTTAAATATTATATATTGAAATAATCAAGCTTCTCCTTGTAAAATTAAGAAATACAAATATTTACGTTAATTGTTATAAATAAAATATTATAATATTATAATTCAATAAATAATGATTATTTCATAAAAATACTTCTAAAAAAGTTTTAAAGAATATGTAAATAAACATAAATAAATTAGCAATTAAAACCAATAATTTTAAATAATAAAATTCTATTCCAATGAATAGCTTGATTTTTTAATTTAATATAATATATAATTACATACGAATTATAATATTTTAAAAATATTAAAAAAAATAATATTATTTTTAAGGATACCAAAATTAACTTCAAGTTTACAACTAAAGTTTTATTTTATTTTAAATTCAATTTTATATCTAAAATTAAAGCTGGAAAAAATTGTGCTAAGAAAATATGTCGATATACATTTAAATTAAATTTCATTATCCTTTCATAAATTATCAATGTATATTCTTAATATATCTCTTTAAAAAATCTCTAAAGCTCTGATTTAAAATAATAAAATTTAAAAATAGCAGTTAGAACAAATATTAGAAATTTAGTTTTTCATTGTCTAGCATTCTTATCTATAAAATATAATATAAAATATAGTGTATATTTTCTAATTAATTTTATTTATAATATTATCAACTTATGTCCGAACTCAATTTTTTGAAATACCATTATTATATATAAGAAAATTTACAAAAGTGAATTAACAAGAATTAAATATTAAAAAATTTACTAAATTTTAAAATAAAAAGAAAAAAAAGTAAAGAGATACAATGTGATAGTGAGATACATCTGGAGGAAGGTGAGAAAGCTTATGCGATAAGTAAAAGTGGAAAGAATCGAGCAAAGATGGAAAAGAAGGAATTAGAAAGATCAAACGAGAGGGAAAAGAAAGAAACACAATAAGGTGAATTAGAACTTTGCAGTTCAAGCGAAGTTAAATTCTAATTTCGTCACGAACCTCGAAAACAGAGTCGATGGCATACAGTTAAACAAGTATTTCTGAAGTAAAGAAAGAAAAAGATAGATAAAACAATAGAAAACTATTTTAAATTTATATAAATTTTATATATTATTTTTTAATTTTCAACTAATTTTCGAAAAAATTAAATTTATCTTGGTATTTAAAATACAAATTAAGTATAACATTTCTATTGTATTGTATAACATTTCTTCTTCTATGAAATCTAAACTTGTAAATATTTAAAAAACTTTTAAGAATTTAAAACTAGTATTATATAAAATCGAAGTTATTTTAAGAGTCTTTAATTTCATTCAGATAAATAATGACTTTTTAAAATTCCGCACAATAAAATCATTATTCCTCGATGCAATTTAAAGTTTACTACCTGGATTAATTTAATAACGTAATATTAAGAGTATTGATTTTTTTATGAAATAAATAGAAATTTTTTATAATAAATCTGTTATTGATTATATAAAACTGAAATAAGATAATATGTATTAAAACAAGTTCTATATGTATTATACTAGTTCTCGGATATCATATGATTCCTTGATTAATGATGAAGTTAACAATATATTAATTCTATAGTTGATTAAAAATTTTTTTAATAATGCTGAATGTTTATTATTATAAGTTTTTTATCGTTTTAAATATAATTATTGTCTGAATTATGATGTAAAGTATTTATAAATATTTTAAATTGATAAAAACGGCAATTAAAATATGTTGATCTATTATTGGTATTCTACAATTATCAATAGTAATGAGGAGACAGAGGGAAGAAGAGAGAGAGCGGAAAAAAGAGAAAAAAAAGGAAACGTTGACGGGGAAGAAAAGGGAGAGAGATAAGATGAGCGAAAAACAGAAGGGAGGGAGAAGAACGCTAAGGGTTAAGCGTGTCTAGACATCGCGAAATAGTTTACAGCTGCCGATAAACTCGCTACTTTAACGACAAGCTATAAATGAGACCAAACGCCGCTAAAAGAGAAATGTGGGGGAAGAAAACGAAAGAACGAGAGAACAACAGAAGCAGAAGGAAGAAGATGAGAGACCAAGGAGCCGGCACCAAGTTGGCTTAGTTAAAGTAGGGGGAGTATATACGGTGTATAATAAGACGATGAAAAAACGACAAAGAATTTTAACAATAGAAAAAAGAAAGGATGTAAAAAAATAGGTACGCCATAAATGACGTATAAATTGGCTATTAAAATAACATAACGTATTTTTCACTGATTCAACATAAATCTTGCATGTATCGAACCAAATATAAAATAATGCAGTATTTATATTTTTCGATGCTAAGCAATATTTAAGAACTTTTTAAAAATTATCTTCATCTTCAAATAACTACTCAATATTATTATATATGAAAAATGAAAAAGAAATTATTAGTAAGAAGGGATTAAACAAAATTCGGTACAAATTGTTTATAAGAAAATAGACAGAAAGGAAAAGCCGAGAAACGTGTTTACTCCGCGAGTTTAAACAGCATTTTGGCGATAATCGCGTGCTGTTTTGTACATATGTAAAACTCACACTTGGTGCCTTCCACGTGCTGATTGATTTCGGGTGGCCCTACGTAGCTGATACTCCAAGATATGGGGCCACTGCATGGGCTCACTAGTAGCGTCGGTGGCGGACCAGTCTTCGGGCTTAGATAATAGAACCTGTAATGAATTCATCTGCATCCAGTATGATATTACTATTCAGCCGAGGTCAGAAATCGATAGAAATATTTTATTCTGTTATATATTTATGTTCTGAAATTTATTATTAATATAAATTATTTTAGGCGATAATTTTAAGTAGTTTTAAGAAAAACAGTTATTACCTTATTTTTCTAAAACGAGGATATATTTGTTATTATTTCAAATGTTAAATAACTATATTGTTACTGATTTACTATAAATAATCTTATAATTTCAAGGGTAATAAAATATTTTATTTATAGTCTTACCAAATAAAACATTTTTAATCTCCACAAATTAACCGATATTTTTATAAGTAAGTTTGTGATATTTTTATCGTGGATAATTGGTCAATCTTTAAAATCGATAAAATAATTAATAAACTCAATTCAATATTATTTATTATCAACCATTATAATAAATGTTGATTAGTTGATTGACTTAATATTAAAATCAATAATGTATGCACGCAAAATCTAATTTCTGTATCTGCATGTAATATTAGTATTTTACGATCAATTTAATAAAATAAAAAAAAATAATTTTTATTTTAAATATATATCAATTCATTCATTTTTACTTTTAAAAGAGCGTATAAAAATTTATTAAACAAATGCTAAAAATAGTATATCACGTAATATGATTATGACATACGGTGTATTTTCCTTTAATGTTTTTTTTTTAATTTTTTAAGTTTTATTTTTAATTAAATAATTACAATATTAATTATCAAATTTTTTCCTTACATGTCAACTTTTAGCTTTTGTAATATAAAAATAATGCATAAATAATATATACTTAGGGAATAATAATTTTAATGTTTTAAATTCCAGCAATAATTCTATCTTTTTGGCCTCTACAAGGCAAACAAAATTTTTTTTAAAAAGATTTTTTTAATTACATTGTGTATTTTTAAATTTTAACCAAATAATAAAGTTCAAAGTTCTAATATTTTTAAAGTACTGTATTTCTATTTTTTTCAAGTTAAATCAATTTGCATTATTTTTAATTTGAATATATAATATTTAAAATAAAGATTAATATACAGAAGACATTTTAAGATCAATATTTTTCAATCTTAAAATGGGTTTTAAATTCAAAATTTAAATGATACACTTAAATGAAATTAATTAGAAACTTTATAAAATTTTTTATCCAAAATTTTACTTCGATTATTTATTTTATTTATGGATAATTTTATTTATACAACTTAAGAAACTGATAAATAGATTATTGTTTTAAGAAAGAAGATTTTATTGATATTTTTTTTTTAAAATCTCATCTTTTATTAAATGAATACCATTCCAGTGAGGTCAATTCAACTACTATAAAAAGTTAACATTAAAGTGAAAAATTTATTACTATTATTAAATATATCTAGATTTTTATAATTTTATAATTTTATAATTTTTAATTTAATTATTTTTTAATTTTATCGTTATATCTTTTCTTTAAATTATTCTTAATCTACAAAAATACATTCGAATTAAAGTCAAATTTTTATTTAAAATAGTTATAAATTATTTACCTAATTAACTAAACTCAATTAATACTTATATTGTTTTTAATAATTTTTAATATTGTTTATAATAATATTTATTAAATTAAATTAATTCTCAAAATATATTATTAGTATTAAAAGCTATAATTATGAAAATTATAAAAATTATGAAAATACGTTTTATATTTATTATTGAATAGATAGAATTTATTATATGTAATAATACAGATTTAAAATAGGTTTTAAATTTTTCATATATTAGTACAATATATTAGTATCCATTAGTACAATATATTAGCTCGAATATATTAGTATTTTTTTTACATAACTTTAGTTAACTTTTTCATTATATTAATATAGATTTTTAATTTAATTAAAATAATAATTTTTTAATTAGCAAAAACATTTATTATTTAACCATTGGATTAATTTTAATTTTATAGAACGTATATACGAATAACTTTATAACGTTCAACGCCATTTATAATTAGATTATTATTTAGTTCTTTATTTTGCTTCTTTATTTAAATATTTTCTTTATTTCGTTAATATCGTATTTTGCTTTTTTATAGTCTTTTAATAATTATTTTCTGTATTTATTTATTCATTCGTAATTAACATTTTTTCTTTTTAAATATAAAGTTATTATTTTATCACAGCTGTTTACTTCGGAAAATTTTCTTCATTAAATAAATTATTATTAATAAAAGAAAGATTTGGCTTAGATGTATTATAAATCTCGTTTCTTAGTTGAATTTTAAATCAGATAAAATTCATGTATTTCGAAAATAACTATATTTACATTTAAATTACGACACTAATTCCTTCTTCTTTATTCTTTGGTTTCTAATTCAAGAATATAATTACTTTTTAAAATATTTTATTATTTAATAGCACATTTTATCGCAGTATCATTAATTTATTAATTATTTGGTGAATTAATTATAAAACACAATAAATACTTTTATTTTGAGCTTGTTATATTTTTATTCCTAGCTGTTGAATTAAATTAAAGCAAAATGGTAATTTTTTTTGGCAACTATTCACACTCGCATTGTAATCAAGCTTCGTAAATACCTGCTTTTGAAAATGACGGTGACTTGTATTGCTGAGTAGGTATTTACCTTTAAGTATTCGATTTGTTTTTCATTATCAGATGGTTCTTTTTTAACATTGGGGAATATGCGTGTAAAACACCTTTTTTACAGATTTTTAGTCGGTTAAATATCGCTTCACCTTATTCAAACGCTTTGGAATTTTAAAATTATAATTTGGTTCGTGTGCATGATAATTATCTAATATTATACAAAAATTAATAATTCAATATTATCACGTTTATAAAATGTAATATAAAAAAGGAATTAATTAAAAGGTACATTTACATATTTAAATAAAATCATATAATTATCTAAAAATTCATGTCAATCGATTATTTTTTTGTTTTTTTAAATAAAACTATTTAAAATGCTGTGTATTAATTTTTATAAATACTATAAAAATTTATTATTTTCGAAAATGGATCAACAAAGTTATATATTAAGAGTTTAGTTTTTATGACCATAGTTATAGCATAAAAAATTATATTATGTATTTTTCATTTATCATTTAAAAAAATTAATTTTAATGATTGTTACGTTATGTTATTATGAGATTTTTAAATTAATACTTTCAATGAACAAACTACACAAATACTTTCTAATATACCTTATGAATTATATTGTATTTTTTACAATCTACTCCTTTTTGTGTAAGTTGTGTTTACTAATAGGAATAAAGTATTTATATCTGCACATAATAACTAAAAACTGATATTAAAAGAAATTCCTTGTTGCTCTTAAAATTTGTGTAAATAAAAATTATTATATATATATAATTAACTTTATGATTTTGATAAAATGAATATATTGAGCATAACATATATTTCTACTTTCAGAGCAATTTTACATAAAAATCAAAATACAAGATTTTTGAAAGCTTTTATGAGTTGTTTCAATATTTGTATAGCTTAAACTTGATATTTTAATAGAAAGATTTCTTTAACTATTTTCTATTAATATTTATAATTTACATTATAATTTATATTTTTATAAAGTCAAACATAAATTTAAAAGAAATTAACGTAAAAATAAGTAACAATTATTTAATAATTTATATTTGAATAAAATATACAATTAGTATAATAAAGAACTTACTTTAATTTAAAAAGGCAAAATTTTTTACAATATTATTAAAAATTAAGAAAAATGAAAATATAATATTAATTTAATCGTATACACTTTATTACAATTATGTGTATAATTTCTTTATTGATACTAAATTATTATATTTATTAATAATATTTTATTGTAATAATTTTTTTTCTTATAATTTTAAATGTAAGAAAAGATACTAATTTGTCATTTTATTTTTTGAAATCATAAATACAAAATAAGTATTAATTTATAACAATTCTTTTTCAATATTTAGCTTCTATATGAGAAATTATTCATTACACTTATCATATTATACGTTTTTATAATAATTACATCAATAAAGAAAACTTATTAAACACATGAAATTTGCTCTTAATGTAAATTTTGATATACTTAAAAAATCCTATATATTTGGTGATTTCAAAGTTTGATCAAAGTTCTTTGTATTTGTTGTCTTCTTAACTAATCATGGTAGTAATATTTTAAGAATTTATTATTAATAAGATATATAATAATTTTTTTTTATTTCTATGGTTATTTAATACATTAATATGAAATAGATTGCTTATTTACTAAGATAATTAATTTTTGTGAAAACTTTATAGAGTAGAAAAATTTTTCATTGAAAATTTTGTCCAATATTTTATATATTATGTTAAGTAATTATAAGATAGTGATATTTTAACTCTTGTTTGATAAATATTCTATATTAACTATAGTTTTTAATATATTGAATAATAGATTAAAAAACTTATAATACATTAGATTGAAAAATATTTATCTAGATTACATGTACTTAATCTAAAATTTACGTATCGACAGAACTCTTATTTTTTACTTTGCAAAATAAAATACTTATTTATAAATCTCCTTTACTAAAAAAAAGAAATAATTTTTTTTAATGCTTATTTGTTTTACAAGCTTAATATTATTTTTATGATTTAGTAAAATATATCTGAGATTTTTATTTATTTCAGAATATATAACTTTGTATATATTATGATTTTAATTTATTTATAAAATATTCAAGACATTTATATTTTTTTTATACTATTTACTTATACATATTTCAATCGCTTTTATAATTTAATTATATAAATATCTTCCTCTTTCTTATGTTATATTAAATATTATATTACATATGATATTATTTACTTTCTTCAGATAAAAGATTATATGTATCATATATCATACATAAGTTTATTCTAGTTTTGTAGTTTTATTGTTTAGCATTAAAATTTTCAAAATATTTATGTTTGAATTAATACTTACTATTAATATTTAAAATATGTATTGGTATTTAGCATATTCTGATAGTATGTCTTTTTATTCAATATTAATAGTATTAATACATGTTATAAATTTCAAATGTTTTAAATAATTTTTTTATATTAATCTTTTTAAAATTTCTTTTAAATTTTGTATATATTGATGTATTTTTATATTTATATACGAATAAAAATGTAACAAAAATATATAATATTTATATATGAATCATAGTATGTATTTTTTAATTCATTCATTTTAAGCCATATTCATATACACCGAAAAAAAATATTTTACAAATGTTTATATAACAAGATTATATTAAAGAATATATAAAAGTAGTAAAGTGTAATTACTAAATAACTAACGTATAACTAAGAATCTTTTGATATTATAAAATTTTTTAATAATTATATAAACAAAATATATCCATATATTATAAAATTTATTCTACGATAGTTCTTTACGTGATGTTTTAACCGCGTAAGCTTTATATTTAAAGTTTTCTTATACAGGGGCTGTAGGATAACAGCTGTAAAAATTGACGAGCCCTACTCATCTTATTCAAGGATATTGATGTTGATATAAAAATCAAAGTGACATGTTCAAAATAAAAGAGAAACCCTTGTGTAATTTCTCTCAATTCTTTAAAATTCTCAAGTTCATTCAAATAACAGCTTTTTCGCATTTAAATCGCAATCTTTTAATAATATTTATTAAAATTCTATAAAATTTACTTGTAGTTTATTTTATATTAATAGGTTAAACTTTTCTTTATAAAATATGTAAACAAAAAATAAGATTATTTTGTAACTAAATGCGTAATAAATTTAATTAAATTACTTTCAAAATTTTAGTATTAAGTTATAAGTATTGATTTACAGATTTTTAATAAAGATAATTGCATAAAGATAATTTAATATGAATGTAATTAATAAAATTTTAAACCACTTTTATGTATTTATAAAATATTTTTATAACAATATCTTACGTTTCTTAGATAGAAACTTGAGTACGGTATATATGTATATATATGTTAATTAGGGCATAAAAATAAACAGGCTTGCAAAAAAATTGGTTCATAAACAGTTAAATTAATAGAGATTAATTAATGTTTCGTATTTTAAATTTCATATTTTGAGTAAAGTTACCTATTGATAGTTTCATTTTATGTTTTATTTTATCATCTAAAAATTATGGAAATATAAATTCACATTATATATATTAAAATGTAACGATATGTATGAAAATCGAAATGTATTATATCATATAAAATATTTTATAAAATAAATAAGTATAAATTATCAGATATCGAATATTAATTTCATTTAATAAAATTAAGTTATTTGAAATTTAATGAAAATAAGTTATTTTAAATTTAATGAAAATAAGTTCTGTAAGAAAAGAATAAAATCTCGTTAAATAAATAAACTTATTATTTAAAATTGATCTTATAGTATTTTAATTGAGTAAGTATAATGTAATGAAAATTTATTAAACTTACTAAGTATTTAAACTTCTTATTATAATAATATGAATTTAATTTTTTTATACAAAATCTAAGTTTCTCTTATTTGCAAAGGTAAATTATAGTTAATATACTATATTTGTATTTTAATTTCGTTTTGACAAATATTTTATATTAAGTTATCGATATTTGGAAAAGTAATCTATTACCGCTTTTCGTGTAATAAAAATATTTTCATAAGTAAATTTAGTAAACTGCGTTATGTATGGTTTTTTTTAACTGAATTCTGTAGTAGTGGTTTTCTATGCAAGTCGAATTTATATAGCTTAATTATTAAAGAGTGGTGATAATCTTAAAGGTTTATGTTTTTTATATTTTTAATACGTATATTGGGCATTAATTCATATTTATTAGTATAATTTTTTAGGTTAATTTTAATTTAAAAATTTTGTATTTTATGATAATTTACTAATTGACGAAAGAAGTTTTTTAAATCTGATGATAATAAAACAATTAAATTACTAATATCATAATAAATATAAACCATTTTATATTTTTTAACATGATAGTTTTTAATATTATTAATTTATTTAATAATTGTAAAAAATGTTTTTATTCTGATTTTTATATTAGAATAAGTATATATATATATATATATTAAAAGAAATTGTTCAAATATTATGTTGCATTAATATATATATAAAGATAAAATTTAAGTTTTATAAAAAATCTAACGAAGGCATCAGTTATGCACTAATGTGTAATATACGATCTTCAGTATTAAATATAAGGGCAACCTTTTTATTTTAATATTAGTGGCTTAAAAAAGTTTTTTTAATGAAAATTGCTGAAATATTTTAAAAAACTTTGTATACTTTAATGATGTTTAAACTTATTCTGTTTTTACTAAATAATAAGATATATAAATAGTTGAATATTTAATTTCTAACTAAATAAAAATAATATAATATAAAATTTGGTATTTAAAAGTATTTATTAAATTTAATTTAGAAAATTTGACCATAATATTTGGTTTCTACGATCAATTAATATATAAGTGAAAAGTATCGATTTTAGTATTTATCATTGTGATGATAGTCTAATATAAACTATAAAAAATTTTTAGGTGTCGTATTCATTTTTTAGTTTTTATGAATCCAAGATAATACTTATTAATAGCCAAAACATAAAACCTTTCTGTATTTTAAAATTAATTAATTGAGTACAACAGTCTCGAATCTAAGACTATGGATTGTATCATTTATATATAATATCATATACAATATAACGTAGTATTTCAAATACAATTTCAAATGAGTAACTTCAATTAGCCAGAAGAAAAATGTAATTGTTGCATCAAGAGAAAAATAAAATGACGACAAACATATAAATAGAACAATATATGCACGTATTTTTATTATTTAATATTTAAATATATGTGAATACACAAAATTATTCCTATATTTATTTTGTTCAATCTTGAAAATTTTATGTTATAATTCGTGTCAGTAGAGTATAATTTATTTCTATCAAATGAAAATATTGACTCTTCATTAGAAATAATTTCAGAAGATTATTGATTACTTTCAACCAAAATGACAAGAAGTTTATGTTCAGAAAGTATCATTTGTATGGAAACCCTAGGCTATCCACTTTAACCGTTTTTTTAAATAATTAGAAACAGATATTTAACATATACTTGCATGTGATGAAATAAATATTTTAGTGTGCAACATATTGTATTAAAAAGATAATCATTATTAACAATTACCGTATTTTTTGGTAAAATACAGTTGAAATTTTAGAATATTACTATGCGTAGACTGACAAGATTTAAAATTAACATATTAAATTAATTGCATGATAACAAAAATATTTATTTTGTTTATAACAATTTTTTAGAAAATTTTATATTTTGTGGATTTAAATAATATTTTATTTATTAGGAATATTTTTTTCTATTTTTCTTCTAATAACAATGAGTTCTAAGAATGTAAGAGAAGAAATAATAATTTTTGAAACTGATATTATTTGTGATATTTAAAAATATAATATATAATTTAAACAAATTTAATAAATTTTGAATTTAAAATGTTAATTGTAAAAATATTATCATAAATAGAGTTTAAGTTCAGTGATTATTTTACAAGTTTTTATAATTTATAAAATAAAAATAAATATTCTTCGTTATTTTATTCATGATTGTAAAATTATATTATATTAAATTGTATAATTTTCATGTATAATTTTTAATTAATATTAATGTAGATAGTATATATTTGACTATAGAAATGCAAATTCTGAATAAAAAGCATTTTTTATGGATAAAAAATAAATGGATATATAATTTAAAAACAACGGTCAGTTATAAAATATATATTGAGGAAATTCATCGTCTTAAAGTTGTTCAAATGATCGATATTATTAGTTGACATCTCTTATTTTTTTGTTTTAAATCATTTTCATTTACTATATGTTTATAAATAAACTTACTATGTATGCATGCTACAGAGAGTAGTTAGCGTGTGAAACGTCCGCAGGCCTTGGCTCTCTTTTCCACGATCCTTGTCTCTTTTTGTCACTCCAATGGCGGTGCTTTGGCAATGCTTTCCCCATAAATGTCACTAAAGGCCACTGATTCACTTCGACGCGCGACATTTATTTCATTTAAACGCGTGGGCTCGACCACGAATACCGGTGATACGCTTCAGCTACTCTACTCAACTTCTTTACTACGTAGAGAGAACTTGTATTTACATCTGACGTTTTACATTAATTTTTTTATTTGAGATTTTTGCAATTCGACTTTCTTTTATTTGGTGTATGATTAAAGTACGTAATGCCTTTTAGGGCTAATCAATATATTAATGATAACATCGTTTCTTGAAATCATTTGGTTGATTTATAGGAGTAGTAGAAAAATTAATGATTTAGAATAATAGTAATTCCTTTGTAAACAAAGAAAAAATAAATTTAATTGATACATTTTTAACATTTTTAATGAAGATTATCAACATTTTTTCATTAGATCATTTATTTTTATTTTATTATTTAGTTAAAAAATTTTGCTTATTTCAATAATTAATTTGGTTTATTTGTAGACTTCGCTTTTTTGTAAATAATATTTGTTTCGCAAATATAAAACTAGTTCTTGTAAATTATATTTTTCTTTTTAAAAAAATATTATCCTTATCAAAGGTTTTAGAAGGGTATTAATCGATAAAATATAATTGTACGAATAAAGTATAATTTTTCATGAATGGTTACGTAATAAACGCGCTTTATAAATATTACTGTTATATTTTATACCTCTTATTTATCATTTCTCTTTTCTTTTTTCTTGTTCATTTTTTTTCGCTATTTATTTTTTCTCCTTCTTCTGATTATCTTCCCCTCCCAATTTTTCTGTTCTATAAGTAGTTTCTAATTTTATGTTAGCATATATTTTTATGCTTATGAACATTCTCATATTCATATATATCTTTAGTTGATCGTAAAATAATTTATAAATTATTTTTTTAAGAAAAATTTCATTTTTCGTAATGCTATTAAACTATATAGTAAAATTATTTTTGCTTTTATATTTCATATAATGTATGTAGTTCAATTTTATCATAAGTGATTAATTTATCTTTATATGTTGGGTAAAATATCAAATTTTCCAATATTATAAATTGTTTTTTTTATTTTTTTTTATTTTGCTTTTATAAAGAATTTAAATAATTTTTTCTAAATTATATAAATTGATTTTTGAGTTATAAAAATTTACTTCACGTTATCACACAAATAAGATGATTAACTATCAAATCGTACGTTTTTACTTTTTATCAATAGTTGAGATACAGGAAAGCTATTAACTAACAAAATAGAAATACATATTTTTTTTATTTCAGTCTTCCTAATCTTCTTTTTTTTATTGTTAATAATATCTATTAAATATTTTGATATTTATATCAGTTATATTTAGCTACTTTTTCATCTTATAAAAGATTAAATTTTTTTTAATTACTGTTTTTTAGTATTGTGCAATAAAAATAATTAATTATTCATCAATTTTTAATAATGTATTTTAAAACTAGGTTTACTACATATTTCTATACAAATTTAATAACTTAATTTAAGGATAAAATAAAATGAATTTGTTAAAATATTATCTATGATTTATTTAGTATCACATAAAATAGAATATTAATTTTAATAAAGAAAATATAATTTATTTTTACCTAAAAGTTATTGTATATTTGATTTGAAAATAATCTTTTTAGAGTTAATTCATATTCTTTCATATACATATATACATACATTCATGTAAAAAATATTCTATTATTACTTCTGCATTATTTATAGAATTAATATTATATAAACTTTTCATATTATTCTTTTGTAAGAAATTTCATATTAATGATTAAAAAATTAATTATATAAATAGAATAATTATGAAATAATTGTTGAATAAAAATTTTGTATAAAAGTTTTATATATTGATCTGTAATTTTAACAGAGTAATAACTATGTATAATTGCATTATGTTAAAAATATAAAAATTTATATAAATTTTAGATTTATATTCCATAGACTGTAAAATAATCTGATTTTGAATTTAAATAAATTAATTTGTTTATAGTTAAATTAATTTTTTTAAGTTATAAAAATTTTAGAATAATTATATAAATATATTATATAATACATTTATTTATATATTTTATTATATTTTTCTTTTAAGAATTTAAGTTTAAAGTGAAGATACAATAAAATCTAGATGTCATATTTCAAAAATTTGTTTATATTTATTTATATAAGATATAATTAATATTAAAATAGCTATATTTTTAAATTTAATTCTGTATTAATCTATTTTATTCTTATTCTAATTTATAAGCTTTATAAATTTATTATTTTGTATTTAATTATCATCTAAGTTGGGCATATATTGGCAAAATTTATCGCACCTCCATCCTTTTTTTATGCATCTTAAATGTTTGATCAATAGTAGTTTGCGTAATAATAAATAATATTAAATGTTATAGAAAGAAATAATTTTTAGTATAATTTAATTTTATTTTATTTTTCTTTTACTAATTTTTCTGCCATTTTATAGTATTTAACCGGTTTATGTTTATAAAAGGTTGCTTCATTTTATAATTACTTCACGTTTCAGAAAAATAATCTAATCAAATAAGAATATTTTAGAACATAAGTCGAACCATTTTGTTAGTGTAATGTAATTAGTTGATATATTAGATTTCCAACAAAGAATTGTTTTTTAAATTATGTTACAGTAATATAATTTATAGAAAGTTAATAATAACACCAATTATTTCATGATCTTTCAAAACATATAAATATGATATTTTTAATTGGTACATTTTTTTTGTAAGTATTCGTGTAAAAGTTGATCAACCAATTATTGAAAATATTATTTTTGCTCTAATTAAAACATTCAGTTTTCAATTATTATTTCAAGAATTTTTTTAAATTAGTTTGACAGTAATTATATTATTAGATTATTTAGAGATCAAATATCGATTATATTTATAAAAAAATTTTTAAATTAGTAATTTATTTGTAAATTATTTTGTAGAAAAAATAAGCTCTCTGTATTTATAGAGCATATATTAACACGTTATATTTTCTGTTATTTTTTTTATTTTAGAACGTAATATGTAAATATAATATAAAATTCTTTTTTTAGCAAACATATTGAAGTTATAATATATAATATACACAAATAAGTATTAATAATAAAATAATGAATTTGAATATAAATTTAATAAATAATTTGAATAGATATATTGGAATCATAATTAAAATACATGATTGAATAATTGAATAACATAATTGAATAGATATATAGACATTCATAATTTTAGATCGTTTTATTACAAAGCCCATTTTTTTAATGAATACAGATTTATCGAATAGATCTCAATATAAAATATTTTATTATCTAATATATACAACATATACTGGCATTGGTAAAACATAAGAAAATCTTACGGATATTTATCAATTTTATAGTTCATTTTTCATCAGTAATGGAATAAAAATATTTATTTACATAAAGCATATATAATTTACGAAATTCTTTAAAATATAGTATATTAAAACTAGTTTGAACTATTTATAATAATTAGAGAAATTTTTATAAAACAAAAAACTGTTCCAACCTTATGGATAAAAATCTGAAATATTATATATACATATTACTATATAATATTAAATATTGGAATGATGATAAAAATAAAAATTTTAAATTTTTTACAATAATACATCAGTGTAAGTTCTGTTAGCATAAAGTAAACAAATAGGAATAAAAAATACTACTCGTTTTCTCTGTTATTTGAATAAAAGTTGAATTGAAAGTATTAGCTTTCTTTTGATTAGAAAATAAATCAAATGTTGAGTTTTTACGTCGATCAATGAAACTTCAATAATAATAAGTTTAAATTTGAAAGTCTAGAAGTAGGTTATATTTGCAGTTATTTGGCATAACCTCCATTGAGAATGAACATTTCTATCAGTTCTTTATGATTCGCGATGTTCCTCTTTATTACCAAATACTAGAAATAAGAATCTTGGATAACTTTTTGTCATTGTCAGTGGCCTAGTAGTTCAAAGAGCCTAAGTTCGCATAGCTCGGCTCTGGCAAAAAATACATATTTTTCGAAGGTAATTTAAAATTTACAGAAGGTTGGACCTATCATTCACGTGGATGCTAGTCTCTATAATCCAGCGACTATGCCTTGTCTTGGTAAACAGCCTCGAGCCCATGGAACAGGAGGTATCTTTTTCAAGAGAGGCGGGGTTTTCGCGGGAACCGTGTGCATAGACGTCGGAAAGTTTGCGGTACGTATGTCTTTCTCTCTCTTTCTTTACGTTCTTGCGCCGTCGTCGCAGCAGTTTATATGGAAACCATTGTAAAATTAGCTACGGGACACAATGCCGGAATCGCGACCCCCGTGCTAAATTCGTCCAGACTCACACACACATATCCATGTGTAAATGAAGAATGAATCAGTGCATTGATAAAAAGGAAGAGTGGCGGCAAGCCACACGAGTACTTTTGCTCTTACACAGAATACGTGCACCGTTTATGTTCCTTTACTGAGGAAATACTTTAAACTTTTATTTGTCGACGTTACTGCTGAATGAATGTTATCACGTTATTTTCAAAAAGCTCCCTTTTTTCTTAAACTTCTAAATTCAAATGATTTTGAACATTTGAGTTCCTATACACTTATTTTTGTTGTTTATAGCTTATTCATTGTTTTAGATTTTTAATAATAAATGTAGATTAAATCAATATATTTAAAATATATATCGTTAAAAGCTGTAAAAACTTAAATATTTTTTAATACAAGATACAGACTTAACTTTATAATATTAATTTTTTTATCGCTTATATTTTTTCTTATATTGGCTTCTTATATTATTAATGGTAATAATTATTAAATCGTAATAATTTATGTGTTGCATAAAATATTCGTATTTTTATTTTAAAGAAATATATTTATTTCTAAAACTCGTTTAAATCAACTTCTTTTAGTTACTCCTTCTTGTTTTTTCTATACTTCGTGTTCTTTTAATTTTTCTTCGAGTTATTTTCTTTATTGTGTAGTCGAGCTTTCAGTGACGAAGTGCATTGCTAAATGTGAAATAGAAAAAACTATTTAAGATATATACGGCAAGTAAAACAAATGTATGTGATAAATATCGTTACTAGTATTAGTATGTCTTGCGCACAATTTAACCTTAAATTTGTTAATCTATTTCGCTGCAGAATTTCTCTGTAGAATTAACGATTAACAATTATTTCTAAAACTAAATGGTTTTATTATTATAAAACATTATTGATAATTATTTACGTCTAAATTATATAATCAAGATCAAAGTAAAAAAATATAATTTGATTTGAATCAATGAGTTAAAATAATTATAAATTATAATATGATATATACCTTTAAAGATTGATTGACAATAGCATTTTTTTTAAATTTAATTATATAAATGAACACCAAAATTTGAGCTAGTCTTAATTTTTCTAAAATTTACTATTTTAAGATTTTAAGAAATCTAATCAAGAGTTAACTTACTATTTAAGTTACAAAAAATTAATTAAAATTCACGTACAAAATCATCTATTTTTTAAAAGTATTTTATAATATTATGTTAAATAAAACATTATTTCTAAAGATTTTAAAAATAACTAAGACCATAAGATATTTAAACTAAATATTCTTTGTATTAAAAATAATAATTATAAAATATTTTTTTAAATTATAAAAGTGCTAAATATCAACGATACGCAATTTTTATTCGATGACCGACTGTTTTTCAATTATAATTATGATTCAAAAATCGATTGTTTCAAAGTAATATTTAAATTTTAACAAATTAAAAAATTGACTTTATTTTATATTTTTTAAAAAATTTTATTAAAATGTGATAATAATATTTTTAATAGGTTCAAACCGGTATCAAACCAGTAGGATGACTTGATATAAAGTCTATTTTGATAACTTGCATAAAATTAAATAGTACTATTACTCTTTGTAGTGTGAGCATATTAATTGAAACGTATTTTTCAACGAGAGTCAAGTAAGCAGAAGGGCGAGAAAGCTGGTTTCTATAGCACATCTTTATGGCGCATCGTTTGACGTGTGCGAACCGCGTGAGTCTGTTTCTGGGGCTCTATGCTCCTTTAATATTAGAGACGCTGGTAACGACGGTGATGATGGACAAGTGACACATCGTCTTTCTGCGAGAAAAAGTTAATGCGTCAACAAAAGTTGCCATAACGACTGTACTGATGAAACTTCGTCAGTCATCTTTGTTTTTATTCGAACGACGACCGAGATTCTAATAATCGCTCTGACTTATCTATCTTTGCGTGACGTTTTAGTTTATTTTGAATTCCTTTTTTTTCTATATAAGAATTTTTAATCACTATTTATTCATACGTGTCATACTTGTGAATCTATGTTCAATGACTAATAAAATTATTATCAAAATGTTTTCTTAAGTTTAAGATGCAGTTACAAATTTTTCATTAAAAAATTTTCTTACTATGTGTAATTTAGAAAAATATCATTTTTTGTTATAAATATTTACTTTTTAAATGAATACGTACATTTATTTTAACATTTAGGGTTAAAACTGTTGCTAATAAAAACATTCTGCTTACTATTTGAGCTTATTCTGTTACATACAGTAAGCTACATTTTTTTATAAATATTTACGTTTCTCGTAATCCATAATTTTAACTAAAAGATTTTTTTAATAAATATGCATTTTTTTAATCTATTTCTAAATGACCAATAAATAAATCATACATTGTTTTACTTTAATGTAAATTTCATAACTGTTTTATGCCAACATATCATTTTATTGAATTTAATTATACTGTCATTATAGGATGTAGTCAATTTGCTCATAATTTTTTATAATATATTAATGAGTAGTGAAACTGTAGACATATTATTAATAGTAATATTTTATGACTGCTTACAAAGTATTAAATTATTAAAATAAATAGTTTTTTCTATTTATAAAATAAGTACAATCTATTCAACAGTTTATGTTTGTGATTCAAATAAAGATTACGCACTGATATTTTAATTAAGAAAGGTTCAATTAAGGTTATTTTTATTAATTAGAAACTGAATTATTAGTAATGATAAAGAAATAAATATTTTGTGTAGTATAATCATCATCCAGAGCCTGTTTATGAATTACTGTCAGATGAACACCACTTTATGTCATTTTCATTTATGAAACTAAATTTGTGTTGAATTAATATTATAAACACATTTTATTGATTTAAATGTATGCGAACTATTTTAACTAAGTATATTTATTATATATATTCTTAGCTTAGGTATAACTGAAATAAATTTAGTGCATATAAATCAAGATAATTAACGTTCAATGCTGCCATACTTAATAAGAAAAAATAAATTGACAAAGCAATACTTTCTCATGCACAAGTACCACAAGGTATCACTGTCACAGTCAATAAAAGAACTACATTGCCCGTGTAAAATTCGCAGTCATTGTCCAACAAAATTTCATTGTAAAAAAAATCCTTTGAGGGCTTATTCGTGCTCGTACAATTAAATAAACAGCAGATGCAGAGGCCTCGTCTTCAACTAAGAAAATCTGTAGTTTTGTTTCATGTGAAACTTTTTGGCATTTAGATATTAGATATTTAGATATTTAGAGAGAAAGAGAGAGAGAAAGAGATGGATAACGCGAGCATAAATGTAAAAGAGAGATAGGTAGATAGATAGATAGATAGATAGATAGATAGATATATAGAGAGACATGCAGATTATTTTCTCGAGTGAGATTCAAATTACGCTAATTTTGAAAATCTGACAAGATTACCAGTCAGTTTATTAAACATATATTAATTTTTAGTGAATTAAGAAGTACAAATATAAATGTATATATATAAATATATATATATATAAATTTTCTCTCTTTTTTCGTTTTGGAAGGGTGCGGTTCAAGCACGTGGTTTATTCAGTGCTACTGCAGTGGCATAGTGTATTTCACTGGCATAGTGCCCAGAAGTATTAACTGTATTTATTATCGTCAAAAGAAGAAAAAAATACTCGAAGTCATTGTCACTGTTGAAGTTTGCCCTTACGTAATGTCTATGTTTCAATAAAAAATTCGTATATTTGAAAATATTGTCCTTTTAGGATATTTTCTCAGATGATTTGAGATTATAAAATGAATTAATATATACTTAGTCTCCTTCTTGAAATGGAAAAAATTGCAAATGCTAAAGAAATATTCCTTGGTATAGTTAACGAATATATATAAAAGAAACACGTATAATTATTAGTATATTCTCTTATTTCCATAAATTCTAATTTATTTTTTAAACATATACGATGAACAAATATTTTTTATTTGAATTGACTTCACAATGAATATAATTTTAAATAAATTCTATTTTCTAATCACTTAATATTCAAATTAAATTAAGTATTTCATTTATCGTTTATCCTTTCAGTCTATCCTAAGTTTAATACTTTATGCTTAATATATGTAGAAATTGAAAAATATCAAGCATTTCTTTTCTTTAGTATTCACCATATAGATATTGAAATAAACTTTGTTACATTTTGTATAAATAATAATAGTTATATTTTATCGATAAAAAAGTATATTACATTAAAAAAACTTTTTCTTGATTGAGTTTTAATAGTTGCAGTCAAGAAAAATTATTCGTCGGTATTGATATTACAAATGAAAGTAGTATTTATATAAAGATAGTAAGTGACTTATTTGCAATAATTATTTCTTAGTTGATAGGTAGATGATATAGATGTAGAGAGATTTATAATTAAAAAAAATGCTTTCAATTTTATAAAATAATTTAAAAAATTTTGTGGATATTATTTATTTGATAATATTATAGAAATTTTATTCAAATTTCATAAAAATACTTATATTATTATTTTTATCATTTTAAACATGCAAATATAATTATTAGAATGTATAGTTTTTAATTCTATTCATTTTCTGTATATAAATAAAACTATAAAATTTTTATTAAAACATTTGTTCTCTCATAACAAATTCTCACAAACAATAAAAAATCCTAATTAAAACAAAAAAAATCAAATAACCTGTAAGACTAAGATCGCTGTATATAATAGCATATTAGTCACAAGTAATTTATTATATTAAAATCATTGTTTATTACGGTTGAAATAAACAATATATGATATTTATTTGGTACAAATATATAAACACAAATAAATAAAAAATATAATTAGTATTATTGTATAACTATTGTTTACAGCATGCATCTAAAGCTAATATTCAACGATTGATTTCATTCTTATATAATGTGAGAGAATAGAATATTTTGTTTATGAAATATGATGTAATACTTATTTGAAAGAATTAAAGATCTATATAAAAAATAAGTAGTTGGAATAGCAATTCATATTTTGTTATGTTGATAAATATATTGATATGTTAAGGAAACAGCAGTTCCTAAGTGTAACATTTGCAAAATATAGATTTCTTGTAAAAATAATTTATATACGTTAATTATAAATGATATTATAACAATTAAAATTTCAGTTGTACATAGTTCATTTTAATACCACTGAAATGTAACATTTCGTGTAAAATTAAGATTGAGTGTTGCAGTAGAAAAGCTACTTGTAATGCCTCGCTCGAGTTTCAAACGAAGCTAAGAATAATTTTTAATGCTAAAAATTCGAAATCTCAAATACATAATGAGTTAAAGTTTGATCCGAAGAAATGAAAAAGGATTAGAGAATGAAGAGAAAGCAAAGAGAGAAAAGAAAAACCGCTCACTGTGATACGTTGTTGGGCTTGAGGGTGGCTCTGATTTGATACTCGGGCTGTAGTACCCCGGTAAGGTTGAACTCTTCGGCACGTGAGGGCCGTTCGACCCCAAAGGGTCGGGGACTCCCATAGCCGCTTAACCCGGCTATTCTCCGCTGCAGCGGACTCTCATCGGTGTTGGTGCGGCAATGTACGCCAAGTAGTGACGCCGCGACAAGCAGCAGGAGCCGCATTTCGCGGCTCACGATTCACTAGCTCTAGAGAAAAAAAGATTGATCGACGAACCGTCGTTCGCCCAGAGAGGAAGGAGTTCGACTGTGGTTCGCTGCTGTTACGGCTCGCTAGGTCCGTGCCAACAAACCCTCAGTTCCTGCCCTCCCTTCCCTTACTCCTTCTTCTTCTTCGCTTCTGGTTCCTCTCCTTCTATACACATCAGCACAACGCTTCTTTTTCTCTCCCTTCTTCCTCTCATCATTGCATGATCTCTCTCTCTCTCTCTCTATTCTTCTTTTTGCTTTGCTATTATGCATTGATGTTGTTACCGATACCATTGCCACGGTTAAGCTGCTGTTTGAAAAAAATGCTGCGGCGACTGTTTTCAACCTTCGGTTTAGAATTCTTTATAATTTGTAGTAGTTGAAGGGAAAGCTACTAAGAAATTCGAATTTGATTTTTTTAGGTGTAGAAAAAGAGGAATATATTTAGTGGTTAAATATGATACGTGATGTTTTTGAATAATTCAATTCGACAAAATGATTAATCGAGTACTTAAAATTTTGATTTATCTTCGATTTTGTTTAATATCATCTCTTTTACTAGCAAGTATATAGATAAATCAATCTCTAAACCTGAGAATACAATAATAATTTAATTATTTATACTAACTTATAAAACGAATATAAGTAAAATTGAAATTAATTATTTTAAATAGTATAAATAGACAAATATAGAGCATAATTCAATTTTTTAATAATTTTTTTATATTGTCAATAAATAATTTTTCAGTAAGTAGAATTAAACTAATAAAATAATAATAGAAAAGTTAAAAAGCTTTGAAAATTATAACACGAACAATAATTAAAGTATGTTTAATAGCAAATTCTATTTTAAAGATTATTATCAATTGATTGGAAAATTAAAAAATTTGAAATTGACAATAAATTTATTAAAATTTATCTAACATACATAAAAATAATTTTAGTATGTTGAAATAAGTAAAATAAGTAGTATTTATGTAAGATTTTATAAAATATAATATTATTTTTTTTATGAATAATACCTTTTTTAAAATCATTCTTTGCATATGATAGTCATTTATCGTATAATTAGAGATAATAAAACTTTGTAGTATATTTATTCTACGAAATAGTTAAAAAATAAATTGCTTTGCTAAAGAAACAAACATTTACAAAGAATGTATAGATAATTCTACCTTTATACGTTAATAATATTTGAAATAATAAGATAATTTTATACCAGCTACTGAAATTTACCTCAATAAAGAATTGGAACAATTTTAGGTTAAAGGATCTGTTGCGTCGAATTCCGATAGTGTTAGAAATTTTGTAATAGTCTATACTTAACATAATTTTCTTCGGTCTTTATAAAGTCTCGTCTTTTAGATTGTTTTAGCAAATCATGTGAATTCGAATGACCTTAAATTATACCTATAAAAGTAGTGAACCAAAATTTGCACTTATTCGAAGAAAGGTAACACGTAATAATTTTATAGGTTCAAATTATTATACATGTCTAAATAAAATTACTTAAAAAATATTCAATTTAAAGAAATTATAGATTTCAAATATCTAAAAGATAAGGAAAGAAATAGATTTAATAATCGAGAGTTAATTTAATATTATCATGAAATAATTTACCGAGATATAAGGTTTTTTTAAAAAATATCATTGAAATATAAATAAAAAAAATAATTTCCTTGTAACGATAAATGTATCTTTATTGATATAAATATACCAGTCGAATAAGACAGAAACTACCTTCTTTAAAAAATTAAAAGCATAGGATTCAATCTTTTAAAAAAAATGTGTTTTTAAAGCATTCAGCTGGAATAAAATTACCTTTAAATACAAATATTTTTATCGACATAATCGAAGTCTGTGCAAGTCAAATTATATAAATCTTGTTGAAATTCCGTCACGTGTTTCACCTAAATTTTGCACTTTCCTGTCCATTCTCCGCGGTAGAGATAATCGCTAGCATCACGCGACGCGCGCCAGCGATAAATCTACTTGTCGTCCAATGCTGTTGAAATGCTTTAGCAAAATTTTTTTCTGCGAACAGCTGGCTAACGGCAATGTAGCTGTTAGACCCGAAGGAGAAGTGATGAGAGCGCCGTTATTAGATGCTCGACAAGAAAGACACGACGAATGAGAAACAGCGATATTGTGATTAGAGCTGCTTCGCTCATCCATCACTCGAGATTTTTGAGAAATTTCACGTGCAGCTAGGATTGTCAGCCTTATCATTTTTTTATTGGTTAAAATAAGTTGATTGCTATTGAGTAATTGATGAGAGTAACTTATGAATTTTGCTCCGTTTTTATAATTTAAAAAAATTATAGTACGTAAAACTCTTCGAATAAAGTTTTTAATGTGATACGTTTATTATAAAATACACGAAACAAAAGTGACTTTGCCTACAAAATTATAAACTTTTATATAATATTTTATGTGAATGTTACTGTAAGAATAGTATTGAATTATTACAACAAGAAATTAAATATTCTTATAAATGTTTGATAATTTTTAATACATTTACAATTATATTTTCTATTAAAATTTAGAATTTAATTTTTTATCTAAATATATATTAAAAAATTTCTATTTTATTCATTAATATTTAAAATTTATGAAAACTATATAATAATTTAATTTACGATAAGAATTTGATATCACTTTTATTTTTTAAAATACAATTTATATATAAATATATCGATATAAATACAAAGTAACATATTAATGACAGTAATTGAACATAACAAAGAAAAGTCTAAAATAAAATAACAGGTTCATCATTATGTGAGTCACTCTATGATTCTCTTTGCTTCATATTTTTATTTTCCAAGCTCATTTAGCGAGTAAAAAAAAGCGTAAAAGTAAATAGCAAAAAAAGGAAGAGAGCAAAAGAAAGTAAGTGAAAGAAAGAAAGTAGAGAGCATCGATTTTCTCAACTTGACGACAAATCACGATGTATGCGAATTTCTTATTTTCTCTTTCATCAGACACTGTAAACGTCAGAAATTCAACATTACTATGCACATTTCGAAGAATTAATTCTCTCTTCTTCTGTTTCTACTTTCCCCTACCTCATTCTCTTATTCGCAAGTACTTGCTAGTGTACCATTAGAAGGCGGAGGTACACGTTGGACGCAGACCGAAGCTATTTCAGTCACCGCGCCTTTTCCATTTTCTCTTTTTCATTTTCCTCTTTTTTCTCTCTTCTCCTCTTTATCTCTTTCATTTTCTGTATTTTTTCTAAGCTTTTACTTTTTCGGTTCCATAACAAAAAGAATACCTTCAAGCGATATGTACATTTAATAGTTTGACAGATGATGATTACGGATACGTAACAATAAGAATATTGCAGCAATTTTGATTTTAAGATGACTAATATGGAAATATAGTCACTGATGGTCTGAGTTAAAACTTGTGAAGAATAATGCTCCTGATTAAGTAGTTAGAATGCGTTGTGGTCAGGCATTGTTTTGCAATATTTTTACTTCCTATTCCCGTCTAATAATTTTATTATTTCTTATTCTCTTAATAAATAACATAATTGAAGAAATCTTATTATTCCTGTGTATCAAAATTATTTTAAAAACTGATTTTTTTTAAAAATGTTCATTATAATTTTTAATGTTGCTTAAGTTTTTGCGTTATAATAAGAAAAGAAAAAATGAACTATTATTTTTATTGTATTTCTATATTTTTATTTCATTTCATTGTGTTTTATCTTAAAATTCTTTTTTGTAGCTACGTAGTTATGTTTCTTAAAAAAAGGAAATAAATAAAATATATTTATAAAAATGTTTATTTCTCATTAAAAATGAAATATACATATTGTAATTTAAAAATTTCTAATATAGTGTAATTATATTATTATATATATGCAATATAATATAGGTATAAATATATCATAGAAAAACACTAATTTTTATGATTAAAATATTTTAAATAAACCTTAAAAAATAATAATATAATAATAATGAAAAAAAAAAATAATAAATGTCTTCATTTCCTAATCGTATTGTAATATTACTTCATTTTTTCATTTTTTAACGAATGAATTAATATTTTCAATCATTTCCATAATAACTTAATTTTATTATAACTAGGGAAAAATTTTTTTATTTAATATGCTTCATAAAATCATGATTATTTCTTGTAAATCTTAAAATATTTTTCTGTAATCTATTTGTAACATTCAACTATAATGTTTTATTATTGTTATTATTATTATTATTATTGTTATTATTATTATTATTATTATTATTATTATTATTATAAAAATTACAATGAATATAAGATGGATCAATTTTTTAATAGTATAACAATTTTTTAAAAGTTAACAATTATTCTACAAGTAATATAGTTTTTGATAGGAAAGATGTCTAATCTGTATTGGAAATATTGGAGTACGTTTAGCGTAAGAATATAAATCAGGAAAATAATATTTCAATAATTAATATCAATTGATTATGAAAGTTTTTCATATCGTTTACATCGATTTACTAATAAATAAAGTGCTATATTTAATCAAAACGTTGCAACATTAAAATAACATAGCGTGTTAAGAAATGTAACTTAACTTATGATTTAAATTAACAAAAATAGATATATAAAGTAAATCTTAATAGCGAAATAAATATACATAAATACATTAGTAAAACTCACTTATTTCTTTTCTGGCCAATTTCTAAAATTTTGGGATTCTTTATAAAACGAATACAAGAAGAAGAAAGACGTGCAAGATTCGTTATGCATAAAATACATTATTAAAATATAATATATATGTTAATAAATATATATTTGTAATTAAAATATATTAAATTAAAAAAATTGAATGTATTTTAAAAATTTTTATTTTTGTAACTGTATTAATATTTATAGAAATAGTATTTATTAAAAGTTGTTTATTTTATAAAATTTACGAGAAAAATTCGAAAGTTATTTTGTTACTAACTAAAAACTAATTTTATTCCAAGTATGTATTTTTTTTATCTTATAATAAAATATTTGTATATTTCATTTGAAATGATTCGAAGTATAGCTTATTTTACTTCAAAATTAATCGGTAAAGAATTTTAAAACATAAGACATTCCAAAATTGATGTTTGTAACATTAAATATAAGAATTTAATTAAAAAAAAAATAATATCAAACTATTACTTTTATAAATCCCACAATATGATGTAAATAAGCTTGCAGACCAATAAATCAAATTAGATGTATATGCTATTTTATATTCATAATAAAATCTATTTTTTATTTTTTTTATTATTTCTTGAGGACTATACTTAAAATTTTTAACTGAATTGATTTTTTTTAAAGCAGAACATAATTAAGCAATACATTTCTATCTGCAATGTATTCAAATATATTTACCAGCGTTAAAAGAAGAAAACACCAAATTAACTCGTCGGAAACGAATTTTAGAAAGTTTGAATAATGATATATGGAAGTTATGAAATGATTTGCGGCAACAAATACAGCCCTATAAGTAACTAATAGAAAATAAAAGATGAAAAAGCTAAGCAGAAGTTGTTGTTTGGAGACAGAAAAAAGATCGTATTAAAGAACATTAGCAAGAAAGAATAAGCGTAAGGATAAAGAAGTCGATGACTCCGCTGCAGCTAATAGAAAATCACATACAATCTTAATGTCGAAGTGGATCGTGAAGCAAGGCGCAGCAACCACTGGCAAAAGGAATAAAGAGGAGAAGCTCCTTGTTCGAGCATATCACCATGTAGTAAGCTTGCGTGCAAGCGTAAACTGGGGGTAGAAAAAAGAAACTCATCACCACACCCGAATAATTTACAAGCGTCCAGTCTCGCATTTATTCTTTTATCCTTCTTATGAGTGAGCGCATCGAGTTGATTTTCCGTTTGGTCGAGTCGTTTGGCCCGGGGAAGTAATATACGAAGAGAGCCAAGATTTGCAATGCGTAGGGCCCAAAAAAAGGGTGAAGGCTCTCTCTCTCTCTTTCTCTATGCGGATGGACTCTTGGAAGGCCACGTGAGAGATGATGACAGCGGGTCTACTGCTTGGCAGTCTGATAAATCATGGGCTCCGGTGTGGGAACCAGGCTTCTACACATGCTCCGTGGGGGCAACCTCAGGTCCCCTCTTCCTGCTCCGTGACGTACAAGTCGGATGACCAGGGCCGCTCGATGGTCTCAATGGGCCCCGTGCAATCATACCTTAGCACCAGGGTTTCTTCTTATTAGGCTTCTTCGCGATCGCTCTTTCAGCTTTTTAAATATATCCTTTCTTATCGGACGCTTTTTTTATCGCATATCATTTTCTGTTCAACCAATATCTATAGTTTACTGTCCAATAATAGAGGTATCTGATGTTATGTAATCTGTTAGTATTAATTAAAAATTATATCACGGTTATAAAATTTTCCTACTTATTTTTTTGATGATATTCCATTTTCCTCTCGTTTCGTATTGCTCAAGATAACTTCTTAACTTTTAATTTAAATGGATTCTATAATAATTTCATTTAACGATGAAAATGATTATATCTAAAATATTCATATACAATACATAGTAGCATATTTAAATTTTTATAACATATTAATTATTTATTACTTTCATTGAACAATAAATATCAATTAAAATTATAGTATGTATATCATTGTTAAAATAAAAATTGTGTCATCCATTTCGCATACAGATATTTAAGGCAAAATAACATGTGGTTTTGATAAGTGTCAGTTAAATTTATTACTTTTGTATATTTTTCCGAAAAACTACACTGTATATATATATATATATATATATATAATTGCATGTTTTTATACACTATATATATAATATATATAGAAAGACTACGCATTTTTCTTCATGTGACAGTTGTGATTTAAAGCCATTTTTTATAATTCAGATGTATCTTTAAAAGAGTCATTAAGAACAATGTTAATATATATAATACATATTTTAAAGTCAATTATCCAAACATTTTTTTTTAACAAATATATTTTTAACATTTGGTATATTTGTTTTATTTTTTATAGTTTTTTTAATCAATCATTCTTTGGAGTACTTAAACTCCCATTTGAAATAACTTTGTAAACTGAACTTATCATTTTTTTTCTTTTTTAAATTATAATGATAAAAATATAGTAAAATATATTTTTTTAAATATTTCTATTTATAATGGTAATTCTATATTTGTTAATCATAATCATTTAGATTAGTACTTTACTTTTTAAATTATTTTAATTTATAGTGTTTACCAATAGACCGTAGATATCGTAAAGATCTTTAAACATATATAGAAAATTTAAAATATAATGCAACATTTACAATATATATATATATACAAATTATATTTAAAAAAACATTGTCAATTTAGAAATATAGTTCAAATTTAAAATATTTTTTCATTTTATTTCTAAAAATAATAATTATATTTTCAGATAATACTTGTCATAAAAAAAAGAATATTATTACCAGGGAATTCATTTTTAATAATTAATAGGTTATATTATGAAAATTGAAGTAAAAAATAAATATTTATTATATTTTATAAGTTTTTTTGTAGAAAGTAAAAAGCTCGAAAATAAAAGAGGTTAAGGTATATCAAAACATATTGAGATTATGTATTCAACTTTAAAAATACAGTTTTTCAAATTAGGTTTTAAAAATATATAGTTTATAAAAAGTTTATAAAAGATGAATAATATAAACGTAGCAGATATTTTATGCTATTAGTTTATAAAAAAAAGATAATTTGTTGTATTTGCAATATTTTTATAATTTTATTATACTCAACACATTTATGAATCTTATATTCATGGCTAATAAATATTTTTAAAAGTATATAATCAATAATTGATCTTAATTTTAACCTTATGCATGGAATATTAAATATTTCGAAATTTATAATCTAAGATAAAGATGCAAAGTAATTTTTTATTACATAGCTTAACCGTGAGTATTACTGATTTATTTCCTGCTGCTTTAAAACTTTATCCTACCCGAACTATATTTTATTATATTTTGTAGTATGCAATTTTATGATTCTTTGAACTATAAAGCACTTATAAAAAGTTTTATTATTCTTTTAAATATTTTTCTCAACTGTGTTCGAATAAGAAAAATTAATTCTTCTAATTCAATTTCTTTGATAAATTTAATAAGATACTTCAGTTTTTAAGAAATATTTGTACTGGTATAACTAAACAAAGCAAGGAATAAATTAAAACAAAATGACAATTGATTCTCAATTTTTACAATCTATAAAGCAAGCAATTTACTTAGCGAATAAAATTTTTAAATAATTATCATAATCTAATAAAATAAAACATATAAATCTATTTATAAAAGTATTATTTTACTATAAAAATTATCGAAAATAATATAGTTAAACAAACTATTTCAAAAAAAATAAAATATAAAAATAAGGAATATTAACAGTTTTAAAAATATCTACAGATTAAATAAATAATATCGACAATATAATTCTTTAATTTACATACATTTGATTTATATTATTTATATTTCAATTCATCTTGAGATATTAATCAAAAGCTTAAAAAATATATTGTTTTTATATTAAATAAATAATGATAAATTAATTGCATATAATTTTAGTTAACACAAACTATTTTCACTGGTACAATTATGAGAGATATCAACAAGATTTATTCCAAAAAAAATTTAGAGAATATTAAGAATAAAATAATATATCGAATTTTTTTATTGAAAATTTATCTGATTATCTTAAAAATACGATTTTTATAATTTTAATATTAAAAATTTGTTAAATTATTGTTATCAGAACAAAATAATTAGTATATTTTGTTTAAATTAGTATCTATTTAGAGAACTAACTATTGCCAAAGAGTATAGAGCGGCATACTTTAACTGAATTTGCAAATAATCCTCGAATGCATCTTAAGATAGGAAATGCATTACTTAATCATGAAAAAAATTATTCTTTGCATAAATCTTGTAATAAGTGATTTGAAATAATTATTTTAAAACGTTATGTTTTTTTATTTTAATTTAAAATACCCCGATTTTGAACTATCAACTTCATTTCTTATTCTGACGATTCAAATAGCAATTAATTCATTTACTTTTTTTTATAAAATTTTTATAATATAAAGAATGAAAATTATTTCTAATAATAATGATTTGTTATTTCAAATCACCCTACTAGATCAAGTATTGCTGTTAGGTGACTTTGACTTAATGCTAAAAGAGAAAACGGAAATTATACTAACCCATAACACATACAAATACATTGGTGTGGCCATCTAGTGGAAAATCGTTAAATCTACATAATCTTTACTAACTAAATAACATTTTTATCTTCATACACTAATAATAAGTCTCGATATTAGTTCAAATATTATTTTTGTATACCTTTAACATTATTATTATTATTATTTTTTAATTGATCCAGATTTTATTTGTAATAGTACTATAAATTATCACAACTAGTTACACATATATTTACATCTACCATTTGCATATGTAAGTTATATTTATACTTTTTAAAATAAGTTAATTCATTGTCATATGGTGAAAAATATAATAATGTATAAAAATTTCTATATATAAAGAAGATTTATATTCTATTGTAAACCACAAATATTCAGTATTCAATGAAATAAATATTGTATAGCATTTTATACATTCTTTGTTTAAATTTAAGATAATATTCGATTTTATTGGTTTGTATAATCATATTTCCATACTATAAGTTACTTATAAATTATTAATTAAATATTTCTCAACACTTTTTATAATAGTTTACTGATATAAGTACTGTACACTAATTATAATCTGTTAAAAATATATTTTCTAAATTTTGTAAAATTAATTAAAAATAATTCAGTAAATTAAAAGATAATTTTTGTAATATATTAATGAAAATATGAATAGTAATGTAATTATTAATATTAAAAAAAGATATAATGTTTTAATATGAATACATTTTTTAGAAAACTTATTTTTGTTTAGTTCATTAATAATCGAATTATTTTTATCGTAACCGATAGTCTATATTAATATTATTATACTTAGATTTCAAATTATTTGTATTTTGGTTAAAGCTATTATTAGATATGTTGTTTGTTTCGAATAATAGTTTTATTCAGAATTAATGAGAATTTAATATTAATGTAGAGTTTAATATATATTTATTATTTCTTATAGTTTACTACATATTTATAGTTATCGAGATATTAAGTATTTCGTAAGCTGATTTCACGTATAGTTATTAAATGAAATAATTTCAAAAACTTAGTAGTTAATAGCAATGGTAAATGAAAAATCTATAATAAATTTTTTTTCAATTAAAATTACAATAAATCATTGTGCTTGTGATTTATACATACTGTAAGTCAATTTTCACAGTGAGATTCTTTTTTATTTACCGACTTCGAACTTAGTTGTAATGGCCACTGGACGGTTAAGCTAATATACTAATTAATTTTTATATCCATCCAATATCATAATCCACAGAACCAATATTCTATATCATCTTCATAAATAACATAATTATACACATTGTTCGCAAGCGCCGAGAAACATCCATACAGGTGGACGTTCCCACAGTCTTGAAAAGAGTATGTCTCAGATCATCGAATTAACGATGATCCAGACAAATTGATATCCATCTCGCACTTGTAATATTTGTGACTTTTTTCCCTTTTAACTCAATAAAATATTGAGCCAATTTAACGGTAAATCCTCCATATGTACGTCGCCTTTCGTAATGTAAATAAATAAAGCTGTTATATATTGCTAAGGAGTCAAACTACGCCTTGTTTTTGCCAAGAAAAGATTCAGAAGTAAAAAAGAAAGAGAAATAAAAAATAAGAAGGATAAAGAAAAACGTATAAAGCAGTGAGAAACAAATAGTGAATAACGAAAGTATACGCACGTATATATCATATGCATGTTATGCCACTCTCGCATTTTAAGATTGAAAGCTGTTTTAACAGAAGGGTAGAATATCAAATATTTTGTGAAAAAAGACATAACCCTTCATACAAGGCTGTAAGTCAGAATGCTTAAGGCTTTAAAAGCAAAATTTTTTTTTTAGCACCTGTATTTTTTTACAAATATATAGCATCAGTACTTACAAGATGTTTACACAGGTATATCAATTTCTTTTATTATAAGTTGAGAAAATATATTGTGTATGTAAATTTAATGAGTACATGGTATTATATTAGTACTAAAAGTAAATAGATTAAAGTTAATTCATATCCCTTACAGTTTTAGAATTTTATTTGCATTTTGCACGTTCTGTACCAAGTTAATTATATATATACATGTAAACCTAACTTGAATCAAATTTTATTTAATTTATTAATAATTATACTTGATAATAATTTCTATAAAAACATGCATTTTATATGTAAATTTTATAAACTTAATACAGTTATAATTATAAATTAAAAAATGTTCAAATAGCTTTAATAATATAAAAATTTTGAAACTGAAACAATACAGAATTAAAGAAATAATTTAATTAAATATATTTTTTTGATGAATTCAAGAAAGTTATAAAATATTCACCATCAGTTTTTTATATATTATTTTTATCATAATGTCAATTTTCATTATATTTATACTATATTCTTGTAAAGAATTTTGCATATAGATTTTTTGTCTAATTATAATATATAGTTTAATTTATTTAAAATAGTGTTATATTGTAAAGGAATAATTTAAATTTTAATAAATCTATTTGAGGTATATTAATTTATAAGTAAAAAGAATAAGTAAAATTAAAGATGAAAAGAATATTTACAGTAATTATTCAAAAGATAAATCATAGTTTCAAATCAATCGTACGTATTTTTTTTTAATTCAACGTGTAACTTAAATTTTTTTAATGCAAATAATAATTATTAGAAATTAAAAGTATTATAATTTTGAAAATTCTATATAAACAATTTTAAAAGTTCGCAACCATAAAAACTGATAAATAATGTAATGTCCAGAGTATGAGTTTGAGAAATGTATACTTTATACTTGGAAAAATTTTAAATCGTTTTTTTACACATTTTTTGATCTGAAAGTTTTTTAATGTCACCTCTTATTGGGGGATTGATATGATATATATTCATATTAATAATTTCGTTCTTTATTTATATAATTTAAATAAATAAAATAAAACTATAAGAAATTTACTTTTTTAATAATTTATTTTAAAAAATTCATAATTCTTTAATATAAAATCGTTATTTTTACATATTTCATGCAAAATATATTAACATTATTTTTATCGTAGACTAACTCCTTTAAAATTAATTTTACGTACCGATGTTTATTTTCCAGTTTTCTAATTTAGATATACTAATTGCTTTAATGTTTTATTGTATGTCTATCTCGTAATATTAAAATAGGTTCTTTTAAATATTTTGAAAAATTTTAAAAAGTGGCTGCAAGAAACTAATCTTAAAAAAATGATGATTCAAAAATATAATAAAATTCTTTTAATGTTCTTGTATATTTTAGAACTAATATCAATGTTTGTACAATTATAAATTTTAATATGTATATAGATAATTATTTATTTATATTATTAAGTAGAAATTTATATTGCAATAAACAATGGTCTTTTTTTAAAAACTAGCTTAATTTAAAAGATTTTCATTATATATGAATTAATGAAAAATTGTATATTATTATATTATAACACTTTTTTACACTAAGAAAATTTTAATTTAATTCTTCGTATTTTTAAATAAAAATTCTTTATCTATAAAATCATAGTTATGAAGTTTGTTTTACCTACTCTGTTTTGTTTTTTTTTATTATTATGATTTAATATTCAGTATGAAAACTAAAACTATATTTTAATAACTAATGCAATTTAATGATTACCTAGAGATGTAAAATTTATTTTAATTTTTATTTATAAATTATTTTCATTATATAAACAGATTTTTGTAGTATATTAAATTGGAGTTAATTAATATATTTTTACAAAAAATATCATGTTGTACATTATAATAAGATATTAATTTACTTTTATTATGAAGTTATAAAATTTTTTTAGTTAATATGTAGTTATTTTTCGATATTAAATAATAATTTATTAAAATTTACATTTTACATTAGCAGTAATAATTTTAGTGATACTCAATTAAATCTATACAAGTTTAAATTTTAGCAAGCGATTATAAGTGAATAGAGTATGACTGTATATCACATAATGAATAGATATACCTTATAATACTTATTTAGAAGAAGGACATGAACTTTCTATCGGAAGACAGCTGATAACCTCGTTAGTTTTAGAACACCTCAAGGGACTTCTTTATCAGAAAATTGTTATTGAATCGCGAAACTTATGTCTATGACTCATCACATAAGTTCTTCGAGTACGCATGAGAGATATACGCGCATATATAACTAAGTGTATGAACATCTTTTCTCTTTTGAGGAATTTTCTTTTTAGGCTTTCTTCGTATATTATCAATTTTTTAAGAACATACTTTCATCTAATCTCATATATTTAATATGGATTAAATTTATCGACCAATATTTATAGCAAAAATGTAAAAAAAGAAAAATAGTTACAAATGAATAAAATACGGAGAAAAAGAACAAAATGAGACTGTTTATAATATATATAAATACTAAATGAAAATATTACAGATACACATAAGTTCGTTAAAAAATCAATGAAGTATATATATAATATTTAGATAAAAACTTTTTTATAGTATTTTTTACTTTTAATGCTTCGCATACATACTACAAAGTTCAATTAAAACATAGACTTAGAGTATAATTGTAAGCATTAATATTAATGTTAATTTTTTTATTCTTTTATGTTTTATATCACGAGTTTTAATATAGAACAATTTAAAAAATTACTAAAATATTATTAAATCAAAAATTTATTTAAACGATATTCTTATAAATATGATTTAGTATATGCAATATAATTACGTAATTATCTATTAGCATTATCAAAATTATTATTACAGTTTAAAATTTATTACACATTTAATAAATAAGTTATGAATAAATACAATAATACAGGAATTTTATTTTAATTTAATAACAACTATTTCTTTTATGTACAAACAGTTTTCTTTTAATTAAATTTTCGCATTCACGAATTATAAATATTTATATTAAAAAATGTAAATATATGGTTAAAAAAAGATCTGTTCTTGTTTTACTTATTTTATGTTGTATCATTACATATCTTTTTAACATATGTATAATAATAAAGTATAATTTTTTTTGTTGATAGACATTGCAATAGTACTATAGCTCAAGAAGTAAGAAAGTTTTAAAAGAATACCGTTGATTTGTTTAAAATTTTAACTTCATATTATTTATAGAGATAATTTATTAATTCACCATTTTTAATAAAATTCTTAAGTTAAATTTAATTTTTAAATATTTAAATAAGAAATTTTCATTATTGAACATATTTTTGGTTATATATTATAATCATTATGTTTTTGAAGTAAATAATGTAAACTTATATTTTTATAGAAGGCATAAATATTTATGAAACAGTGATGTTTACTGATTTTTTTTTATTCCACAAGTATGATGATTGAATATATCGAGAATCTAGAAATCTTATTACAGGTTTTTATTTTAATATAATATCAAAATATAGTAAAAACATAACTGATCTTGATGAATTTAAAAAAAAATCGAATTATTTTAATAAAAAAATATCTGTATTATAGTATGATTCTTTAATATGTATAATAATAACCATTATTGTATTTATTAAATAGGTAGTTTGCCATGGGTAACGATAATATGGGCCATATAAAGAAATTTAAGTGGCTTATATTGACGTTGGTTGAAGCGAAGTTTTCTGTCAGAAGTTGTAAAATTCTTTCTTTTTCTCTTTCTTTCACATTCTTATGTTTCATTTCTTTTCTTCCTCTTTAAACAGCTTCAGTAGACCGACTAATACTTTAAAAGTATTACTTGAATTTACCCCGAGTATCACATCTAACAGCTACTTGAGTCAAATGTCGCTCGTTCGAACACATCTAATATCTTTTGCATGTACGATTTTTTACCATCTACTTTTCTTTTGTCGGACAATTTAAGATCTTTTGAATTTTCTACACGCATATATAAAAAATTTCACATTTAACAAGTATTTTGTCAGTTTTTAAACGCCTATTATTATAAAAATGTGTTAAAAATATTCGAAAATTTTTATTTGGGTAGTTTAGTTAAAAGTTTCTAATTGCAAAGGCTACTTGTATTTGAAATAATTCTTACAAAGTTGTACATATTAAAATGATTTTGTTGTATACGTATGGGTTTTACCTGACAGCTAATCTATCTGTAGCTAGATTTTGATATTCTAACAGCATGGTAACAAATATAAAATACTTACTAATTTTAAAATAATCTGTTTATTATCTGTTTATAATGGGTAATCACTATGTACGACTAAAATTATAATATTTGTGCATTACATGCATGATTTAAATTGTAAAAATGATATTAAAATATTATGCATGCTTGACTTGAAATATTCCGTATATATGTGGACGTGTTGGAGTGCATCTGAAAACAGATTGTTTTCCCCGCGTCTGTATGGAAGTAAAAGCAAAAAAACGACCCAACAAACAAGGAACATCCGACAATGCGAAATTAATAGTGTGAATACCTCGGACGTAGTAAAACTTTCTTGATTTTCTTTTGAGTCTGGAGGCTTTTCTTTTACTATCTCTATTTCGTGCAGTCTTTGGTTGCACTTAAAACATCTTCTTTTACTTCATCATTATTAATAGGACGTTATGCAATGATTAAGAGTTTAATTAATCACTTGGTGACTGGAGTTTTAATCTCTAATTGTACGATTCACATTATTTATGGGTGAAATAGCCTTATTGAAATGAGATAAGTACATTTAATAATTTATTTGTATAAAGGACTTTCCCATTTTTTTTATTGATTGTTTTTAAATTAAGCCCTTTATAATTTAAAATGGAATATATTTAATAATAAATGAATAATAATATTTGAAGAAATTTTAGTATTTAACTATATATAATATCTAAATAACATTTTACTAAGTTGATACTACTTTGCTTTTATTTTAACTGAATAATCATTGTAATAATTTAAAATATTTATTATCGAATAAGTACAATAGTATTTTATTCCTTAAATATTTAATATTTATTTAAATATGTGAAATCATTAAATTTTAACATCTAATTGATTTTTAAATTCTCGTAACAAATATTAATAAAATTACTTTGAATCCTAAAGAAAAATATGTGTTTACTCTATTCCAAAAAAATAAATATATAAATTTAATTAATAAAAATATATATTATATTTAAATTTTATTTAATGAGTGTAAAATTTTTCTATTTTATTGTAAAGGGACCATGTAAAACAAACATTTTTAACATTATAAACAATAAAACGTGCTGTAATTCAACCATAATTAATATAAATAATATAGGATAAAATTTAAAATCTCTAAAAAAACCTTTTTGTCTGTAAAAGAATATAAAGATATTAATAAGTGCTTTATGTATTCAAATTAAAGTTTGACTCTTCAATTGTTTTCATCAAAATTTAGATCAAATTTTAGAAATCACTAACTTAAAACATCATAGAAATGTTATTTTTTACGTTTAATTTTTCAGAAGATTGGTTTATTTAAAATAGTATTTTATAAAAAAGTATAATTATTTTATTAGTTTTTAATTAAATGTAACTTGATATAACTTATGATTTTCTAGGTCATTCAAAAATAAATTGCATGCTGAAAACTATAATATTTGTTATAATCATTTTGATATAATAATTGTATGTTTCGGATTACATTTTATGCACAGTTAACTAAATTTGTAAAATTCTCAATTGTGGTTAATTTAAAGTAGAGTACAGAATTTACTTATGACCAATTACAGTTTTATTAATTTTTTAAGTAAGAATATAGTAATATTATTAAATATTATATTACATATTTAAAGTTATAAATAGTTTAATGGATATAAAAGATATTTTTAAAAAATTGACGCTGAGAAAGAAAAGTGAAAAAACATTACATTACACATTCTAATATATTAATTAAGGTATAGAGGATGAATTGAATTTTGCGTTAGTGTTTTCCAATGTTACTTAAAAATCATTTAACACTTATTAAACAACATTAAAAAAAAATTAAAAATTTTTAATTCGATAAAAAATGTTTTTGTTACAAATAACCTAACTTGACCTAACTAGATTAAAAACATAAAATTATAAGTCTGTAAGCTGTTACTGGGTATAGATTCGGACACTAACATCTATTTGATAGCAAGTAAATATGACAATAAAGCATGCGGATGATTCAAGTGATGAGTAAATGTCGAAAATGTAAATAGTGAATGATTGCTGTTGTCAAAGCTTTGCTAGATCGCGCCTCGTCGGTCGTTATCGCAGTAGAACTCGATTCGCGTGCTGAGCCTTTGCGAGCCTTTTGAAAAATTGTTTGCCTCTGGCATCCCGCAGAGCGATGGCGACAGTTCCAGCGACAATTTCATTATTCCCACGTTGCAACTTATGGCTGAACGCGAAGAGAACAGACTACCTCCTCCCCCACTTCCCCCCTCTTAGTTTCGCAGTAGCCTTTTTAAAAACGTGCCCTCTATTCCTCCTCTTCTCTTACTTGCCCTTTCTTTGTCCCTCTCTCTTTCTTTTTTCATCCACCTACACGCTCTCGATACATTCACAAACGAACCAACCAAATGTGTATGCATCTATCCCTTTTGCTCCCTCGTTTTCTTTCAAAGGGACGTTCCTTTCAACCAATGTATTACTTATTTATTAGGTCCTTACGGGTGGTCCCGTGACATGATGGAATCGATTACACGAATTCACGGAACTCAAGCAAGCTATATCCTTCTCTCTTCTTTCAGTACACTCCGTCTTTTCCTCCCTTTCTCTCACTCTCTTCTTGTTCGCCCGTTCGCTCTTTCGTTTCTATCACGTGACGCCTGCATTTACTTTTTTACATCCAGTTTTGGGGTTCAGAAGGAAAGAAAGAGAAGAGAACCCACTGTTCGTCTTTTTCTCTTTCTTTCCTTTCTCTTCCTGTCATATCCCTTTTTCTCTATATACTCAGAGCCTATATGCACATAATACATGTTTAAAAAAAGGAAGTAAAAAAGTCCACGCGTGGGTAGGGAGTCACGGAGACAAATGTTATTGTAGATGAACTTCGGCGAATATTTCGTCCTTCTTGTCTTAAGTACGAATAATGAGATGGGACTAGATAACAATGACTTGAAATATTAGCTTGTTCTGTATGTCAAATTGTTCAAAACTTCATCTATTCTACTGGAAACTCTTCGATTAGCATAATTTTTCAAATCATTTTACTTTCTGTAAAATCTTCTAAAACTTTAAGTTACGACGCATTCTACCGAACTCATTACAAACTTATATACTTCCAAACACACAATTTAATATACGAAGAATTCAATACCTGATGTATTTGTAAGTAAAAAATTATGCTCTAAAATGCTCTTTTACTTTTAGTATATAAACTCCTTTAAAATTTGGTCAAATAATTGTACCTGATTGTTCAAAATTGTTACATGTAAATGTCTTTAATTATATTAAACGGTGAATGATAAGCAGAGTAAGATCGCATATTATAATATGTTATTCATATTGTACTCACTATTTCCTATTCACGCATACATATTGGAGCTTCGATGCACGAATGTGCTGATCTTGAAGAGGTCTACGGTAGCTTAAAAATCAGCTCGATATTTTGAAGGAATCTGTACGAGGGTAATCGGTATTAATTTAAGTGAGTCTGACGAACTACACATGGTTGAGAAAGAATAATTTCCTGGTATAGCGTCGTAGCAAATCTGGAGAAGAGATAATCGTATGCCAAGATTGCGTATGAAACGTCAAGGTCCACATAAATTGCTATATATGATAAGACTGTATGAAACTTACATGTCGATTATTTTCTTCATATTAATTTATACACGAGTAAATTAAGTATATAAAATGTTAAATTAAAATTATAAAATTATAATTATATACATAAATAAATTGATTTAAATAAAAGTATTATTCACTATAACATCTTAATTAAGACATAATATGAACGATGGATTCGAGAAAAGAAGAATCTGTTTTATCTTTAAGAAATGCAAGACTCCCTCACAATATTCAAAATTGTAAGTCACCAATAGCAAAAACAATTTAAATTTCTTACGGATCCTTCAAACAATATACAAATACTCAGTGTAGTTTTCAAAGTGACAAAACTTTTTGTTCTATCATTATTGTGGATCTAACTCCAAAAAAAAAATAGAATAATTAAATAAAAAGAACGATGAAAGGATAAATCAAATCAATCTTATTTTTTTCTCTATTTCTTGAAACTAAAACCACTTTTCGTTCTTTACTCTTGATATGTGTAATTCGCATGTAACCAGATAAAAATCTTAATTCGATCCATTTCTAATAATATGAAATAGTTTTTAGAAAAATACAAATAAATATTTAAAAATATTCTTGGAAATTAGATTTATTTTTATTTATTAGCAAAATTTATAATAAAATTTTTTTTATTTAAATATTAGATCCTCTTGTTTTTACTATTTTATATTATACGAACTTTTTAAAATACTAATTTTTGAATGGTGTATTTATTTTATCTTGAATAGCATAAAGTTATATTTTATTGATATTTTTTAATTAATAAATTATAACGAAATATTTTTTATTATATACAGGTAAAATTTAGAAAATTAATTATAAACTACGTTCACAAATATGTTTATGCTGCGAAAAAGTATAAATTGATTTCAATTATTAATGGAATTTTCTCTTCTTGTATACATTAATTCATTTTTTACATGAATAAAATTATAAAAATAAAAAGAAGTCAATTTATATGAATAAAAGTATAAATTACTTCAAATGTTACTAAATCGTTAAGAAATAATTACAATAAGGTTTAAATAATAAATTGGATATGGGAATTTAAATTACAAGAAATTATGAATAAAAATGCCTTCTTCGGGAGAGCTGTAGTTGATTTAATCGTTATATCTTGTATTTGACCTGTTAATAATATAATTAATTCAAAGTCTAAATAGATAAATGTAAATTAAATACAATTTTTAAATCAATGATGAGGAAAAATATGTTTTATATTTATTAGTCTGATGACTTTTCACAATTTAATTTAATACGTTATTGTAATCATGTTGTTTTCAACTGATTACAAATCTAATTGTTTAAATTTAATTATAAAAAACACTATTACCATTCGCTAATAGGTATTAACGAGTCTTAATTTTTTTAAATTGTAAGATATATTGTTAACTTTTTTCCATTCGTCAACATTCATTTTATCTGCAAAAGAAATACAAACAAAACAGATATAGAAAAAAATTAAAAATTTAAACATACTAGGATAATAAAATTTTTTTTTTATTTTTAATCTACTTTTAATTTTATTATCTTTCTATTATAAATGATTCTAAGTAACATACTTCTAAAATATATTAAAATAATAAATATTAATACTCCTATAATTTAATTGTGTAATTTAATAAAACTTTTATTAATAAATCTATTATACTTAAAAATATAACTGATCACATGTAATTTATATAAATATAAATTGCTGAATTTTTCAAATAATTAAAATATTAGACGATGGATGTTACAAAATATATGGTTATGTTATCGATTGCAATACTTTTGACGTAAATTCATGAATTTCAACCAATTTTATTAGCTTTATTAAAGTTAAAAGTATTCACATTACTAATTGTGCATGTTTTAAATTGTAACTCTTCAAAATGTATTATCTATATTCAGTACAATTATTAATAAAGAGTAAAATATAATTCATCTTTTCTATACATTGTATATTTTAACAATTGTATTTCACCAAATATTACAATATAGAAAAGGTTTAGTTTAAAAATTTTATTGTTGACTATTGTAAATTTATTGATAACTAAATGAAATAATTTGCTATTTTTTAAATTTTAAAAATGAAACGATAAATAATAAATGATCTGAAAAATTCTTATGAATAAAATAAACAACAAATATTATACAATAAGATTGAATAACTCTTTTTAATATGAGAACTATAAACTATACGAAAAAAATCTTTACGAACTTTAACTGATTTTATAAATATAATGTGTATATATTATTAAATTTACTTTCAAATTTTTCTAATAATTGTACTAAACAATTTTTTAAATCTAAACTTGTAAAACATTTTCAATATTATAACGATTTACATTTTGATATTTATTTTTAACTTAACTAATTTTTGTTACGTTTAAAAATATAATCTGAATTAAGTTATATAAAATTTAAGTAAATTGTGAAGATTGTTGGTATTGTATTGCAATAAAAGAAAAAATACTTAAAAATATTTAATACACTTAAAAATGTATTGAAAGTAACTTATTTAATAACTATTTAAAAAAATATCTGGTTCACTTTATTTTTTATAAATAAATATAAATATAAATAATTTGTTTATAAATAAAAATTTTTATTGAATTAAATATAATATTATCAAGAAGTGGATATTTATTTGTAGGAAAATAATGTATTTAATTTTCTGTAACAAAACAAAGTGTAATATCCTTTTAAAATCAAAATGCGTATTAACAAATAATTATTAACCATAATAATTTATACAACAAATTTTTTAATTTTAAACATCAATATATAATCACATATTTTGGAGTAAATAGGTACATATATTGGATAAAATTTGTTTACTAATCATTTCAATTACGCTGTTTAGCTATGTATAATAATTTTATTTAATGGTGATCATGATGTGCAGGAGAACAGTACATCTTGTTTATGTAATTTTAATTATAATTTAATTTTGCTTTCTCTTATTTTGATAAAATTGTTGATTTGTATCATAAAATTTATTACATAATAGTTCATATATACATATATAATTTTTAAAAGCTCAATAATATAAAAAAAATTGAAGAACACTAAAAAATAAGAAATTAGTATAAATAAAACTAATAATTCATATTCATATAATAAAAAGATACTAGAAAATTTTTTATTTTTGTACAAAATAAATTATAAATTAATATCATTATTTTATTATTACTTACATATAAGTTTACACAATTTATTTAACTCTTAAAATTTTTTCATAAATAAAATAAATTTCATTAAATATGAGACAAAAAAGTTTTATTATAAATTGATATTTACATGCATGCAATTCAATGTATCAAATTTACAAAGTTAAAATAAATAATATTGTTATTTACACAAAATTTGAAAAACTAAAACTAAAAAAATAAAAAATTTTAATATTAAGAGGGTAAAAATATTTAAAAATTAAAAAATAAAAATACGTTATGTAACGATGTTATCCTAAAAGATTTTTTTAAACTTAAAAAAATATAAAGGTGATTCTAGTCGATTTAATATGCCATTTCACAGTCTATATCGACAACAGTATTAAGTTTAGTTACGATGTTTCTTAATACTCAGATGAAGAAAAAATATGGTTTTTGAATGTTTAAATGATAAAAGAGGAAAAATAAAGGAAGATTGGAAATTCAGAAATCTCAACGTCACACGTAGCAAGATGTCTTCTAATTAAGCTAGTTTATTATATAATGAAACAACAATAATTGATTGGAAAGAGTGTGCATCGATCAGAAGACAAAAGCCTATGACCACGGGGGTGCATAGATTCTTGGGATTTATAGATTTCTCATTCCTTGGTTTTTTTTTTCGGGCGCCCGACAGACGCCATAGAGACTTAAGAGAAAAGTAGCAGCGTTCGTATAAAGAAAAGAGTTCAGTTTAGTAAATATTATTCGCTTCCATTGCAGCGCTTTCTATATTAATCATTATTTGGTTAGCTTTCAGATAAGTTTTCTCGGAATCTTATCTCCCGGAATTACGATTAGTATAATTATAATTACAATTATTATACTCGAAGATAAACTCTTTACATTTTTCTTTCACTATTTATTATCTTTTCTTCATCTTATGCCTTTCTCATTCTGTCTTTTTACAGCTTATTTATGTTGCCAATAAAAATTACTAATTAATTATGGTAATTTATATTTCTATGATATCATTTTTTACATTCAGTATTTCATTATGTAAATCAACTTCCACACGATGGAGGTTAAATTGTGACTTATGATTATTTCCATCCTATAGTAAAATATTTAATTATCAATGACTTCTTTAAGTACATTTAATATTTTTTCAATAATCTGCATAAGTAATAAATTAAAATTAAATTATGTTAATGTATGTATACATCATAAAGATTGCTCATAAATTAAAATTTTTTTTATTATTTTCAAACAATTTTTTATATCAACTTTATTTTAATAATGATGAAAAACTTAAAATATAGGCAACAATCATATGTAACATAAAATAAAAATTTGAATTATAAATAAGTTTCTAAAATTTACTAAATGTAAATAAAATTTAATAAAAGTATGAATACCGATATTAAGTAAATTTTTTTAATATTTCTAATGGTGTTTCATTTTTTTTCAAGAAAATCATTTCAATAATTATTAAATATATATTGCATATAATATACTATATGTTATATAATAGATATTACGTATATTGTAATTAATTAATTACAATTTAAACAATTATAATCGTATTGGTATTAAAATTATAATTACTATTTTTAATTTTACTTAACATAATTTTATATATTTATCTGAAAGTTTTTATTTCTGTTTTGTTATAAAATAAGAATCATAATATTTTTTATAACTCCATGTATAAAATTAATCGGTATAATATAAATTAATCAATCATTTTATTAACATTAACTACTTCTTCTTCTTTATTCCATAATTTCATCTAACATTATTTATATTATTTTAATTTAAAAATATTATGTACTTAAAATTGTAATGTTGTTTATTATTGTATCTATATGTTATATATTATATATAATATAATATATATAATATATATAATATATATATATGATAGTATGTACACTATCATGTACATGAATAGGTTTATATTTTAATTCTTTCAATTTCTAATAAAAGAAATAATAAAATTTCTAATAAAATAATTGTTCAAATAAGAATAATTTGAAAATATTTTAAAGCAAAATTATTTTTAGATATATGTATTTAATTTGTTTGAATTTACACATGCATTGATTTTAGTCTTCATTAATAATTTAGTAAAATTTTTTAATGCTTAAAGTATGATCTAAATTAAGAGTCTCAGTACAATTCTTAATTAATAGTATAATTTCTATTAAGAAATGATTTTTACTATTAACAGTATAACTGTGATGAAATTCCAATTCGCCAATATATTCATTTAATTGGTTAATTAAACTAAACTTTCAAAAGAATAATTGAAACAAAAATTAAAATAGAATAGGTTATCAATCTATATTTAGGATAGATTATATACATAAATAATGAAGATTCTTTTAAATAAAAAATTTTTGTTACTTGAAAATTCCAATTTTAATGTGAACATTAATTTATATACAAAGTTTTAGAAATAATTTATACTTATATCCTTTTCAAAAGAAATCACTGAAAAATCACATTTTTTGTATATTTAAATCATGAATATAATTTTGACTTCAATTTATTATAATGAAATTATACCAAATTTTTTTTTATATATTTTCAAATGCAATAGTACTATTAAATTTTGAGAATTATGTTTTAATATTATATATTTTTATATGTAATGATATATTTTTAATATATTTGTAATATATTTTAATTATTACAATTTTTTATTCTATAATGGAATTTCAATTCTATAATGGAAATTAGCGTCAAGTGTTAAGATTTGTTTGAACTCGAAAACTTATTTTTTTTAATTTAGATGTATTCTCTTTGTTATAATTTAATAATAAATTACAAAAAGGGATAGCTTAAATGATTTTGATTATAAAGCGATATGTTGAAAGTGATAAAATTACCTAGAAAATATTATATAAGAAACTATTTTTTGTAAAAAAATTTATCTTTTGCAAGTATACGAATAAATAAAAATGATAATAATTTAGTTACATATAAAAAAATATTATATATAAATAATAACGAAAAATTTATACATGGTTTTTAATTAAATTATATGTATAAATACATACATCTTCTTTACTATAGATAAATTTATTTTGATCTACCTATATTAAGTCAAAAAAATTAGAAATTACACAAATTAATGTCTAGAGATAATGAAAAAGATATCCATATATATGATTTTCATTATCTCTTTACATTTTTTCATTTTAGTTATGCCAAAACTCAGTAATACATTTCAGATTTGACACTTGATAATTTTTTCGAAAACAAGAATCAAATTTAAATTACTATATCTCTATATGAATTGAATCAATTTTAAATTATAGAATATATAAATATATCTCTTTACATCAGACAGAATTAAATCATTAAGATAAATAAATGGTAAAATTTATATATAAAATATAATTGTAGATAAAAATTCTGTTAATTATAAATACGAAACGTAATTTTTCATTTATATTTGTTTTTAAAACTTTTTAATACTTACTATATCTAAATAGAATAAATTATTTAATATAAATTAACATGCACATTATCAATCTACTATATACTGCTCTATTTATTATTTACTGCTGTAATAAAGATTTAAAAATCAAGAAATTGAAATTTCTTTGATTGGTTGATTAATTTTTAATATGTTTTAATTATGTAATCCATTCATTTAGAGTGTTTGTATAATTATTTAGCTATAGATAAGAAAATTTGTATCCGTATCAGGTTTAATGAATGTATTATTTTCACCTTTATAACAAATATAAATGTATAATATATATGCATAACATTTTATTTAGTTAATAGTAAGTATATAGTATAACATTCTATAAGTTTTATAAAAAGTACTTGAAATTCAAATAGGTACTATGTTTTAATTAACACAATTGAGGTTTTAAAATATCAATATTAATATCAATATCAATATTATGTAATCAAAATATATAATAATTATTTAATATTATATCAGTTATAAATATATTAAATTTAGTTTTTTGCGTTGTAAGGGCAAAAATAATAAATTCATAAAACCAGTTATGAATAAGAATTATATTTTATATTTTATCTGAAATTACATTATTTATTTTTACCAATACAATTACTATTAATAAAAATAAATAATTATATCATTTTTGGTTATTGGTATTGTGTTGTGTTTTAGCAAAATAAATTCTTGCGATTATTTAATATTTATTATTTTATGCTTTCAGTATAATTATTAGTATTGAGAAGGTACATATATTACTTATTACTATTCATTAAAAAATTAATTGAGTTTAATAATATAGAAAATTTTTTTATTCAGTTACATAAATATATAAATATATGAAAATCATGTATTACATAATATTATAAAATTCGAAAGTAAAATTATACATAAAATATAAATCATTAATAAGATTATTCAATAATTGTAAGTTTTCTATATCATTTTGTTAAGAGATATAAATAATTAACAGTAAGGTATTATTTTAATTCTTATATTGTACTAAGAAGTCTATTTTAAACTATTTATTTTTTAAACTTAAACTTCATTTTATCAACCTAATATTAAAATTAAAAATTTAGTTTTTGAAATAAATAAAATAGTTAAATTGAAATAGCAATCACTCAATTCTTTTAAACAAATTAAATTTACTATTTTTATCAGTCATAATTAAAATATTTAGAAGTACATATTCTAATAATAATATTTTATTATAAAAAATAATTTAAGGCAGCTATTAAAATATGTAAATGGCCAAACATGTTTTAACTTACATTTACACAATTATTTTAATTTTCAAAATATTAATAGAAATAAATATTAATATTAACTTAAATTATTTTCATTATAGAATTGATTTCTATTGTAAATTAAATATAAATATATTTTTATATTTTTATATTACATATTTATAATTTTTATGAACATATTCTTAGTATAAAGGTTATAGGTTAATTAGTTTACTTTAAATTATATATAATATATATAATTTACTTATCACATTCAATAGAAACTGTCGATTATATATATTTTGATCCTGAAGAATAATTTACAAAATATCTGTCTATTGTAATGTGCGATATGAAATTTTCTTTTTAAATTATTTAAATTCTAAATTTGCACTAAAAGTATTCAATAATAATAATTATTATTATATATTTTAAAATTTTTAATTGTGTAAAATTATTATTTAATAGTAGTTCATTATTTCCATAAAGGTAAAAAACAGGATCAGAATCAAAAGATAAATTATTTTTGAGACACTTTTATATTAAAAATGAAATGTTAAAACTTTTTAAATTTTTAATAGTAATTTATTTTACAAATTACAATTTAGTTAATAAAAAGAATTTTCAATAAAACAAATGCCTTGTCATCGAGGATTTAAAATTCTTTAAGTTATATAATATTTATATTTAATAGTTATTGATAATATTCTATTAATAAAGAAATATAATTTCTATTTATCATTCAATCGAAAAGTTTTTAATCTACAAAATGCCAAGTTATTAAACAAGAAATATAAATTTCTAAAATCATTTTTGATACGTTAATTAAATATTTTTAATTAATATAATTTTTTCAATATATCACAGATATATTTTAAAAAATGATATAATGAAAAAAAATTAAGTTATTACTATTTTAATAATATTTTATGTTTTTAAAGTATTACATATTCCATTAATTTAATATTTTGAGGATAATTTTTATATTTGCAACTATCATGTTGAAGCTTAATCATTATGATTAGTTTCAGTTTTTATAAAAAATTTTGCAATTTCATTTTTTTTTTTATTAAAATCCAAAAATTGTTTTTTAATTCAGAAAATTCATCTCCTACTAACTTTAAAATGACCACTGAAGAGTGCTGTTGACTTCCCCTGTGTTTTTATATATTTATCATTATATTGATAAAAAGGTTTTATTATATTTATACTTATATTTATTTATTAAATTTTTTGTTTATTATATATGTTCACAAGTACATTTAGAAATTATTTTTTTTAATTAATTAATATTCTTAAGCTAAATTATTTCTTCATAAATATTTTTTCAGCATAGGTCCTTTATATTTAAGTCCAGTGTTAACATTTTTCTTAATATACTAAGAAAAGATAAAAATCCTCATTCAACTATTGCATATTTTTACATTATTCAGATACTTTCTAATTTAAAAAATTATATATTATAAAATATTATATTATAAAAAATTTTATGATTGTAGTTTTTAGATAATTTACTTTAGAAAGAAATTTATCGTTAATTCAATGTAAGATATTAAAATATTCAGCTAAGTATTCGACATAATAAAATACATTCGTATGATTTAAAATTAAATGAATTAATTTAAATATGAATATTTCCAGTTTTTTAACGATTTTTAAAAACACAATTACTTCCTATTTATAAATCATTAATATAGAACAAAAATAATAAATATATAAACATAATTTCATTCTATAATTATATTATTCTAAATTTTTTTCGTTTTAAAACTATAAAATATAAGTATCTATTAAAATAAGTAAATATACAAAGCTTTATATGTATTTTTTTAATAGTAAATAATAAGTAAGTTAACAAAAAGATCAAAGAGTTGTATATATCATATTGCATATATTACTCATATACATACATACATATATATCATATGCATGTATATACATACAATTAATTAATTTGAAATTATTGCTCGATATTCAGGTTTAATTTTTGAGAAAGGAATAACTGAAAAAAGATTGAAATGAAAAAGTAAAACATTAAAGTATCTAAAACAAGTTACAATATTTTGATGGAAAATTACGGTATCTACGAAACAGATATGATCATTATATTGTGAAACGTTAATTTTAAGGGTAAAGAAATATTCTCCTTGCAAGAGTTTTGATAAAAAGTGATGTATAAAAAGTAAATGAAAGGAGAGATACACGAATATGTAGATTTAGCGGAAAGAAGTGAGAAGAACTTTAAGAAGAGTCGAAGAAAGTGGAATATAGTTCATCGGAAATAAAAATAGGACACCCTATTCTCTTCTCACGTCTCTTCTCTCACGACCTGGTAAGATCTTTCTCTAAAGCTGTCGATTATTATTTCAACGAAGGAGCTCAATGGAACATTGATTGAATATTCTATTATAATATAACATTGTGCGCTCGGAGTCGACATAACGGATAGGCTTATACGCGCACGTAAAAACGGGAGGTGAAAGGAAAGAACGCTCGTGCGAGGCAAAGCATGATTGGCCCCGTGATAAATATCTTCGTCCCTATCATCATGCGCAATAAAATAAGAATTCCATTTTTAAAGTATACACCAATGACTTGCGAGCGGAACGCCCGCGCACGCCGCAGAATCGCAGATATATCCGCGAATCATCGTGGTGCTATCGAGGCTCGTGCGTACGCACTGTTTCCTTTCCTTGTGTATGCTCTGTGCTGTGCTCGTTTTTTCTATCTGCTGTTTCCTTTCATACATCTTTCTTGTCCCTCTTCTTTTTCTTGGCTACAGTCGATCTCTTTGTCTTTGTATTGCGGTTCAAAGGCGCGTATTCGGTTTTTACTCAGGGCCACTTCGTTTCGCGTAATAATCGTCAATTTTATTCTTCGAACGGGAACGAGAGACAAAGCTCATTTTTTACCCCACGGTTGTTGGCTGTTAAGGTTACATTCGTGTATTGGTTTATGTGTACTCACTACAGTACCGCATCGCATGCGTAGAGGCTATAATGCCTTGCAAACTTCTTGTGGATCCCCCCGAGATATTTAACGCTGAAATTCAATTATACCAATCGATATATGTGTACGCAATCCAACTTTATTAATGCCTTCTATCTTTCTTCCTCTCACTCCCTTACCCACCCCTTTTAGGATGCATCTTGTGATTTCGAGACCCACTTGCATTATGGCATCTACGTGACGATCAGTTATTTTCTTTACGAAGGATGCCGAACTCTTCGATATATTGAAGCATACATAGGATAGAATGTTGAACCATTTAAAGCAAAATGTAGTATTTTATTACGTATGACTATGTCTCTGTGAACAAAGTTATTCAAAAATAACGTTGAAATTAAGACTTTCATTTTTTATGTGCTCATATAAGTACTAATTATAAAAGCTACGGATTATTCTTTAAAAACTTGTAATAGTTCAACATACTCATTTTTTAATTCTTTTGTCGTAAATAAAGTATAGTAACTATCAACTTCATTTAACTTACTAAAATAATTAATTATAAGATACAATACTCAAGTTAAATAACAAATTTTATCGAGCGATAAATAAATACTAGTTCTAATTTCCAGATTATTCTTACTTTACTATAAAGTTGTATCTAAAATTAAAAATTATCATGTATTCATTATTATATATATATTTTATATTACTTATAAATTGAATTTTGTGTTCCAAGATAACACAATAATTTACATGCTGATACTTGTGAATGTTATTTGTTATGAGCAAGAATTTTAGCTATAATAACTTACATATTTGATTACATTACTATTTTCAAGTATTCATTACATAGAATGTAGAGAAATTTAAAAATTGATACAATAATTATATATTAGAAAATTTATATAAAGAACATTTATTAAATTAAAATATTTGAGACATTTTTTTGTATTATGATTTAAATACGTACAATATAGTATTAAGAAAATGTTATCAAATTCAGTATTTTGCTAGGTATATTATTAAATGATCAAATAATGTTAAAAAAAATAAATCATGTTGGATAAACTTACAATAATTATAAATTTGTATTATAAATTATATGATATATTTTTACAAAATAATGCTTGTATATAAGGACAGTTCTTAAAAGGGGAACACTTCAAATCAATTTATCCTGTACTCCACAATCGGAAATAATAAAAACAAAAAATTATTAAAAAAATTATAATTAATAAATTTATAAATGTATTTTTATAGTTTTTATGAATATATAAGTGTTGCAAATTTACTAATTTTATATTTAAAAAAAACTTCACTGACAAGATATTTGTTCTTTCCTATTAACACTTAATATAATACTGATACAAAAACCATTATATTTTATATGTTATATTAAAAATATATTAAATTTTCATGTATTTAATTTGTGTAAATTTAAATTCATTACCAAAGAAAGACTACAAAAATATAGAAAAAACAATTTGTTATTGAATAGCTATATTATTTCACAATAATCTTTAACGATATAAAATAATTATTTTATTTATAAAGAAAATATTGTTTTTGCACTAATTTTTATGTATTATCACATGAATATATTAGTTGGTATTATCTAATATATTTTTTTTTTGCATCAGTAGATTTTATCTAATGTATTTGTTGTTAAATTAGATTCTGTCTAATAATTTCAATTTTATCCAAAAAAATTTATAATAAATTATTTTTAAATTATGAAATAAATTTATTTATGCATTTCTATAAATTTATGTACATCCATTGTATTTCATTTAAGTTAAACTAACTAATAGTTGTACAGGATAATTAATATAAAAAAATATAATGAAAAAATACAAACATTAAGAATTCTATTGCTATATACGAAAAATCTGAATTGAAATACATTTGGTAAGTATTATCATAATATGAATTAGTTCAATTTATCAATTTATAAGAAATGATTATAACTATAAATATACGAATTTGGTTTTGAATTTTGAATACCTTAAAAATTCTGATACAATCATGTTAGAAAAATTAAAAATTATAAAATGCTTATTATATTATAAATTTATCAAATTTCCAAGAAAAATTTAATGTATAAGTACAATTATACATTTACAAAAAATATTTGTTACAAATACTTTACATTATTGAATTGTCTTTTGTATTACAAAAAAATTGCAAATTAAAATAATATGATCTTCAAGCAAAATAGTTAATCTTCTAATTTTAAGCAAAATAAAAAGTATAAATTATTCTGTCAGTGACAGTGTTATTTTATAAAATCAAAATTATGAAACTAACGTTACAAAAAAAATATAAAAAATAAAATTCAAATTATAATTTTTTTTAAAATAGTAAATGTTATTAAGTAAGCAGTCATAGTTAATTAATAAATTTATTTTATATACATATAAAGAATAATATATCAATACAAATCAAATATTTATGATCATATCCAGATTTTCAAGAATAACAATTACAATTAAAAGTATATTAATAATATTATAATATTATAAATACTAATAACTTAAAAAGTATTGAGGGTTTTAACATTTTATATGCCTATATTTACGTACAATCAAAAAATTAAGTATAATAGAAACATAATTATTATAAGATTCATTTCGATTAAATTAAAATAATTTATATAAGACATAAAAATATATATAATATTTAATGAAATTATCTTAGTCATTTTTCTAACAATAATTGATAATATTAATATGAAGAAAAAAAATTTTTACTTTCGAAGTACTTTAATATATAATATCAATCAATTTTTAGTAAAAATTAAATATTAAGTAAATACTAAAAAAATAGTTTTATGATTTTTTTTCTAGTTTATTTTATATAACTTTATGTAAGAAATAATTTTGTAAATAATAAAGTTTAAATAATTAAGTTTAAATTAAAATTTTTTTAATTTATTTTGAAAATTTGTTAAATAATGATTGCATTTAATATTCAAATTGCTGTTTTCAACTTTGAGTTAAAAGTTAATCTAATTTTTAAATAATAATGTTAATATAGTTTTATAATATCATGTATATAATAATGAATGTATCATGTCTTAATACAATTAAAAACTTAAATTGAAATGTGTGCATAAAATAATTCTTATCATAAAATGAATTTATGTATATTTCAATTTAAAAAATTTCTTTTAAAGTGACATTTACGTGACATAAGTTTTTTTTTAAGTTGACATATAAATATGACATTAAAATAATAAATCAGAAGAGCTATTGAGAACAAACTAACCATTTGAAATCTTGAATTCTCTTTTAAATTCTTATGTTTCGACGTGCTAGCGATCAACAATAGATGGCATGAGTAGTTTTACGCGTCATGAAAGACTTGCATTTGTAGAGAAAAAAAGATAAAACTATCTCCTGTTCTCTTACTCGCATGAAGCAGCACTAATAAAGATAGGAATAGAAGGAAGTTTATCGGTTACTGAAATCAGCAATGCTTATTCAAAGCTATTTCGATTACAAAATGAAGTCGAATAACCAATCTTCATTCAACTTTGAACATTTAATGTTCATTTTTAAAATAAGTCGCGAAACAGTCTTAGATTAAAATATTAATTATTTTGCATGATGTAGCATATTTAAGAAATGTTTAATCTTATAATGATTTGAGTACTTAATTCAGGTTCTACATTTTGAAAAATATCGTTTCTTTTCAATAGTAAAACAATTGTAAATTGAAGACTTGATGAATATTGTTTTAACATTTATCATTAGTCAGGAATATGCCTAAGTATTGTATACATGTATAAAAAATAACTTAATATATTAAACGAATTTTAAATATTTAATTTTTTATATATGCAATATATAATCTACCTAAATTTCAAAATAAAAAACCACAAATATTATTTCTATTATAAAAATTATACATAATCTATAATTCAATAATTAAAATTGTATAGTTCAATAATAAGAATAAAAAATAATGATAATATAATATTTTAATATTCAATTAATTTATGGTAATTTTATAGTTTTATTTAATAAAATATTTATATAGTAATTATTTGATAAATAAGTTACTCTGAATTAAATATATCTTCAAATGAAACATTTTGTTAATAAATTTCAATATTAGTAATTTAATAGTTTCAATACATTTATTTTAATAAAGCATTGATGAATGTTAATAAATAAAAAATCCTAAGCGAATTTTTATTTATAATCTTTGAATTACTTTATATAATAAAATCAATATTTTTAAGTAACTTTTTTAAAAATTATACCAAAATTTAGGTTTAACTAAAGGTAGTTTAGTTACTATAACAATTTACGGTTATAAATAAGTTTATAAGTATTATTCTATATTTTCTAATGATGCGGTCAATAAGAACCATCCATAAAAAGTTATAATTTAATACTATTTCATCTATTATTTACATTTTATCAATTCATTTTAGTATTTTTAAATGAAAAACGTACATAAAATTCTTAATTATAAAATAAGTTTCAGCTCTAAATAAATTTAATATTACTTTTATGTTTCTTGTAAAAATCTTGAATATTATTGTTTAATTTACATTGTTAAAATTTATAAATTCACTAATCGTATTAATGAGAATTTTTTTGAAAAATTAAATGAAATTTCTTACACTGTAATCAAATATATAACTTTTAATAAGTTTAATACAAAAATAACAATAAAATATTTATAAAAAAATTTGAATTAAATTATTAAGTACAAAATATAATGGATAAACAATACAATGAAACAATGTTGACTATGTTTCGATTAATAATTAATATATTTTATTATGTAGAAAATATTTTCCTAAAAATTAAATTTTATGTATGTATTTTGTTGAAATAATTCTTAAAAACTTATAAATATAAATGTTTTTAGTATCATTTTCAATTACATGTTTTAAATATTACATTAACGAAATTTAAAAAGGAAAACATCATAGCTTTTTGAAACATATTTAAATAAATATGTACGTATCAAAAATAAATTATATGGTGCAATTACTAACTTTTATCACATGCAGCGAATTAATAGTCTATGTTTTAATGAATATGAAAACATGATTTGTATATATATATATATATATATATATATATATATATATATATGTATGATTTAATACTTTTCATTGTCAGAAAAATATTAATAAGTACATACAACATTTTTGATAACTATATAATATGAAATATATTTTTTAATATACATAAAAAATATTGTACATATTTAGAGTGATATAGGATTAGATATTTATATCAGTAACTACAATATTATGTGTGCGCATATGATAAACATGCATGATCGTATAAATATGTGTATATATAGATGTGTTTGTGTTTGTTTGCGTTTGAACACTAGTTTATGTTTGTGTTTATGTTTGTGTTTATGTTTATGTTTGTGTTATGTTTGTGTTTATGTTTGTGTTTATGGTTAAGTTGTGTTTATGTTTATGTTTGTGTTATGTTTGTGTTTATGTTTTTGTGTAAATTTGTATGCGCGCGCGCGCGTTTATAGGTTGTGTAAATATCTAAATACTATCCCATATTATGAATTTCTAAATAAAATGCAAAATAAAATCTTATTATTAAATTATATTGCATATTTGTATATCTCTTTATTAAACATTATTGTTTTAAAGTAATTTAAAGTTTTCCAAATGATCGCAAAAATCCAATATATTTAATATTTATTACTCCGTATCTTCTACAGATGTAAATTCCATTACTGAAATGACTACATCATGCAGAATAATTACTGCTTTAATTTAAAACCGAGTCAAGCCATATTTATATATGTTCAAAGCTGAATGAAGATTGGTTATTCGACTTCATTTTGTAATCGAAATAGCTTTGAATAAGCATTTGCTGATTTCAGCAACCGATAAACTTCCTTCTATCCTTCTCTTTATTAGTGCTACTTCATGCGAGTGAGAGAACAAGAGGTAGTTTTATCTTTCTTTCTCTACAAATGCAAGTCTTTCATCACGGATAAAACTACTGATGCCATCTATTGTCGATCACTAACATGTCGAAATATAATAATTTAAAAGTGTTCAAGATTTTAATAGTTTACTTGTTCTTCATAGCTTTTTTATTTTTTATTGTGTTATTATTCATTAGAGAAAATTTCTCTTATAATTAAATGTATTTCAAAATTTTAAAATTTCTTTTATTGATATATGGCAATTCAAAAGATTATTATTTTATTAAAGGCTGAAAAATTTTTAATTCTTATAGTCAAATTCATATAGAAACTATAAAACATTGTTCTACGTGTAAACTGAAACAATGCTTTTTAAGCATTTATTTCAATATATTTTTCAAGAAATATTTATCGAAAGAAATATTTAAATTTAAGTTATTACAATGATACATATATTTATGTAATCCTACGTCAATCAATTCATGATTTAATTGTATAATTTAAATATGTAATTTAAAATTAATTATATAATACATCTTGCTAATTTCCAATTTTTTCTTAAAGTTTTACTTCTATCTTGAAAATGATATCAGACTTTTGAATTTTTTACATCATTTAAATTGATATTAATATCGTGAAACTATCATTTTTTAGTGTTATTCCATATTAGGAGAAAATTAGAATTATTTTACATTAAATACGGTAAGTAAGATGTATAATTTAATTATATTATTATTGCTTGTATTGTAATTTTTATAGAAATTAAGATGATTAAAATTTATAAATTATATTAAAGTAATTTTTAAAGAATCTACATTGTATTTCTAATAGCTTTTTTTTAATACTTTAAAAAATTATCTGTTCTTTGTTAATTTATATTGCATTAGACATTATGTAAGTAAACTGTATTCTTTTTTAAATAAATGTAAGATTTAGATTTGCGAGAGAAACATGAATATCTTATATCTATTTAACAAAACTATGCAGATTATATATCGCCTGGTTAATTTATTTTTGATTTATTATAATAAAAAATATATTCTAAATAGTATTATAAATATTGCATTATAATATATGGAAATACAGATATTAGTTTTATCTAAAATTGTTGAAAAGTTTTTTATTAATAATAAAAATATTAGAATTAAAAATTGTAATTTCCTTTTTGTGAATACATAAACCTTTATAATATAGAAGTACTATTTTATGTGATTAATAATGATATTATGAATATTTTAATTCGTTCATGCAAATGAAATCATCGTTATTTGTATAAAATTTCTAATTTTCATAATTTTATATACTTTTTCTAAATACTAAATCTCTATAATTTTTAAATATAATCTTTATTTATTAACTTTATTGTCAAATTCTTAATTTTAAACATTTAATTAAAATATATTTTTTGATTGAATCTATAAAAGTTGTCAAGTTTTCATTAAAACATAATAATTTGTTGTTAAAAAAAATAATAAATTGTACTTTATTTATATATTTTTTACACATTTTACATAAAAATATTTTTAAATTGATTGAATACTTAATTTACCATTATTTTTTAAAATCAATTGTAATAAATAATATTTTGATATATAAATAATAGGTTCCTTATGTAAGAAATTATTAACATTCATGTATACAAAATTTCAACATTGTTATTTTTATTTTAACACTTTTAAATATTTGTTAAATGTAATAATTGTCAAATAATATTCAATTTTCTATCTTTTTGTACAGTCATGCATATATTTTTTTTTAATTACATTTTATAAAATATAAGGAATTTATTTCTCAAAAGATATTTTTAATACAGATCTTTCTTTTTAGCATTAAAACGCACATTTTTATAAATAAATCAGTAGCTATTGAATACAATTTAAAAATTTTACTTATCATTTTAAAGATCTTGTTAAAACTTAATTAATAGATAGTTTCTTTATAAAAATTCATATTAATCATTGATTATTTAACCTGATATATTTTTTAGATCAGATATCATTTTCAATGATACAAAATTCAATTTAAACTTTTTTAAATTGATTCGTCATATTTATTAATTTACATTGAAATAATAAAACAGATAAGAATTAAACGCTACTTATGATGTAAATTATTAAAAATATCAAATAATACAAAAACAATATTTTTAATTTAAAAAGACAATTTTATGTTTATATGATGAAATCAATATAAATATAATAAATGTACTGTTTTATTTTACAATTATAATTTATTATTATATTAAAAAGATATTGATATTTTTATAAGAACAAGTTAAATTTTTACATTTTATTTTTAATCTTAAATAATCGAGTTTAATCAGATACCAGTTATTTTACTTTGATGAATTTGAAGTTCATCTTTTCATTTCTATAATTCTTGTACATTCTCTTTTACATATATCGTTAATAGATAAATCACGTTTTAATTATAGATAATCATATTTTCTCATCAATATCTTTTTTCAGTTTTTTTAAAAAATATGTATTATTTAAAGTTAGTGTTTTTTACAATTTCTATAATACAAATAATTCATATTTAATTATTTTCATATAAATAAATGTATGCAGATACGTGTGCATAATCTCTGATAATATAAATTTTGAAATTCTGAACTACAAATCTGTGTAATTGTAACATTGATTTTAGGTTGCAGAAAATAAAAAATTAGCAGTTATTGATGAATACAATAAACCTGTATATAATCGATAAGCTATTTATTATTATATTATATCGTTTTTATTATGAACCAAAAATGGGTATGCGGAGGTTGTGAGCTGCGGACCAAAATTATATCGAGCGAAGACTCACAAGTAAGGGAAATCTTGAAATGTTTATTTTGTCAATTTGTAACACGTTGAAAAATAAAAATCTAGAAATCTATTGACAAAAATGATATTAATTACAATAGAACATAGCCTTACTTTGCATGATTTGTTTTAGTAAGTTATTGCAAGTTGATATTTACTTACCATGTATGTATTCATAGTCTAAAGAAAAATATCAAGTTAGTATAATGTACGAGAATACTGAATTATTCAACAAATAATATCTTCTTGATATAATTATTAGTCTTACAAGTATTATAATATATCTGTCCAAAAATGGACACATACACACATATATATATATATATATATAAACTGTAGGACATTTATTTTCGATGCAATACCTTGTTTATAACAATAGCCCAAAATTGTAAATTTTAATTTACTTCATTTCCTTAATATCTTGCTTAAATCTTAAGTTTTTTATATAAAAATAATCAAATTTAACGAATTACTATAATAATTAAAAATAAATAAATATTGCTTTATGAAAAATTTAACTGGTAGAAAGTATCAAATAAAATATACAATATGTTCTACAGAAATTTTATTAGATAAATTAAATATTTATACATTGCTATAATGGCTATAATATTTTATTATTTTTAAATTTAATCCATCCTAGAAAACTTTCAATATTATGAATACATTTAGTTTCTTCGATTTGTATCATTAATTATTTTTAAAAAATTCTTTTAAAAATAAAAAATTTACTTCTTTTACAAAATTACTACATAATTTAAAGAATAATATAATTTTAACTTATTAACTATCTTTTCAAGATATTTTCTAAATGCTCTTTTCAATATGAAATATTTTTTATATTTGGTTAAAAAGATTACTTTGAAATATAAAAAAAATTATATAAATAAATTTTTTATCATTCAATCGTATTATATAAAAATGTATTTCGAGTATAATATTGGGAAGATGCAGGAAAATATTGGATCAGATTTTAAATAAATAAAACAATAAAGTGAATAAATCGACAAATATACAATTGTATGTACAGTTTATTGGGGATTAATATTAGTAATTTTTATTACAAGGGCGGGCGGGTGATTAGTCGATTTGGCTGAACCGATAATTAATGAACAAGCAATATTTTTGTCAAATTCTTAAAAATAATTTTATTCTAATCAAAAGTCAAATTTTTATATATTCCAATAAATGTGCCATCATTATTTTTCAAGTGTCTTAGATTTGTTCAAACATTTATTTTCATTGTATTCGTATGCAAGGTGAAATTTTGTTTTTCGATAACATGATAATTCACATTTTACTTCGATTCTTTTCACACGTGGTTTACAAATATGTAGTTGGATAAAAGGTAGCGTGGAAAGGAGTATTTGAAGGTAGCTATCCTCGTCCTAGCCTCGTGCGCATATTATTATTTTTCTATTATATCTTGGAGTTACATTGTCGCGAAGTAAATAGAGAAGCTTAAGTAAATGAATAAAAAAGGTAATGTACAATTGTACATTTTTCGTATTCTCATTTGTACATGAGCTCGTCACTGACTCTCTCTCTTTCACCCTTTCTCCCTTTCTCTCTCTCTCACACAATTTTACTTGTTTAAAGTGCATCAAGTGCACCTCATAAATACTTATAAACTTAATTAGCACGCAAGTATTTATCGTTCGTGATTAATGAATAAATTCATCGTAAGTATATTTGTTTATTGAAAATGTGAATAAGCCTGTGTGTGCGTGAGTAAACTAGTGGCGCCCAGTGCATGGTTATGAAGTCTTATATTTGCTTGCACTGGGCTTAGGAAGTCTCTGTAGTAACCAACAGTAAAACGTATCACATGTATCTAGCATCCATCATATTTCATTATCAGCAATGCGAGCGTTCGCGAGTTGGATTACCGTATCTTTGCAATTTATTGTGTTTTCGTCTTTGTCCAAGTTGTCGTAGTCATCGTAGTTGCTGCAGTTGTTGCGTGAAGAAAAAACTGAATATTTTATATCGAGTATCATTTTTTTTGACTAATTAAAAACATAATTATAAATGAAGTACATTTAATCTTCGTGAAAAATTAATAAAATATTAATAAACTATTTGAGAAAACAAATCGATTCAAGAATTTCAAACTTGCGTTATTGATATTACTCTTTTTTACAAAGGCAGTGATTCATTTACTCGGATTCACGAACGCTCGATTTAATTGTAGTTGTAAAACCTTGTAATATATTGTATAAAGTAAAAGCCACGGAGGCAAGCCCGTTTGCTTTAGTGGTAGATAATTGTATATCAAATATTATATAAACTGTAATACACTGTAAACCTGTAAAAAATATAGTAGGTGACAGTAGCTCTGTATAATATAATTAGTATTATTTTTCTTTTATGGTACACGGAATCAGTATAAATATATCGTATATCATTATTCTGCAATGAGAGTATACCGTGTATCTCGTTTTCTCACGAATTGAAATTTTGCGACGTTCTTTTACGGTTTGAAACTGTACATTGATTATTAAATTATATAATATGATACCTGTAAACATGCTTGATATAATTATATTTTTCATAGTATTCAATTAACAATTCACAAGTATAAAGGTCATCAACTGTTTACAGTATTTAGAAAAACAAGAAGTTATACGCGAACAAAATTATGGATAATAAAATTGTCCTTTTAAAATGCATTTCACATTCCCTAATTATGATTCTAGAATGAATAATCTTTTTAATAACATAACTCACATTTAAACTTATATTTAATATTAAAAATAAATATAAATATTTAATCTTGTAATTCTCAAACTGTAAAATTACGACACACCAATAAAAATGTCGGATTTATGCGCTTGAAGCGAAGCTAGGACGACTTAGGAACTACGTGACTGCACAACCGATGCATAAGTAACTATTTTTTCAACTTTCCCGTGACAGTACCGTATATTTATCTTACTATTTTTTTCTCGTAATTCGGCAATTTTTGCACACTAAGAGAATAAATTTTTAATATCGGCAGACAGTATAATTTCAACAATCGATAAGTTATCGACATGAGTCGGTAACAAAGATTGCACATATTTCAACGTTATCGGCTAACGATGGTCTTGCCATCTTTGAATCGCAACCATAACTAGACGACGCGCTTGGCGGGTCTTTCAAACAAAAATTATGTACTTGTTCGTTCGTAAAAGTAAAATCGTTTAGTTTTTCTTTTTGTGTTTATCCCATATATTTTTTTTATATTAGAGCTTATAATTATCTTCTTTTCCTTCTTTTTCTCGAGTCTATTATGATACATTCATTCACACAATAATCAAAGGTTGTATTCGAAGAACGTCATTCGAAATTCACATGTAGATAAATATATATGTATATATCTGTCTAAATATTACGCAATAAATAATTTGTGCACTAAAATTCTATTTACAACATACATAAAAATTAAATATAAGACTATCGCATTATAGGTCTCTTTTCTGTCATGCTACCTCTCATTCTTTCCCTTCATTCTTCCTTTTCTCTTTCTTTATTATGTATCGCTTTCTTCTCTCTTTTCTTTACATTTTCCTTTACTAAACAATTAAAATAATATTTCGTCGGATAATTATACTATCTCATCCTCATGTCATTAGGAACTTAGGATGGCTGTTCTTCATTATGGAGTTCCGAAAAAGTACAAATTTGAATCGAGGACATATATATATTTACCATAGATATTAAATAGTTTATCGTTTATAAAATAATGACTTTACATGAATTTACCAATGAAATAATTGGGTTAAGCGATTGAAAAATTAATTATATACCATAGCTTTAATTATTATTTTTATTTAAATCACGGTATGTATAAAAATAATTAAATATTCTTTTCGTTAAATTTCACAAATTTTATTATTCTTATACCAATTATTTTTATATTAAAAAAGAAATTTTTTTGCACTATAATTATGATATGAATATTCAAATGCCCATGATACAAAATTGTATTGCTGTAATTATTATAAACTAATGTTTAGTGTATTGTGTAGCATTATATCATTTAAATTATATAATACAAATTGCAACAGAATATTGATAGGATATAAAAAAGTAATAGATAATAATGACAGTAATAATTATAATAATAATTTAAAATACAATAATGCTATAAAGATACTATAGAAAAGCCGACATCGAAGTGTTTTTCAGCATAAACAATCGTCTAAAATTATTTTTCAATTTCGTTTTCTGCTTATGTGATATGTTCCGACGATTTCTAAGCTAATTAGTATTTTTACATTTCATTTATAGATTTTTCTTTTCTAATTATTAAATGTTTCATGTTATCAGCGAAAGCTGAGAAGAGATTTGATTGTTCCACTCATTATCTACAGACATTAGGTTACAAAGTCTTTTGCAATACCATTATAATTCAACTTTATCGTCATGTAAAAGTTCACGCAACAAATTCTTTTATATTTTTTTTGATTCGATAAAATCGACAACGAAGACAATAAAATAAGCATGATAATTGACGATATTCACACAATAACAATCAGTTTTACTTCGTTTTCATTGATTTTTCAAATTAATATGAAAAAATACTAATTCTACAATTCGACTCTCGAATACAACCTTTTTAATTTTTCTGAACGTAATTTATAATTGCTTTTGAACTTTAATAAAAATGTATTTTGAATTAAGAAATTAAAAATTTTTCTTTTGTTTTTTGGGCTTTTTGTTTCTGTTCCCCATATTGTTTTCTCCATTTGTGCGATTAATCACATCATATGTTTTAGTTTCAACAACGAATTAATTTTATTTATTTATTATTTACTATTACGATATTATACCGGCCAACCATTTTGCGTTTATTTAATTATTTTTTTTTTATGATGTTCGTCCCTTGCCTCGAAATGGAACTAACAATTCTACACACATATATATATATATATATATATATATATATATATATATAATTTATACCTCATAATAATCATCGTCGTTTCATAATAAAGTAAATAATCACGCGCATTTATTTTTTGTGTTATTTATAATTCGACTTACGAAAGATACATTCATTTTAAAAATCATGCACGCCGACTAAAACTCATTTTTTTAATTATCTGCGAGAGTATTTTGCTTCCGTATCTTTCATTTACTCTCAATAGCATACAGCGAATGGACGCTTGACAGCTTATTACAATAATTATGTTGAATTTATTTTTTAATTTTTACTATATTTTTTCTACACGTAGTCGAATGCGAAACTTTATTTGCTTTCGTTCTCGATTTTCAACGAAAATGGGATTAGTATTGTTACCTGATAATTATTTAATCAAAAATATAGTACAATATGAATATTTTTCACGGTATTTAATGTTTTGTGAGTTTCATAACAACATTTGAAGTTCTATAGAAATATGTGCTAATATTTGATGTATACTTAACGATTTATACCAAAGAAATAAAATTTGAAGTTTACAAAAATGTGTATGAGTATATTTTTAAAAATTAAAATTTTGTAATTTTATATTTTTCTACATACTGAGCATTCTAAATAATAAGTTTGTATTTTATCATAAAAAGTAGAAATGCTAATAAAAAATGTAAATGAATTAAATTTATAAAAAAGAATTTTTAGTTAATTTTTATTGAATGTCTTATTTTTCATATCCATTGTCGTTGAAAGCTTAATCCTATTAAAGAACATCACAGAGCTAATATCCTTTCTCTCTCATACTCACGCGCGCTCGCGTAAACACAACACACTTTTGTTCGCTTTTTTCTCTCTTTTTCTTTCTCTCCCTCTCAGGCTCTCATAATAACTGAAAAATAATACTGCAATCCGCACATGGTGCCTTCTATCACATTATGTGTCTATGGTTACTCCTGTTTATCGATCACACGAGCGCAGACGACATGTATGCATATGTATTCTTATAGCACACAAATGATCGTGAGCCTACACACACTCATGCGCACGCTCATTTCTCTTTTTCTGTACTCCAATCGTACACTTATAGAGTTAAAACGGGTTTTTTAATTCTCTTTTTTTTCCTTATAGTAGCTTCCCTTATTTCATCCAACATAGTAAATTAAAAAATTGCTAAAAATAATAAGAGCGACGAGAGGTTTTAATTGCACGTCCAAGTGGTCAAAAAAGAAAATAATGTTGAGAAGTCAGTCGATCTACACTAATATTACTTATCGCGTATATTAAAAGCAAATCATTTTCCCCTCATATTCTGTTTATAATTTGCATTATAATTGTTTTTCCCAGTTTTCAATCATTTTATAATATTATGTTATGAATTCATAATTTCTTAACTCAAAATTTCGAAATAAAAAGCGCTTAAGAAATATGGAAATTGAAAAATATTAATATTTTTGAATCATTGACGATTTTGATAAACAAACTAAAAATTGATAAAAAAAACTTCTTAATTAACCGTGTTAATTATTGTACTGACGATTTAAACGATTAAAGATGAATTAAAGTCGGACTAAAAATTAATTTTTTCTTATCAAAGTTATATGTAGTGTAACGAGTGAAGTTATTTACTAAATTACAGTTAAAATAAAATATATTTAGTAAATTCTGAAAATATTAAAATTTTAAAATGTATCACTTGTAATACATTATATAGTATATTGTGAATACTGCAGTAAAAATAATAAAAATAATGTTTACTGAAATAATATACAGTATTCGCTTATTTAGTGTAATAAAATATGTACAATTTCAAATATATAAGAAATTTATCGCTTAACAATTATAAATTATTCTGTTTTAATAAAAATCTTAAACCGTTGAAGTGCATTTTCTTACTCTCGTCGCGTTTTATTACACGAAACTGAACCACGATGGGTTACATATAATAGATGAAAAGGGGATAAAATGTTTAATTATAAAAATCGAAATCCAAGGAGGGTGTGTGACACGCACCGTTATTATGGTAGTTGATAAACTCTTTTCAAACACCCTGTATATAGAATATTTATTTATTTACGCATATATATATATATATATATAATATAATATATATATATGCATACACCCGTATTAATAATCAATAATAATATTAGTTTGTATTGTACAGCATATAATTTTCCAAAGGGGCTGAAAGCCTGTGGTCACTAAGAATTTACTTAATCTCTTATTGTACCGATATTTCTTTCTTTCTTTTCTTTTATCGCTAACAGCTTTTATGTATTTTAATTACTTATTCAAAACTGAAATATTTTTCACAAACATGTGTTACTAATTGCCTTTTATTAAATTTTTTAAATATTTTTCGTTCACGCGTTTTAGAACGATATCATGTTTCTGTACCTTTTACCACTTTAAAAAAAAATTTTATCGCTTCGCTATTTATTATAAAAACAATAAAAAATAAAACATGAAATTCGTTTTTATATTTCTCTACTATATTACGCGATAAGATTCTTAATTCTTTCATTGTTTTTCTATGTTTTGACGCTCTCGACTCTATGTTTTTGTATTCCCGGTATTTAAAAAATGAAATATAATTATACGCGCCTTATACTCTCTGTCTTTTCGTTTAATGAATTATTATTTTTATTTGTATAGTTTAATATGTAACTTTTTCTTTTTTTTCTATCGTAGATTTGTCAGTGGCTATCCCTGATGTGTTAGTTACCCTGCGCTTCCGTCTGAATGTCGAAATATTGTTGTCCAAAATTCTAGTTTGTAATACGATTTACAATATCTTCTTCGACCAAGCTCTAAATTTTTCTGTTTCACCCGTAACAGATAAAGTAAATGCATGAGCTTGTAGTTTTTGAGTTTTTGAAAAGATCGTGATTTTAATTTTTTTATCAACGTGTAAAATCGCCTATTATCTTACAGCTTTTCGATTTTGTCACCTTGTGTTTTTTTACTTTTTTTTAACTTTTTTATATTCATTTGTGTATTAATTTCAGATTCTTTAATTTTTTCCTATAGATTATTCGACCAACGCGTAAATACGATTGATGTAACTAAATATAAAATTGCCTCGAAGTTCAAATAGATACGCTCATGGAGAAAACATAATAATTTTAATCGCATATATATGAATGTACAACACGCTTTTTGATATTGACCTACGCGTCATTGCACCAGTCCCTCAGTCACATGACGAAAATATACATTAAAAAGTCCGTTTGTATCTTTTTTCTTTTTTTATACACATACTATGGAAAAAAATTTTATGCAGCATTATAATTATTAATATTAAAATTATTTTTTAACTACTTATGAACAACGCCACAAAAAAATTAAGAATATTTCATGGTTAAAATCCATTCATTTTTCGATATTTTATATATTGCACATAAAACATAATATCAAGATAAAATAAAATAAGAGATTTTTTGATACTTGACGATCAATTAACTTCGTTTTTTATTTAATAAATTCAAACTATAAATTTTAAAAAATTTCTAACGGTAAATCTTAGTAATAAATAATTTTTTTCTTTTATTTATAAAAATTTTTGTTAAAACTTTTAGTTTACTTAGTATACAAATTATTACAAAAAAGAGTTTTTCAAGATAAAATCGTGTAATTAAAGATCAAATGTGTTAATAAAATTAGTTGTTAAATTTTACGAAAAAAAATTTTATATACAAGGTTTTATTATTTAGCAAAAGAATCGAATAAAAATAGAAGATAAAAATTGATTATTTTCATATTTCTTTGGAAATAAATTTTAAATAAATAAATGAGAAAAATGAATACGTAATATCTTATAATAATCGGTGAAACGGTAAAGCAAATGATACTTTATCAGAACTATTCGGGAGTCTCGACTTATAAGGCGCAACGTGTTAGCGTGTTTCCTCTCTCTCTCTCTCTCTCTCTCTCTCTCGATTCGATTCGATAGTTTTACGACAATACTATTTGGTATTTGATCATTCAGTGTAGCAGGAACTATTTTCACATAATACAGTGGAGCTACAATATACGCGTGTTTGAATATTTTTTATGCGGTATACGAATGACTCATTTTAATCATCGACCAGCAAAACTCCGTTTGTAAAAGCTATCGATTCGATATAAAGCTGTAAAAAAATAAATCGAGCATTATTTATTAAAATAAATAATCGCGGTAAAATCAGTTAAAAAATGTGTCAGTCGTCAAATGATCTCAATAGAGGATCATCAATGAAAAACATTGGGAGTTTTGCTCATCTACAAGGAGTTAGGATCATTTAGATTAACATTTCGCTGTACTACGCAGTCGATGAAGAAGATTGAGGCGAGTGTGTGAGCATTGTACTTGTATAATAATTCTCCAACAATAAAAGAATGTAAATAAATAAGAAAATAAGAAAACAATGGAGGGAAGCCAGTGGCGATATTTAAGTTTCTAAAATTGTTAATTAAATTTATTCATGCTCAAAGAGACGTACTTTTGCGATATTTTATTCAACAAACATAATACTGTGTTATTCGCAGACGTTACGTCTTTTTGTACTCGTGCATTTGATACGGTTAGAGGTGAAACCGTATAAAATTTTTAAAACGTCCTCATCTGTAATATGATTGTTTCTTCGTGTTCGAAGGCTAAATATATTTTATACGTGGTAAAGAATAATGTTCATCTGCAGAAAAATGTCATAATACAATGTAGCTTTGAATAAATAGAAAATCAACTGAAGAAGCCGATTAGCCAAAAGAAGTTACCGAAACGCGTTGTTAAACGAGTTGTCGATAATAAGCGATAATCCACTTAGTATTCGCACCAATGAAACTAATAATAATAATAATGATAATAATAATAATAGTAGTAGTAATAGTAGTAGTAGTAATAATCGTTATAGTAATAGTAATAGTAATATTAATAGGAATAGTAACAGTAACAATAATAATAATAATAATAATAATAATAATAATAATAAATATAATGATAATAATGATAATGATAATAATGATAATAATGATAACGATAATGATAATAGTAATAATAATAATAATAAAGGAGCTAGTATCATCAATAATAATAATAGTAATAAAGCAAGCTTTCGGGTGAAAGAGCGTCATCGTGCGTGTTACCCCGGTGGTGTGATTTCAGTCTTGTGAGAGGAGTAGCGACGCGCTCGTCGCAGTCGCAAGAGCTAACCTGGGCCCTTTGGTAGTAATTTCTGGGTCCGCGCCTTAGGAGCTTCGAGGAGCTCGGGCCTCAGTCCGAGCCATTTTGTTGGAGCAGTGCAGGTGCCGATTGAGCTGGGACCGAGAGCAGACCTTCGCGTAGCCCGCTTCCCGTGATCTCGATCGGCGAGGGGCTTCTACTCCTCCCAGCCAACAGCAGTTCTTTCGGTCGCAGCGGCTGGTGACCGTTGCTAGGTCCGTTGCTGCTCTGAGACTTCGCCGGTGTTTCGTAGGCCTTCTGCTCGCTCGGCGGCAACAGGTGAACCATGTTGACTGGCACCGGAAAACCGCCAAAATCAGGGAAAAAGCCTTGGGCTAGGCCTCCGCTCAGGAGGGGATGGTGTGCAAAGTTGGCCTCGACGTCGGATGGATGCCCATGACCGGGGTGTCCCGTCAAACTTGGTGGCTCAATTGGCTTCACGTTATTATTCAGCGAGTTCATGACCTCCCCCGCGGTGCAATCCCTCCGTAATTGCTCAAGCTTCAAGCTTTTACCGTACTTGCCGCGTACATACATAAGTAGACTGTTGTAAGGAATACCGTAAACGCGGCTTGCCTGAGAAGTCGTCATTTTCTTATTCCAAACCATAGTGAGAGCCTCTGTGAGGTCGGCGTTTGTCCAGGAACGAGGCGGCCCCCCTCGAGGTGCACTATGTTGGCCTTTGGGTCTGCACACAGCGAGACTTCTAGCGTGTTCACTCCAGCGACGGGGAAGCCCGTCGGCTCGATGTTTCTTGGGCTTCTTGACGGAGTGGCGCTGTTGCTGTCCAAGACTGGCCCCCACGAACAATCCGTGGAAGCTCTCTGGCTTGAAGCTGTCGTGGAGTTCAATCGGTCCGCCGTGGGGAAAAAGTCCCGCAGCGGCGCCAAGGGGTGCCATGCCGTCCATAGGAAAGGCACTCCTGGGAGTGAGAGGCGATTCGCTCTGTTGATAGGAGAAGCCTCCGGATGGCTTGGAGTGAGGGCTTTCGTCGCAAGCCTGGCTGGACTGACCGGGTTGTCCTGTTTGTCCGGGCGGCAGCCATTGAGCCGCAAATTGTCCAAGACTGGTAAGGTACTCACTGCCGTGATGATGAGGTGGCGTCAGAGCCAAAGCGGACATGGCAGTGAGGCCGGTGGCAGGAAGGTCTGAAAAGGATGCATCGGGATGGAGGCTGGTACCTGTAAGAGGAGAGCCGCATGGACTACTCGCAGCCTCACTTTCGGATTTGACGAGTCTTTCGTTAGAGGTTGAAGGAGAAAGAGAGCGTTTGGGTTCCTTCTTCATCGAAAGATTCTCGGCCATGTCCTCTTGTTGATTGCTTTGTTGCAATTGAGATTGAGATTGTTGTTGCTGTTGTTGGTGCTGATGCTGCTGCTTGTGTTGATGCTGATGCTGCTGGTAATGGTGCTGCTGATGCTGATGTTGCGCTATCAATTGATTTTGACTGAGATTTAGACCGTTACTTGGTGGACTCGGACTGACCGGGGGATGTGGACGACTGAGGTCTTGAGGTACGAGTTCCCCTGACCTTCTTCTAGGTCTGGCCTGCTTTCGTCTTGGCATGAGCGGCGAACCGCAAGCGTCTCTGAGCTCACGGAGACCAAAACTCGTTTGGCTGGCAGATTGAGGCCTGAAGTCTCTGGATAATATAGGCAAGGGTGTTGGAGTGGAGGCTGCGAGTTCCGAAGGGTTTTCATCATCCTCCTCGATGATAGGACCGTCGAGTAACATCTGCCGTGCCCCCTCTGGTGTCGAGGGTTCGCCCATTAATAAATCGGTAGTGGGTGTCGAAGGAGGGCTCGTGGGCCGAGGTTCAGTAGAAGCCAGTCCCCGGATCTGAAGGCTCTCGGCGGCGTGCATGAGGCCGGGCAACTCTTCGCGGCCTACACGCACTTCGCCACGATACATGAAGTCGATAAGAGCGGCGATCTCGCGGCCAGGGAAATCCTTTAATACGATCACGGGATGTTTGCACGGATGTTCCGCAAAAATCCGCTCAAAAAAGGGACTGAAATGAAATAGGCATGATTTTAGCTCGTTTGTTTAGTACGTGTTTAACAAACATTTGATAGAAGCTTTCGAAAGTAATGATCGAAGACATTTTGTTTTATTCAAAAACTTATGTTTTTAAGATAAATGAAAAATTATTTATACTATTTAATCATATAATCATAAAAATTGGTAATAGTCATTTAAATATAATTACAACATGGTGATTAAGAATATTTCAAACTTTGAAATATTTTTTGCATTTTTAAATAACATATATTTAGTATTCTAAAACAACACCTTTATTTTATATCCTTTTGAGATGTTTTCCAAACATCATTTATATTTTTTTAAAACAAAATTTATAAGATTACAAATATTTGCCTATCGAAGTTACCCGAAAAAACTAAATTCGCGTTCTTACACGAACAGCATCTTTAACGATTATGCGACGACTTAGACTTACCTGCAGATACTCAGCACGACTTTATGAGCTCGCAGACTTATCTCAGCGCACACGAGGGTCACGTCGACGAGTATTTCGCCATGTAGTAACGCCTCGAACGCCTGCAATATATGCGTTTGGTGATTGTTCCATCTGAGTGAGTAGTGCGACTGCAGGGCCATTTCGTCAGGACTCTCCGCGGCACTCGACATCGTTCGATCGCCTCCACCTTTCCCCCCTCGTCGTAACTCTTCGACTCGATGCTAGTCGAGAAGCCACTTTGGGCCGCGTTTACCACTACCACCACCACCACCACCTCTTCTTTCTCCTCCTCCTCCTCCTCCTCCTCCACCACAACCTCTTCCACCTACTCCTAGCCACGCAATGCCCTTTATCTCGTTTGCCCTGCGTACTTCCATGCAAGTAAGCCGATGTTGCCACACTTCGCTTTGTGCCGCTTCCTGGTTTCTGCCTTTTCTCGTGCGCGATCGGCAACAACTCTCTGTAAGCAATGCACTTGATTTAATTATCTGGAAAAAAGATCTAACGGTTTTTCTTTCCAAAGGTGGATTTTCCTTAAGAACCCTTTGTGAAGGGAAGAAATAAAAGATATTAATTTATTTAATTTAAATGGTTATCAACCTATTAGTAATTTGATATGATTTGAATTAAAATTGTACAGGTGAAGAAATAACAGTGATTGTTATCATACTAATAGATAATTTCAACGCGATAAAATTGAATGTTTAAGTATGTATATGATGTCTTAAATCTTACATCCATAATTATACACATTAATTTTTGTATATTCATCGAGCAATTTTCTAAAGGTGAAAATAAATATTTTATTATAAATATTAGAATTCCATTTAAATAATAGTTAAAATGTGTTTATTTAATATTATCAAATATAATAATAATATAAATATTATAAATATATTTTTTAATATTATAAATTACTGCTCAATTAAAATTCATTTCATACAAATGTTAATAATTGATTATAGCTCAAATTATATATCTGAATAACCAAATATACAAGATAATTTTTACAAAAATTATAATGCATGTAATATAACATAATACAGATGAGTTATAAAAAGAATGTTTAAACAAACAATTTATCAGAATACATACATACATACATGTGTGCAAGTGTGTGTTTGTATTCAGATCATTTTTTAAATTCAAGGCTTACGTAATGTAATTGAATGAATGAAAATATCTTTATAAAAATTCTATCCTTCGGTAATGAAATTGCATAGTTTTCTTAACATTAAAAATGATTAAAGATTTCATTCCGTCTTTTACTAGTCTATCACGAATTAATGTGTGTAAAATACAGCCTTCCTACAAAATAATTAAGACAAGAATAGAAAATGCGTAAGAATTGGAGCAAAAAACAGAAATGTATTCCTCGTACAAATTGCAGTTTTATAAGTAGTTTACAGATGCGCGCACATATCGCTTCGAAACAATTTACAACTCACACCACAACTATCCATTGCTTTAATAATTTAACGGCTCATAATTACAGGCGTGGAGAGTGTCAATTTTCGCGAGAGTCGCAAGTTGCATCTTGAAAGTACGTGGAGTGAAAGCGAGAGCCACGGTTCTCTTCGCTGGTTGGCGGCCCAGAGGGGGAAGGGGATATCGCCATAAGAGAAGAATGACACGTCGAGCGTTGCCGTGAGACATGAAAAACTTGAGCAATTCTTGCGGATAGCCTCGCAAACCGACGACTTTCTTTGGCTTGCGTGAAAATCATTTGGATTTTTTATTTTTTGTGGCAGCTATGAGTATATAGCAAATCGAACGCGATTATGTATAGTTTACGTCACAGAAATTCATAGCCATTTATAGGTGATGATCATTTCCTTCAAATTAAATTAAACTGTTCAAAGTTGAGACATTTAAATTTACTCAACTATAACTTACAAAAAAACTTTTCTTATCAAGGAATTAAACGGTATTAACAATAAATGAATTATTGTATATTAACACTTTTAAAAGATTCGAAAACATATTCATTTATTTAAAATTTTCCTAGAATGTTTTATTATCAATATTTAGCAAGATACACTTTTACATGTTTATATGTATAACCATGTGTATCGTAAGAGCAATTTTTCGCTATTACAATTTGTATAACCAGTTGATTTATTATATAACTCATTCCACAATTCAATAGCAATTCTTCGAAAAATGTGATAACATTTTTCACAAAAAATTTTACATTCATTGATAAAACATTTTGATATTTAACTTCAATAAACAAACAATAATTCGTTATCATATTCTGTGTAAACAAACATAATTATAGGTCGGATTGCAACGTTTTTCTTATTGGAAATATATCCTTTCTTAAGCAACATTTTGAATTTTTTATTATAATTTATATAAGTTAAATAGATATAAAGATTAACTAAAAAATTATAAATTCCATGAAAATTCAATACCCTTTCCGTAAATTTATTGTAATTACAAATATATTTCGTATGCTAAATTAGTATTATATATTATATCGTATATAAAACAAATTTTGAAAAATTTGGAATCAAGTTAAATGAATAGAAATAACATTTATATGTGCGGGTGTTTTCAATAATATAATATAATAATACGTAATATGAAAGCATGAAAATAATAAAACGTAAAAAAATAAGGTCAAATAAAAAAATTAAATTGTATTATAAAAATTAGGTGATGTTTATAAAAATAATTTGAGACAAGAACCACTAAAAAACGTTACAATATCGATAATTGCCTATCCGTTATGTTCTTATTAAATAAAGTTAGCCGTGGTAACGCTCTAATAATTTATTAGCAATAAAAGTAGTAGAGTACAAATAGTAAATCCAAGAAAGAAAAATTAGCGAAGTACGGGTATCCGCTTGAGAAGGCCGCTCCTTAAAACGCGTCGACGAAAAATAGTGGGAAAAGTTGGGGTGTCACGAAATCCAAACACGTGCTTCTTTTGAAGAGCTATACTTAATGAATTTTGTTGTCTATTGATACGCGTGTGAAGTACTGCGTTTCGCGTTTCAGAGGAAAAATTCCAGATATTAAATTTTTATCATTTGCTTTTAGACGCGCGATATCGAGAAAAGTGTGAGCATCAATAGTCCTTAATTTTTTAAAGCAAAATTTTCAGTGAAACGAGCCAGAGAGAAAGAAGGAGAAAGGAGTAAAAATTTTCCCTTGAGCCAGAGCATTTATAAATTTAATCAGAACCAGAAAAAAAGCGAAAGCGAACACGCTCGTTAATACGAATCCATTTGGATAATAGATGAACACGAACGAAATAAAGGTTTTACCGTTATTAAATATTCGTCCAGAATTATTTAATAGGCGTTTTGTGTAATGAGTGCACTTTGTTATTTTTTCTAGACTATGTAATAATTTCCTTCTAAATTTAATTAAATTTTCAGCTAAAATAGATATTTTTAAAATTTTGAAATATAGCGTATGTGGCTAAACAATTAAAATGATTAAATCTGCAAAGGTTTCAATTCCACCTGCAAAACATGCGTAAAAAACAAGATGAAAAAATGGCTATTGGTAATAGATCTCCTGCACTGGATATCATAAAAGAGCAAAAAATGAACATATTTTGTAATGATATACTGTACACTCACGAGCTGATATGTGAAATAGCAATCCTAGGGCTTTTCTCCTGATATATCCGTCATAATAAAAGTCTTGTTCAACATCTACTCTCGTCGCTCCCTTTCTTCGATCGGTTAATGATTTCAATATACTTAAGCCAAAAATCAGTCATGATGAATGAATCGATGCGCAGAGATCAGGAAACTCGATCCAATGCACATCTGTATTCGTATGTTCTCATTTGTCTGTGTGAAATGTGATAACCAAGTAAAAAAAAGCGAGAAAAGCGGCAACACCTGTCACGTGGAGTTTCAGCGTGCGGATCAAGTTGAAAAGCGCGCGAAAAATATGATCCCATACTTATGCAAGCTTTGCCAGCAACCCATTATCAGTGGCAGCTTCAACGCAACAGCGTGGACGCGTGTAGTTTCCCCTTTGCAAATAATTAGTTGATTTGCAGTTTTATTTCTTTTTTAAAACGGATGAATTTCTATTTTTTTTTATCGTTCAGCGATTTCATTCGATCTTTGTGATTTTCGCGACCATAACCATATCGACCAAACGTTATCGTATAAAACATCGCTGACTCCAATTATTTTTACATTTGTTTTTCTATATTTTTATATAATAAGGGTATTTTATTTTGTGGTGACAGGAAACAAAAAAGAATAAAATTTTACGAATAAATAATAGCTTTGTTCTTACTGAAAATTTTTATTGCATAATAACAAAGTGGTCAAGTAGTGAATTATGATGAGGATATGAATTAAAAAATTTGTGTATTTAAGAGTTTAACTTTTATAAAGGAAATAAAATCATTGCATCATGCGTGACGCTAATTTATAAAAATTATCAATAAGAACCATGTAAAGAAGAGAATCGATTCACCACAGAACAATGTACCGCTTATGCATGTAATATACATAGGAACGTATACCGCTTTTAAAACTGCGCATCATTACCTAGTTACATTAATATTTTTTCTATTCTAATATATTCTGATTAAATTAATTTTCTTCTTATCTCATCGAATGCAGCTCTTCTTGAAATATCGTACCATATGTTTTAAAAATGATTCATACGATAAACGACGAATTAAAAAAAGAGCAGGTGAAAGACATCCAAAAGTTAATAGTTAATCGAAATTAAAATCAACACAAAATGAATTCGCATCTAGTGTACACTCGAGGCAAGATAAACACGCGGTACAAATAAAAGCAGCAAGCGCTCGACGATAATCAATTCGGCCCTGTATACGAATGGTACAAAATTCAAGGTGTAAACCAAACTCACTGTCATCGAATGCATTGACAAACACTTAGCGACTTTATCATAGTAACACCTCACGAGGATGATAACACGTGTCGGCCAATAGCGCAGTCATAACACTTTGACAAAATCACAGATACGATGGTCACAATCACTTCACGTTCTGCAACTACAGATTATCTTATTTGTACCGTTCCGAAATACACGACGATTCGTTTCGAACTACTTCGAGTATCTTCGATCTCCGATCCTCTTTCAGGGATCAAGCATAGTAGAACAAGAGTGAATTTTGAATTTTGAAAAGTGATAAAGAGAGAAAGAGAGAGAGAGAAGCGTTACCGCTCTCCGTGCTCAGTAGTACGTAGTGAGAGACTAACCGTACGTGGAGGGTTGCGTGTGCGGCCTTAGTCGGCGACGGCCGATGAGTGAATGCGCCGGTTATGTTGGGCGCCCCTCCTAAGTCCCCCCCCCAGCGCTCGGTAAGCTCTCCTTCCCCCCTTCAGAGGTACCGTGAGCGCCTGGTGACCTCTCTCTTTCCTCCCTCTCTAGACGGCGCCGCGACGTCTCACACCCCTCCGTCTTTTTTGCCATACGCCCACCGGTCCGTTCCTCCTTCATGGAATCACGAACTACCCTTCCCCATCGGCGCGAACTCTGTCATCTGTATTGAAACGACCCGTCCGAGCTTCCGCGTCTTCATCTTCTCCCTCCGGACAACTGCCGCGATTTCTTCACTCGCGTGGCATTACCTACGCGGCGTGCATGCATGCTCGTGTCTTGTGTCAAATAATACGTCTTTTAAACTCATATTTTTTACCAAAGCGAATCGATCTTTCGGAAAACTATTTTCTATTATTCTTTCTTCTGCCTTACATGGGAACGTAACTGTGTAGCGGATAATGTATTTACTTCATTCAGCATATAAATCGTTAATCATACTTTTTTGTTTTTAAAACATAAAGAATAAATGTCGGTGACAAACTTTCATCACTAGTAATGATATATCTAATTATACCGGCAATGCTTGTTATTTGTTCAAATTTTTAATGAATAACAATAATACATAATTTGTATTTTTAACATTTCATATTTTTAAATTAAAAAAATTATTTATATTTTGTAAATTTGAAAGTATGATTTTTACACAACTGTAATATATATTAAATTTTAAGATAAACCGATTTATAAAATTTATATAAAGTTCGGTAAAACTACTGTCTATCTGTTTATTTTTTAATTTACGATGTTGTACTAATAATTAAAAACTAAAAAGATATATTGAAAACTTCATAAAAAATTATGATATATAAATATTTATTAGTTATTATTTTAATATAATATTCAAATGATACTCGTAATAATAAGTTAAAAATTGAAATGTTATTAAGTTACTAAATATTTATTATTGTGATATCCATAAATTTTAATAATTATTTTTTATTTAAATAAATTTATAATCTTGGAAAATAAATAAACTTTATATTTTAAAAGTATATTTTTCTAATAACTACTTAAATTTACACTATTGATAAAACAAGATCGTATAAATGCGTAAATATAGAAGTAGACTCCATGAAAAAAGTTGAAAAGGTTGTATATATATATGTATATATATATTTATAAAAAGGGTTGCGATTGAATGTACAAAAACAGCCGCTATTGAGGGTATGACTTTTTAAGCCTATGGATGAAACTGATCTTCGTATGAGAAAAAAGGATGATATTACATTTCCGCCTTGGACTGTCCTTGGTGAAATGCAAAGTAACTTCAAGGACGTTTCAATACTTTTTGGGTTTACTGTGAGGTATATTTATCTAATAATACTATTGAAATATATAATATACTTGAAACCGTGATGATGCATTACTCTTTCTTAGATGTAAATTCGATCGTCTATTACTTAGAGGTTTGAATGGATATATTTATCATAAATTCTCTGTATGTTATTCAACATTAATACATTTAAAAACAGTATTTAAAAATTAACTAAAAAGCAATATATATATAAGAAATATATATAATTCATATTTTATATAAAATAAATGTGTAATTTATCTATAAATATTTGAAATAATAAAGTGCATAATGTTTACTTAATAAAATTATTTATTTCTTAAATATATATTTTTTATATTATGTATATAATTAATATATCATTAATGAAACCAAGTTGTTATTAATTTGCCAACAATTATGTTATATAAACTGCGTTGTATAAAGTAGTTTCACTTAATTTTGTTCTAAATATCAATGGAATTTTATTGAATATATTGATTTAATCAACTATTTAACCATTCTAAGTAGATAGAGTATTCCTTGCTTACCTACCTCAAACAAAGCTCTGAACAAGATGTTACAATTATGCCCAGTCCAACATCCTCGCCGTCACTCGTCAGATTTCACTCGTATGGCGTAACATCACTACTTCAAAAAACGCATCGAAATCCCTCTTGTGTGCCTTCATTCTCTCTATAGCGAAACTGAACACTTAAGCCTAAACATTAAGAAAACGGCAGTGTAGTTTAATGCTTTGATCAAGGGACACTTGTAACACTAATCAAATCAACATTGAACGCGATACATGTACAAATAGTATTCGTTGTGGTGACATCAACTAAGAATAAAATAAATAAATCTAAAATCTGTGAATGATTTATTTGTCGCACCTTTCATTCTCACTGTGCGCGTTCTTCCATCTCTCTCTCTCTTTCCCTTTATTTACGACTGACTGGATTTATTACGCGGTGTCAACAAACTGCAGAAACCTACAGTTGATTCCTCGTGTAGGGTAAGAAAAATAGAGCGTTCGTTTGCGTTACTGCTGCTGCCCCCTTGTATGAGTTGTTGCGATGAAATAAGAGAGAGAGAGAGAGAGAGAGAGGGCATGAATTGGCTGGGTAGCGTTACGGTTGCCTTATGACTGCCTACACGCGTACGAACTTGAATGTGCCACCGACAATGAATTAAACACAGAGAGTGAAAGAGAGAATGATTGTGTGAGTGAGTGACAAGGAATGGAAGAGGGCGAGCTGTGGAGTCCCACCTCCGTGGCCACCTCCATAACCTTGGGTACCAGCCCACCGGACCCTCTCTCTTTTCTTCTCTCGATCTTTTCCCCCTCCCCTATCAGTGCCGTCACCACCACCGTTGCGGCTTCTTCTTCCTTAAGGTGATTCCTTTCTCTTTTGCTTATGAGAAAAACAAGGCGAAAGGACGAGGATCTTGGCTGCTTGGACGTTCGGCGTTTTTATGATCATTAATGAGGCTGGTCAACAAAAATTTATTGCTACGTGATAGCATTGTCATCGACGATGCTATCTCACTTTACTTCTACCACTCGATAGTCTAATTTTTTTGCTTCGATCATACTCAGAAATCATAACGACCGAATGGGAGGGGGTATAATTGATTCCAAGCGTACTCAAGAATCAAGTCGACGATTCTGGCGTCAAGAAGAGAATTTAGTATTATAATTACGCATCAACTAAAAATATACATAGCGATAATACATTTTACGATTTCTTGTTTTATTTACAATGAATTTAATGTTTCATGTGTTATATTATTTATTAATTCTTTATAGTTGATGTAGTAGTATGTATGATATACCTGTATAAAATATTACAATTTAGTATTAAATAGGTTCGTCTGACTAATTTCTAGTAGCATTATAAAATTAAGATTTTTTAATGCGATTGCAAAAAATAAAATTGTGCCGAGTCGTTAAAAAAATCATAAATATATATAATATAGATAATGAAAGCAGCATAAAATACGAATATTTGTGTGAGCAATAATAGGAATCTAGTTCCTCTTTTTGAGATTATTTGAAAATGAAAATGCTGTTTTTTGTTTAAAGAAATACGAATAATAAAGATAAATCACGAGTATAAATAATCGTACAAAAATCAAACTTAAACAACAGACTTGTAATTTATCTTTGACATTTATTAGACAATTACTAACATGTTATAATAATACGCTAGTGAACATTAAAATTTGTATGTTTTCTCTTATTTACAATTATTTTTGTAATTAAAATATTTTAAGCTTGTTATTGTCACAGCTTGGAAAACACAATACAAAGAATCAATCAATGATACATTAATTTATCTATTAAAAAATAATAATAATGTATACAACGTCAAAATCTTTACATATTCATTTTTAAACTATTAGATAAAGGTGAAATCTGATAGACGTTGATTATAAAAAGGAAATAAATGTTTTCTGAAAAATAAATATGTGACAATGAGGATAGCTGGAGATAGTTAAAAGATTAGTACATTTTCTTATTTCAATAAAATAAAAACAAGAGAATATTGATTTTAAATCTACAATGAAAAGTAAATCTTTTTCGGCTAACGCTAAAGGTTTAACGCGTTGTATTAAAGGATTTCTCAGGTAGTCGATTCCACTCGAACCGTGAATAATTCAAGGAAAAACCTTCATATAATAGCAGATTATCGTGAAGCTCAATAGCAGCAATGGTTGCTTTTGGCTAAATAAAGCGGTCGTTCTTTAAAACTATTCACTCATGAATTTTCTTGTTTCCTCGATTTTCTGCTCGTCTACAAGAATACACATGCAACTGGGATCACATCTAGACTTTGCATGCAACTGTAAATATAATCAAAGTGAAATCTATGGACTTCTTTGCAAGGAGCTCCACTAGTCCGAGTTCTCAACCTACGAAAATGCTCCAAATTATTACCTGATTCATTGTTTACACTGGTGAAACAATATCTATGACGAATTCGTTGCAATTAGCACACCAAAGGGTTTTACGTGAAAAGCCTATGATACCCAAAAATCCCTTTGCCCATTCCTAATAAACTTTTGCACCTGTATTATTTTTAGGAATCGAAAGTGGAAAAAAATAGAAGTTTTGACTAGCACCGTAAAGTAATATATTTCTTCGTGGGTAGTGGAATCGAGGAAAGAGAAGTGCGTCAAAGTTTCATTTACGACGCGTTTCCGAGTTTTCAATGGCCTTGCTCTCATGAAGAGAGACTTGTCGAAGTTAAACAGGACGACGGTGCATAAGGCACGTATTTTATTCTCACGCATATGCGTACACGTACATGTGTACGTAGAGGGCATTAAATTTATGGCCATCCAGGAGTGCATCTCCGTTCCGTGGTTATTTAGCTGCCAAGAGAAGACAAATGTCATATATTCGCTGGCAATGGTATTTCCTAATCCCCCATGACCCACGGATGTACTTATTTACCTGGGTCTATTACTAAAGAAATGAGAGGTAGAGGACAGAGATGGACATGACAACTTGGCCCAAATCCTTATGCCTGTTCTACGACGTTTCAGGGAGATATATACACCTGCATATCTAGCACCTGTGCACACTGCACTGCACTTTCCGTTATGCGATTACTTATGTCAATGCATATGAATTGTCCTTGTTTGAAGAGAGATATGCGAGCTACGCTTCTGATACATCATCTCATAAACTTCTTTGCGTGACTTTTTTTGTTTCTTCCAACTCATTTTTGTATTTTACTTTTTGTTCTCGGAGCACCGTTTGCATAGTTTCGGGCACTTTGTTTTTCTCTGTCTCGTTGATGGGTGCGCCACGTTTTGCTCAAGAGACACCAACTTGTCGATGTAATTGTGTGTAACGAAGAGATTTTATTGCGATGTTTCGTGAGACAATGGGCGATTATTACTCAGGCTTTTCCGAGAAGAAATAGAATATGTGTAGTTCAGCGGGACCATGATCGTGTGACACATCGGTACATGTTTACTGCGGGAACCAAGGGAAAGTTTTCACGCGACACGGTGTATAATAATAATGGGTTCGAGAAAAGATTGCAGCTGGATTTGCGCTTGTAAGGACGGAAAAGAAGGATTAAGTTTACTATGATTCTCGACTCAATTAAGCATGTCTTCTTAACATACGCAAGATGGAGTAAACAAGTACATAATTTCCTTCTCGATCATTTTTACACACAATCGAAAAAATTTCCTCCAGCCATCTAATGAGTTTATTCTTTCCGACCCTTTAAACTTTTAATGTATTACCTTGCTTTTAATAAATCTATTCATAATCAACTAAATAATATTGTATGTAATACTGTACATAATTCTCTCTATATTCTCCATATAATATACCACTTCTATAGAAATGTATTATCTATTTATGTACAAGTTGAAAAATAATTAACACTAGTCGAATGTTAGTCAGATTCCTGAAAAATATTTTGCAAATCGGTAAACGCTAGATACAAGTTGTATACATAATATTGTACACCTAAAATATGTATATATGAAATGTATGATAATTCTGTAATTGCAATTAATTAATTACTTAAGCATTGACATGAATAAATAAAGTACTTAAATAACAAATTCTGAGCTATTATGTTTTGTCAAGTTTTTCTTTATTAAGCATTATAAATGCACACCAAATAAATAAATAAATTTTATACGAAGATCTTAAAAATTACGCATGTAAAATTTTATATCTTCTATTTATAATATTGCATCAATAAATATACATTTCATACTAGAAAAGAATACAATAAATCCTGATAGAATCTATAGCAATTTAATTGTATTGAAATAAAATACATCTTAATATCAATAAATTTTATTTTTTTCAATTGAAAACTTATTAGGGGAAAAATATGCATACCATTTATTTTTATTAACATTTAATTTTAATTTTTAATGGCTTACCAAATTAATAATGAATTTGTAAATCATCAATGTAGTTTTATATAAAGCGTTACAATATTTAATTTTTTTATTACGTTAAGAGATTTTATATTATGAGTCTAAATTATGAGTAATAAGCAAATTTTTCCAATTATTGCATAAAATAGTCTATCTTGAGTCTGAATTCCAATAAGATCTTTAAACAATTGAAAGACTTTTATTCTGCACTGTTAATTTGTCAAGAAATAAAAAAAAATATTAAGGTTAATGTCTGCTTTACAAATTTTCAACGATTATGTAATTAATTATTATAGAATATGTAATGAAAAAACTTTCCCACGTAAATATTAAATTTTTACATTCTACGATTAGATTGCATAATTATAACAATACGATATACTTTCATAAGATATATAAAATATATTAAATTAACAAAATTATTATTAGAAATTTTTTCTATAATGATTTTATTTGAATTAAGTTATAATATATTTGCAAATGTTATTTTATTTTCCATCCATTATATTTATTAGATATAAATTTGGCGATTATAGTGTATATTTTTCTATAATTTATTTTTAAATAATAATTAAGGAACAGCTAAAACAGTAATAAAATATACTATAAATATATATTTTCTTAAATTGTACGTATTTATACACCTACTTTCAGAGGAATACTAACGGTGTTTTTTAAAATATAAGTATATAAAATTTTGTGATTTAAACTAAAACATAAAATAAAAAATATTAATTAAAATAAAATATGTTATAAAACTTTTCTCTTTTATATTTGAATAGCAACGATAATTTTTAACAAAAATTCATGAGCATTATACTTTTCTACTATGTTTCATTTACTAATATTAATATTTATATTATATAGATAACTTAAAATTTTTTTATAAAATAAACAATTTTAATTATTTTAATGCAAAAAATAATTAATTTCTAATTTTATTTTATTAAATTAAAAATTAACATGAAAATAAAACCTGACTTTTCTAACCTTTTAATATATTATAAATTTAGGAAATAGTTATAAGTGTTATATATCTATTTATTATACTTCATTAAATGAAAATCGTTTATGTACAATTATATATTAATTTTGATCGCTCAAATTTATTAAATTACTATTCATTTTAATTAATTATTATTATAATATAAATGTTTCAATTAAATTTTTTATTCATTATTCTAAGTATTTTAATTCATTAACAATACAAAATTGAAATCTAATTCTGTTATAAATTATTTTCTTTTTATTATCTACACAATATGCACTACTGCATTAGTGATTAATACTTAACTAATATGAATCTATTTGAACGCATATTTGTTTTACTTATTTTATACAAGATAAAAATAATAATAATTGTATAGATTTCTTAATATCACAGATAAATAGTAGAAATTATAATTTATCATCTTTAAATACACGATTCCTTAATTTAAAAATATGTAATATATTTATATTTAAAATTTTAATTTTTTTATGTCTTATATTTCATGAAATTATTACTATTGCCTTTTTTTTTTACCTAAGATATAATATTTCTTTCTCTTATAAAATTTTGAAATATTTTTTCAACATATTTGATAATAATAAATAATTTTATTATAAATTGTAAAACTTAAATTTAAATATTGAACTATTTCAAAATATTTTTGAGAATATAATTTTTTTACATATATGAAGGTTTATTTTATAATTTTATAGGTTAATCACATGTAAAATTTTTTTACTATTATGTATGCATATAGGTGTACATGTAAGAATTAGATAATAAGATATAAGATATAATTTTATCCGAGAATAAAGGAAAGGGATATTAATAGTTTATTAATTCAAATTTTAAAAAACATATAATGGTATAATTTTTAAGAATTATTTTATTATCATTAAATAGAATCATGTAGCATAGATAAAATTATTGTATTAAATAATTAACAGTTTCAATTGTTAGAAGTTTATCACTTAAGAATTTTATTTTATTTTAGGAAAGTTAAAATTCCTTGGTGGAACACGGAATTATTTTCTATAAGATTAAAATATCACAGCCTAAGTATTGCTTGTTAAAGAATTATTGGTATAAACGAAATAATTTTACTATCAAGTAAAGTTTAATCATCAAATCATCGAGAATCTTATAAGGATCAGTTGAATATCTTTGCTTATCACATTCTTATTAGATACGAATTTAAAGGACGAAAATTTCACAACTCATCATTTTGTTATAAGCCAACGATCGGAATGTTAATTTACCCATATGTTTCTAGAAAGTTAACGATTCCGTGTACCATTAAACCTTAATTTTTTTTATTCAAGTGGAGCTATATCTGCGTTTCATTACGACAGTTCTAACTTTGCAACGTCCGAAGAACCAATTCAGCAAAAGTTACCAAAATAAAAAAATTGTAGAATGTCCTTCTCAAAACAGTCACGTTATCGACGAAAAAGAAAGGAGTAAAGGAGAAAAAGAAAAAAAGGAAAGTGAAAAGCGAAAAACGAAAAGCAAAAGTAAAAAAAATGAACTCAGACACGCGCGAGTCAACCGATGTTATCGCTGGGTAAATTGAACTGCTTGGTATCGCAGAAACATTATCAGGTGCAGCTTGGTACCGTGTATTACCAACAACCCCTCCATCATGTGTCAGTGACTCTCATTACGATGTTCTCCGTTTCCCTCCTAGCCTCTCCGCCTCCTCGTCCTTTGATACCAAGTTACGAAGAAGGCAAGTCAAGTGCCACGCCACGCGAATCGGACGGTTCACTTACTCTCTATCTGTCTCTCTTGCTCTCTAGCTCTTTCTCTGTGTGCGAATGTATTTTTTAATTATTGATTTTAATGATGAGGCGACTGTGCCGACAACGCCATCTTGGATGCTGGGCGGAGTGTAAGAAGCGGCCCCCTATAAGTGTCTCTCTCGCACGTACTTTTCTATCTCTTTTTCTCGATCTTTCTCGCGAGCCTTTTCTCTCTTTTTCTCGGTCGACCAGGGCCAAGCGCGTTCTGCCATCTCTCTCCCCCCACCGCTGACTGCCCCTTCCCGGTCTCCGCGTCCTCCTCCTCCTCCTCCTCCTCAACTACCCATCGGCAGCTCCTTCTTTTCGTCTCCTCGTTTTCTCGTTTTCTCTCGCTCGACTAGCTTTTTCACGTACTCTCTTCTTTTCTTCCACTGCGTCGTCGTACTTGGCTGCCTCCACTATTCACGACCTCGCGAGTCCTCTTCGCAGCCGTTCTGGCCACTAGGTAAATCCCTCCGCTCTCGGGCAACAGCGGTACCGCGAGGTAGACAGATGATAATTAAGAAAGCAGAGGGACGTGCGAAACACCGCTGCGACTCTCAGCATCGCTTGATTTTTATTTCGTAACTCGCACATCTACTGTTCTTTCTACTTTTTTTTCCTCTCGAACTACGCATTACTACCACATAGGTTCATCTATTAATGCTTATTTTTGCCTGTACTGAGATTCGCAAAATTTCAGAGTGAATCAAGTACACAATCCTCGCTTTAGTAATTAGTTACAAATTCGAAACTTTTAATTAAAATCATCGCGAATAAAGCTTTATTTAAGCGCATGATTGTTTATTGTTCAACGATACGTTGGTTTTGACCAAGATTTCTTTTCGCATTATACCGTTCATATATTCATGTTTAAATTATAGCTATAGTTATTAAAATAATTAAAAAGTTATCATATTATTCTTAAATACACTTTAAGGATATTTGTAAAGTACTCGTGATAAATAATCAAGTCTCAATTATACTAAACTCATTATTTTCAATGTGATGTAAATAAGAAAATTTTAATTATAATTTTATGAAGAAATAAATCATAAAAAATTAATATCTATCGATCAAATAACGAGAATGATAAAGCAAAATCATTTTTGTTCATAATTTTATTTTATTTAGTCAGAAAAAGCCATGTAATACATATATTGAAAATGTTTTTCAGGAAATGTAAATATTAAACTTACAAAAATTAATGTATAATATGTATATTGTTAAAACGGATTTATTTCAGTTATCCTAACTATATAGGTTTGATAAAATTTTTTCTTTTCTCAACGGTATTTTGTTTTATTATACTCTTAAAAAGTAATATGACATCTATTAGAATATAAAACGAATCAATCAATTGTCAAGAATTATATATGAAAATTAATACCACATGATTTAATAATTATCTATAATATACAAATATTTCATCTTTCTTAAAAAATGGTATTAGTGTAAAAGGAAAACCCATTGTGTATCTGTTTAATTAAGTCACAATGGAGTTCCGTATTTCACGGATCTTTCGATATTTTGAGTACTTAGTATAGGATTAGTACCTATTAATATCATGCAGTAAAATTATTCCATTTAATTTTCTATTATAAGTCGTCTCCAACAAAAATTCAACATATTAAATAAACAAAATACTATAAAAACAACCATATATTTAAAAAATTAATTCAAATAATTTGATATGTAATAAATTTTGACAAGATTAGTATGATGTTAATAATATAATTCATAATTATAAATAAAATATTAGGCAAAGTTTTTGGAATATAATACTATTAATTCACGAATTATATTTTAATTAAAGTACCTTAATAGAATAGAAAATTGATTTTTATGTTTAATTATAACTAAATATATACTTTAAGTATATTTTTGTAGATTTAGTAAATTATTATATCATTTTTATACGAATAATTTAAATTTTTATATGTAAAATTTAAATAAATTAATTGTGAACAAAGGGATAACTTGATATTATAAATATATTGTAAAATATAAAAACATGTATATGCAATAATACAACCTATTGAATCAATTTAACCTTGAATATTATTATTATAATTAATTCTTTATAACCAAGTCATTTTTTATATTTCAGTATATATTAATTACTTAATTTTAAAAGTGTATTTTATATATTATAAATTTTAAGACCTTTTTATATCTAGTTTAATTAAAAATAAGAATTTATTTAAAATATAATTTAATTTTTAATAAATATTGAATAATAATAATAATTAATTAAATAATTAATTTAAATTTAACAGTGTTTAAAATTACTATTTCCTTTCTTAATTTAAAAACAATTTTATTAAGAGATCGTTACTCGTTGCTTATTCAACATTTTTTTCAATTTTTATATTTGCGTACACTGAAGACAGTAAATAATAATTCAAATATATAAAAAGTTTTATTTTCAATTTAAAAAATTGACTGTTAGTTTCAGAATTTCGATTAATAAACAGGTGTCTGTCGAATAATTTTTATATTTTTGTTAACTTCTGCTTTCATCATTTATTTTTATTCCTTTAATTATAACGTTGCATCTTACAAATTTTGCGAGAGAAGACAAGCAACAATTTCATGAGAAACGTAGAAGTATTAAGAGAGTCGGTGTATGTGTTGATAATAAAAGAGGTAAGTAGCAAACCAAAAATGAAAGGATCACTTTCGTTTTACATGTCTGCTTTTTTTCTAAATTGTACGAATATGATTTCATTATGTGAAGTTCTGCGTTAATTAGTATGATTGCCACAATTCTGTGTTCACAAAGCGAGTGCGTAGCTGAAATGAGCTAAGCGACTCATGTAAGAACGAGAAACGATCACGAGGCCGACTGGCTTTATATGATAACCGTATCCAAAAAAAGTGCCATTTCGTGAAATCTAGCTCTTATGTTTCAAATTCATATTTCAAAAATTATGTATATTTATATAAACTACATATAAGTACAGCAAGATATATGAAGGAATAGTCAATTTTTATAAGCTTAATATTTCTTGTTAATTTTGTTGTTGTAGGAATTCACTTGCCCGTTTATTGACTTCCATACAAATAGAATTTTATTATAATATATCACCTACAAAAAATTTATTCTTATGAACATTTTCGTGGTTCTACATAAATATCGAGACCATTGAATGCTTGCCGTAAAGCTTTTATGATTAAACAAATGTATGTATACATCATCACAGGGCGAAAGTCAATATTATTGTTATTTATATATCTTACCTTTATAATGCAGTAAAATGGTAATGTTTTCTATAAAAATAATGTAAATTTTTACAAATGTAAAATTTTACTATAAATATAAATATATTTGTACATATGTGTTTCGCTATCCAATGTATGCAAATTCTATAATGAAGTGTTATGAATGTAAATATTGTGCATATTATATTCTAAATAAAATTATTTATATATGCAATTATGTACTTAATACTAATAATTTACAAAAGCTAAATATGAATCAAAGACTACACAATTTTATAAAATGAATCGTAAAATTTAAATATATATTCTAAAGTTGTAAAAGTATTTAATATACAATACCTTAAGAATAAGTTTTAATATGAATAATTTTAACTAACTTATTCAGATTCAGAATATGAATTTTTGTTATTATTAATCTGTTATCTGCTTTTATTATTATTTTATTAACAATAAATTTATACAAATTTGTATAAATAATATTAAAAAGTTTTAAAATTCCTTATAATAAAACTTTCAATTATTTTTTATAAATAATTTTTAAATTAGCTTATAAAAAATTTGATATATTTTCAGAATTATAATGATAAATATAATTTATTTTGTTCAAAAATATAAAAATAGCTTAAATTTTAAGTTTATCAAGAAATTCACTGTTATTTACAATTTACAATTTAATTTTAATTTAACTAACCTTAAATAAATTAAGCGAAAATATAAAAATAATAATATAAAATTTATTGATTAAAAGTATTGCTATCTATGATCAACTAAAAGTTTGAACACTCGAAAATAACTCGATGCTTATATTTTATTAAATATTAATATCTTTATATCATTAAAATGCGTTTCTTTATATAATATAATAAAAATTATAAATTATTTTCCCAATAATTGAAATAGACATTATCAATTTGTATCTTAGAAAAATAGTAATAGATAAAAAATGACTTAAATTAATATTCCAATAATATATTTTTTAATAGTAAAAAATAAAGACACATAACAATGTTGCTTCGCGGATCTAGTGTACTTGTATATGTATAATATTTGCTTTACGCGACAGATAGTTCGGATGAAGTAACAGATAGTATCTTGTAATATGAATCAAGATAATCTTTATGCATAACTTAAATATTTTTAATTGGACACAACAATAAGCACCACCTGCTAGAACTTAAAAGTAGTAAAGTATTGTTGAAAGTCGATCGTCACAATTACAGCTTAGATAATTTCTTATGAAAATGTCAACACAGATGCTTCAAGAAAACAAATGTTGAGAATATACGTAAATATATTTTTACTGGTACATTGAATTAGAAATAAAGTTAAAAGAGAAAATAGCTATTAAAATATATACTATTATTAAATTATAACTCAATAAGAATCCTTGAAAGATTAAGAAACAATTTTAAAAGAATCTATAGATCAAAACCTATATTGGAAGCTACATTTGAATTATTATTAAGTAGAATGGAAGTTAAATCTCTAAATGGTAATTCAACTGTCTGTAAAGTAAAACAAATAAAGGATGTTAAATCGTTACATATTATTTTTGAAATTTTTGTAAATTAAGGCAAATTTTGAAACGAGTAAGCGTGTACGAATTATAGAAAATTATTTATTTCCGTTTAAAAGTGTGTGTCCAATCAGAAAAATTCGCTGCGTGTTTATCAACAATGTTTTTAACGTGGAAGTATGCTTAAACAAAGCCATATAAGCGAGAGAGCATAGCTATGGTATCAGAAAAAATTTTTATCGATATTGTATAGCAATGTCTTTAACATCTAAAAGACCATAGGGATAGTATGCAAAACCGTATTTAACAGACGACTATCTCGGCATTTTCTGTAATTACCGTTGGCTAACGTTCGAGAATTAAACCATACATCATCTTTCCACATTTTTGGATTTGATTTTGTGCATTCTTACACTTTTTTCTTAGCTTTGCTTTTGCTCCCATTAAAACCTGAATGTATGTATAATTGACTTCTTGTATGCATGCCTGCACATGCACAATGCGTGAGCTGACCGACGCGGAACTACTCTGAGCTTAAGATGTATATACACGATATACACATCCGCGTACGCTCATATATATACTTGGAGTTTTGCAAGCGTATAACTGTTGTAAAAAATTAATTCAGTCGAATAAATTAGGATTTACTTATCGTTACTTCACATTTACCTTTCTTTTATAAATAAGCGTGTATGTATTTCCATGTATTAATTGTATAGAAGCTTCGGAAAGATTTTAGGTTTAATTACGGTTTGCAAATATTTTGAAATCATGGCATAATCAAACCCGTTTTAAATAAATAAATATCTGATATTTACGAACAAAATCTATATTTTTTAAGGTGCAAAATATTCAGCAAAAAGTAATAGAATTAATTAATGAATAATATTTTTAATAATAGTTATTTAATTTAATTTCGGAGAGATATAACATTATTAAAAAGCTTATTTACTTTTTCTTGACTAAAGTAGAAATATCAAATTATTTGATTATAAAGTATAATATGATTACATATTGAAAAATTCTGTAATTAAAAAAACTAATTTTTTCATAAAATAAACTAAACTAAGTTGAACAGCACACGTTCCACGATCATTTTCTATTCAATTAATGGCATTTCTATCATTATGTTTTTTATCTACGTTTAATCAACATGAATAGTATTTAAATAAAATATTAGAGACTACTTAAATATAAAGACTTCCTTTCCTCGAACAAGGGAAAAAATAAAAGTAGTAATGAAATAGAAGAAAGAGTAGATGATAGTGTTAAAAGTATTTCAATCGCTGATTCTTAATCATAGTGACTGTTCATATAATGTTACATTGAATGTTTAACAACGACAATAACAATAGCAGTTGCACGCATAGCGTTGACTAAGACAAGTACGAAATAGCTTAGGCTCGATTGAATAATACCAAGCAGGGTCGTTCTTCTGGGTTCCTTCTTATGCTATTCTCACTTATTGCATTTCAAAGGTTTTAAGTAAATTGTATATGTTTAAAACACATTGGCCATGAATTATTAACAATACGATTCAGATTATTTAAATTGAAATTTTCGTTCAAAGGACTACCGACGAATAAGGCCTTGCGAATAAAAAGTTCAATGGGAAATATAGTAGCCACGTTGCTGTTGCTGCGGTACACAACTTTTTTACCAGCATATTTATTTTAATTTTCCTAAAGAATGTCCGCTTAGTATTCCTTCTTGTTAGATTACCTTAAAGTTTAAGTAAATAAGAAGTTATTTTAAGAAAAAAAAGAAAGGTCTATGGCAATGCAAGCTCTATTGATTCCAACTTCGGTATTAATTATTTTATTTTTTGATTTTCTGAAATGTAAATAATCATTACCTCTTAGATATTCATTTTTATATTTCAGATGTTTTTAACTTATGTTAGATTTTCTACTTTTTTGTACTCATATTGATTTTTACAAATACATATTCACATTTTATTACACCAAGAGTTAATATTATGAATAAGAAATGTATGATTAGAATTTATTATTACTTATAAATTTATAATTGATATTATTAATTATTAATGAATGTATTGCAGTATATAAAAATTACACTGAATATAAAATATTTAATTGTTGTTTTCAAAAGAAGAATACGTAGGAAGTTTATTTTTTATTTTATTGTTTAATAAATATTCGAGATTTTTCAATCTTTATTTTTGTTTTATTGTTGATATATTTATTATACATAACATTCGTAACATTAAATAAAATTATGTTTTAGAAATAATATTCATTAGAAATTATGTATTAATAATTATTTATTACAGATATTTTTAATAAACAAAATATAGATATAGAAATAAAATATAATATCAGTTCAATTTATTGTATTTGCAACTAAACTTTTAAATAGAATATTGGATACTGAAAAAAGAGATCTCAGTATTTTTTACATTTACAATTTTTTTTAAATTTCTATGAAGACTCATATAACTAAAGTTAGCAAAATATTCAATACACATATAAAAAATATATTTAACTTGAGATGAGTAAAACAAATAGATTTTTTTCATAATTAATTTGAATATTTATATTTATTTAAAATATGTTTGTATTCGTATAAATGATTTATTATTATGATTTAATTAACAATAAAAATTTTTGTTCCAATTTTTAATGATTTTTTTATTTTATATTTACATTTTATACTTATTTGATGTTCATTTAACGAATTACTAAATCTTAATACTGATTAAACTTGATAATAAAACAAAAACCACGTCAAAAAAAATATACTTACTTGATTTCTGAGATTTTATTTGTATGAATAAAATTGAATATAAAATATAAATTTAACTATCTTTTAACAAATATAATGAAAATGTACTATAGATCTTCTATGTTATAAATTATAAAAGTTAATAATTTGTTTTGTTTTATTTATTTAAAGAAATAGAAAATTAAAATTAATTAGAAGTAAACTTTTTATACAGTATTTATTGGATATGCAATATTTAACAAAAGTCTTTGTTGCGTGATAACGTTATTTTCAGTTACGTCACTTTTTAATTGTTTATGAGTTATGCGGTTGTCGCAATGTTAAATAATAAACAGGTTTACATATTAACTCGTGAAAGTCTATAAAACATATATATCTATATTGAGGTATATACGTACTCGAATATCTAACACGGGTGCAATTATGTTCTAAATAAAAGACGAATTCAATTTAACGGTCATAAATATACACGAATTGAAAGTTTAACATTAATTACGGCACCTCTTTTCATAACTTTAGAAAGAGTTATTATCATATTATGTATAAAATTTTCCAAGCGTATTTGGAAAACAAATATACCGAACATGATATCCGATCATATTTAATGCAAATTTACAGCGAGCCACCAAACTGTGTGAACGTTCGTGTAGAACGCTAGTGCAAGCTTCCGCAAGGGTGTTGATTGCTCCTGAAACACATTTATGTGTATGCACGCGAGAAGAAAACTAGTAAGAGTTGGAATTCACCAACTGAAGCTATCGCACAATAATTCGATAATTACGGTTTTCACGAATGATCTAAAACCAGATTTTTTGAACACGTTGATTAAACGATTTCTTGTAAAATTAATGTTGAACGTATTTTCTTTTTTAATAGTTTTCATAGATTTTAATGTTCATTGGATCGGTTAAAAATTCATAAGGCATAGAACCTTACTTTTATTTATTTTTTTTTCTTTTCATTCAACTGTTTAATTTGATTTTTCGTTGAACATATTTGATTGAAGATATCATTAAGTCATTTTATTCAGTTTTTCTATAATACAATTATCTAATAAGTTACAAAATCTAAATAAATATTTATGTAATATTCTCAGTAATATTTACTTATCGCTATAATTTAAAATGAAAATAATTATATGATTTTCTTACATTTAATAACATAGTTAAATTATTCCTTTTCCAAATATCAAATCAAATCAGTTAAGAATTATGTCTTAATTGTAAAATGATTTTTATGAGATAAGATTTAAAGTTTATACGTAGAAACTTTAAAAATTAATAGTACATTTAAAATGTATTTATTCAGTACATCTTAATTATTTGTTTATTGAAGAATAAAAAATATAAATTTGATTGATACATAAACATAAGTGAAAATTAAATTTGAGAAAATAGATTTTGGATAAGAGTGACCGTTGAGATGCAGTTCGTGAAAAAGTTTCGAAAGCAATTATCTAATGCTGGCGGCGTTACTCAATAAGCAAATGGGCGCATTTAGTTCGTGGAGTCGGGAATTAAATCGAGAAAAAAGCGTTAAACTTTAGAGACCGCTCTCCAATCACCTTTGCTGGTCGTTTGGGGGTTAACTCGCGAGGAAGAATCTAGATGAAGGGAAATGCGAGGAGAAATGAAGGCGTGGGGGAAAACGCGAAGATTTTGGTGCGCCTTGCCGGGGAGAATTAATGCACGCACCGGCGGCAACTCTAACGTACAAACCACTTCGTTATACATATCTATGTGCGCGCGCCTGTGTGGAGACACGCGAGAGAAAGCACAGACTTTTATTGATCGTCTGGCAAAAACTCAGGAACCCTCATTTCGTGCCTCTGTAGCCCCGACCACCGCATTGCTTTTCTGTGCGCTCTTATATACACGTGCACATTCCCAACCCTGCTATCCGCGGAAAAGTGGGCTGTTGCTGTTGCTGCTGTTGCTACTGTTACTGCTGTGTAGTTGTTACATTTCTCTCCTACTCCTTCCTCTACCGCCCATCTTATCTCACTTTTCATTCTCTCACTACTTTTCGTCTTAACGTCGATGTTATCCGCTCTTTTTAAGAAAAATGGAAAACGAAGGTGGAGGTAAATTTTCTTTTTTCATGATTATAATTCTGTCTTATTTTGTTCGTCAGGCCGGTCATCCGTGCTGCTGATAATATTTTACACTCGAGGAATTAATCTCCTCACGTTTATTTTTTTTCAATTGTACTTGTCATTCATTCTGTCCCTCTCACTCTCTTCTTTTCTGGATATAATATTGTACGCAATTTACCCTTGAAATCGTCATCATATGAATTTACCTTCTTAGTCATTGCTTTATTTTTTCATTCTTGCTTTATTCAATCGCCCTTGTTATTGTTATATAAAACTTATTATTTTTATTCGTTGGATATTTTAAAAAATTAAATTTTTTTATTATTGTATTTGAAATTATTAGTCAATATTTTATAATTGTAATAATAGTAAAATAAATAATTATATTATTACAATTTTTTTCATCTGAATATAGTTTATTTTAAAAAATTTTTATAAAATAAAATATTATGAACGAATATGTTAGATGTTGTATTATATTATGTTGTAATTATTATGCTTGTAGTTTTCATTTGCTTTTTAAATAAATAATTTTTTCTATTATAAATGTATGTCATTGTAGGATTTATCGTGAAAAAATAAATATATGTATATAAATTTATATTAATATAAATTATAAATACAGACAGAATATATATACAAAAAATTATATAAAATATATGTACATAAGCTAAATAGTTAAAAAGTGATAAAGTTCTGTTTAATTTGCAATTGAAAATGAATAAAATCATTTAAATACTTCACGAAAATAAATATTATTTATTTTAGGGCAAAGGGAAAGATTATCTCATCTTTTATTTTTTTTTAAATCACGCATTTTTTTTATTTTCTTATATATATTTACATCTATAATTTTTAAATGCGTTTTTACTATTTCAGAATTTTTGCTCTTTTAGGATAAGGAGAGGCAAATAATAAAGCGATTGAATAGGATAAGGTAATAACCAGAAAGATACATTATAAATTAGTTCCTAGTTCGATGAAAAATATATGCAATATTATATCTAAATTAAAAACATTCTATTTTGTCTGATTTTTTGAGTCAGTTATTTTAATTCAATGGTAAATTCAATTTTGATTCGATAGTACAATCGATGTGGTATATCTGTAGTTCTTTATAAATTTTTATAAAAGATATGAGACAATTTGTAATATCTTATTTGTTTTCTTGTCTTATTATTTAATTTGAGATGATACATTAAAAAATTTTTAGTTATATAAGATTATAAATCAAGGTAGGAATTTATATTCAAAAAAATTTAAAATATGGATATTTACAGATGTAAATAAACATTTTAAGAAATTTTCAAGATTTGACATATCTAATTTCATTTTTTATTTTTACTTTAACGGAAATTTATGTTTTTATATAATTTCTATTATTTATATCCGATCATTGCTTAACAATGTATACGTAAATTAAATACATATATTATAATTATATTTGAGTCATTTTAATTGGATTATTCAATTGAATAAACTTTCTTATCAAATTGATATTATAATTTAATAAAATTATACAATAAAACCTATTAATTCTTGTAGTATTTTATACATATTTTATGCATTTTTTCAGAAATTATAAATATTGTTAATACATCAATTATATTTATAAATAATATAAAAACTTTTTTAGTATTTTATTCGTATGATTATGTTATATATATGTAATTTATTATTACAATATTTTTTCATTAATAGATATTATATATTTAAAATAATTAACTTTTAAATATAGAAAAAGTTACATATTAATTATACGAAATTTTTAATATACAATAATTGAAACTATATGCAAGCATAAGCTCGTATTAAAATAAATTAGAATTAACCTTTCAATAAAAAATAAGATTTATATTTATAATATAAAATATTGAATTTCCAAATATTACTTTTTGAAATTAAAAAAAATTTTGTTTTTTTCAAATTTCATTATTTTATAATATATCTAAATGTATACATAAATATATTTACAATAAAAATTTGTTTTTATAGGATAAAGAAGAATTTATTTATAAAATAACACTAATTATGAATTATAGTAGATAATAACTTTATTTACCAGAATTATAATATTTAATTCATCAACAGTAATATGTTCAATATTAATTTTTATTCGTCAATACTTATTTATTATATTTATATATTTATGTAGCTTTTATTTATATATCTTATTAATTACAATTTGTTTAATATATTTTAAATTATAGTATCTTGAATTATATAAAATATTTAAGCTAATTTTTTAAATATAAAATTAATAATATATGAAGTAAAAATTTCAGATGAATAAATAAATATATACAATCCTACTATAAAATAAGCTTGTAATTTATACATTTATAAATAATTATTAATAATAAAATATAGATTCTTTTTTATAATCTAGAAAATTAAAAATTAACACAAACATTATTATAGAATTTAATAAAATTAAAATTTATGTTATTAGTCTTTATAATGATTGTTCATAATAAATATTTTATATTTTTTTTAAATTGTAGATTTATGAATATGATGTGAAAATATTGTATTAACGAATATCAGTTATAATAAGTAACTCATTTTAAAACGAACAGTTTTTTATTGCACTTATTTTACAAATTGATTTATAAGCATTTATTGGTAATTTATTTGAATGTCATTATTTTAACAATAGATTTTGGATTTCTAAAAAATAGATGCATCAATTTACAGTTACTTTGGAAGCAAAAGTTATATATTAATATAAACAGTACAAAATCGGTAATCAATATAATTAACGTGCACGATTTTAGTTAATCATTGTTTTTTATTAATCACGATGTAACCAAGATTTCATACCTATTATGCTATTTTGGAACAATTTTACAATAAAAATATAAATATTGAATAAAATCGAGAGGTTAAAAAATTACCGAGGTTACACAGACCAGACCGAGAAAAAATACAGCTACAAATAGTAGGACAATTTACTTGTGAACAATCGCGGTTTTAACTGTATGGCTTGCACCAGACTTTTTTCTCATTCTTTTCTTCTACCTTCTTCTACCTCTTTTACTGTAGCCAGTACTAACTTTGAAAAATTTATTCTATTTTCTAATTGCATTATTCTTTCTATCATTGTTACCAAGAGATGGTGTGTATTTGATCGACTTTTATAGTTTTCTTTATTACAAGCAATATGTGCAACATAATATATTGTATTTCATTGATAGATAATTTTGTTACTTTTCAATTTTTATTTATCCTTTCAATTGATGAATCAAAATTTAGGGTTGATTTTATTTTTAATATTTTATTATTATTAACTTTTATTTCATTTAATTTCATTCAACACATTTTCATTGTTATTAGTAATGTTTATACTATTACTTTTTTCTAACATTTTAATGTTAACGAATTTATTTGTCAATGTAAGAAATTCATATAATTTGGAAACATAATTTCAAAGTAATAGTTTTTATAAATATTAAATTAACTTCCAGATGAATTGTAGAAATTTTAATTCTACATGATTAATTGTTTGCTATTATTATTTGCTATTATTCTTAAATATTTTAAATACATTTCAATTATTAGATATTTTGATAACTCTGATTTGAAAAAAATATCAGTTATTGTAGATATTATTATATGAGTATGAGTGAATGTAAAATTCTTTATCAGTTAAAAAGTTAACTTAGGTGAAAGAGTTTATTTATTTAATTAGATTTTTATAATAAAGATAAAAGGATCTTAATTAATTAGTTTGTAATCGAAGTAAAAGATATCAATGACAAAATTAGATATAAATTAGTCATTCTGAAGATTTATTTATTTGTAAATAGTGTAGTGGTATTGTTCAACACGAATATAATAAAAATATTATTTTCATTTATAAATTAAAAGTCATTATTTATTTTCTAAATGTTAATATATTCTATAAAAAGAAAGCATATTATATTTTAGAAATTAGTATTATAAATAAAAGACATTGTATATTGTACATTAGATACTGCATATAATATACAAACTTGTAGAATTATCAAATAGTAACAATTAATTTTTGCAGACGTGTTGAAATTAAAATTGCTTGGTAAAACATTATTTGGACAAAATCTATTATGCTTAGCTTACAATTTCTTATTTTAGTAGTACTTTTAGAAACTAATAAGGTACAAAAATTCGTAATTATTAAGGCAGAGAGAGAGAGAGAGAGAGAGGAAGATAGAGAGATAGAAAAGCGAGAGTAACTAATATACAAATGATAGAAGCGTTTACTTTCCTTCAATTATAAAATTTCACAGATGTAAAATTTTTTAGCTAAGAATTAGATTCAAAATATGCGTGAATGGAATTGAAGTTAGACGAGAACGAAAAAGAGACGAAAATGGAAAACTAACGCCCTAGGAATACAGAGGGAAGGGTATAAAAGAATTAAGGCAAATAAGTGAAACTTGCAAAAGGAAAGAGGAGTACGATATGCAACAAATAATAAAAAGGTAGTCTTTCCAAAAAATAGTTCAGGTGGAACAGACGCATTTTCCTCCGTTCTTTACTGCTGCATATAATTCTTAATATGTATGTTTGTGTATAAATTCACGCTTTTTTGTTAAGCATCGTTAAATTTTCCATTATCACGATGCGTTACCAGAATTCACAACGGCGTTCACCAATGCACTTGTTATGTTCTATATCCAAACTACTTAAACTTAGGTTTTAATATAATTCGAAAACTCTGGCTCACATATTTTTTCTTTCAAAGTTGTAATTTTTAATTCACATTCTAATCTTCCATTTAAATATGATTGAATGTGATGGTTTAAGTATAAATTTGCTTGAATCCAAGCTTTGTTTAGTATATATAGATGTGCCCGCGCTTTTGATATTTGCTGGCGAGGTGGTACGGACCGTAAAGAAATACACGGGAAACTGTAAGCGCTTGGGGTGACGAGCCCCACAATCTTGTATCGAAGGCGAAAGTCGTTAATTGCGAATCGAGTTAACTGTCTATATGTAGGAATTTATGACTCAGTTTTTAGATTGGACTTACATCTCCGTTCAAATATACAAATTAAAAATCAAAATTCGATGTTTTGTAATGATTGAGATTCGTATTACATAATGATATAGGTAAACATACCGATTTTGTATAAAAATATCAATTTTAATAAATTATTTCAAAATTTTAAATCACAATAGTTTTCATAAAATATGTTTAGAAATCTTGTGTTTGTATTATAAGTAATATTTCTTAAAAATATTATTTTTAATATTTGTTTAGCTTTTACTGTAGTTTTTAGCTTTTTGTAACTGATCAATCACATACATTAGCTAAATACTAAAGCACTAACATAACGATCAAGACTATTAATCTTATTCTTCAATTATTTTATAAATATTTAAATTTCTTTCTTTATTAAACTATAAATAAATCCTGTAATATAATTTTATATATAAATACAATATTATATTACGTTTTGTAAAATAAATAAACATGTAAGCATGTATATGCAACTTTTGGTTCATGTACTCACTAGCTCTACAGAAAGTCAAGCTATTTAAGTAAAATATAACTAACCTTATTGTTACGTTTTCTAATATGTTTTTGCTCCGTTATGTATTCTTAACTTTGGGATTTGGAATAAGTAAATGCTCGAGTCGAAATAAGGGAATTACCTTAAATTTATTCAGTGTACCAAATTAATTTTACGAATTCAAATATATTAGTTACATAAAATCATTGGTTTTGAAAATTTATGTAATTTAATCTATACGTGATTATATTAGAGATAAATTTAATTTAAGCTATATTTAATTTTATATTATTTTATACGTATAAACTAGTATGGCTTATCATAACTAGTATTGTTTTCATTAGATTTTTCAAGTGTTTATTACACAAGATTTTTTTTTGATATTTTACGAAAAAGTATTTAATATATAAGAAATTAATCGACTTTAAAAAATCCACTATTAATTAATTAACATTGAAATAAAATGAAGTTTAATATTGTTTTATTTATTTATTTAGTCGATATTTAATGTACGAGGTATCGATAATTTTTGGTAAATTTATTTGGAACTTGAGAAATAAAAATTTATACAGAATAAATAATTTATTATAATAAATAATTAAAATTGGGAAGTTCTATTAAATTCATTTTATTTGTATGTTTTATCTGATACACTTTATAGATTTTATTTATAGATTAAATATTTTCCTAAGAATTAAAATCATAGATATTACTTTATTTGAAATAAAAAATTAGTTAGAATTAAGAATTATTATAAACATTTTATTCAGTAAAATAATGTTTATTACAATAATAGGTGTAAAAATAGTTTAATTAGATGAGTTTAATTAGAATTATAAAAGTTCTTGATAGACACATTAGTAAAATATTTTTTAAATATATTAATTTTAATTAATTGAAAATTTCGGAGAGTCTCTTTTTAAATTACTTACCAATTTTATATTTTCTAACATTTTATGAATTATTTATTAGTACACATTTTATTTGTTAATAATCATTGAATTTATTTTGGATATCCCTTTTTTCCTTTATTATTATAAGTTTAGTTGCATTTACTGTATTTAATGTATATAATTTTTTGTATTACATTACAGATTAGTAAATGAGAGATATAGTTAAAATGAGAGAAACTGAAAGAGAAAGATAAAAATATAAAACGTAAATCACGTCTTCGTGCACATACGTAATTTAGAAAAATAATTAGACAATAATAAAAGAATATTGAGTCATTTCTATGTACTTAATTTTCTTATTCTTACCAATTTCTTCATATTCCTTAAGTTATAATAAATACAATAAATATTTGGGAATGCAGCAAAAATAATATAAATAAATAGATATAATGAGAGATTAGACAAGATCTTGAAAGTGTATTCGAGAAAATTACAGTGTAACCTTAGATAGGACTTATAACAGCTTTATATAGATCCGTACATATTTGAAATTCTCGCGGTAAAACAAGCGCACAAAACTTGCATCTCAGTAGTAAGTTAAACACCTTTGAAGGCTTTCTGCTAACTAAATATAAGAGCAATCTATTTTTGACAATTGTTTCTATTAAATTTTTACATTTCATAAATAATTAAAATAATTTTTTAAATTATTATGTTATGTTACAAATAAATTATCTGACAATCAAATATTTAAATTATAATAATATTGAAATATAGGATGGTTTTATATAAACATAAAAATTATCTTATTTATTATTTTAAGAAAAAAATTTTATTCATTTTCATTTCTTGTATAATATTTGTAATATTTGCAATAAAACATATTGCAATATTTAAAAAATTGATAAGTATTAATCTTTAATAAAAAAGAATGTAAGAATTTTATTATCTATCTACAATATATACAATATATAAATATAATTTAAAAAATATTCCTATAAATATTATTGTACCTTTAATTGATTTATTCTAAATTAAACCTTTGAAACCAAAAGAATATGTAAATGGGTTGATATTTTGTGAAAATTTTGTAAGGCTTATTTTAGATATTCATTAAATAAATTATAAGTAAATAATAAGGTAGAATATTATTTAAATATAATTGTTTATAGAATTAAAACCAATACTCATGCATAATTTTTTGTTTAAATATTTAAATTTTTTATAAGAATTCTTTAATCTATGTTAATCTAATTAATCTTATCTGATTTATTTGTAATAAATTTATTCGACAGCGTTTGATTTTTTTAATTAATATCTTTTTAGAAATAATCAAATATTTTTTTAAATCAATTAAATTTTCAAATAATATCATAAAATTAAATTGGTCCTTTAAATTATTAACCTTTGTGATATATTATTAAGAAAAATGATATTAAATATCGAATAAGACTTGGATTTTTATAAAATACAATAATTACTTAAGTGTTACAATTAATTATTTATTATTTTCATATAGTATAAAATCTGATTATACTATAATTAAAAGAAAATTTACAATTTATTTTATGAAAAAAATTAAAAAAATTTTATGTATTAATAGAAAAACCATTAAAAATTCAAAATCAAACCATACTGATATTATAATTATTAACTGTTTTTTTACACTACGGATTAGTCGAGGGCTCTTTACATAAAAATCATGCTATAACGTATCATTTTGTCTAAAAAACAAGGCTTTGAGTGATCATAGGCGTGTGCATTTATTACAACACATTCTCTTCTGAAAAAATCTTGGGAAAATTATAAAAATAATTAAAGTTTTCATATAAATACAGCAATGGTCCCAACGTTTTCTGATATTGGATAACGAAAAGAAGAAATGGATAAAGGATCTTTTTTACTTCTTCGTTCATCAGAAAGTGCCTTCCATTTCTATTTTCTTGCTCTCCTTTACCTTCGTGGTAACGGCATGGTTGGCTCGAGTGTACCAAAAGGAGCTTGGAAAATATTCTAATAAGCAAAATTTTCGCTTTTGTATTTAAGAAAAGGCAAAGAAGTGGTGCGTAGTGAAACGAGTTGCACACCGATGCTGACCCCTTCTCTTCAATATTCTTTTTTCTTATTCTTGCGCTCTTTCTTCATCTTTATCTCGAGACTCCACAACCCTCCGCATTCTGGAAAAGTAAGACCCCCTGTAAGTTCTCTTACCCATCGTGTAGCGCGACGTTTTCTCTCTTTCTTTCTCTTCCATTTCTGTCTCTTTTACACTCTTACTCCCCACTCATTTCAACTCCCCGCTTCATTCTTTCTCTTAAGACTGCGCGGCGGAGGAATCGTTAAAATCTGGTCGTCTCGAGTTTACCCGCGCGCGCACTCTTACATTTTCATACAAATACGAAGCCAGCCGCTCTTACCAGAGCTCAAGCTTCGGTGTGCCACTTTGGTATGTATACACCTGTATTGCGAACCTATCTACGAATGTGTATGCTGAACTTTGTGACTTACCCATAAACACGACTTTCTTTTACTTCTTATTTTTTAACTTATCTTGTGGAGATTATCGACTCTCTATATATTGTTTCATAAACATGGAAATGTACTTTTTGTATATTTTTGTATTTAAAGAATGCAGTGAATCAAGTTAAACGCAATTATATTCAATGAAAATCCGAAAAGACGAAGAATCATATTTAATTAATAGTTTCATGGGATTTATTTTAATATTTATTGCTGACTTGAAAAATTATTTCACTCGATCAATTTCAACATTATAATTTTTAATTAATGGTTCATTACTTCTTCAAGTACTGGTTTATCTATCAAATTTTGAAAAATTGAACGAAGACATTATTATTTGCAAAATTATATCTATGTTTAATTTTAAAACATTGTGGATCTTATATTAATTTTATGATTACTTATGTCCTGATGTTTACTAAAACAAGTGATAAGCATAGCTACTTTGGGTTTTAAAATTTTTGTGTATTTATTAGCAAAAGATAACCATCAAATGATACACTTTTATTTATTTTCAGTCTCAGAATCGAAAAACTTTAAAACTTTATGTTATATTTTTTATTATACTATTACACTTTAAAAGTTTCATTTTAATATAATATAAATGATATTTTTAAATAATTTATAAATCAAAAAATTTTTCTTGACTAATTTAGATTCTAACACAAATATACTATTGCAAAATAATAAGAATTTATATATGATATTTTCACGCAGATAGATAAAAGTCCTTTTATTATATACAGAATATTATTTTTTAAAGTGATAATAAATCCATTAAAAATTAACATAGTTTACAATTTTCCATAAATACTTATCAGTAATTTATTTAGTAATATTTTATCTTTTTCTATTTTTAACCTTATATTGAAAGTATTCAGATATAAATAAAAGTAAGATTTTTGTCAATAAATCAAACTTTAAAAATTTTTGAATTTACAACATCTTTTTTCCTGAATTATAATATTTTTCATAGGCCATAAATCATGTATATTTTCAGGAATAAATTCTGTATATATTAATTAACAGAATACTTAAGATACGTATTTTCAATGGAGATCAGCTTTATTTCGTTTAAATTTTTGCATCTTTAGTACATGTCAGTTTTATTATAAAATTAAGATTTAAGAGACAGATAGAATTACATCATCCGTAGAAGTAATTCAAAACACTGAGTACTAATTGTACGAAAAAAGTAATAGTAAATACGAACTTTTTTTCATTATACTCGTAAGTGTTATAATTTACGTGAACGTAGAGACTCGGAGAAAAAAAGTTGAAAGTTTCTTTTTAGAGTTATAATATAAAAACTCGAAAAGTTGTTTCTCTCATTTTATAAAGATTCTTATTAATAACTTCATGAAATGCTCATAATATTATTAAAAATATTTTTTTTCTTGTTAATGTATACACATTGATTACATATTTTTTAAAAAAGCGAAGTATATACAATTAGTTTAACACATAAATATATAAAAGTTTTACATAGAATATTACAGATAAATTACATGTTATAAATTTTTTAAATAATTTTAAGAACATTCGTTTAATTTTACAGTCTATTGTTATATTGTAGATTATTATATTTTATGCAAATTATTAATAAATTAATTCCATAAAATATGTATAGAGTTAAAATGAAACGTTAATTACGTTAAGGTAATATTAATAATATCTATTTAGTATACATTGTAATATTTTAAGGGTATTTAATATTCAATTTTTAAAAAATAAAATATATTAGATCTTATTCTATGTTTTGGAAATTCCCAAGAAAAGTAATATTTGTTAAATTTTTAATTAAACATAGTAGAATAATATTTCACATTTTTGCTGGTATCATGCATTTTGCATTTTCTATTTTCTCTATTTCTACTGTTTGTATTTTGCATTTTCTTCAATGTTCCAGAAATTAGCTGATACGTACGTGCGAAAATCTATTGTTTCTTTTTACTAGTGTGTCTGTTACTAATTTCATTTGTGCGAACATCAAACATCGTATAAAATATATCCTTCTAATTATTTATTATATATTTTGTATTGCAAGGCTAAAACAGTAATTTAGCTTGAGATTCCGTGCTGCTATTTGCACAACAAAAATCTCATTTCGTGTTTTCGAACAAAGGTTGAATATTGCGAAGTTAAACGTGAAGAACAATTCATTATCTTTACGTTCGTCAACGAGTGCTATTCTTAAGAAAAAAAGAATTTTTTTAATATTTTAATTCGAATTACAAATACTTATATAATTTCTTGTTTTAAGTTTAAAAGTTAGAATTATCTAGTGCATTATATAAAATGATAGAATAAGAAGCAGTATAGATATTAACAATATGTTAATAATATTGTTAATATATACTTAATATCTATTTTATTATTTATATCAAAAATGTAATTGACTAAGTACTCTATACTATTTATTTGTCTTGTAGTTAAATACTATCACAATATTAATGTACATACATCGATTAACCGTCAAACTAAATTAATTATAATTCACATAATTAAGTATTAAAATTAATTTTTTACATCAAATTATATTTAAAAAAGATAGTATTTTATATATAAGAGGCAAGATATTTTTAAAAATTTTGTGTAGATTTAAAGAAAAGAGAAATATTTTATAGGTCGCGAACATTTTGCTTAAAAATGAAAGGAAGGAAGAAAGGAAGGAAGGAAGAAATAAAGAAAAAATAAAAGATAACTAACTATAAAAAGGTAAATCTCTATGCTTACGTTAAAATATACGACACGCGTAAATTTAAATATTAGTCAGCGATGAAGAAGAATCGCACGCACATTGCAATCGCACAAATTATAATTTCTATTCGGTCGCCTCTGTAGCTTCAGAGAGTAGTGTCACACGATCGTAACAAAAAGTTGCTTTATCGAATTCGTAATTTTTTTTCTCATCCTTTTCATTTATTCACTAGCTAAAAGAAAAAAATTACATACACACCTAGATAGAGATGTAAGATACGACGAAGGGAAAATACAATGCTGGAAGAGCTGTATCATAAAAAATAGATCCAAGAGTCAAATTAGTACATTTCTTTGTTTCACTTTCTCTCTCTGAGCTGATCGTGAAAAATAACTGTCTTTAATTATATTCTTCTTCTTCGTTTTCTAATATTTTTTCTCTGTCTTAATTCTTTAGATTTTCATTGCATATATATTCGTGGAAGTGTAGGCAGAAAGTGTGAGAGAAAAAGAAAGTCGCATATATAAGATAAACGGGGAAGAAAAAGCGTAGCGAGCACAGCTCAGCGTTGCGTGGTATCGCATCTAAAATGAACGCGTGCGAGAGAGAGAGTGAGAGTATGAGTGAGAGAATGAGAAAGGGAAGGGTAAAGTAGGAGAGGGTGGAAGGAAGAAAGAGAAAGAAATAGCTCGCCCTCCAGCGGGCTGCGTGAAAAATATGTAAAGTATTGATTGCATTTTATAATTACTTGGGAGCCCGGCGTCTTAGCTACCCTCCAATCCCCACGTTTCAGCTTGGCTTCTCTTTCTTTCTCCCGCTTCACCCCCTTCCTCCCACACGCAGCCCTAGACACACGCTCACGTACATATGCATACACGCGAAGCAGTGCAAGCATCCCTCGAGTTTCTGGGACAGGGACGGAAGACGAGAGAGCCCCGTGTCTTTTATCTTTCTTCGTCTTGCTCTTATTCCTACTACTCTCTTTTTCTTTCCGACTACTACTCTTTGAGACAAGTACACGACGCTGCCGCTTTCATTCCCTTTCCTTGTACCTCGAGTAGACGGACTCGCTTCCGTACTCATTCACGATCTCTCTTTTCGCTAGCGTCTTCGCTCCTCTCGCACCCCTTAACCCCCTTGACACCCCACTACCTAAATGAAGAAGAAGTATACGCTCTTAGTTTGCGCGGGCGCGAGCGAAGGCTTTGTTTGTGCACGGGTATGCAAAGATATATATATATATATATGCGGTTGTACGGGTACGAGAAAAGGGGAGGTGAGCGTCTTCTTCTTTTCGTGAGAGAGATGCGTATGCTCTTGTGTTACTCCTGATGTGTGTGGATTGGAAAATCGCGCGCGCGGACAATTCCCATCCCTCCTAACTGTATATATATATATGTATTAGCTTGCGTGCGTGAGTCCATGTGCACGCGCCTGTGTGTATGATAAAGACAGAGAGAAGGTAAAGAGAAAAGGACGACGAGACATTAAATCCTAGGGTGACTGTACTTCAAATATGCAGATCGACTGTTTTGGTCCTTTTCTTCGCAGCATTTACTTCGTTTTCTCTTTGTCGCTCGCTAACTGTCTCTCTCTCTCTCTCTCTCTCTCTCTCTCTCTCTCTCTATATATATATATATTCTACTTTACTCAAGCTGAATGATTTCATCTCTCTCTTTTCCTCTCTTTGTTTCCCTCTCATTCCCTGACTCTCCTTTATCTTGCTCGCTCACACTTTTACAGCCTCGCGAATCGTTAAGCAAGGAACAAAAGCAACCCGACGCTTTTCTAGGCTTCGATCTTACGATTTCAGCATTTTTTTTGTATCCATTACAGTCTTGGATTATTTTTTTTCCCTCGACATCTTATTTTCTTTGTATTCATTACAACGAGGATTTTTTATTAATGTATGTTGCTTATAAACGAACAAGTTTTTTCTTATAGAAGATTTGTCTATCTTTAATTTGCATAAATAATTTTTCTTCATGTAAAAAAATTCACGAGATATTTTAATTACTAATTTTGTTGTGTCAAAAATTAGTATATTTAAAAATATTTTAATGCATCTTTCAAATATGCCATATAAATATAAAAACGTTATATTATTAAAAATTTAAAATTAAAAAAATAGATTATTTGTTATATAATATTAAATTATATTTATATTTTTATTTTTATGCTCCACCTATTTTTTTATGGATTTTAATGTTAATATATAATAAAATTTTTTAATAAAATTTTATTTTAAAAAAAATAGTTAAATATTAAAATAATATATATAATAGAAAATGTATCTTCAATTTACTTGTAAATATTATTTATAACTTTTAAGAGATTCTTCGAATATCAAGTATATATTTATATATTATTTTAATGAAATCATTTCATATGCATGCATAAACTTTAACATGTATTTTTTATGGTAGATTTTACGTTTTAATTGGTAATGATCATTGATATTAAATTTATTTATAGTCAGTTGAATGTATATAAAAGAAAATCATTAAAACAAATGTAAAATTTTCAAGCTTTAATTAGTAATAGAAAAATTAAAATAGACTGGTAAGAATATTGAGTAAGTATTTTATTGAATTTATTATACACTAACGTATGAACGGAGTAATTTCAAACTATTATATTGTTTTGATTATTTAAATAATATGAATTTAATATTTAAAAAATTTTGGATAATAAAAATATTGATAATATTTAAACGGTGATTTCACGATTATTTGTATGTTTTGTGACATTATGAAATATTTTTTTATTTGGATTTTTTTTTCAATAGACCATTATATTTATAAAATTTTGGAAGGAAGTTTATAAAATAATGAAACATTCGATTATATATATGTAGAATATATACTAAAATGTAGTTTATTATGTAAATAAAATATTAAATACAAAAAATTTAATTGATATATGTCCAATTCTTTGGTATAAAATAAGCTCCTATAATTTTGTTTGTGTGTAAGTATTTTTAAATTATACTCAAACTCTAAATTTAATAAATTTTTATATCCGATTGTTTTTATAATTAATTAAGATTTTTCATCTAAACTGTATAAATTGAAAAAATATTATATTTGAAGAACTTTTGCAAGTGCAGAATTAATTAATGTTCTTTAGACCTTATATTTCTTACATATTTTTAAATAAGCTAAGCAAATTATTTTGAATAATAGTCCGTAAATTTTTTTTTGATGAAGTTTTTCAATTTATCTTCAAAATATTTAATTTTTATAAGATTATTTAATTTTATAGTTTTTAAATTACTATATATTTCATTAAAAAAATAATAGTGGAATTTATTTTAAGAATTTATAATTATTTTAATACAACTTTTAATACGTCTAAATATTATAAGAAATAATAATTTTTATATTGTTGAAAATTTATTTATATTTTGATGTATATAATATTATAAAACTATTATTACATTTTTTATTAAAGTAGAATAAGTTTTTATTGTATGTGAAAAGAAACATTTGTGTTGTTTTACAAATTTTTTTAATAATATTAGAAATTTTTATTAAATGTAATTATGCGAATAGTTTTTAAAGTTTAAAGATGTAACAAAAAGTAGAAAAATGTATTATTTCATTTTTATAAGGATGCAGTTACCTTGGTAGAAGTCGTTAAAGAGAATACTGCATTTTCTTACGCAGGCATTCGTTTTGCCGCGTTACCGATGTAGATTACTAGTAAATCAAACATTTTGCTGTTTCCGATCGTCGATTTCTCTTACAAGGTTTTTTTAGATATAAAAGCGATACATGAATTTCAGAAATATTTTTGAATATTTTAAAATTTTGTAATATTTTTTCTAAAATTACATAAATTTTATATAATGGATATTTTATTATTATATGAATAAAAAAATGATTTTTTTTCTCTGGCCTGGCTGAATTATGATCAATAATCTTTTAATAAATTTGATTAAGCTTTTGTTGGTTGAATTATACACTTTTTAATTAAATAATATTATACATAATTTTTAAAAAATTGTACATAATGTAACAAATGAGATTAAAAAATTTATTATTATTTATATATTTAATTATAATATTTATATTTTAATTGTATATATTTATTTCTTTATATATTAAAATTAATATACTTAGGATTGTTACTTGTTTTATTATTTGTTTTAAATTATTTATTTTAATTGAAAATAGTTGTATTTATATTTATGTATCCTTTATTTTTAGAAAATTAATTAATATGAAAATTGTTATATTAAACATAATTCTGTTAGACAATAGCTAATTTTGTTCTAAAAGTCTTGATTATCTTAATTTATATGTAAAAATAATATTAACATTAAAAGAATATTATTAAGTAACCGCTTCGAATACATATATAATATTAAAAAAATAGTTAATTGGCTCAATATCATCAAAGATATTAAAAAATATAGAAAAAGAAACTGTACAGATATCAACAAAGGGTTGCAATAATCTGTGAGTCAATGATACAAAGATAAAATATTACCACTGAAAATGATTTTGCAAATGGTTAATACCAATTTTCATTAACGTGTTCTTCGTATATTATTGTTTATCTGCATTTTTCATGCATAGAGTGAAATAAAAAAGAACGGAACTGACATCGATTTGTATTGTTCGCACCTCTATCTGAATATTCACAATTATATGGTTATATATATATATATATATATATGTATATAAATAATTCAAAGAAAATAAAAAGAAAAAGTATGACAAAGTAAATTGTCTAGAGACTCAAGGACCAAAAAGTTTATGGAATACTTATTCTGAAAATAGATAGATAAATGGAAATAAGGACAAAAAAATAATTAAATATTAAAATAATTATATCAAAAGAAAAAAATTTTAAATTTATATTTGTAATAATATTTTGATATTTGTAATAGTGACAAACCTAATCTAATTTTCAATTTATTTATGAATCGAGGGAAAAAATAAAAAAATCTTCTCTAAGTCAATTAAAATGATTAATTGGAGTGTAAAAAAGCGAAGGAATATAATTAAAGAGAGAGAAACTGAGAGAGAACGTACTAAAAATGAATAGAAGACTAAAAGGACTGACAAATAAGATAAAAGAGGAGGTAAGAAGAGGATAAATCGGAAAGTGAGGAGTATAAAGAAAGAAAGCGAATCTTAACCTGCCAAAGATACACGAAACTGTCGCAAGCAAAATATTGAAGGGAAAGGCGGATGGTGATAACTGAGTGGGTAACATGAATAAAAAAAGAAAGAAAATGAGAGAGAAAGAGCCACTGATTTTACTATTAAGTGTGAGTGCTGCAATCTCTTTCATTTATATTCTCCATAAACCAATATACGTTTTCTCTCCCTGCTAATTTGCATATCAGTAATTTTTCCAGAAATTCGAAAAGAAATTCGTAGATATCGAGAAATAGTGAATAGAAGTGCATGTAAAAAAATTCATTTCGATACCATGAGTTTATGTTATCATCTCTCTCCATACCATTTTTTTACAGGATTACACGTTTATAATGTTTTTGCCCGTGTATATACCTAACAGGATTGCGTGTTTATAAGTGCACAAGAAAAAGAAGATGGATATAGAAATAGAGATAGAGATAGAGATAGAGATAGAGATAGAGAGATACATATGCAAAACCTGAAAGATTAAAGTAATTTTTGACCTATTAAAAATTGTTTAAAGATATCCTATATATAAGTTCCATTTCAAAGGTTTGTGTAATTTTTGATACTCAATATACAATCGAGATTTAAAGTTTAGTAAACAGTAAGTAATATAGTCAAAATATATCAGAGACGTTATTGTATTCTACCGTTTGAGTATATAGCAATGTTTATAAGTAGAATCGGTTATTTAAAGGAACTATAAACAACGGAATTGAAATATTTTTTGGAAAAAGAATAAAAAATCCAAAGATGAATATTGCTTTAGGTGACTGTCGTGAAGGAAACATCAGTGGAATAAGGTAAGATGCAACAAGCAAGAGCAAGCTATTATCTTTCTTTTCTTTTCTTCTTTTGGCATATACTGTCTTCTCTATCGGTTATATCAACGCGTCTCACTGCTTCACTCATCACCAGCTTCTTTCTCTTTTACCTTCTTCATCATATTTAGCAGCATCATTTTTACTTTTTCTGATGCTTCTCTTTTTCTTTTTCACCAGCATTTTACTGTCATTGCTATCGCTGTCGCCAACTAGAAGTTGCACTAACAGCATTTTAATCGATTTTATTTGCATGCATATGATAGGCACATATTCGTACATGGATTCGCGAATAAGCGCTGATCGTCGTATTCGTTGTTATTATCGGTATGTCTTTGACTATATATTCTGTAGGTCGTTTGAATTTCACCAGTGCGAAACGAGCGCGCACGTCGTGTATATGTAAACCTTTCTTTGTTTTGCATTGCCTGTATCATTAGAGGCTTGGTGGCTTGTCAAGGGTAGGAAGGAATAAAAAAGCTGCAAATGATGAAAGGAGGACGATGAGGATGGAGGCGGAAGGAAGGAAGGTCGCGTTGACTGAGGGTTCAGCGTATACAGTCTTTAGAGAGGTTTTCTATGTGCCACGAGTGCTTGTAAATTACGTAACAAATATAGGAGTGAGATGACTTTCGGAGTTTATTTGTGATTATTGATAAGCTAATTACTTAAATCAGTTTTGTATGCTGTTACAGGACACCTTTTTATTAATTAACGCTATTCATCCCGTTCTTTCTTAACTTAGGTTTATATATTTACTCTATTTAATTCGCTATTAACCTTTATTTTTTATGCTCAATCAATATTCATTTTTTTGTATCTAATGTTTAAAGCACATTTTTTATTTTATTGATAAAGAAGACTTATAATGAAACTTTTTAAAACATTTATATAGATAAATGTTGTTAATTCTCTTTTAAACCTTTGAAAGATAAGCTCAAAATATGATTTAGTTATACTTTAGTTGCATAATGACGCTCTTCAAAATATAATATATACTTAATCAGTATAAATTTTACATTTATATTACACTTTAGAAGATTTATTTTGAAAATTTGAATACGTTTATAAATTTTTAAAATATTTTTTCAAGTATAATTCTATTTAATCTCTTTGCCATGATTGAATTGAATAAGTAATTTTTAAAGATAAATATTCACTTTTCATAAAAGTAAATGTCTAAAAATTAATTAAACCATAAATCGAGTAATTTTATTAGATCTATCAATGATAGTATTACTTAAAACTTGTTTGTTATATTTTCATATTCAGAAGTGAAAATAGTAAGATGCATCTAAAAGTTCACAAGTAAAATAATATAATCTATACATTTGTAATTAAAATTATTTTCCAAAGTAAAAAAAACAAAATGGTAATAATATTTTTAATTTATTGATAAAATGTATATTAATTAAATATAATTTATTAATGACAAGTTTCTTTTCAAAATAAATTTTCTTGATAAAAAATATCAAAATCATAAGTATAGAAGTATTAATGTGATTTATCGATAAAAGTATTTGATACGGAAAAGAGCTGCATATGTTTGCATACATTTACATTGACGGATTTCAGTTATTGCGAGAGGTAAATAAGAATTATTTTAAACATCATTAGCTATACGAATAAAGTTAGAAGCGAAGAAAATTTATAGAATCGTGTATTAAATGATAGAGTGTAAGAATAACAGGCCCGGTAGCGTTCTAAAATGATACGAGATTGCGCACGTGGTCGCTTGGTTTTATTATCCAGAAACGGATGGCACCAGGGGTGGGATTCTCAACTTAACTGCTGGAATGGGGTTGGTCCAGTGTGTGGTCAGTGGTGGTGACTCGTTGGCGTCGGCGCATTCCAAATGCCCTCCTCTTTGCAGAACTAGGAAAAGAGGGGAACAACACACGTGAACGAGAACACGTGCTTAAATTTTTTTCTTTTAGTTTCACATAAGCCAATTCTACCGTGCATAACAATGTTCAGATGGACGTTTTAGAGCTAGAGAAAAGAGTCTTGTAATATTGAGTAAGGTTTAACTCTTATAATAACCAAGTTATATATATATATATATATTTTATAATACTATCTGTATATTCAAACAATTATCTTTTTTTCTTATTCTTCTTTAAAATCTATAGATTGATACCTATGATTTATTTATAAATAAAATACAAAGTATTGAACAACGGTAATTTTAATACTTGTTTGAATATATTGAAATAAAGTTTAGAATATAAAATATATTAATTTAATAGAGTGACCTTCTTATACTACTGGTGGTTATACCATTTATTCAACAAATATAAAAATTCCATATTTTTCATTTATGTTTATTATTTAAGTTCTTACTGATTGAAGTTAAAATAAATATTTATCATTGCTATAGAACATCTACTTAAGGCACATTTAGTTGATTTTAAAAGTGTGCTATCGCTTCTTAATTATTTAGATAAATACTTATGTAGAACAGAATGATAAAGTGAATAATTATCAAAATTACTCTACTAATTATGTAAATATAGTTACTCGCTTATATTAGCTTATAAAATATGAATAAAAATAATAAACAATTTTTGAAGATTTATAAATATAATTGTTTAAATCTTAAATGAAATGAAAGTTTTTTAATTAATTTCTAGCGTAAGGTTATAGATGGTTTAATTAAAACATTATAATAATATTATCTCCTCTGATCATTCTTAAAGTCTTGTTCGTGCATAAAGAGTTGTACGTACACTGTATGATGCATATGTGCACTCTTCACGTATACACTGTTGTCTATTCTACAAGAAGGGTCTTTATTTTATTTGTTTATATTTACTACAATTATGTTTATAAATTTTTTATTTTAAATTAAGAGTAATTCAAGTTTTTTCATAACTTATCCAGTAACTAAAAATAATTATAATTTTAGATACTGTCGGATTATTATTTGAATCATTAATATTTTATATATTACATTATATTAGCTAGTAATCTAAGAATTGATAATATAGCTGAAGCTTAATTTGATTTCCAAATAAATAGAACAAAAATTATTTATTTGAATTTAAGTGTTACACATTTAATAAAATATTATAGTAAATAAATTATAGCTAATTTTCATAGATTTTTTTATGAAGTATATATACTTTATTAGTATATATACTATCAATACATTATAAGATTACACACATGTGACAACTATCCTTTTACTTACGTTCAGGATATTTATAATTTAAAAAAACTAATATAAATCAACAGTCATTATGTATTACATTTAAACTGTCAAAAGTATTTATAATATTTGCATAATGTATTTACATAATGCAAAGAAACATTTTTAAACAACTGACATGTTGGTTAGATAAAGTTTTTATTATACCGTCATTTATTTCAATATTTAAACTATATTATAAATAAATAATAATGTAAATCGTAAATTAATATCTTAAAGAGTTATAATTTATTCTTATGAATGTTTAAAGTACCAATATTGTCAATAAAAAATAAACGAAGATGATATCGAATTAATTAAGTAATTCCTTTGGATAAATTAATGTTTAAATGGATATTATAATTGATCTTAAATATGATTTATATGACCTTAAATTTTTTTTTATATCTATAGATACTATATATACATTATTTATTTTTAAGTAATTATTTTATTGGCTATAATAATTATAATAATAATTATATCGCTGTAATATTGTATTGATATTTATATTATACCTTCTAATTGATGCATTCACAAAAACTAAAAGAAATAACTATTTCAAATACTTAGTTGTGTGCTATGAACAAGTAATATTCGCGAAAGTGGTTTAATTAAAAGTTTTTAAAATCAAATTGAATGTATTTCTAATATTATTTAAATTTTTAGTACACCTATTGTATTGATATTTCTTTCCTTTATTTAATAAGTTTTTTATGTAAAAAAATAAAATTATGGAACGTTAATAATTTACTCGAAGGTAGATACTCCAAAAAAAATAGAAAACAAAGATTGAAAGAAAAGCTGTACATGTAAACAATCGTTGAACGAATGATCGTTTTTACGATACAAAAATATTATTTAAGAAGATAATGTTTTAATTATATACGACTTGCTACGTTGCCTATAAACAATCGTTGCTTATTAGTAAAAAAACGAAAAAAAATGAACGAAAAGAAGAGACAATAAGGAGTACTAAAAGGCAGTTACTATACATTGGACAATGAAAGAAAAAAATATTTATAAAAAATCGTACAGAGGCGAAAAAATGTGTACCTAAGGTAAAAATAAATGATAGAAATAATGATAAAAAAAGATGTGCAGGAGCCGAAAAAAGGAGGAACCAGTAGGATGAATATAATATACGACTGTGCGATATGTAGACTCTACTTTTTCTGTTAGTAGCCCGTTAATATTCTAGTCTATCTATAGATAGGTAGATGTATATATAGTCTGAGTGTAACCACTATTGTAATGACAGCAGATAAGAATTACAGAGCATCATAGTAGCACATCGATCCAGCTTAATGAGTGTAAAGAATAAAACAGCCGCGCAATCTCGTCAAAACTCGCTTCACTCCTGCGCATTTTGTCTCCTTTCGATCAACAATTTCATCTCCTTCACGATGAATCCTCTTTTCCTAAATTTGTATGTATATATGTCTTTTAATCCCCTCTATTTTTCGTTGCTTTCTTTTTCCTGCTTCGATTTATTTTTCGCGCTTCTACATATGTAAATAGAAATCCTGTCTCAACCAAGTATATAGAGTACATCATTCCGCTTCTTTTCAATTGCAGATTTTATTTTGATAATATGGAATGCAGTAATACGAAGAAAGGGAAGAGTAAAAGGTGAGACAATTAACGATTTCATTTTTATTCTTTATTTTTTTAACAATTTAAATGTATGAGTAAAGTTCAGTCTGTTTTTAATTTCATTATATTTTTTTTCAAGAAGATCTAATACTTCTATTTGTTCTGATATCGGATATTCATAAATTAATATTGTATAATGTAAAAAATCACATTTCAAAACATTTAAATAATTACACCTTCTTTTAAATAAGTGAATCATAATTAAAAACTAACTATATCTTTGAATTCAATAAAACTTGGAAAACCCAATTATTTGAGAATTTTGATTTTTAAAATATTTACTCTTAATAAAGTACTTATTAGTATACTAATTCATTTTTTTATATACGAACGAAAAAATGAATTGAAACAAAAGAAAACAGTTTTAAAGTTAGATATTTTTAGAGAAAATGTTATAATTTATAATTTTTACAAATACTTATACGTGTAAAATAGATCGTGAATTAATTTTATTGTATTTATTTATTTATTTATTTATCATTATAAATTAATACATATATTAATAATACTTTAAAAATTTACCGATTATATTGAATAACAATAATTATGAAAATATTGTTTTTGTATATCAAAAATTTTCAAATTTATTCATTGCACATGAACATTTTTTATTTTATTTAAAAATAAAAAAGATCGAAGTATATTTTCATAAAGAGAGAAAGAGAAACTCATAAAAAATTTTTTTAAAAAATTGATATATATATACATGTAGCAAATATAAAGAAACACAAAGAGAAAACAGAGATATTAATATAAACCAATTGCTTAAAAATTTTGGAAACTTAAGATCAATATAATTTTGTGTAATTTTATGCACATATTCATAGATTTTTATTTATGTTGATAGATATGAAATAACATGTTAAATGTAAATATAGCAATTGATTTATAATTTCGATTATTAATATTTTGATATTGCAATAAATCATTAAATTTTATTCTATATATTTATTGATATGCGACTCTAAAATATATACCGAAATAGTAATCTTTCAAGTAATAGGTAACTTAATAATTTATTCTTTTAAATTTATCATAGGAACAAGCAACAAAAGTTATAATTACTTTTCAAAATTAATTCAATATTCACATATATTTACAAAATTTAAATTGCAAATATAATATCAAAGATCATGGTATACAGAGATTTTATAATTCAATATTTATAATAATAAATTTATATTTATATTTTATTAAATCGTTTAACATATAGTTTTGTTGATAAAACAAAATTTAATAAATGTTTTGTAATTTATTGAATGTACTAAAAAGTTATTTATAGTTTTAATAATTTTCGTAAAAAAACAAATTAAAATATAATTAAATATTATTTAAACATAACAAGACGAATCAAGCATATTGAAATAATTAGATAAATCAATTGCGGATGCGGAAGTATTAAAATAGTTTCTAATTTTTAAAAGATTTTATGGAATTGATATTAATTTTAAATTGGTATAGATGTTTTATTGACGAAATCAAAATACATAATTTCTTCGGTGAAATTTAAATCAAATTATAATTTGAAATAATTTCTGTTTGAATTTATAGAAAATTAATTATGATTATTTCATTCGTGAAATAAATGAAAAATATGGTACATAAAAAAATGAATCTGATTTTAAATTTTATTAAAATAACTTTCGTAAAGTCATACTTTTGTAAAATTATTTCTATGTTATGGGTTCGTTCGTATATAATTAATTTACTGATTACAATTTATCTTAATTTATTTTTATTTATTCTGTGGAAATTATACGGTAAAATTTTTGTAGATGATACATTAAAAAATTCGAAATTCTGATAAAAATTTAATGCTTTGTAACAATTATTAAAGATATAATCAAATTTAAACTCAATATGAAACTTTTATGAAAATAAAAATTATTTAATATAATATCTATAATCTATGAAAAAAATATTTTTAAAACATTCAATTTTTTTTATTTATTGACTTATTTCAGGTCTTTGCATATTATTACTAAAAATTATTAGTCAATTTTGTAAATACTTACATTATTTAACAAATAACTTGCTTATTGCAATTATATTTTCTATTTATTAAAAAAACTAATTTATAATTTAAATATATAAATAAGTAATTTTGAATTATTGCTAATGATAGATTAATTGTTTCTTTAAATACATATAAAAATATGTATATCACCGCAGTTATTTACAATTTACATTCGTATTCGAAGATTATATTTAAGAGTATAAATGTACAGTTCTATTATTAAATGATATAAAACAATATTATATTTTAAAATTTTCTTATAATTTAAAATTAATAATAGTTTAACTATTTTAGAAGAAAATTTGTTATTGATTTCAAATTTAAATATTACGTATTAGAAATTATTTTTGTACATATAAATCTGTTCTTTAACGGAAATCAAAAATGTTAAATTTATTTAAAATAAAAAAATTATTAAGATATTTTTAATTAATTACAATTACTTATATTTTGTATAAGACTCATACTAGGTGTATTTATTAAATTTATATTTTATTACATTGTATAATCTCTAAATTTGTTATAATATATATCGATCAAAATATTTTAAAATATATTTAATTTATGTTAATAATTTATAATAATTTTTATTTTTATTTTAATGTTGATACTGTTTAAATTTTTATGATATGAAAGTACTGCATTATTAATCAATATAATGAACTATGATAGTTAAAATGATTTTTCTCTTAATAATTATCACACTGTTAAAAAATTCTGAATACATTTTTAAAAGAATATTTAAAAAAGTAATATAAAAAATACGTAGAAAATATATTTTTCATTTTTCATATACAAGTTTATAAGTGAAAGTTAATTTTTCAATTTGTGAATCATAAGGAAAAAACTTATTTTTTTTACAATTAAAAGTAAGAAACATAAGAAAAAAGTTCACTTGGAAGCTTCATCACTTAGCCTAAACCTTATATTTAGCCGTTTGCAAATCTGATGAAAAATGGGGAAAGTGAGTCCAAAACTAACTATCGAGAAGCAATTATTGCTCGTTAAATGAGTTTCAATAATGCGTTAGTGAATACCAAGAGCTCGGATCGTTAACTTTCTCTATGGACATTTGCCGGTCGATCGATTAGCATAATAACGATTGGGAGATCTGACAGAAGACATTGTCTATGACATTCATTTTTTGCACTTGTATCCGATTCCTTTCCATACCCAGTGATGTACGGAAAAAGAAGCTAAGCCCAGACGTTGCCGTGACGTGCAGTCAGAAAACGAGTTTTATTTCATGGAAATGGAAAGTTATCTGAAGGTTTAGCGCATATCGATCGAGAAATGAGAAAGAAAGCATTATATACTATTGATTTTGCTCGTCAATACTATAATATTCTACATATTATAAATATTATATTTAGATTATATTTAAATTCATCAATCTTTCGTATTTCACTCAAATATATTCCATACTTTTAAACCTTAAATAGCTGATGTATATATACTTAACTACGTCGAAAATTTTTTAAATATCATTCTTTTTCACATTTTTAATCTATTAATCCCAAAAAAATATTATAATCATATAAATTTATGATTTTTTTATACGTATAAATGTTTGTATACTGCTTTATATTATATTTATCAATTGATTGATATCTATAAAATATAAAATTGCTTTAAAGTTTTTCTAGAAATATGGTTAAGAAGAAAACTTTTGACAAATTGTCGAAATTTCAATTTTTATAGTAGAGATTTCTTTTTAAAAAAACAATATAAATAAATTTGACAGCTTTAAAAAAGTGTTATATATCTTAAAGAAAAAATTAGTGATAAACATTATTATTTTTAAAACTAAATTTTTCACATATTTAGAAGTTTTAAAAAAAATTTTAATGGAACTAAAAAAAGTATTTAAAGCATTGATTATGGATTAAATACAACACTGTTCATAGTTAGTTTTTAATTATACAGTATGTTAGAAAAAGATTTTTCAGAAAAAGATGTTTTCTTTTGTAGAATATAAATATTCGGAATAAACTGAGATTTAAACATATTTAATTATTTAATTAATAATTATATGATCTAAAAAAAATGAAATTTATTTCAATAATATTAAAAAAAGTAATTAAAATATAATTTCATTGTCAATTGTATATCATGTATTGTGAAATCAATTTAATTAAAATAACTATATAGAAAGATTACAAAAATTTTAATGTATACAAATCGTTTTATATATAAAATATTCAATATAAAATTTAAACAATAGAAAATATTGAATGTGAATAATAAAAGTTGAAATAATAATTTCGTAATGTGATTTAAAAATAATATTTTTTTAATGTCTGTTACATAAAAGTAAGACTACAAACTAAGGTATAATCTTACAAATTTTATCAATTTTTTTATAAATACATTTTTAAGGGAAATGTTTCAGTACAAATTTTATAAATTGAATTTATTATTTGAGAATACATAACAATTTTCATAAAGGTATAGGTAACATTTCTGTACAATATTAGTAAATTATTAAATAATATGGTATAAACAAATAGAAAATAATAGGAATTCACAAAAATTTCTTTTGTTTTTAATTTATAGTGTTTTATATGTATTAGACGTATTTTGTATTCCTGTTAAAAATCCTTACAAATTTACGTGACAGCAATAAATCAGTGATAAACTAAGGAAATTTTTGATAAGATTTTACGTAAAACGTAATGCGGGGAAAGAAAAATTGTGAAAAGTTCGTTTCGTAATTCACGATTCATGAATTGACTGGAAGGTTGGAGGGAGGAGCTGGTAGAAGAATCGATCAGCCCAGTCAGTAATGAGTTAATCGTGATTTGCGATTTAAATAGGAAGATACAGAAAATTATGGGCTGCAGCTTGTCTTTTGGTAACAGTATTCATACAACGGCTCTACAATTTACAGTCGACTTTTTCACTTTTACTGCTTTGTCAATTTGTCTTTATTAGAAAAAGCGTATGTTACCATAATATCTTTTGGTACTTGGTGTATGTTAATAATAACATGAATATATAATGATATATTTAAACAAATTTAATATCATTTTTTTAATGCAATACAGTATTGAATAACATACAAAAACGCATTTTATTTAAATAGAAAATATCGGATTTTTAAGTAAGAATTAAGTTGAATTTATACTTCGAAAGTCTTATTTTTATTAATAAAATACATGTTAGCTTTTTAAATAAAATGAATTATTGATATTAATTTTTTCATATTATTTTCAAGCAGTAGTGATATTTTTCATATGAATAGTCAATATTGACGATATGAAAAACATTAATAAAAAAAAAAGTTTTGAAAACCAGAGTATATTTTTAAAATTAAAATATTTCATTATATTTTTCACTTTTAACTAATGTATATATTTATATTTATATTTTAGAAAGTATTAATATCCAAAAAATAATAAATGAATATATTATAATTAGTTACATTACTTATTTTTAAATATTGTCGTTTCTAAATTTTTTATTGAATTATTATAATATTATATATTTTCTTATGAAATTTTGTGATTAATAAATGAATAAATGATTAAATCGCAATATTATTTTTTATATTAAGTTTTATAATAATAAAAATATCTACATAGATTTACAATACAAGTAAATGATAAAAATATGTATAAAATATATTAAATTTGGAGACATACCTCATATATAGACATCAAATAAATAAAATTAAATTGTTTTCGAATATGCATAAAGTTTATTAAAATCTATTACTATTCACTAATTTTTTTAATATAAATTGTAGATTGAATAAAAAATGTTATATTTAATAATAGGAAATGCAAATAAAAGTTTAAATTTAAATAATTAAAAGATGTAATTATGGAAAAAAATGAACATATAAATTTTTATAAATTGACCCTTTTACATTAAACAGTTTTAATTCGATCTTTTAGTATTTTTGGGCGATTTATTATAAAAGCTATTTCAACATGTGTTATAAATTTATTATAAACATGGTATTTAATAAACATTAAGCATTATAGAATGAGTGATTAGAAAGTTAGAAACGTAAATTGATTATATATCTCGTTAAAATTATTATAATTGTGAGGATGAAAAATAAAAAAAAGATTGTCTACTTTTTCCTAATTCAATTAAATGTGTCTTCACGCTAAATAAATGGAGATCATTTTAACAAACAAGACGTATACTCAAGATTTAAACATACTATACACACGTTCTCGAATAAAAAACAATTACTTAAAAAATAATTATTCACACGATAAATGTTTACGTGGTATATATAATGGAGGAAAAGGTTAATAATTGGCTGGAAAGAATAAGGAGAATCGAAATCAAAAATACAAAGGAGCAACGCGTCAATGGAGCGTGTGAGAAGGGAAAATGATGCAGAGAGAGGCGTGAAAAAAGGAATAGCGAAGTGCTAGAACGTCATCGCGGTAGGTACATGTTGAGAAAGGAGGAGGAGATGGAAAAAGAAGTAACTGTCGGTGTTTTTTACCAATACGTCATATCCGGCTATCCGTCCAGTACAATACAGTATTTAATGCGCGTTTGTGCGGGACTTATCGCTGGGGAGCGTGTTTACTCAAGTAGATCATCAATAACCGCCAATGTTACGAACTTGAACCAAGTTGTGGAGCAGAAATTTTTGAGTCTGATTTCTATGTCCTTGTTGTAAGTGAGTTGTCGTAGAAAAGAGCAGTCGAGTAAAAGCTCACGAAAGTAAGGCATCATTTTTATTTTATTACACATAATCTCTGCCACCGATGGAATTTAATCTGTAGGACTAGGGAATCGCAAAAAATGTGTACTCGCAAGATGAACGCTGCTCTATATTTTTCGTATTTGTCACTCTTTCTAATATTTTTTCCCTTCCTTTATTTCATTTGATTCTAAAGATGACCCTATTACTTTAACACACAGCTGCTTTTTCAATCTTCTACTCAACCAGTACTTTTCCGAAGTTTTAGAAGCTTCTTATCTTTTTTACATATCTCGTTCTTCGTTTCATCTGCCACTCAATAATTCGGACTATTTTGACGGGTAGTTCTATTTCAAAAAAACTTATTATTATAGTAATTAACCTATAATAACGATTTTTTACCTAGTGCCTTATCGATCGCTTGTTCATATCACCCTAGCAACAATAATTATTAAAAAGTCTATTATATAATTCTTCGTTTTTAAGAATATGAATATAATTTCCTTATAAATTGTTAATCATTAAATATTGCCTCGTGAAACAGATACATATTTATTTAATTTTATTTAAAAATTTTATTTTTATGGAAATTTGTTTCTTTATCCTAGAAAAGAAAGAGCATGTGATTTGTAATGAATTTTCAAATTAGCATATTACATGTAAAACTATACTTGATTAAACAAACATTTTATCGTTGTAACATCTTAAATTCAAATACCCTTGACTTAATAAGTCTACAGAAGATCAATAAAGAAATAAATTCTCAGTATATAATTTTTTAAAAGAGAGAAATGGATAATAGATCAGTATCATGTGATTATATATACGAAGTTTGTATAAAAATAATTTTTTGAATTTCAATTACTAGCTCTGAGGCTTGATTTTTTTATATAATGCACGATAATTTATAATAATTACATTTTTACTAATTACATTATACTTTAAAATATTCTACGAATAAATGCAGCCATGAGTAGATTTATATTAAATTAACAACTAACATCGTGTTAACTGGTATATTAATAAGATACGAATCATGATTTTTAAATTAAAGACAATAATATTTCACGAAGCAAAACGTATTCCTTTATCTTCTACAGAGTATCTGTGGAAGATAAATGTCATATACGCAGAAATCGCTGCTAAAGACAGGCAACGTCTTCACCAGTTATTATAAATTCATTCAGAAAAAAAATAGAATTTCTGAAATAAGGGCATCATACTTAATAAAACAATCCATAACACGTGTTTCGTTCATTCGCTTATGATTAATGTATTTTTACTTCAAATCGATAATGACATATTCATTAATGAAATTCAATCCAGAGGAAATTTTAAGCACCTAAATTAATTGATAAGAAAACAACAAATGCAATAACGGAGAAATTTTTGTTGCAACTAATTTTGTTTATGTAATAGAATCATATAGTGAATTTTATTTATTGATTCATTATTTGTCAAAAAAATATTACTTATGAGAATGATCGAAGAATAGCAAATTACATAAATTTCATTTCTGGTAGAATTAAAATACATCTTTTGATATTATATTTAGAGACATTTAAAAGTTTAATATATATATATATATATATTATTATTATTATTAAAAACACATGATTTTATGTATAACTTTAAGCTAATATTCTTAATAAAACGGATTCATTAAAATTCTACAAAAGAATTTGGTTTGTGAGAAAGCTTTTTATATTTACCCCTATTATTTCTAGTATAGTATGTACTAAAAATTTTTAAGTTGAATATCATTTTTTGCAACTATTCTTCTTTGATAAGTTTTAAACAATTCTATCCCAATCAAATTCTTATACATTAAATGTATAATCAAGCAATCCGAAACGTGATATTTCTAGCTAGCACATACACAGTGAATTAATTAAAACAGTAATTCAAAAGAAACAAAATGATTATTATGGTTTCGTATTTATTACTAATTTAAAGAAATCAATGAATAGATAATATTTTTTAGAAATATTTTTATAAATTACTAATAATACTTTTTAAATGGTAAAAAGCCTATATTTTTTGAAATTTTATAAACTCTGAAAAAATATTCATGTACTTTGCAATAAAAAAGAGAAATTTTATAAATAATAATTAATTCGGAATTGGCATCGAAAATTAATTATCAGTTTTAATAAAAAATAAGAAATTTTATTATAAACTATTATGAATTTTGAAAATAATTTAAAAACTAATAGAAATGGATTTAAACTATATTATGTCTTTGTTAGATATTATTATTATTATTACAAATAAGAGATTTTGTCAATTCAAAAGAGTAATACAAGCTTATGTAATTTTATTGCTAACGGTGGGATACATGTGAGTACAAATTATAGTATCGCGTGGTCTAAAAATGCGCGAATGAATTTTTAAACGAGAATTGTTGCCATGTATCAACATATCTGTAATTTATTACTATAAAAAAAAATTTTTTTGGTACAAAAAGAATAACGTGATCATGATGAAGGAAGTGACAAAATTTGTGCAAGACACGTACGTGTGGACCATAAACGAGTCGTTGATCATAACGGGGAGCGATAGAGTGGATTGGCAAGAGCTAAACGAGGGACGCCCGCGGTCATGGCAAAGATGCATCGGTCAAAAAAAAGAAATAAAAAATGAAACAGAAAAATGATTCAGATAAACAAAAGAGCAGTTAAGAGAAACTGCGCTAGTGCTTTGCACGAAACCGTATCTCGATTGCTTGCGCAGATATCGCCTATTCGAAAAACGGTGAATAGCGTCTCAATCTTCATGAACTGATCGCTCAACTGTAAACAAACTTGCATTCACTAAAAGGATGAGTCCATAGACCAATAACTCATTCTTTTCCTCGTTTTTGTTTTCATTCTTGTTCTCTATATTCAGTGCCGTGGAAATGCATCAAAGTTTTCCTCTCTTGCATTCGTTTGATCTGTAAAGTCACCCCGAACGATAAATGCTTTCGCGAGGGCAAAAACGAGGGGGGCACAAAATGGGTTTCGTCTAATTGTGGATGAGATGCACGACTCATTCACTCTCTTGTGTAGCTTGTCTTGTAAATCGGCCCTGGGTTGATCTTCCTCTCTTTTTATCTATCTATTTATCTATCTACGTTACTTCTCTTCACGTTAACTCTAGCCCCGGCTTAAACGTATTACAACCCATGCGCAAATAAATTCAGAAAAATAAAAAAAGCGAAAAGGTAAAGAAGACAGAATGATAGAGAGGTGATTTGATGCTCGGCTCGATGCTCCAGGAGATCGGTTTATGCACACGCTTTGCAACTTTGTTCGTACAGATTTAACATTTAACGTCATATGCTTGCACGAACTTTGAACTTCTGAGTAGTGTTATACTCCGAATATTTATTTTATTTATCTTAATATGAGATTTGTGGGCTTTGAGAATTAATCGATTATTTTTTGTTTCAAATCGATTTTGTTAGATGTACCGTATAACAAATACTCTTCTCTGTTAAGAATGCTTTTATTTTAAAAAGATAAGGGGTTCATTTTTATGTAAAATATCAATTTTTTTAAAGAAACAATAGTTTAAAGGAAAATATCAAGAAATAGATATAAATTTCTATGAGATGGAAATCCAACTTTTGTTGAACATTTATATGGTTATAAACAAGTGTTGCGGCTTTCCGATATTAAACCTTGTTATATTTATATTAAAATAGTTTTTATTTTTATATTATCTTAATATAATAATAAAAAGAAGATTAATTAATAAAAGAAAATAGTCGATTTTTATTTTTAAATTATCATACAATTAATTATTAAATAATTAAATAATTTAAATATTTTAGTATTCAATTGATATCTTATTAATTTTTTTATACCTCACATATGTTTTATTTATTTAAAAAATATATATGACTATGAAGCAAATTATAAAATATTTAAGAGTAATATAAGTAAAATTTGTTTAATATTCATATATATTTTGTATTATAATAAGACAATAAATTAACGTTATGAATAACATTTTTAATTTTATTTCATATTATCATACTATTATCAAGATCTTTAATTTGTTAAACTAAATGTGAATCTAGTTATCAAAATGTTTTAGTTTAAAAATAAAAAATATACTGATAATAGATTATTAATTTAAATTTGCTAAAAATCAGAAAACTAAATTTTGTAATCAAAGATTTATGAAGGAACGGTATAATATATATGCACATATAAAATCTACGATATTTTTTGTATTTCATAATGTAAATTTATAGCAATATATAAGATTAATAGTTTTTTTGGTTGAGTTTAAATTTTCAGAGTAGCAATGAAATTAGTATTTAATGGTTGTTTGTGTGAGATATTTTTTTACATTTTATACAAAACTAAAAAAATTTGTCGAACTGCAGGAAAGTATATCTACAGGATTTTTAATTGTAGCTTTAATAGCGTTGTTGCTAATAATTTTCTTAAGCTTGTTTTAAAATGAATTATTTTTTAAAATGAAACTTTTTAATACTTTCGAGTTTAATAAATTGAAGAGTGCGAATGCATGAAAGTTTGAACGAATATATGTCAATGCTGCACTAAGAAGTAAAAGAAAATAAGAGAATTCTTCGGAAAAACAATATATATAGCTTTTTCCGAGGGTTCAAAGCTTCATCGTTAATGGTACAAAATTTCAGAGCATCGGTAAGAACCGGTAAGTCGATGCCTTGCAAAGAGTACATAACACAGGCGTTGATCGCATCTCCGTGGTACGAAAACCGAGAACCAGTGCCACCTCGGAGTTCTAAACTATGAAAGGCTGATGATTTTCCAAGGTACAGAGGTAGTATACATATCTCAGTATGTTACGAGATCCTTTTTAGGGGCTTCTGCCGTTCGCTTCTAGTTGGACGATTTAGCTTGATTTCTCTGTGCACGAGACCGAAGGAATATCTCTTCGACAGCGCTGAACTCTTCCTTGCGTTCTATACATGTATCTCGCGATCCATTAGAGTTGCGAATCTTGCACTTACTATTATATAGTTTAAGGTGAGATCCCATGGAAAGGATCTTTTTATTCTGCTCCTTCGATACGAGGGAGTGAGGACCAAAAGGTCAATTTCTAACTCATAAAGCTCGAAAAAGCTGCATCCAAGCTCGAGTTTCTTTCCTCGTTCAGAGAAATAATCTTTACAGTGTGTACAAGAATCTTTTGTTCTCAACAAAATTTCAAATGGTCTTGTAAAAATTTCCAAGCTTAAGAGACTCGAAGCCTTATATGTTTAAATTTGTCGAGTTTTTTTGATGAATCGTTGTTTGTGAAGATTCGAAAAGATCTGTATTGGACGCAGTTTCAACACTGATAAATATTTCAAGAGCTTCTTGGAGCAAGTAAATATCCTATCTCTTAAAAATTATTTCTTTCTTGCATTGCAATAATTTTTCATCATCATTTTCTAAATTCTATCTCACTTTAACTTCAAATTATAATCGAATGACGCTTCTGTAATTACAATATTGAGAGTTATTTATATTTTTTAAACTTTAAAAAAATATTTTAAAAAATTAACTTTTTTTTGGAAATAAATTCTTGTGTAAAATATAGATTTTTTTTTATTATTTATAAAATTTAATTTTTATATACTTAATGCTCTATTAAAGTTTTTTATTCTTTACATAAAGTATAAAAATATAATATCAGTTGAAAATTCCAAAAAGATTTATATTTAATATTTGTTGTATGAATTATTAATTTTCTTTTTTATTATATTTTTTCTAAAATTCTAATCTTTAAAAAAAAATCGTATTCTACAAAAATTTTCAATGATAGACAAATTAATCGCTAAATATTCTTTTCGTAATGACCATAATACTGATCAACGTTTCATCAATTCATTTTTACCTTCCAAGACTACATGAATTCAATAGGTAAAATATACGTTGCTTACATTATGCATAAGTATGCTCGGGCCATGAGATCCCATATACATTTTGTTTTTACGCTTGGTAATTTTATTCTATTTCTTTATTTTCCCCACTTTTCATTCATTCGCGTTCGTTTTTTCGTTCATTCATCATGCGTGTTTGTAGAGTTGCAGTTATCGAAACTTTCCAATTATACGGAATTGATGAATTTTCTTTGCTCATTTTGAAATTTTAACTTAATTAGAGTTATGACTTTACTATGTGATCAATTTATTCACAACTTTTTTTAAATAATTATCGATTTGAGAAGCTCCAAAAATCTTGTGTGTAAATTAAAAATAATTTAATGCATTAAATGAGAAAAACTAATATTTATTTATATACATATTTTACATTTTTTGTTAGTAAAACGCTATTGCTTCCATTATAAAAAAATTTCTCTGTTTCAATTGATTTCTTCAATTCAATTTAATTTTTTTTAATTTGATCCAGCAAAAAAATTTAAACTTTTTATAAACATAATCGGTAATGGACTATTTATTCTAATTTAACTATAATTTAAGTTATTGGAATATATATTTTTAAAATATAAAAATGGAGGATTTATAATTTAATTTAATTGATGAAATAATAAAACAATTATAACAAAAATATGCAAATTTCTTTAAAACTAAAGTTCAAATGTTTATTTTATAAAAAAATTAAAATATTCTACTAAAGAAGATAATATTTTTCTCTTGTAATTAAAACTTTTTTTCGATTTTGTATTGATTATAAATGAATTTATGATATTTACATATGTTACTATCGTTAGTTTTTGGAAAAAATATTACTATTTTATTCTACTTCTATTTTCTCGCCCCCTTTCGTCATTACTAATTTATTCAATGGTTAAATAACAGGTTGTAGAAGAAATTCACAAATAAATCCAAGATTATTAAAAAAATCTTTGATTCCTTTTCTTATTTTTATATATTTTATTCTGATAAAATAATGTATTTTAATAATGATAGATGAAAGAAATTAATAGACAATAAAAATATTAATAAAGAGAACAGACAGTGGTCAGATAAAAAAAGTCAACGTTGAGAAAAATAAGAAGAGACGAAAGAACGAAAGATTGTTGGGAACTAGAAGTTTAATGTCTATGAATTGTGTAGAGAAGTTACAAGGAAAAGTAGACTATAGTAACACCAGGAAGGTTCTGGAAAAGAGGTTTTCCAATAGTTAAGATGGCGTCGTGTTTACTTCGTTAAGTTGTTAATTACTTCAAGTGTCTGAGCGAGACCTGTATCTCGCATATTCAAAGGATGTGATGGATACGAAAAGAGTCGACATTGACAACGACGAAGATAAACTTGGATCTAAACTGATTGATGTGACGAAGGAGAACGAGATAGAGAAAAAAATATAATTACTATGAGAAAAAATAAGGAAGTAAGATGGAAAGCACGGACGAGAGGAAAGGTTGTTGAAAACGGAAAACAATTGTGACGGAAATGAAGAATAGTTTAAAGTTTGTTCGGTTATGGTTCAGAAATAGTGAATAATTGCAATACTATTTTTAAAACTATTTTCAAACATTTTAAGTATGCAATAGTTAATTAATTTTATTTTTTACATTGTTATTTTTTAAAATATAAGAAGATAACATTGAATAAAAAAATTTTAATTATATATGGTAGAACGAGTCGTTGTTACGTTATTACATTAACAAGCGAATATATGAAAATTTTTTAAATAAAACGTTTATGTCAGAAATATCATAGAAAACAATTTCAATTTCAATAGACATTAATTTTAAAAACTTATAATAGAATATGAATATAATATTCAATGTAAAATATAGTTTTTTATCGGCTAATAACTTTAAATTAATTTTTTTTTCTTAATTGTAATTAATTTTTTGATTGTACCGAAATATAATTTAAAAATTTCCATTTTATTATTCAAAATAATTAGTCTTAAATAGTAATAAATATAATTTAAAAAATTTCGAAATACATAATATGAAATAGTTATAACGATAATAAATTTAATAGAACTGCAGTTAACTTTAACAAAAAACAAGAAAAAAACAAAAACAGAAATTGTAATGCTTTAAAACAAGTTTAAAATCTGTAGCAGTGAGCAGAAAATCGTACTTTGAAGATAGGATATCTGTAAAAAACTTATTTTTATACAATGGCTTAGCAACTAAATATTTGAAAATTAGTGTATCAATGTTATCAGATAGTCAATGATGTTTTAATGTATTATCTACGTATAACATTGTCTTAATATATCATGGAATTAACAATAGCAATAGAAGTATATTATTGAATATAGGTGATTTTTAAGTTTGAAACGTGATAAATTATTTAAGCACTTCTTGTTAAAGGGTAACATTTTTTTGTAACGTTAATAAAATTTGTTTCTCTTTTGACTTATACCTGTGTTGAAAATAGAAAATATTGCAATGAAGTACGTAAATATTTAAAACTTTTATTAAAACTAATATATAATGTTTGTACAAATTATTTAAATAAATCCTTGAAGAATTTTGTATTTTTTAATAATTATTTTATATAACTTTCATCTAATAAAAAAAATTTGATACAATACATTTAATATTTTATGAAATTTTTAAATATTCTTAAAAAACATAAATTTCTTCATTGACACTTAAAAAATAATTTTAATATATAACACTGTAGTTACATACTATGCAACATCTTAAACTAGAAAACGTTGAATATATAATTTAGGTGACTTGTATTTAAAAAACAACTTTCATAAAAATGCAATTTATTGCTATATAGTGCTATAAATTTTACATAAGGTAGATAAATTTCTGTGTTTCCGATTAGAATTAAATATGAACATATCTTTCTCAATGGCGTAGTTAAAAAGACGTTTGAAAAATCAATAAATAGGATGTTTACATTATTTTAGGTTGTAATTCTGACAAACAGGTAAAAAAGCTCATAAATCGCATCCCTCAATATTTAGCTGCAATATAACCCAAGATTAAGAGCAACATAATTGAATCACCCTAAGGTCGTCCAAGGCGCTCATGGCCATTGATTTTCCCTTCCGTAAGCTTGAATTACTTTTTCGTTCTGGCAAGATGAACGCGAGACACAGAAAGAAACTGGAAGAGATGAACAAGGAAAAAGAGTATGGGGAAAGAGAGAGAGACAGAACGAAAAGAACTGAGGAATTGCAAGTTTCGACGACGGAAATATACATATATACGTCAATTCTCTATGCCTACGTGTAAATAGCGTGAGCTAAGTACATCTAGTTTCCATCAGCATAGTAATTAATTTTTAATTATTTTACCTGATTATTTCTTTCGCATTTCTTTTTTTATGTTCTTCTCATTATCTCTTTTTCTTTCATTTTATCTTCGTAATTTTCTTTTTCTTTCATTTTATTTAAAAATATAATGAAACACACTCATATTTCTTCCTTGATAAGAGTTGGATGAGGAGAGAAAAAAGGGAGAAAGATGCAAGGCGACAACGGTTATGAATTTTTAATAAGATTATAATGTAAAACTGTAAGAGATTAGTGTGCAATAAATGACGTTCTGTGAAACAATGAAAAAGGAAAAGAGAGCATGAAGAGTAGCCCGCGAAATTTAGAAGTGGATAAACGAGTAGCACAGTGAAATAGAGAAAAGCAAGACACAAATGTGAAGGGAAGATGGGGTCCTACCCGTGAATAAAATAATAAAAATGAAATAAAAATATTTAATGTTCAAGTTGGGTTACAAAGAGTCAAGAATTAGCTATAAATTGAATATTTTTCTATAAATTGTGCAGGCAAAATTGTAGGGTATGCACGAGTTGCTAATTCAGGTAGAGGGGATGTCGAGGGCGCGGCGCCTACGTCCTCTTCTGCCTGCATCTTTCCTTGTTCTTTATTTTTCCATCACTTTTGTATTTCTCCTTACAAGCGCCGCTATCTGTACTGATCTTTACTGAGCTTTTAGCAAAGATAATTAGGCATTTTAATACATTTTTTAAAATTTACATGTGATATAAATTCATAAAATATTAAATTAAACTTTTATCACAATTTATATGGCTATATAACGTAATGCCCATTTAAAATGAGCGATTAATTTTTGTATTAAGTGATAATAATTTATAGCATGAACAAACTTATCGATAGAAAAACGTATTGAATACAAAACTACTTTTTTTTTTACTCTTATATATAAATGTCTAAAAAAATATGTATAAAAAAATTTCTGTAACTAATTGAAAAACAATAAAAAATAATAATAAACCTAATAAAAATGAATGTACTATAAATTTAAAAGTGATTTTTTACAATAATTGTTTGTTTTTACATAAATTTAGTTTGAAAACATTAAAAAATTAGTCGCGTTTATTTTGTATATATATTGAATGGTACACATATATATAGATAATTTTGTTTTATTTTCTGTATTTACGCCACTTACTACTTTTTGAAACTTTTAATACTATAGCAGTTGCAAACCTCACTTAAAAAATACTTTATAAATTAAAAATTATACATGAATTTTAAGTATACGACTAATCAATATAAGATAAATATTGGTAAATTACTGTAACAGTTTTTGAAAAATCAATGTATGTTGTTATTGAAATTTTTGAATTATCAAAAGTTTGAGAGATAATTGAAAAAAATTATTTATTAATCTATTACATAAAAAGTTATGAGTTTTTTTTTCAAAACAAATAAATAAATAAATAAATGCATTAAGGCCGAATTTAAATTAAGGTCAATTTATTATACATTGTTCATTTAACAGATACGCACCCATAGACATTCATACGTTTGCAAGTGTATAATTCTGGCCTTTAATCAAGACTATCTTAAATAATTAGGTAAAAAAATTATTCTTTGAGCATATTATTTTATTATTTGGTTTAAAATTTCAATGTTTACTCTAATTTGAAAATAAAATAAATGAGTTATATTATTCATAATTTTAAAAATCAAATATGTATTATAATATACTTGATTTTTCTTACAATTTGATGATAAAATTTAAATTATTAAAAAAACAAAGATAAAAAAAACAGAAGTCTGAAGAATAAGGATGTTGACATTTCCTTAGAATTAACGTAAATAATAAGAAATTTTTTAATTAGCGTGTATAATACAAAATATTTATGTAAAATTTAAATTTAAATTGGATTACCAAAAATTATGAGACATATTTTGTTTTGTAAAATATATTAAAGTAAACGAGGTTTAATGGAATATTTATGAAAATATTAATTTTTTTACAAAATTAATAATTTATAAATATAATATTGAAATCAATGAACAGTATCGTAGTTTTTAAGAAATCTTGGATTCAAATTACAAAACAAAATTATATTTGTTTCATTATAGGCGTCAAATTTAAAAAAAAAATATAAATTAAAATACCATAAACAGTTTAAATTTTTATTAAGCTCTACAAACGAGGAGAACAATGAAAGCCTACTTTCCACCCTCTAAACTTTAAATAATAACACCTTATAATAATTCATATTGCAATAGAATAATTAAAGTAGGATAATGACTTTTTGAGATAATTAATACATACCGAGTAAACTTTAATCATGAGAGATATGCTGAAATGTTGTATAACTAGGTTTAAGCGAGACATTGAGATCTACACGTATGTTCATACGTATAGAAGTGGCGTTAATTTTGGCAATACTAAAAGTTAAAAGTGACTGAGTGCCTCTATAAAGCTCAAATTGATGTACACGCACATAAAGTCTACGACTGGCGTGCTGCGATGGTTATGCACTTTGCGAGTTGTTTTCATAAATTATCCACAGGTATACAAGGCTCGTGTATAACAGATCGCTCTCCCCCTGCGTTTGGCCTTTTCTCATTTTTTAACCTTCCTCTCGGTGGGCAACCAGGGGATGGGTACATTGGGTACTTTGAGGCTCGCGGGTAGACAGGTAGATTTTGTCTTCTCGCATTTAGTACTTTAACGATGTTCGGTATTTAGTTAGCCTCCATTGCACTGCTCCTCGTGTAGTGCATCTACAATCACAGCTTGTTCTCCTGCTATATACTTTTCGAGGCAACGCGATGCTGAAATTTGGCTGTTTAAGAATCTAACTGACAGCCGAGTCCTGTACAGTATCAATTCTACATCGAACCATCTTTTTTTTATTCGAGGATAATCATCTATATGCTCCGCGTGATATTTCCTCTTGCTTATGTAATGATTTACGTGACAATTTCAAATTTCTAGAAATTTTTTTAGAATCAAACTGAAAAAGCTTTTATAATATGCAAGAGTATTCTTATCTTTCGTCCATAAAATATGTTTTTACATATTTAGAAACTGATGTTCTGATTTGGTGAAATATATGTTACTTGTAATTATTTCTATATGTTTGTATCAAAATAGTAAATGATAAGTATTTAAACTCGATGTTAGATTAAAAACCTTTATTCTGAAGTAGGGTAAAGCTATTCAATGTATGACAAGATAAAAAATAAAATGTAAATTTTTTCATCGTCAAACTATAACAAAGTAATTTTACATAAAAACTAAGCAAATTCAAGTATAGGTTAGAAATAACCTTTAAAGAAATTACTACATTTTAATGAAATAAATTAAACAAAAGTAATAAAATTCTCTAAAATTAATAAAATAAAAGTAAAATATATTATATTAGATTACAAGAGATTTTAGTTAAAAATAAAAAATTTAAAAAATTGTTCATATATTTTAATAATATTTTTATAGTTACAAATCTAATTTATATATATAATTTTATCCATTTTTCACGATAATTATTATTAAAAGTCTATATTAAAATTTACGATATCGTATAGTTTAAATGCAATGAAATTCGCTAATTTAACTAAACGAATTGCTATAATTTATTTTAATTTGTATAGTAAGTATATAAATCGCGTGAAACATTAATTTAAAATTAATAGTAGTTCATTCTTGATTAAGTGACGATTGAGACTCAATGTAAATTACTACATTATTTTTTTAATATTGTTAATATTATAATGTACAAGATAATAAAATATATTTTATCAGTATTATCAAAATATATATTTTCACATTAAAAAATACAGAGTATATTATTTTATGTTGAATCGAAAAATTAATTTAATATTTCTTATTCTAGAATTATTTATTTAAATTTTGAAAATTTTTAATATTATACATAAATTTTGATAAATGTAACATTTTTTAACGATGTCAAAGTGGAATTTTTATGAAGTTATTAAAATAAATAATTAATTTTTTTAATTTTTATGAAAATACATATTATTTTAGACAATATTAAATAACTTATGTAAACTTCAACGTCATTCCAAAGTAACAAGTTATTTTATTAAGAAAATTTAGTTTAACCGTAATTTCATTAAGTACATAAGCAATATTAAGTTAATGATACTGATTATATGATGTTACAGTAAATATAATACTTTTTGTTTTAATTTTTTTCATAATTTTTTATAAAAGTATGTTATGTTAAAGTGGAAAGTAAAAAATATGTTTTTTTATTAAGGTTTTTTTATATTGGTATAAAATTATAATAATTAAAAAGTAATTAAAATTTAAGAATATTACAGACTTCCATATTATGTTTCTTTGAAAATGCACTTATTATAATCTATGATTTATAAATTTTATTTTCTGTAAATTAGATTCTAATATCTAATGATAAAAGTACTTCAAACATTTACATATATGTATTGAGCTGTAGAGGTATAATTATTACTAAAGAAATACGTGATTGTCTTAAAATGATTTATTCAAAATTAAATTTCATGAAATAAGACTAGGTGAATTTATAACGCATAACGTATTCGAATAATTAAAATCTGTAATAAATACAGAAAAACTTAAATTTAAACATAAATTTAATAATGTTATAAGAAGATAATAATTAAATTTGATGTAAATATCAATTCATATTGTACTATAATATGTAATTTATGCTTCAACTTATATTTGAAAAATATTTATTAAAAATGGCAATGTTAAGATTATTGTAAAGACATTTGTAATCTCAAAAATTAAAAGAAAAGCAACTTAAGATTCTAGTAATCGATATTATTTTACACTCCATTGCAAATCTATACGGAAGCAATAACTTCATTCAAAAGAAATTTCTCGCTGATTGACGAAGAAACGAAAGAAGAATCATTCGACAACTTCAGGCCCAATTTATTCTAATACACACTTCCAAAAAGAACGTCGAATAAGTATTCATGCATAGGTTGCGTACTCTTCAGGTAGCCTTCGTGTGTCTACTCAATGGCATCAGTCATTAGATGCCCTCCTACGTACGAAAAATACTTTAAGTTTGTCAGGGAATCAGGTGTAAGAACGGTTGCGCGTGCCCGTTTATACGAGTACACTAGAAGCCAACGCCGCTACTTTTAGTAGTAAGTACTCGACCTTTTCAGGGGGGCCTCTGAACGCGTACCCATATACCTGTGTTTTGGTTGGCTAGCTACCATTGTCCACGACAGTGTCGATAGAAGTTCTTATGCAGATGCCCATGTTTCTTGCATTAGGATACTAATTTTATAATCCTTCGGGAAGGGACAAGGTGTCGCGTGAACTTATTGTCGGATTTCGCTATCTCGTAAGAAGACACCCCACTAAACTTGTCAAACTTCTTATGGAGGGTGTCTATTCTTTGTTAATGTTAACACTTCTTTTCCTACTTTTCTCTATCTTTAGATTTATAGATTTCTGTTTTTTTTGGGTTTCCATTCGGATATCCCGACGATATTTTTGAATTCTTGTAGCTTATAATTACGTCCGTTAGTATAAATATTCATGAAGATTAAATATTATTAGTTAGATATGTAACGACTATTATGCATGTTTTGTATGGATTTATATTTGAAGTATCGGTACAGGAAATAATCAGCATTTTATTGTATTATGTTTTATACATAAATTTTTATATAAATAAATCGTCTACTCTTTTTAAAGGGAAAGTGTTTTGATTTTTAGAAAAATTCGATCTATCGATATAAAATTCATTATCAAAAAAAGAATTCGATTTGATGAAAATAAACTTCTTTTTTTTCATATTTTTAAACTTTACAAATATTTAATATTTTCTTCAAGTTGTTTTCATATAAATAATTTTAGTATTAGTTTAGCTGAATTTTAAATGGTCATATTTATCAATTTTACAATTATTTTAATCAGACGTAAATGATAATTGTATAAACTTATATGGTTATTTTAATTTTAGATTTTTCAACAAATTATTTCAACAAAAAAAACTAAATACATAAAATTAAGAATAATTAAAAAAATTTTTTTTCTTTAAATTTCTTGAAAATTAAATACAACAAAAATTATAAACATATTATATGATTACATCAAACTCTTACAAATTTTAAAAGAAAAGTATATTCATAAAATAAATAGTGAATATTAATTGAAATAGATTTTTTATATAGTTAGCTTTATATAATTCAAAATAATTTAAAATTTTCGATTATTTTCAAAATATTGAAATAACTATTTTTTAAGTAAATAACATGCAATTAAATAATCAGTAAATAATTAACTATTACGCTACTAAAATTATATATAAAAATTATAAAAAATTAATTTTAATATATTCTAAAGAAATCTGTAAACGATAATAGCATAATATGGTATAGTGTATATATAACAAATTCAATCAGATAAGTATATAGGTACTTTTGAAATAAAAACTAAAATCGCTTGTACATGAAGTATACTGCAATGTAATGACCACTTGTAGTCAATACAGTTGTTTTGATTTTCATTGTAAAAATTCCTAATTGTCGGTGCCTTTTATCAAAGTTGTCTACTTCTTCATTTTGGACGTAAGTGCGAAGTTCTCTAGTTTTTCTGAAGAGGTATGAGAAACAACCAATTAGAAAATATAAGAAAATTTCAAACATATACTGGTACTTTTTCTCGTTCTCATTACTTATCGACCATGAAAAGTCCCTCGTTCTATTTTCTTTCTTTGCATTCCTTTACTTTAACTTCATTCTATTCTTTTTATATTTTAAAAATTTTCCTTTTTTCAAAATTCCTAATTATTTTTTCACGTTATTTTGTTTAATAATTAGTGAAAATAAAATTATTTTGTAAAAAAAATTCATATTTATTACACATTATTTTATTATATTTATATTATTTGTTAAATTTTCAATTTATTGCATCATAAGAATTTTTACAATAATACATAAATTTCAATTTTATTATTTTATAATTAGTGAGAAAATTTTTTGCATTTAAAAAAAACATAATGAAATTAATTACAATTTTATTTATCCTGAAAATTTATTTATAAATTAAATATTTCAAGTTAATATTAAATTTTTGTAGAACTAGTATAATAAATTTAACAAATGCACGTAAAAATCTATGTAAATAATATTAATTTAAAGTCGAAACGTTGTCATATAAATTAATTTATTATAATTTTATATATAATCTTAATATGTCATTAATGTAAAATATGAAAATACTTTGATATTATTTATTGATGGTGGTTATGTTATGTATATATAAATATATAAAATAATCGAATTACTAAACATTTAAATTCATGAAGTACTAAAATATGTCATTTTTATTATAATCAAAAATTTGATAGATGGTACTTTTTATTAATATATATAAAAATATCCAAATTTCTAAAATTTTCATTCTTACTTATAATTTAATTTTTTATATTTTTAAATATATTTAATATTTATTTAAACTTAAAATTAATAAGGTTATACAAAATTTAAGTTGATAGCTAATTATTTCACTAAAAATAATGTGTTAACTATATCGCAAACAGTATATAAGAAAAATCGATTTCAAAAGTACTTTTTATTCCAAAACAAAATTATTCTTTTTCCTCATAAATTTAGCTTTTTGCCTTGATATTACTATTGTTTTCTTCCCTTTTTAGAATCATCTTGCAATTCTACAATTACATTTGTGCCTTACACTGACAATACTATGTATGCGTACGTTTATCTACAGATGCATTTATGGACACAGGTGTGTGGTTCTTGATGGCCTTCTTTGCTCGTAAGATCGCCTGCATTTTTCGAGGAACGAGTAAACTCTTTTGTTTTCGAACGCATATTATGTACTTATCCTTCGTTCCCTTCCTCTTTCTCCCCCACTGGTTCTGGTTGTGCCTCCCTCATTCTAGATTTTATTGCTTGCATCGTATCTATGCTGCAAACTTGGTAGAGAGATAGATAGATAGATAGAGATAGATAGAGAGAGAGAGAGAGAGAGAGAGAGAGAGAGAGAGAGAGAGAGAGAGAGAGAGAGAGAGAGAGTAAGATGGAATCACGTGTTTTACTTTTTCCGTAGGTGCTGCACATCCAGCCTAAACGATAAGATAGCACGTGCAAAGAAAAACAGTAATAAAAATACGAAAAAAAAGAAGGAAGTTTCGTGTACCTTGCAGGTCAGTTTACGTACAGAACAATGAAACAAAATATATTTTTCGTTCACTAAAAGCGAAAGAAATAGATTTGAAAGAAAGAGGGGTATCGGTAGTGAGGGGTAATAATTATTAGACATAAAGTGATGAGAGAAAGAAATGGAAAGATGCGAAATATGGCGATTTCAGAGAAAATTAGTTATTTAACTTCTGTACATGTACATACGCACGTACCGAAGAGTAGAGTGCAGCTCAGGAGATGAAAAAGAGACAAGGATAAACATGCGCTCGTGGAAAAAAGATTCCGGGAAGAGGGCATTCACCAACTTAAGGTAAGGCTTCTTCTCTGAAGCTTCAAAGCCAAGACTCACTCTTTCTTTCTATTTCTTTGTTTCTTCATTGCATATACATGCATATATCTTTTTCTCTATCTTCGCATACGTACATACTTTCTGGGATATTACAAATATAACAGCAGAAGGTATATCTTTAAAGTAGGCAGAAAGTATGGTTTTGTCGTTTAAAAAAGGAGGGGAACTGATGGGAGAGGGCGAATTCTAAAGGATTGTTAAAATGATCAGGAGTCCTAGAGCTACTTGGTACTCTAAGGGTGTGTAGATTATTTTGGAAATGCGATGAAAATATCAAGGGATGCAGAGTAAAATGAAGCGCGTTGAGTTGTTCAAATAAATCATTTCCGAAGGGTTTGCATTTTAAGGAGCATCTCGTGAACGGCCTAAGGTATTGTAAGCATTTGTTTTTGAAAATATGAACGTATAACGATTGAATACAGGTATACTACCACACATTTCTCTTCTTTTCTTTTATTTCATTTTCATAACTTATATTAAGCTTTCACAATTCATTGCAAAATCATTATTGTTCACACTTATAATATAAGATTGCATGGATTTTCTGTCCCAAGTTTTAGTGTCTTGTTTTCATTGTTACGATTTTATTCCTTTTTTTTGCGGTATTTCTACAATATTTTTAAGCACCGAAAGTGCCTAATTTTTTAAAGTGGAAAGGTATTTTAAAGTGAAACAGAAGAAAGCAAGCATTTTTAGTTGCCTTCCAAAAATTAAAATAACGTTTCATTAATTCCATGCACGATTACATTTTAATAAAAACGATTTATATTTGTGTAATAATATATTTTAATATATGAACTTATATTGAATAAGAATTATTTTTTTCTAGAATTTTCAAACAAATGTTATTTAACTAGTAAAAGTAATGAAAAATTGATAATAATTTACATTAATCTTGTTCAATCCATAATGTTGTATGAAGGACGTAGAGGGTTGTATATCTTAATATCTACTTTATTATTTAGTAACTATTAAACGAATTATTGAAAATCTACAAATGGAAAAATACTTTATTTTATAATTGTTGATTACATTACAATAGTCATTTTTTGGTTTTACGACCTTACGATATGGTACTCGTATGTAAATGTATTAATAAAATTAAATAAAAATAGAAGTATAGCTGTAAACGTAACTACATTGTTCTTAATATTTATAATTTAAAATAATAGTTTGATCATTTATTTAGTATTTAAAATAAATAATTGCATTAAGAAATGAGCTGTATATATATATATACGAAATTGAAAATTATCAATAGTTTAAAGAAGTAATTTAAATATTTAATATAATTAATTTTCATACACATAAATAAATATAAAATATCAAGAATATACATGTAACAATGATTATAAATTTTAACGTTTTCTTTTACATTTATGAGTCTAAATTGTTTATAGCTCAATCTAAAATCCGAAATAAAAATTATGTAAGGTATTTATTCAAATAGTTTTATAAAAAAAAATTAATTATTATATCTACTTTAATTTTATAGAAACATAAATATTTTATAATAATAAAAAATTATCGATGCTTTTTTTTATATCAAAAACACTTTTGAATGTCAACATTTAATAAATTGTTAATATAAAATTCAAAATATATGTATTTGGAAAGAAAATGAAAGAATTCCATTTGCGTTTATTATTAAAAAGATTATGTTTTAGTTTACAATAAACATAGTAAAATATTTATGACAAATCATACAATGCTATTTTATTAATACATTTTAAATATTATATTTTATTCAATTGATGTCTATATATGTATAATCCCAAAATAAAATTTTAAATATATCTTGGAAATAAATCAACCATAACAAAAATAAATAAATATCAAGCTTATTTTAAATAAAATCAGTAACATTTTAACTGAATTATAATAATAGTAATTTATTATGGTTTAGATATATTAGATATTTCATATGATTCAATTAAATTTCATGAAATTTTTAGAATAAATAAAGTATTAAGTTCTTTGAAAACTATATATATATATGTATCATACTGCAATTACATTTGCTTATTACTTACTTCATATTGTAATGCATATATGCGTTTATAGAATTGATTTTAGAGAAAATCAATAATTTTATATTAAAAATAATTATTTTATTTTTTTAAAATTAAGTCCCGCGAAAATTTAAAATTCGTATAATTCTTTAAATTATTTAAAATTTTTTAGATAATACTGTCTCATACTACAGTCACCAAATTGATCTATTTTGATACTCTGTCAATTTTTTCAAGTAACGTTGAAAAGAATAATTTCAATTCTAGTGGTCTAATGAAATCATTATATTTTTTATTATAGTATCAAGTATGACTTTTTCTGCTGCATTTTCTTTATTTTATCATTTCATCATCAGTTATATATCTCTGAGCATATCGTTAGAAATATTAACTATCTATGCATTATAAAATGTACTTTCTATTATCATGTTACCTATTCATAGTAGATAAAGTTGTTATCAAACTATATTTAATTAGTGCCTGTTTAATGGTAAGCTGGGATAATGGAATATTTCTTTTAATTCATGTGAAACTATCGCAAAAGTTAATTTTTTACCTCTTACTCTTTTCACTCCTGCTTTCTTGCTTTCATTACCCTTTTGTTCCTATTTATTCTAACTTGATTTTATTATTTTATTTTATTTTTCTTATCTCCAAAAACAACATTATTTATGATTTTATGTTTAGGCACATGAAAATAACTACCTGCATGTATCTAACGATATACAACAACAAAATACTACACATGAATAATAAAAATATTGTATACATTGAAGATGTTTTAATGGATTTAAGTTGAGATCAATAAAACTATTCTAATAAGCGAGTATAAATATAATAAGAATTTGTAACCCGAATAAAAAAGGAGTTAAATAAACTAATAATAGAAATATTATATTGTGAAACAGAAATATAAGTTCGTGTATATTTATTAAATCTCAGGTTACTAAATGTTTACTAATGAGTAAATACAAATTTATACATTTAAGAATGATATACATATTTGAAATTTTATTTGTTAATTCAAAGATGTATAAATTTATTTTAATAGCTAAGATTTTTAGTTTTTATGGTTTTTAATTGCAAGCTATGTCTTTTTCACTATAATTTAATAATTTGTGCAATATGGATTGATGATAAATTATTTTCATCTACACAAATTACTTTGGATATTTCTATTAGAATATGAATATATAAATAAAAATCACTATCTTTTTTGTTTTTCGATATAAAAATGATATTTTCTATCGTTTTTTGGTCTTAATCGTAAATAATTTAGCTTTCATGAAGTAACAGCTCTCGCGATAAAACATACTTTCATTATTTCAAGTATTGACATGTTTACACATTTTAAGATACTTGATTTTCCTACTTATAAACTATATTTGATATAAATTAAACTTTAAATATATAATATAAAATTTTGATTAGAATGACTGTATTTTAGACAAAAGTTTACAAAAAATATTACTCATTTTCCATATCCTAGAAATGCATCATCTTTCTATAAACATATTTCATTCTATAAATTTATGAAATATTAATGGTCTTTTTATATTTCTAGTACATTGAATTTTACATACTATACCTAAATTCATGAAATTTTGTAAATATTCGGTTATTTTCATAATTAAATTTGAGATATTATAGTCACAAAAAATAAATATTTATAAAAATATATAATTTGATAAATTGTATGTAAAGATATAATTATATAAATAAATTAGAAATTTAATTGCATTTATTTGTTAATAGAATTTTATAAATTATTAATTAAGAAAAGAACAGAATACAAATTTGTATAATTATTGAATATAATTTGTAATTATGTGTAAGTAAAATTAATAATATATAATCTTTTAAAATATATAATACGAAATACTTTAAAAATAAAAAGATCTAACTATACTTTTATAATTTAGTTTAAAGTAAAAATATAAAAACTTCTCAAGTTGAAAAAAATTATCTTATTATTACTAAGCTGAAAAATTGAAAGATATTAAAACCGTAAAAATAAACTAATAGGCATCCAGTCAAATAAATGTTATATTTTCGTAGAAAAAAATGCAATGACCAAGAATGTCGTGCCCCTGAGAAAGCACCGGACGTCCTTAATCTATTTTCGTTTGTCACTAATATAAGGTTCTTATAGATTCAGGTAATATTGTAAAATCGTATATTTGTTCCTGAAAAGGTTGTTTTGAAACTGAACAAGGATGATTTTTTTAAAATATGTCTTGCATGTAAATGTGTAGAATTTGTCTTTGTATAGCTACATATTGAATTTATTTGCAAAATTTTATTCTGAACAATTAGTATTAGAAAATCTATTCAAAATTTGAGATATATAGTTCATAATTGAAAAAATATTCCTATCTATATTCATTAATATACTCTATCAGACTAGTTACGTCAGCAATTATTTATAAGTAATATTAATCTAGAGCATGTAGCTATTGTTTTTCATAAAATTACGTTGCGTTAATTACATAAAATTTTTATGATTATTTAAAACTTAGCGTTTTTTTTGTTATTTTCTATTTGAATAAAATACTAAATTATACTGGAACAATCTCTAGAAAATTTGTTACAACAATTTTGCAAATTATATATAAGAATACGGTGCTTTTGTTTCATATTGAATATAAATTTATTATTAACCTTTAACTAACTACGTTGTTCTAAGAACGTATTATGTTTCAAAAAATTTGAAAACTAAATATTTGATTGATTTCTAGAATACATATAATTTATTATTTATTTTAATTACTCTACACATGTAACACATTTCAGTAATGAAATATTAACTGTTTATATAATATACTTTCATTTTAGAGGGAATTAATTTTGTTATTCAGTATTATTAAGTTACATTGAATACTAAAGTAATTTTATATGTAAGGAATTTAATTTTAATTTTTTTTAACCAGATTATAGTCTTAGAAATATTTTTATTTATTTTATAACAATATTCATGCCTAATCTTCATCAATTTGCTGTAATAGTATTAATTTAATATATTATAATGATTGTTATTTATTCAAAAAATAAAAATAATGCTTTCTTTAATATACATAATATTTTAGGTATTCAGATGATCAATTTTTATTATAAATACGCTTTTATTGGAATATACTGTAATAAAATCAAATTATTTACCAAATTAGAAATGGTTTATATACTACTTATATCAACCCTTTACACGACTATTCATCATCAAGAGGCTATCATGTTTAAAATCGATTATGAAAATTATTTTTATCATTTATGAGTTTTTGGCAGATTCTCATAGTAATACAAAATGAATATTCATAGTGAGTTTTAGAAAGTTTTTATTAGATTAAAATAAATTATAATTTTTTCTAAAGTCATATTGAAATATTTTAACTAAAATTAATTCAAATTATTTAAATTTTTTATCATGTTATATAATTGTCCTGTTTATTATGAAAATTAAAATATTTGAATTTATTATATTTATAAAAATGAAAAAAGTAGTTCTTTTTAAAATAATTTATCAAAAAATATTCTGCTGAATACTTATTTATAAAATTTAATTAATACAGTATGGATGAATTATATATGAAAAATACATAAAATAAGCGAAAATAATTCATAATTATAAAATGTTTTATATATTGAAATAAATTATCATTTATTGTATTTCATATTTTTATATTTGTTAAAATAAAGTTTTTGTACTTAAATAACTTCAATGTTCATCAAATTATTGAATAATAATAATAACTGTTATTTTAATAATTTTTAAAAGTTACTTTAAAAATTAATAAAAACTTGTTTTTAAATAAAGTAGTTTAAGAAAAAAAAATTGAATGATATCCTGATAAGTGAGTTTATTTTTTAAAAAATATTAGTTTCTGAATCAATTGAATAAAAATATAGGAATAATTGACGACGAAATATGATGCAATAAATATCTCTTCTAACAACTAACTTTGTCATACCTTTGGTATATTCACACCTAATCTCCTTAAGGAAAGGAAGCTTTTCAATAATTTAGGTGTGCGCCGGGGTTAAATCGATTAATGTAAAACCCGATTTGTCTTTTACTATGTATTATATTTTCAAGTTATTTTTATGTACCATTAACATTTTATTGTACACAGTTTTCAAATATTTCAACCAAAAACCTTCATTAATGAAACTTGCCAGTTAGTCGCTATTTTAATAACCAATGCGGAAAACAAGATATTTAAGACATTAAAGAAAATATCTTAAGAATAATTATCAAATTTATTGCATAGATTTATTCAAAGTAAGGAGTAACTTTAATTAAGTTGATATTTGTATCCATAATTTAAAGTATTCTATTAAAAAACTAAAAATTTTTATTATGAGCAAATAATACTAATCAATAGTTATATAAACATTTAGTTATTTATACAAGAAATATCTTCAGGTTACAATACAGCAGTTTAAAAGTAAAAGATGTCTGACAAACTTTAATTTATACTTTATTACATTTTGTCAATATAAATTGTGTTGTTTAAGAAGTCGTATAACTTCCGGTTCAAAATAATTATGTTTATCCGGCTAAGACAAAATACTATTACATTCATCTTATAGACTAGCATATCCAAAATAAATTATAAATTTAATAAGTGAGACGTAGAGAACTTTATTGAAAAGGAGAATAAATGTATCAAACATATAACATTAATTTAAATTAAAATGAGCGAAATGAAATTATTTGTTAGACAAGCTATCAAAGCTATTTTTGTTCTTCATTGGGTCATTTATTCGATATAGAATTCTCTTACATGAATTTCTTCATTCATTTCCTATAGTTTTGTATTGGTTTTCTCAACTTTATGAATGACATTAATTTGATGAGTAATGCTGTTAAATTAATTATTTTAATGAGTGATTTAATTCTATAAAAATTTAGTATATTTCATATACTATTTAAATCTGTTTCTTCTTAAAAAAGATATAAATTTACAAAATTGTATAATTTTTATATATTTGAATATCAGCTTTTTTTAAAGAATCTATAAAATTTTCTTATTACTTAAATTTTTAGACATTATTCCTATAAAATTATATCAAATAAAGCCAGTTTTCAAATGACTCTAACCATTTTATGCGTGTTACATCTTCTAAAATGACAATCATACAATTTTTAAAAATAATTTATTAATAAACAAATATCTTTCCCATAAAATAATTTAAATTAAAAATTTATATTTTCTACACCATTATATTTTTCTTAATTTTTATTAAATATATTAAGATATATAGTTGCATTTAAATATAAAATGGAAAGAGTAAATAAAATTACAATAACTTTAGTTCTAATTATTTTTTAAACTTATATAGTCCAAATTATAATATCTTTATTGACTGAATAATTCCTATGTATCATCATAGATTCTTAAAAATCTATAACAAAATCTGTATTGGTTTGATGTAATTAATAAATCTAATATTAAATTATAATATGAATTTTTTTTTAATATTTATAAAAGTATTTAATTATTAAGAGTTTTACATTTTAAATATCATGATTAAATTTAGTAACATATATTTGGTATCAATACATGGATATAATTTTAATAACTTTAAAATAGAAAAAACAAATATTATATTTAATGGTATAGAATAAAGTAAAATTATATGTGAAGAAAATATAGAAACTGTTTTCACTAATAATTGCTGATTTGATTTAAAAAAATCGATACAATTCCTATTATTTAATTAAATACTGATTATAATACATAAATTAATAAATATATATATATTATTGAAATAATAAACGATGTAAAAAAATACAAAATATTGTTAAGATGATATGTATTAAATATATTGTGATTCAGAATTTGAATGTAAGTATTTTTAAAAAAAAAACTGTATTTTTTATATAGTATTGATATCAAAATTTTAGAATTTGAAAAATAAGTACATAATATAGAATGCTTAAAAATTTTTAGAATTTATTATTACTTGGATTGAAATAAAATGAAAATTTGAATGCATACGTAAATCTATAACCATTAAAATCAAGAATACAACATTTTAAACAACATCGTTCGGATAATTAAATTATAGAGATTAGAATAGATCATTTAAGAGCTAAAATGAAAAATAAAAGAGTAAAATGTATTTGGAATATTTTAATTGAAAATAGAAAAATGATATTAAATTTGACTTTATAGTATTAAGCTTTATAGTACTAAGCTTTAACTATGTACTTAATTAGCTTATTATGAATTATGAAGAATAAAGAAATAATAATGATTAATATTACTAACAAAAAGAAATATCGTGTAAATTTATTTAAGTACTCTTTAAATACCCTATTCTGCATTTAATTTATAATTAATAATAGAAATTTCCAGTGACTTCATTTTATATATTTATCTAAAATATATGCATTAAAATAAAATAGAAATATAATATTCGTTTTAAAGAAATACATTTTTTAAATTCTTTTTAATGAAAACAATTTGTTATTTAAAAAATTAAAAACAAGTAATTCATAAATTTATATTTATATATTTAAAATTTTTGTTTTCATGTTTTTTAAATTGTTATTTGTTCATAAAATATTGATATAAATTTCTATATAAAAAAACCGATATTTGTGTATTAAAAAAATTGTTGAATATACAATTTTTAAGTTACATCATAAATAAATCATATTTAACTTTGAAATTATATTTGATGACACAATATTATGAAAAAAACATGTAAAAATATTTATATTTAATTAATCAAAATTTATTTTATGTTTTGAGTCGTTCTTATATCATAATCATGTCATAAAATTATGGTTTTATTTGTAAGTAATATTTTACATCGTGTAAAATGAAAGCAAATATTCCATAAAAAGTTATATATAATTAAATGTTATACATAGATTTTTATAGTTAAATATTAGTCTATATATATATATATATATATTGTTTTGTAAACATAGCTAGATATTACTATAAATAAGATCTTGATCTTAGAATTTATTTTAATTTGAAGGAAATAAAATTTACGGTATTTACGATATAAGTTTTAAATGATTTTAATATATTTCAATTCGGTATTCGACAGAATTTTTTTTAGCCTATACTGTTTTATTAAATATAGTATCTTAATTAGAAAAAGAACTGTCTTAATAAAGTGTATACGTATATGAAAGTAGCGAGCTATTGTAGAAATTACCTAAATATGGGGGTTACAAAGAATAAAAATGAAAAAGAATTTCACATTCATACAATTCACATTTATTATTTTGTAGTAATTAGTAACATAATTTGTTGAAATTTATAGCTTATAATAAAAAAATGATATTTTTAGATAAATTTTTAAAATTGGAATAGTAACAATTTTTTATCTTATTTTTAATTAATAAATAATATATAAATAAAAGTAAAAGTAATAATGAAAACAAAATTTTGTAAATGTTTACATACATAATTATTTTATTAATTTATGAATAATTTTTAGTTCTATAAAATACATTACTACTTTATTATAAATTATTAAAAAAACATTTCGTAATAAGTTTTACTTTAAATAAATGTTCAAATTTTGAATCAATAATTTTTCCAGGATAAATAATTATTTATAGCTTTCATTTAAAAATATTTGAAATAATATTTGTATTATTCTGAATTAATAATTGATTAAATGTTAGAATATTTTTCTTGTAATATCTTGTGAGGTGGAGTGGTAGTAGAACATGAAAGAGAATAAGATGTTAGTAGCTACTGCTTGTAGGTATATACGGATGGATAGACAACACAGTCTGAGGCTCGCGATCAAACTGTATTTCTCAAATGAATTTTGGCATCCGGTTTGGATCGAAATCGCCAAAAGTTGTGTGCCTCTTCCTTACTCATTGGATTGTCAGAAAGCATGTGCCGGCCACAGGCCTAACCACATTTTAGCTCTGTCTCGCTTTCTCTCTTGCTCTCCCTTTATGTCTTTTGCTATTCTATTTTCATTCTCCATTCGGAAGTTCTTGTTTCTCTCTTTGAATCTTCAGTGCTTCAACAAGAGAACATGTAGGAGAGAAAGAGAGAGTGTGTGTGTGAGAGAGAGAATGAGTAGTTGTACGTGGGGGAAAGCCAAAGGAGGAGGTTGAAGAGATGGACACGACCAAAGGTAGATTTAAGGAGAGGGCAAGAGAGAATTATGCATGCACCGCTATATACGTACAGTCAATTGCACACAAATTCATGCATGCACTCACACGCATGCAAAGGTGGGAACGACTGGCGTATTGCTCGAGGCCCGTCTAGGGATTGCAGTAACAGTAAGGATCCTGAGATACTAACCCTTGGCCAAGCCGCACCCTGAGGTTCAGAATAATCTACAATCCATATCAGTCTTAGGTAGTAGTCTTGCCATACTACCAGGCTCCCTACTACCATCCTTAGCAGTGTTCCCTTAGTCTTGTTCCCTCTTCTCTCTCTCCTTCCCTCTTTTCCTCACTTAATCGCTCTCTCTCTCTCTCTCTCTCTCTCTCTCTCTCTCTCTCTCTATCGTTAAGAAGCATTGCGAAGGAGCAAACCCGTGTAATCTTTCTCTGTCTCTGCTTTTACTTCTATTCGCCCATGTTTTAGCCGCAAGCCAAGGCAACTCGAGAGAAGGACAGACTTGAGACTCGCTAGTCAATACTATACACATTCCGTCCTTTATATATATACGCTTTTCCTTCTGACTTCCTTAGATTACGCTTTGGCTAGCCAGCAGCAATCCTCTGTAATCTCCCTTACCTTGGAATTCATCCGCCCATAAACAAATGCGACTGGTATATATATATATTTGCAACCGGGTAGGTGCAAGATTGGAACCACCCTCCAATTGCCGCGCGCATACGTTCAAGTGCGTACATACGTCTGAGATGGGAAATAAGCCGTGAAGTTCATAACGAGTAAACCAAATTATAAATATCCAAACGTTTGGAATTATGAGTTCATTGGTATCTTTTAAGAGGTGTATAGATTATTTTTCTAGCTACTCGATTGTTTTACGTCTTCATATCTCAATTTTATATGGAGAAAAAAATCGTGATAGTATTACGAAGAAAGATTCCTACTCTTCTATCCATTAAATTTCTTAATAGTGTTTATATCGATTAAGTTACTGACATAATATCATATGGAATATTATGATATATATATATATATAGATAATAGTTTTACTGTGCACCGCTATTGATCCAAATATTAAAGGATAATTGCTGAAGTATTTATTGTAGTTGTTTTTATACTAGAATTTTAGTTTTCGAAAGAAAGAAGCTTTGATGTTTGTTTAAAGGGATTTGGTAATAATTGGGTTACTATGAAAGTTATACAGTTAACGAATAATAAATCTAAAACACAATTATTTTTCTTAAAAAAGAAGAAACTAACGTTTTTATTATGTTTTATAACTATTTTCTAATTTAATAATATAAAATGAGACAATACTAATCAAATAAGCTTCTTTTAAAATTTAGTAATTTGCTTTTTATTATATTAAAATAATTACAGAGTGTTTTATAATACTAATGATCAGTTTCATTAATATTTAAATAAATAAATTTAATACATGTTATATAAAAATATAAATTACTAAAGTTTATTTTTACTTTACAATTAAATAATTATATGTAACTGTAAATATTATTATGTTTTAATAAACATAATTTTATATAAATATTTATATATATTTAAATTAATATGTTATAATTCAATTACCCAATTTTAAATATTAAATATTATTCATATGATTCTAGTATTGAAATATATAAAGTATAAATTATTATTTAATTCCATTTATACATTATATACGTATTATCATGAATAACAATTTGAGATTATGAATCTTTTATTAAAATTAATTTTTCATACATATATTCGATTACTGATTATATTAATATTATTTTATTTTCATATTTTTGTTTCATATAACAATTTTATAATGATGTTTTAGGATAACTATGAAACTGGTCTTTACAAGTATCTTAAGGTTTCTTACGGATTACTTCCAATTAAGACGTCTTTAGCAGAGATTTTAGCCAATCTCCTAATCTCGACGTCTTGTTATCAGACATACACTTGGTGACTTCGAATTTTGATACAACGAATAATTACATATTTAATATTTTATTTAGTTGAATATCGAGTAATTTGCAATTAATATTTAGTGAAATTTAATGTGAAATAAATTAATAATAATATACAAAATATTATCATAAATATTTAACGTAATATAACGTACTATAAATTTCTTATGATAATAAATATTCTTTTACTTTAAAATGCTACGTATTTTTAACTTTTGTTTAATGATATTTTTTTATAAATACCATTTTATAGAATAAGAATTGAAAAATATTCTGTTGGAATATATTATATAATCATACAAATGCAAAATATATTACAATCTTTATTAAAATCAACAGTATTTTCGTGGTTTTCAGTATGATTTTCATTATTTTATTATCTATTAAGGTTAATAACTTCATATGTTTTAAATATGATTTAACATATAATTTTAATTTTATTTTATTAGTTTCTTATGAATTATAAAGTTTTCAGTATTATTGTATAAAAATTATAAAAACAAAAGATGAATTAAATAAATACATAGTTTAGTAATATTAATATATCTACTTTTATTTATTTATTTACGATTCCATAAATAAAATATTCAAAGTAATCGGCGCCATGTCATTAAAAAGTTAGAGTTAAAAGTATATTATTCATATCTATTAAAATAGGATTGAGTAATAGAACAAATAAAATAATTACTACTAATACTTATAATAGGTAATAAAACTTTAAGATGTTATTAAATAATTTATATTTCAAATATTACTATATTATTTTAGTTTAATTTTAATGTTTATCTACTTATACATAATACTAACCTATATTATTGTAATCAAATTTGATTTTTAAAATATTTCAATTTTTATTATAATAAAACGATTGGTATAAGCAACTGATAATTATTAAATTATCTGATATCGATATCAGTTTTCTATAGATCAAAAGATGTATATATATATCTTAGAAGAAAGAGATTAAAATATAATAGTATTGTTGAAAAATGTAAAATAAACATTTTTTAATTTAAATAAATTATAACAATTTTAATGAAAATAATGAATAATTTAGCACAGAAAATACAAGTTAAATTTGTACTAATAAAAAATATTTTGTGTGAAAATAATTGAAAAAATTTCATATTATCTTTTAGTGAACTTTTAATTATGCAATGACTTTTATTTGTAAATGAAATGAAAACATATAATTTTATTATATTAAAAATTTTGAGTTATAAGAAATAAAAATTTTATGAAATTTAAAGACTTTTCGGTTTTTTAAAGGTTCTAGAAGGATATCGTGCTTTTCTCTATTGTTCCGAGTAGACTAGAATTAATACGTTTGGCTCGTCGATAATATCGTAGGATAATAAGTAAGAGGTCTAAAGCACGAGTACGATATATAGAAAATACGTGTACAAGAGTGATATAAAAGTCACTAGCAAAGTGGCAGAGAAGGAAGAAATGGAAGATGCGAAGGATCGTATGATGTTAAAGGAAACTTCTCACCGGCAGCTTCCAGGAAGCAACAAGCTGTTTATGGCTTTTGCTGCTGTATCGTGCTTTTCTCCCTCCCCCTTTTGTCTCCTACGATGATGCAGTTTGCAGCCCTTCATGCCACGTATCTCTATAATTTTAATGGTATTTTACACATTATATCTGCGTGCAAAAACTAGAGAGCGATGTACTGAAAAATGTATGGACTTAGCGATTAGATGAAAATTAAGCTCTAGAACTTTCCTTTTTGTATCATTTTCTTCTTTTTCTTTACTCTCTTTTACTAACTTGAAAATAGAACGATTTACAGTATGAATAAAAAAGGAAGACGTTTTTAAAAGGAGAAAATCGACTTTTATTGACAGTGTATATTTCCGAGGAATTAATAATTGAGTTTATTTTTCTTTAATCTTGTTTAATCACTGATAATTAAATACTTTACACAAAGAAAAATATGTTTAACATTTCCGGATCTTTGATCAATTACATTTCTCTCTTATTTATATTTATTAAACTTCAATCGGAAAAATAACATTTTTTAAGATTTTTGCCTTTTTTTTATAATTTAGTATACAAGTAAAATTTTCATCTTTATCTTGATCAGTAAATTAGAAAAAGGGTTTTAAATTATATCATAAATTAATAATTTATAAATTGAATTATTGAATATAAAAATAGATTTAATCTTTGTTAATAGGAATTTTAATGCGTAGAATACTTTTTTTTTATATTAACTTGTATTTCTATGAAATAAAAATATTAAATTTAATATTTTTTTTATATAGTAGAATTAAAATCACATATCTAATGTTCGTAATACTTCAACTATTATTTGTGGAACAATATAATAGTTATTGATATTTATAAGTATAAAAAATATTTGTTTATCCAATTAAATAGTGTGATATAAAAATAGAGTAATTTATCAAGTAATTTTCTTGAAATAATAATTTTTAAAGTATTTATATAAGCTGTATATAAGAATATATATTATATTCGTAAAGCGAAATTCTAATCAATACTTTCTGATAAAAATCTTTTTTATACGTACGTGATCATTTATATAAAATAGGCTTCTATTTTTAAATTAATTTTAATACTTTCATTTTTTATTTTTTCGTCGACTTTGTATAAGAAAGTATTGCATCCTGTCAACAAATTCAAGGAATGGACAGAATACACTGCTTGTACATTGTCAGGGGTACGGAAAGGAGGAAGAGTACTAAGAAATGGGGTAGATGAGCAAAGAGGGATGGTAGTAGGAGTAGCAGGGAAAGGGTGTGAGATCTGGAACGTGTGGCAGAAGCACGGAATACCAGTCTCCAGAGACATTGAAGTAAGATAGAGATAGTGACCGCTGAAAACTGCACAAGTAAGAGACATGCTTTGCGGTATAAGGTGATCGAGAACTGGAAACCAAAGGCTACTAAAGAGACAGAAATAGAGAGAGAGAAAGAGAGAGAGAGAGAGAAAGATAGTAGAGGAGAAACTAAGCTTTCGAAAGCTGTAGAAGAAAAAGGATAGAAACAATGCAATTCCTATACCAAGACTAGGGAAAATAATAACATTGAGCATGGAGGAATAGGGATATGCAAAACATGAAGGAGGTCCAAGATTGTTGTACGAAGGATGCAGAAACAGTCTTTGAGTGGGTAGAGTTGAGCAAAAGAGATGGATGAAGAAGTTGGCAAGAGTGCGAGGGGTTTGCTGTACTGTTAATTCCCCAATACAATGCTCATATCATCTTTCCCACTCTCTTTTGCTCTTTCTCCTCGTCTTACGTGTACATATAGGTTCTTTGGGTTACGTCCAGAGTCATCTTATATCCTTCTCTCGTTGTAGTTTCGCCCAACAGTAGCGTCACCATCTCGCCAACTACCACTACTACCACTTCTACTATTACCACCCTCTGGACGTTCCTTGTCTTACAGGCAAACTTAATCGATATTTCACAGTTTCTTACCCCCGCCAAGTTACGGTAGCTCGTGTCCAGCCACAGAGGGGTAGCACATCTCTCTTCATACACCCTCCAATCGCACTACCACGTAAAGCATCGTGTGTTGCAAGCAAACAAGAACAAGTGAGGGAGATGTATATAAACTAGTATGAACTGTTGTTGCTGCTGGCTTACTCTTCGAAGCGTACGCGCGCGCTAGCGCTTCACTAGCTTCTTTACATGTATGAGAGCTTCTATATACGGATATTAATGTGCCTAGTCAATGCATAACAAAGATGATTTTACTAACACTTCTACGATATTCTATTTTGTCTATATTACAGCGACCGGACGTTACTCTCTTGGACTTATAATTCAATGTCCAAAGGGTTTCACATCGTCTTATAGACGACAGTATCATCGTAAAATGTAGAAGCGTATTTCTTTGAATTATTATATATTTTATTACTACAATTATTATCTTTGTACTATAATATTGCTGATACATTGGTATTTCTTTAAAACTAGAATAAAAATATATTGGTAGAATCAACTACTTTTATAAATGATGCTCGATTCATCAAAAGTCTAGACAAGTAATAGATCACATCAAATTCACTGGTGTATTATTAACGACTAATTAGAATTTTTAGAAAAATCTTCAAACAAATTAACTTTTTATGATTATTATATATAAATTAAGAAATTAAATAATGAGAAAAAGATTAGAAACATTTAAATGAATAAAGAATTTATTATTATATTAGAACCTTATAATTTAAAATATTTTAATATTTTAGTTTTTAATAAATATTATCGACTATATGAAAAATATAATAATTAATACAGAAATTCGCAATAAATTTTATGATAAAAAATATGTCAAAACCACATAAGGTTTAAATTTATATATACATTATCTTTAATAATAATTTTTAAGAATTGTACATTTTACATTAGAAACGTTACTTTATACATTATTAAAAATATTAAATTTATATTAAATAGATAAATAATAATACTACTGTATAGGAATGAAATCTATAAAAAACTTATGTGAAAAAATATTTATTCAATATAAAAAAATCAAATAATTAATGAACCACAAAAATGAAATTTTTTATATATACATTAGAATTTTCTTTTTTTGTTATTTTTAGGCGTATGTTTAAAATAATTTCTGAAAAAAATGTATATTTAGAAATATATTTTAAAAGTTCTTTTAGTTTATTTTGAAATAATTATAACTTTAGATATCAATATAATAGATTTTATCCTTTTTATATAAATGATTTGAAATCATTTAGGTATTAATATTAAATAAGGTTTGTTATAAAAACATTCAATTGTAATAAAAAATAATTTACCTCGTAAGGATATATTTTATAGTAGTAAAGTTATATAGTATTTATTTTTATTAAGAAGAGTAATATTTTGGATCATTCATTAGTAGAATTATTTTAAATATGTTTTGTGTAATATTTAATTCGAAAGTAAATTAAACTTAATTTTGTCTTTTAATAATTTTCTTCTTATATTTACTTCTTTTTGATGTAATTGTATGCTAATGAAACCTCTAAAAACAATAAAATATCTCTGTAAGGTGTGAATTTCGTCGTTATATTTTAGGATACATTCTAATTCAGGTATACTTTCTTATACAAGGAGGGAAAGTGATCATTTAATGTAAATGTTTCTGTTCATACATTGTTTGATAGGAGGCCGTGTAATTTAGAAATCGTATTTTATATATAATGCATGGTAACATATTTACTTGATTGAAGAGAGCCTAGTTAAAATATAGGTTTTACGTAGTTTCATTTTTCATGGGACTCAAAATCATTCTTAACTTTCTTTTAGTTGTAGGTGATCTCTCGAGTTTCCGTAACGACGATCATCTCATTATTGTAATTGAACAATGCTTTTGTAGATGTCTCGTTTGTTTGTTTTTAATTTTTATCGGTAGGAGAGTTTCCGATGATCACGCACCCACTCTAGTGCAGAAAATAGTAGTGAGAAAAGTGAATGATATAAACAAAAGAGAGAAGGAAAAGAGACATGCGTTTGTTATGAAGGCAGTCATCATCTTTATTGCTTTTCAAGAAATGTAAGAAAGAGCTGTTATTGAGAAGAGAGAGTAAAAGAAAGAGAGAGAGGACTTTTTCCATGTATGATACTCTTTACTGTTGTGTAGTATGTCACTTACGTTCAATTACTCAACATCTTTTTATAATTTAAGAAAATATTTTTTATGGGTTTATTTGGTACTCGTAGATTAGGAATTCTTCTATTTTTATGTTTAATTTTCACTGGAATAAATAAAGTTCAACTATAAAGATACAAAAAATTAATGCCTAATTAATTTCTAATTATATTAGACAAAAAGTATTCTACTTTATTTGTCGCTTATATTAATATACAATCTATACGTTTGAGAGCTAGAATTTGTAAAAGTAGTTCATTACATTTCAAAATTAATGGTATATTGAAAAAACAAGAAACTAATAATTAATTTTTTATACCGTAAGTAGAGAAACTTGGAAATAACGCAGAGTGACGCTAGACAAGGAAACATAAATCTTGTACAACAGCAATTGAAAATAATTTTATTGTCTCCGGTTATATTTCAATCGGAAATACCTTATAAATAGAGTATACGGAGAAGTAAGGTTAGACATATTTTTTCGATTTTTTGATGTTTTAAGCAGGTCTATGTTTCAATTCAGAAACTTCCAAGAAAACAAGATGTATGACACACTTGCAAAGTATTATTTTATGTGGACTCCTCGTCGTTGATTCCTATATATTATTTTAGCAATAGTCATTTTACTTCGTTATCGATATATATATATCATTTTTCATATATTTAAAAAATATAACATGCAAACAGCTGTATATATCGGCTTTTAATGATATAATTTATACATAAGAATGATTACTTTTAAAATATTATCGAAATTATTAGTTTTAATAGTATAATATTTGAAAAATTCAGTTGTTTATTGTACAATATGTTTTTATTATATTAGAACATTTTAATAAATTTTGTAACTGATACATCATATAAACTACATGGAAGGCTGATTTCTGTCTATCAGTATTTCTGAATGCATATTTTAATTATAAAAATTTCTTTTTATCCTGTGTTTTAATGTATTTAACTTACTTCTATTCATAAATAAAAAAATATAGCATAAATAGAAAAAAATCTACTTTAATTTACAGTTTTCTTTGTAATTACTCAATAATAAAAATTATGAGAATAATTATGTCAATTTTAAAAATTAATTAAAAACGTTAGTGCAAAATTAACATATTTTTTCTATTAATTACATTTATAAAAAAAATAATGCAAAAAAGACTAATTGTATAATTTTCGTTTATTACTCATAAAGTGTTTTTAAATTAAGTTAGGCAATAAAATTTTAATTAAGTATATTAATGCGTTATATTTAAACTATACATTTTATATCGATATTATATAATTTTAATATGTCATTTATTTAATTACGCAGAATTCTTTAGCCTTAAATTAAAATGTTTTTTACAACAAAATATTGATGCTATGAACTGCTTGATAATCATCTATTCAAATAGTGAAAAAAAGAAATTTTTGAAGTATTATATAGGCCTTTTATTTATAAAAATTCATTATATACCGAAGAATAACGACAATTTAATAATTGTGATAAAATAAAATAAAAACTTTATGTTCTTATAAATATTTATAATTTTCATTATAAATATAAATATTGTAAAGACATAATTGTAATTTTATAGAATAGTTATAAAAGTTGGTTACTTTTATGTAAATTGAAAGTACATGTATTACTTTTGGAAAGAATAAATTCGTTAAAAAATACGAAACATTTGTTGTTAAGCTTTCTATACATTGTTGTAAGGTTTTAAAAATTTATTGAAAAGGAAGAAGAGTCTATCTTCACTTGATTATTTAATAACACTAAGTGTGTGAAAGGAATCGAAGAAGTTTCCATACCACATTAAACAGATAAACAAAAATAAACTCCACGAAGATTCATACGCTCATGCGTCTAGATTCTGCAAATCAGAACGCGCCTTTGCGACACGATTAAGAGTACAAGCAGGGCAATTAGGAAAAAGTGAATATCTTAGAAACGGCCTCTACTATCTTCGCTTATCTCGTAACTAAGCTATGTAGTCTTCTCTTCAGGCATCAGCGAGACTTTTCAAGCATGTATTAGTTCTTCATTCCTACTGAAAGGCAAAGACACACAAACAAGCATCGGGATAAGGGCCAGAGGCGAGCATACAGAGAATGAGAAGTAAGATTCGCGGAGGTCGAATCTGCATTTGCTCCCAGCCTTAGCTAAAATACTAGCAGTGGTAACAGCAGTACGATGGCCGTGCCTCCCACTCCGTGAGCTGTATTCGAGAAAGGGACACCAAGATCCGTTACTGTCAAACAGTAGCCGCTCCGTTGCTCACCTCCTTCCTTCTCCAGATCTGAGCCCCGCACAGCGCCACCGAGAAGCTCGTCGAGTCTTGTGTACGTGAATCAATAGCTTTAACCCATTCCATCCCATCAGAAAAGCCGCGAGGGGATGGTCGTCGTCGTCATCTCTCTCTCTCAGTCTCTCGCTGTTGTTCGGTTATTTGCATCGTAGCGATGGCATGAGGGAGGGGCAGAAATAGTAACAATCTCGAGGTATTTAGCTGCACGGCAGCTGGCTCGGCCCTTCCTGACCATCCCCGCAACCGAACAGATATGGGAGTCCGAGCGACGAATAAGATCCAAAATACACCATGACATCACCATTACTTATGCATGGGTAGAGTTCTTATGCGATGCACCAATACATTGGGAAGCTGCTTCCAGGTCACGTCTTATTCTTCGGATTCGAGGAAGCCGCGGATCTATGTGAATCTTTGCCGGCTTATACTTTGCCCAGGCTGCGTTCCCCCAAAATCGCCTTTCCGTTATCTAATCGCTTGTGGAATCTTCGGTTGAAATACTCAATGCGTATGCGCACCAGCTTCTATTGAATAATAGAGATTCTCGTCGAGATGTTTATTCGGTCACTGTCTTCGAGCTATCTACCCACATCCTCTTTAGACTTTCCTTTTTCATCTTCCACTGAGTGAAAACTAAAATTTAAATATTTAGAATAGATTGAGTTAATAAGATTGTAAGACTCGTTTCGAGACGCTTTATGATATTGTTAATTTCAATTTACAATCAGTGCTTCTGTTAGGAAGATTAAAAACCTAATTAAATATTACTTCATAAATATAGTATTGACTTTTTTCAAAGCATTCGATTAAAGAATTATACAAATTTGTTAAATTCAATTAAATTTCATTAAAAATTAAAATATTTAAAAGTATCTCTTAAAGTATTAATATTTATCACATTATTGTCCGTACTTTTACTTATATTTATATGAATGAAATTTATTTTATGTAATAGAGATTTTTTTTATATCTACTCAATATTTTCTGAAAAACATCAAAACTTCTACTTGATTATTTAAAAAAATCAAAATTTAGAATAAGCTATTTAAGTTAAACATAAAATTATTTTACTTTGACTGTGTATAAAAATTAGCAACGCTGTGATAAATATCAATATTTAAGATTTATTAAAATGCTTTTAACGCAATAAGTTTTTTTCTGAATAAATGAATTGTTTCATTGGTATTTAATTTTTTATGCAATTTTTAAAATATTTTAAAATCGATACATCATTTAAAAATATTATTGTATAAAAACTAGTAAGGCTACAATTGATATATTTCTTAACATAAAAATTTCACAAAAATATCATTAAGTACATATTAACATTTGGTACCTAAATTGAATAGAAATATCTAAGTTATAAAATTTTGAAATTTGTAAACGGAAAGTTAATTGTTTTTCTTTAAAAGAAATATGTAAATAAATAAATAAATAATTAATTAACAAATAATTTTTAGAATTATTTATAAAATATATTCATATATACTTATTTGTAAAATACACCATTGACAAAGGTAATTAAGAATATCATCTTATATTCATGTGTAGCAGTAAAGAACTACTTTTGCATAAAGATATAGGTACGAATAAAGCTGGAGTGGAAATAAAGAATTTATCAACTTCTATCACTTTTATTTAAGCAATCGGATTTCCGTTTAGTCACAGCTCGACTAAAGAAACTGACAATGAACTAAGAGATCGCGAAACAGCGGGTAGTCCTATCTTCTTTAGCACCACCTCCTAATTCCATCTCTGTTTCTGTTGTTCTCTCTTACTGTTTCTTATACTACACTATACTACTCCATCTTTTCATTTATTTCTCTAACAAACGTGCGTATATGCCCGCACACGCATAAACAGTTATGCACAAATATACAAAGCAGGGCTACTAATATTTTGTTTTGTTACAATCAGTTAAGCTATGCATTGATTTGCGTATATAGTTCATTACGTTATTTGTGAGAGTTTTATTCCATCTTCTTTGAAAAATTCAGATTTTCAAGGTACTGTATATAGGGTGCGTCGATAATTTCAATCGTAGTGGCTATGTTAATTTTATATTTTCATATTTATATTTATAATTTATGAACATGATAATGTTGTAGAATAAACGAATATGTTTACTATTTGAATGATTTAATACGTTTTATTTCAAACAAATTTTTATTAATTTGTGATTTATTATATATTATATATGATTATGTTACTTTGTAGTATTTAATATACAAAAATTTTTTAGTTTCTATTTTGGTTTTTCATTTGAATTATAGTAACAAAATTTTTTTACCTCACAAAAAAAATAATTTAAAATATACTACACATGTTATTGATATATAAAATGTGATTAATATATTGTAACATATGATTTATACAATTAAATACAAATTAATGGTACTATAATGCTATTTTAATGCATATCTTCATGTGAAATTTTAAATAAAACGTGTAATTTTTACTTGAATTATTTAGAAATATATAAAATAATGAATTGATATAATTTGATAATATGTAAGATAGATAATATGAATTAACGAAGTTATTTTAGAAATTACATTTTTAATTAAAATAAAAAATCTGAATATTTTAATACAAATAGTTAATATCATGAATTGTATACATAAAGGTAGCATAAATAATTCTATAATATTGTTAATATTAATATCATGTATAACTTTATCCATTATAAATACCTGATATATTCAGATGATAAAATTATCGAAATATTTTTTATATTAAAATCTTAAGATCTTTTTCTTAAAATACCTTTTTGATGTAAATTTATTTACAATTATTATTTGTATAAGCACGTGTGTAATTTCCAAAAATTTAAAGTAAAACCATGTACCATAAAATATTATTATTATATCTATGTTTATATTTTAATAAATTAAAATAAGAAATATACAATACCATTAATCTTAGTATTGAATTAAAATATTGTATTTATTTAAGTACCTCAAATAATAGTTATTTAATTTTCACATTTTACTATATTATTATCATGAGTATAAAATATTATTTAAATAAAATTCAATCACACTTCTCATTTTTCTTTTTTAATATTGTATTTTTTTAAATGAAAAACATTTTTTTTACTTTTTTTACTTATATAAAAATAAAATTGATAAATTAAAAGAAATAAAATTTTTAGAGTGAACTTAATCAAATTGTGTTTTGTATATTTATAAATATAACTTTTAAAATTGTATTATTTCATTAAATATTAGTTAATAAATTTAAAATTCTGTTAAAGTAAAAAACAATTAAAACATGCAAAGTTTACACGCTTTTAAAAAATAATTTATTTATTGAATAAAGCTGCCCTAAGAGTTTTTATTTCTTTTCATCTTTCTCATGCTTGTGAATATATATGTTTAACTCGAAGTAACATGTATTTATTCGGCGATTCCATTACTTAATAATAACCATCGAATTAGTGTATTTGTTACTTTAAAAAAAATTGTACTTTCGTGGACATTTAGGACATTGAACGAGCGCACTTTGTCACTCATCGTATGAAACCTATCAAAGTGCCGACCGCAGGACAATCTTTACTGCTGTACGTGTGGAAAGAAGGTTTTGGTGTTCTCATATCCGCTACGAACAAGAGGTACGAAAATAAAAAAAGTATACGAAGGTGAAAAAATTAAGATTCTCGAAGACCTAGAGAAGATAAAGTAGAAGCTTAATGAATACTATTCCCTGAGCTTCAAGTGCGGAGATGAGGGACAGAGAGACGAACCGGATATGGATTGCGGTCTTTGTCATGCATCAGCGGGTCTTATTTTGTGTAAATTCAAGTACGTGCGCGCATGTGTGCGTTTACCAAGGTTCCTTTGGTCTCCATTGTTCGATGAAAACACGTAGAAAATAACGCGTGTATTCTTAATAATACATAGACCTGTCTTTTGCTTCCTAGGTGCAATTGTTTCGCTATTTGATTTAATTTTTATGCAATGATTTATGATACATGAAATTAAAAAGAACTGAAATATAAAAATAGATATAGGATTGTAAAGTCATTGTAAGTCAGTCTGAGTCCAGAAGTTCATCTGTAACAAATTAATTCATAAACATGGACAATTCATGTTCTAGATTATTCAATTCGATGATAATTTAAAAATTTTTCATCTTGTATGTGAACTTTTAATTATATTCGAATAAAATATATTTCGTTTTAAATGTGCTTTGAACGATACAAATTATTTAAAAAACTGGAATAAATTATAATAATAACTTCTTTCTTTCTTCAAAAGAAATAAAAAAAACCTTATGTAATTGAAGTAATTTAAGTTTAAAATTTGTAGAAAAATCGTATTTATTAATTCATAAAATTAAATTCCATAAAAATATTAAAAATTCTAATAGCTTGTTTTATATAAAATTTGATAAAAATTCAAGACTATTTTTAAGATAATCATATAAATATGAAGTATGCTATACAAATTTTAATAGACCATATTATTAGTGATACATAATTTTCATGTATGAATCTCTGTATTTGCATTTTTTGTAAAAATGTTACAGATAAAATATTTACTAGTGAGCGTTTACTTACATTATAATGATGAAAAATTGGATTAACGATCGAATTCAATAGTATGATTCTTTACGATCGCAATGGCAATTTCCTTACAAGGATTGTTAAAGTTAATTAATAATTTAATAGTAATATTTATTATAGTGCATTATATAGTCAGACGACAATGAAATTCTATTTTATGAAATTCTATATTATGAATAAAAACCCTTTCTCTTTTATACGAATATCAAAATTCATCGCTTTTATTTTTTATACGTGGATAACAAATTTTATTACTAATTTCATATAGAAAAACGATAATTTCGATTACACATGTTTATTATAAGATCAATAAAAGAGAATCTAAGAAGAAATACTAGGATTTTTTAAAAATTAGGTTTCTAATCATATTCGTTAAAAATAACACAAATTTTTTGAGGGTTAAAAAATTGTGCACACTTTAGATTGCAGTAGAGCGGGTTATCTTTCATTAAAAACCCAATACCATCTAATATGCAATATATATAATACGAAAAACTAAAGATTATTGAAATAAATATAAATATTGAGTTATTATTTGTGAAAAATTAATTTATCAAATTAATTTTAATCATTAATTTCTAGCTGCAGTTAAAATTTTCAAAAAATTTATATTATTATAGTATTTTAATCTTGAAATGAATATATATATATAGATTTCTAGATTACTGTATATTAATTTTAATTAATTGATATTTTAATTAATATATATTTTTAAAGAAAATTTTTTGAAATAATATAAACAATTTATATTAAAAATTGTAATTTCATACATTAATATAACGGATTGGTTTTTTCAAATCATTTTTCTCGAATTCATATTTCACTATTATTAAAAGAATTAAATTTTATCTGACAGGTTTAATATATTTTAAATTGATATATGAATTTCATTTTAGTCATATAGTTATTCATGAAGATGAAAAATTCTATGTCTTTAATATATTGAATTTGATTGTTGAATGTAAGCATCAAAAGTTCATATTTAATATGTAAAAAAAATATTTACAGGAGCTAAAACTAAGTCACTTATATAACTGATCAATTATAAAATGTATCAGAGAGATATCAATAGATAAATAAATAGACAGAATAAGAAAGAAAGAGAGAGGGACAGGGAGAGTCAAAAGGAGAGAATGAGTTTATGTGTATGTTAGCAGCCTTCCACCTCTTAATTTTAATCAGCGGTTGATATCATTAGTAGCAATAGTTACAGCAGGAGTCGTTATAGTACCGAAGCGTGAGTAGATCGATTTTCAATGGTGACAGGTATTTTATATATATAAGTACTTTAAATAAATATCCTTATTTAGCTTTAATAAGTCGAGTTATACTTGATTTTTTTTTTATTAAGGATGAATAATGAATAATAAGGCGAATGCTTTAAATTGTGTATAATATGGAGTAGAGAATGATGTCTTTCATTGGCTCGTGTATTTAATATTATAATTTTGGTCGCTACGGTGAGAAATTTACGCGTCAATCTATGCTTCAGGAAAGGTATATTAGGAGCGGTTAGTTAGTGCGAAAATAGAAGCGGATTTTCTCAGACGCCGGAAACATTTTCTTGGATAATATTTAGCGAATAGACAACGAAAATTAAGACACGTACATCTTCTAATTTTAAATAGGATTAATAATGTATATGATTTATTTGTATATTTGTGCCCATACTCAAATTTACAAACGTTATAAATTATAAATAAAAATATACATACATTATATGTTATAATATAAAATGATGATATTATAAAAAAGTTAATTATTATGTTTTTATCGACTATTAGTTAATGATTAACTTTTTTAATTCTAGAATTCATATACTTTTCAAAAAAAAACCTTTAGATTTATTAATTTAAATAAAAATGACTATACTAATAATTATGTTTTTATATTAATTTATATTAATCGATGAAGGTATCTTAAGTTTAATTTAAAATTATGTAGAAATTTAAGAGTTTTTATATTATTTCTAGGGTATTGAATATTTTAATTTTATAAATAAATAAATTTTTTTAATTCTAAACGAAATTTCTAAACATCATTTTTTTAAATGTTGTGTATATATAAAATTATTTTATACAACAAAAATATGTTCATTAACTTTTTTATATTTTATAATATTGTATTTAAAAAATTGATAGTGTTATAGAGTTTCTTTATAAAATATAATTTATTAATTTATAAAAAAGTTTATATGCTTTAATAATCTAAAATAAAGAGATATTAACTTACTTGAATATTTTATATACGATGATTAGATTGTATTTACATCTTAACGTACATTTTTATAACATAACAAAGATAATGGATGAATCAAGATTGAACATATAAAATTAGAAATTTATGAGTATTTAGAATGTAATCGTTAAAAAAAATTAGTGTCTTATATTTTAGTAGTAAAATATATTTTAGTAGAACACAATACAATTAATTATATTATATATATATGAGAGAGAAAGTAATATTTTTTAAATATTTATATAACTGTATTTTGCACGTATTATCTACCGTGTATTGTCTATGCAGCTAAATAAAGACTTTTATTGTATATATACATATATATTTATTCAATTTATATTAGCATCACTATGAGATTTTGAATATGTAAAAATGAGAGAGAGAGAGAGAGAGAGAGAGAGAGAGAGAGAGATAGGGAGGGAGAGAGAGACAAAGTCAAAGAGCGAGAATGACGATTGATCTCCATAAAAAAATTCGCCATATATATATGCAGCAAGGTATCTAATTTTTATTAAATATAGAGTTATTATAGGATAAAAGCATTAACAGTTGTATTTAAACCTTGTTTTCAATAAAAAAAATTCCAAATTAGCTTATAATCTTACAATCGTCATTATTAATTACAAAAACAAGCGATCCGTTTTTTTTTATTTAAATTACAAACTATTAACAATTACTTCAGTTTTTTATTTTATAAAAAAAATTATTAAATATGGATACTTATTTAATACTCTTTAATTTACAAATTGGAAAGGTAAATTTTTTTTTTACACTAAATAAAATAAAATATAATAAAAAAGGTGATACTAAAAAAACAGTCAATAGAAAATTTTTTAAAATTATTTTTTCACACATGAACTTAAGATTATTATCACTTATATTTAAGCAAACTTCAAGAATATAGTGTATATGTTGATGTCAAAAATGTGGATATACGGGTTATGAAACAGAATTGAAATTTTTGCGAGGTCAACTATTTAGTAAAGATGTATATTCGGATAATGAGATAATAGATATAAGTTTGAATTACCATTATTACGATTATAAAATGTATATAATATATTCTTTTATATTTTAAATAAATATTTAAAGCTTGCTTATATTAAATAAATTATAATTTTTTATTTATATTTATTATGAAATATGTAATAATAAAGTACTACTAAATGTAATATTAAAGTAAAAATTTTTAGATTTCACCTTAATTCTTTTGTGCTTATGTTTACACAGTATTTTAAAATATAGAGGCAATATAATATAAAACAAAAATTTTAAGTCATGAGCAGTAATATGATTAGTTGTAAATCATAAATAACACTTATTGCATTTTATACTAATTTATTTATATAAAAATGGAAAAATACCCTGATAATTGAATTTATGAATTCAATTTCAATACTTTATATTATGATTTTCTATATTTTTAATCTTAAGTGATTTTACAATATAAAATTATTTACTCATATGTAAATTACTATTAATATTTATTATTTGTTAATTAATATATCATATAAATTTTGAACAAATGGTTAATTGCTTAACTAAGTTTTTCGTATCATATTTTAATGTATTATATCATTATATAAGTTTATGAGACAACTGAATTTAAATATATAGTTTAGCAGATATCATTTAATGATATAAATTATAGACAATTTAACGATATACTATAGAATGTATAATATAATTAATAGTTATTAATCAATAATAAGTTTTTTATCATATTTTTAAGGTATAATTTGCGAATAATTTTGTTTTTCAATACTTAATAGTGCAAGATAATTTATAATTTATGTTTTTTGATATTTATTAATTGAAAAGTTATTTCTTAAGTTTCTATTATAAATTTAAGAGCCTAGAAAGATTAGTTGATATTAGATGTTTTATTAAAATACTATGTACAAGTACTTACGTTGTATAACTAATTAAGGTTTAAAGTTCCAGAGAATGTTTGAAGTATAATAAGAATTTACAATATATAAATATGAATATATGTACAAGTGTATAAGTTAGTGGCTTATTCATTTTTACGAATGATTAATTGATATGTATGTTTATTTTCATAGTTATATAAATAATTAATTCAATTTATCTGTATTCGTTGTATTTGATAAAAGCAATTGTTAATTAAAGGCATTATTCAAGAGTGTGTTATTCGTTTGCACGATGAAGAGGAAGAGTATGCATGTGGTCCATATACATGTAGCCGCGCACATAAAAAAAGAAGTAAGAATAGCCGCGTGTGTGCACATCAGCATTGCAGTCTATATTAGTAATTGCCAGAAGAGAGTGCGAAAGGTCTTGTATATTCATATACGTCCTTACGGTGGAAGTAAGAGATGGGGTTGGAGGCTATAGAGAATAGGAGGAAAGAGTTACCATGGGGTGGGTGGTTAGTTGTCTGCAACGCGAGTAGGCGAAAAAGAGGCAAAGGTGAACAGAAAGATAAGAGAAAGCGAAGAAGGATAAAAGGCAGCTGAGGAGACGTTGAGGGTAATACATACGAATACTAATAATACACGCGGGTGTGCGGGAGTTTGGATACATGTGTATGCAAAAGCATTTCTATATACAAGCTACATCGAGGCACGAAGAGCGTTCATCAGCCTCGAGGTTTTAAATACGAACCCGAGGAAGGAAACTAAGGAAGATACCTCACCCTGCGTTGCCGCCCACGCGTCTCTAGACTCCCTCTTCTTTCTCCGCTCTCATTCTCACTCCACTCGCAGTGACGGATTGATTAAAAATATAAGGGGCGAAAGCAAGAGCGGCATTGGGTGCCCGTGAATTTTCTGATGGCTTCTAATTAGAAGTTAGGACAATTTTTTTCTGTCTACTCTTTTCGTTAATCCTGCTTTGGTTGGGTTTAAAGGCCGTTACGGGCATGTAAAAAGAGAGTACGAGTGTGAAAGGGAATGAAAGGGAGGGATAAATAGAAAAGAAGGGATAAATAGAAAAAGAGGGATAAATAGAAAAGGAGGGATAAATAGAAACGAAGGGATAAATAGAAAAGGAGGGAGCGAAAGAAGGACTAGTCGACGAGAAATTAGTGCTTGCTATGTCACATTGCGTAATCTCGTAATGCGTTATATATCGATGTGTGCACTAGGGAGAGTGTAGACTGAATTTTGCATACATTTGAAACAATTTAGCAAACGGTTGAGAATATCAATGTAGAAAATGAGAATATTTTCTGTAAAATCTAGTGTTATAATGACATATTTTTATTTATAGTATCATGATAAATATCAATGAGAAGTTTGATTATTAGTAATGATAGTTTTAAGAAATTTTGAACATATAACGAATCAAAGTTATTGAATTATATATATTTTTTTCAATTAAAAAATACTTTTTCATATTCTGTGCTCGTATATATATAATAATTAAATGATATAGGAATATAGTTAGGGAATAATTAAATGATATATTTGATTTTTTGTTCCTCTCAAGGAGTATAATATTACTTCTAATTTCAAATTATGTTTCTTAAGACTAAAATAATTTTGTGTATAATTAACTTATTATGTGTAAATTTCAGCTCATGTGAGTTCTAGTTAATATTTTTGAAACACGCTTGTTCATTTTATTCGTTAAGTGCCTATATAAAATTGTCATTGTGCAATTACTGTATGAATTTAATATATTATAATTTTTTTATGCAACTCTAAAAATAATTATATTATTAAAAAGCTCTTACGTTTTGAAACAAAATTTATGTTTTTAAAATTAATTTACAAATCTGATTAATTAACAAAATTAATGTTAACATTAAATTAATTTTTGTGATAAAAAATCTAATGCCTTGAAATCTAACTTAAATATTTAATTATTGGAAAAAAGTACAAGAACAATTAAACAAATATATTTCATTGTTTTAAAACCAATTTAAGTATCAATTAATTATAGATTGTAAAACTGTATGAACTACTTAAAAATATTCAGCAATGAAATGTTAAAATTTAAGAAACACTGTGAAAATATCTTACACGTTTCTCTTTTCTCTGGAAAAAATTAATTTTCAGTGTCATCTAGATTTAAAAAAATTGGCTAATTGAGCTGTTAAAATCAGTAAAAGTGAAACGAGAATAATTAGATTCATGAATATACGTAGAAAAGAATCTCTATTGTTTTATATTTCATAGTTTTATTAATTATATATATATCAATATTTAAATTTATTTTTTCTGAAACTTTATTAATTTTTTTATAGTAATTATTTTGTATTATAGCAAATTATTTGTAAATTGCTATTGATAATTTATTTTTTCAATATTTTTAAAATTTAACTTATTAAAATGTATTTTTAAATATTTTGTATGTAGAATCAGTAATGAGTAAATGGATCAATGATGGTGAATAAATATGAATTAAAATTATATATTTTTGGAATATGTTGAATATATATTTGTAGATCAAAAAATAAATTATGTTTAGTAATGTATTAAATTATTTTTTGTATGCAAAATAATTTGGTTCCAACGATGGAATTTAAATTATAATTTTTTTCAGTAAACATTGTTTTGTATACATTTTATAACTTTCACAATATTGTAAAACTATAAATAAAATCATAACATATATACGCATATATATACGCATGCTATATCATAGAATTAATGTTTATTTGTATTTTATATTATTAAATTACAATTAATACTTATTTTCAATTTTTTTTCAAAAAATTTAATATTTATTTAATAAAAATCATGAGTATAAATAAATGCAATAATTATTCAAGTATTTTTAATAAAAAAATACCATTTTATTATAATAAATTATAAAATTATGTTACATAGTATAATACATAGTATAGAAATTTTATTTACGAAAATATGAATTACTTATTTATATAATTTATAATTTTAAAAACTAATATATGTAGTTATTCCACTCATATATAATACCGTTTTTCATAGAAATTTATAAAAATATAAGATTATATAATTGTTTTAGCTTAAAAAGATATATTTAATCGAAATTTGTAAATAGAATGGAATAATGTTGAAGCATATTAATTAGCAATGAACTTATTATATTTATAATGCTTTAAATATCATTGCTAATAAACAACAAATTAGTTTTTAATATCGATAATGAAAAGTTCACAGCTTACGTTGAATAAAAAAATAGAGAAAACTTTACTTGTACACGTACAAATGCGAATATAGGCAAGCTCAGAATAAGATCAGTTCGATTTCGCGTTTCCCTTCTTAATATGTCTCGACTTTATTAAGAGTCTAGGTACGCCTGAGTGTAGCAAAGCGCGGGAAAACAAACACATCCTGGCCTTCTAATGCTCTCATGTATCCACTCTACTTCTATATACTCGCTCATGGGATTCGCATTGTACGTGTCTCTTGAAATTGATTAAGTCGATCCTGGTTTCTCTCTTTCTCTGTATCCTTTTTTGCCTTTTTCATACTTCACGCTTATTTTTCTTCTTCTTTTCTTATTCCAAGGGCGCGAATCTCTACTAGTACCTTCTATTTACTTTATTCTTTTTTATTCATTTTCATGTTTCATTTATTTTCTCGATATAAGATTTTACGTTCTAGCGTTAATTTTTTAACGGCACTTACGCTTCATTTTTTAAATCAGAGGAAGGAATATGTAAATTCATAATTTTATAAAGCGTTTGAATAAAATTTTAATTATAAAAGCAATTATTATTAAACTATTAATCAAAATATAAATATATTATAAATTCAAAAGTAGCTTAATAGTTTATTTATAAATTTTCTTTTCTCCCTATTTTTTAATTCACCAATCCATTCTCTATTAGTAAAGATTGTTTGATTCGTTATTACTTAGTATTAAACAATATCTATTAAATATTGAAATTTGAAGCAGTAATTCTCAGTTTGTTAAAGGAATATAAGACATTTTCATCAATAATCCACGAAACCTTGATTTACTCATATCATTCTAGTTATCATTTATAAATGATATAGTAATCGTTTGTCTTCGTACATAAAAATGTTACGTGTTCGATCATGTATCATCAGTCTCAACTTTAGGTACGAGTCAAAAAATCTTTTATTCGGCGTAACCCAGGATCATTAGTACACCATTAAATTGAATAGGAGTGAGGAAGTTTTGACCTATACAGAAACTCACAGAATACAATACGGTGTGGTCAGGCGTGCGTACTTTTAAATAGTCTGTACGGGTGCGAGCTGGCGTGAGTGTTTGTTGGGTATTCGTTGGAGGACGCGCATATCCAGATAGCGAAAGAAGCCAATAAAAAGGATAGATGGAGTAAAAGAGAAACCAAAGAGTAAAAAGGGAAGTGTGTACGGATCTAAAGAGAGAAAGAGTGTGTGTGTGTGAGAGAGAAATTTAGCGCTGCCGTTGGAGATAAGATGCAAACGAACCCCTACCTACCGCCTTTTTCGCCCTCTACTTTACTCCGCATGTCTCGATCGATAGCACCACGCAGAAAATTCGAAAGTAAGATGCAATTAAACAGCGAGCGAGGGTAAGCAAGAAAAGGGGTGAGTTTTCCAAGCTTGCCATACCCTCCTCATCTTCTTCGTTCTCCTCCTCCTGATCCAGCTTCTCCTCTTTCTCCTTCTTTACCTTCTAAATCTTTCTTTCTTACTTTCTCTTCCTCGTACCTCATTTATACAGTAGCTTACTGTCTCATGCTTCCTTCGTCTTCCTTCGATTTTCTTCTGCTTCTCTGTGTCTTTTTCTATTTCTCTTTAGCTCCTACTTTTTACGAGATAGAGAGTGAGAAAGAGCCTTTCTATATGAAGGAAAATAACAGCGCCAGCAACCCTTTTTCTCTCTTCTCGCAACCTCTACTCAGAATCCCTCATTCTTCTTCTGAGTATTTATATTGAGCGTCTTAAAGCATCTTCTTTCCTTCTTTCTAGTGCTCTCCCCCTCATTCTATCTTTATTTCCTTCGATCACCTCGCAGCCGCCTCTACTTCTTCTCTTGTGTTCCGTGACGTCACTTTAAATACTCTTTTTCAGACTCTTCGTGAGAGTGAGTGGGGCGGGTGAATAAGGACAGAGGAGACTGTGGCTGATGGGTTTGGCGCAATTGGTAGGAAGAGGGGTTAACGCTAGAGATGGACCTCCTTTTCCTCTGCATCTTTTTCTCCCTCTTCCTTCTCCACGACTTGTCATCTCTTCTTCTTTTAGCGTCGGCGAGTGTTCATCAAAGAGGGAGCTTTATTCTATCCTCTTTTTAAATCTCCAGCGTGTTGCTCGTTACAAGAGCGAGAGCCAGCCATCCAACTTTATCTCACTACGCAGCAGGATTTAGTAAACGAATGGGATGCTACGCATTTTAGTATGTTTATATATGTACAAGCATGTATATAGTACATCTGTATGGCCGCGAGATCAGCATCTCCTTCTAGTTCCTGGCAACACTTAGGGCACAACTTCATTTTGTATTACTAGTACCTCATTCTTCATCATATATTTGAGCTTTTGTTTTTTTTTGTTTCTTTTCTTAACTTGTCCATTTTTTTATTTGCATGTTAGTATATTTTTCAGGCTCTTAAGAACTCCAGATAAGGAAGACATATTATAAAGTATGTATAATTTAACTATGCCACGATTCGAAGAAACATTTATTCAATATTTTTATCGAGATAAGTTATCATTTCTCTTTCATTCATTGTAATAATATTCTAGATTTTGCGTTGAAAGTTGGATACATTTATTTTATTAGACAAAGTGAGAGTGGCTTTTAAGAAAACGAAGATGAAATTATAACCCATCTGATACCGAACTGATATTTTATGATTATATTTCGCAAAGAACTTTTATTCTATTTGCTGTATATTAAATAGAAGGCAGAGTTTGAATTCTCTTGAATATTCAAATACAAAATTTGTAAAAATCATTTATTCTCTAGAAAATTTTATCTCAGAAAAAAGTGAACTAAAAGAGAAAATATGATAACTATCTGTTTATTGAGTTTTATGAGTAGGTATACAAAAATATATGTACTTGAATTTTTTTATTTAGATTTATTTTAATAAATTTTATAGAATAAAAATAGAATATTTTTAATTATATAATTGGTAAAAACGATGTTTAGCAGTACTTATGCAATAAAATTATTTTTCTTTCTATTTCTAAAATGTTTTTATATTTTAGAATTACACTTTAAAATTTTATGTTCAGATTATATTTCTTACAATTTTTACCTATTCAGTTATTTTATATTAAATACATTATATTAACTTATATTAAATATCTCATTTTTAATAAGTGGACATAAATATAAATCATCAATATTCTTAATTTTATTAATTACTTGATTAATTTTTAGTTTTTTTAAAAATTAATTATTAACTATTATCGTTCTCAAAAATTATCTTAAAAAATTCTTCTTTAAATATAAATAATTGATTTTGTAATTCAATTATACGTAAATTGCGTAATAAAATTATTATATATGATAATAATAAAATATTATATGTTCAAAGTGATATTAATAATAATTAAATAAATTAAAGAGAAATATAAGCTTAAATAATCAGAGCTATATTTATTTAACTTTAAATTATATTTTGTAGAATTTATTAGTCATCATTTCCTAGATACTAAAGATCTTTCTCTAATTTATGGCATACTATATTATAAAAAATAAATAATTTATAAAACATAAAAATTTTAAATATAGTATTATAAATGAAATTTAATCATTATTAAATTTTTCATTGAAGAAGATTAAAATTATTTTATACTTGAAATAAACCGTAAAAAATTTAAAAAACAAATTTTACGTTTCGTATAAAAATTATTGGTTTTGTTTCAAATATTTTAATAATTAAAAAAAAAGTATTGGTATAATAATAAAAATTAATAAAAAAATATATGATTCTATCGATTTAAATGAGTTAGAAACAATTTTTTTCATATAATAAAATATTAGATTTTTTTCATCTTAAATTATTGTAAAAAACAATTTATCTAAACTATCTTCCAATATGCGATAAATCAATAATCAAGTTAAAGTATGCTCACTATTATTCTTTATTTATAGTATCCTTTTTAGCATTACAGATAGTCTTATGATGCTCTTTTATTTTTTCTGAAATAATGAGAAGTCTAAGTGAGGCCGCTGCGATATTTTGGACGTTCGTTGAAATAAACTTTTTCCTCAGAATTTCATCAATCTGACAAGAACCATAATCATCATAGTTCAATATATTCGGCGGATATTCTTCTAACCGAGATACTTCACAGAAAAAAAGTACACATACACGATTAAGCTTGTGGTAAGGAAAAGGTTGCATTATAGTCTCCAACTTTTTTTTATATCACTTTGCCTTCTTTTCTTCTATAATTGAAGTAGTATGGTTTTAATAGTCATACATTTTACAGAATTAATACGAACAGATTTCTGTGATTATCTGGTATTAATGATTTATTAATTTTTTAAGTATTATAAGTACTTATTAATTAATAAATCAAGCGAATATGCGTAGATATGTATAATTTTTAATCATAGATATGTTAAAGACCTTTTATACTATAACATTATGTATTGGTAATATACATACTGTTTTGAAAATATACTTTTTCGAAGCTTTCATCTTTTTAGTAGAATTCGTAATATAAACTTCATGAATCTAAATCACTATTTTTACGAATGTAAATAAAATTAATTTATACATTTATTTTTAATACAATAATGTAATTTGTTATTTTATGATTACTTGATACAGGAATATGTTATAATATTATTTAATTTATGGCAAGCAAGTATGTGACCATTTGTAAGAAGCTAAATACGAGTAAATTCATGAAAGTTTTTACGATTGATGAAAATCGCAGAAGGACTGTTAACTGTCGGTGAGTTTGCAAAAGCCAACAATTAAACATAGGGAACGTTACTGGATTAAGCAAAGTACTGTCTCATTCATTGTACGATCATCCTGAGTATTTGTATTAATTCATGATTTAACTCTTAAGACATAATAATTTTGTATCGAAATAACTCTTCCTGTAAAAAGCAATGTTTATTTATTCGACGATAATACCATAAGTTTATCAATTTTTATATTCCGTATTATCCTTGTAACAATTCAGTTTTAAGGAATCTCAATTTCTAAGTCCTCTTTTGACTAGTTCAGTATTAGTAAATTGATTCGCTTTGTTTTACTTAAATATTTTAAGTTTTTATCCTGAATATTTCTCTACATAATATTAAAATGTGTGCAATTGTATGATTTTGAAATTATGTTGTTGAATATTGTTAATAATTAACATAGCTGTATATTTTATTTTAATTTTATAATACAACTTAAAAGTATTTGTTTATATTAGTTAATTAAAAAATCTTTGAGATTGCTATCATAATAAATAATTTTGAAATAAAAGAATAAATCTTTTTGAATATAATTTATTAGTAATCAGATCAAATTTTTTTCATAATTTCTGATATTTAAATTAATAAAATTATATTTATCCCGAGTTTAGTTGAAAATCATAGGGGATTTAATAAAGTCTTTGCAATATTTGTAATTATGTATAATATAAAATTTAAAATAATAGTTTATTTAAATAATAAAATGCAATTACATCATATCTAATATTTTATATTTGTCATTATTTATAACTAAGCTGATAATACTATAAAGAGTTTGGTAATTAGAGCAAATAATAAATTATAGCTGAATTGTGTTTAATGAATTTTCGTATCAATAATCAATCAAAGATCAGTAGGTTATACAATCAATGTATCAGAGAGAGATAAAATAATTATTCAAAATTGTTAGTTAGCAGAAGAATCTTTTTTATATATATATCTTTTTTTTATAAATTATAAATAAAAGAATTGCACTTGTATTAAAGTAAATAATTATTTATATTCTAAATGAGAAACGTTTAATATATAAACAATACTTATAATTATTTTATATTAATATATTAATATATTAATATTTATATACTTAGGTCAATTTAGATGAATATAAAATTATTAAACTTTTCTAATGTTTTCTTATATTAATTGTATATCAATAAATGAATTGATTTTAAAGAGTTCTAATATTTCTTGTATTGTCAATTATTAAGCTTATTTGAAAAAATTATAATGTAAATAGAGATAAAACAAAATTTCTTAATTTTATTATGAAAATAAAATATTGAATCTAAAAACTTTCCTTTACAAAATTATATAAAAACAATTCTTATTTTTATAACACTTTGTATATTTATATATTTTGTTATTCTATTTTAAGTAAAAGATCTAAACAATAAAAATTTTTTTTGAATTTTGTGCAACTGTTTTTTAATATAAGCAGTGAACATTTTATATTATATATATGTCTATATATATATTAATTCCATTTTTATTATTATTTAATTTGAAAGCAATTAATATAACACGAGATCAATAAATAAATATGTATTTTATTATTTCTACATATACTTGAATTAAGTATATTATACATTATACATATATTATAAAATAAATATAATGGAAAATATTAATTCCAGTTGATAATATATTTATAAATATTATTAAATTATACAGAATTTTTAGATATATAAAAAAATTTTTTTAAGCAAATGATAAATACAGACTTAACTCTCTCTTTCAAAACTTTTGTGTCAAGTAATGGGATAATGTCAAATTTTAATTGATTAAAATAATCGAATTTAATAGTTAGATTTTTTATCAATATTTACGTTTGCCACTTAAGTGGAGACAAGTATATGATTTATTTGCCCGAATTCAAGTATTATATAAATATTTTGCAATACCGATAAAACAACATCTAAACAACATATTGCACCCACATGAATCATCTTTTACAGTTTCACGGTAGAAAGGTTTACGTTAGCCGTACTTCAATTGCTTTTCTGTGTACATGCGTAATTAGAAGTTGTGCAACTGAGAAATCAAATGAGCTGAATATGAAATAAATTTAGAATGCGGTAAGAGAGTTAAAGAGAATGAAAAAGAGAGAGAGGAGAAAGAGATATAATGCATTCGTATTAAAGAGTAGTTGGATAATTTGTTCGTTTGTTGACTTAGCCACGATAGATTATATGCAAATTACCAAGTTCGCGATGTACTGCCGGTGTATAATGCTATGTCGCGGTACAGTATTCGAAGTGCTGTACGCTTAATTCGGAAATTAACGAATGTAGCTCCCCGCGAGGCAATTATAGATCGAAGAAAGACTGAAGTGCTTTTAATATTCGCTATTCCGCTGCATGCTTGTGCAAGTTTTGACGTTGCCGTTGCGTCGTGGGAAATCACGTTTACCGTGCACCGATGATATGCGTTGCACGATGTTATTACTTTTGTCTTGCTGCGCTGCTTTTACCTTGATTGTGAAACTCGATGACATTTTACAAAACAACGAGTATTTCGCGAATTTTCACGGACAATCACGAACAAAGCTACATTCAAGAATCAGGTCGTGGATTTATGCCAATAAAATGGTTTAATTTATGTGACGCGTTGGTAAATGATCGCCGATATAACTTTCGGTAATAAAAACATCGAAGGATCGTGTATTTTTCTTTATTTATTGGATGCCGATCATATGTTTCGGTGCAACGGTAGTGTTGTAATAAGGATTTCACACAGATTCTTTATAACTAGATGGTGGAACAAAGTGTTTTTTATTTATTTCACTATTGCCTGCAGAATTATGACCATTATTATCTACAATATTTAATTATTATATTATGACTATGAAATAAATGGTAAAAAATATTTTACTAAAATGGATATTAATATGGTTAAATTATAAATTCATAAATTACTTTTTGTATTTTTATTGATTTATTATTCATATTTATATTTTATTTTAAAATTAATATCATTTTATACGTAATTTTATTATAAGAAGACATGAAATTGAGTTTCTAAATTTTTTAACCATGAAATAATAATTACACTTTTATAGAACCTGATGCATTTTTTGCTTAAATAAAATCATGGAAAATGATAAAAGGATTTAAAAATCATTTTAAATCGTATATGATTCTGTTATAATTAAAAGCTAATGCACATATACATATATACTCATATATAATGTATTATAGTATTCAAAAGAAAAGTTCCTCGATATCTTCATAGTATATAAAATTTTATAATATAGAAATAATTATTAGGTTGAAATATTTTTCTATTATTATTCTTAAAAAACAGCATTTTAATTTTAATTGTATATTAATGCAGGAAACATTTGTCTGATAATTCAATTTCATTTTATAGAAATAGTATTTATTGTAAGATTTTGTACTACTTCATATTTTTATATCAACAATGAAAACATGTATTTTTAAATTTTCTATGTAAATAAATGAAGAAATATTTATAGAAGATTAGTTTATTTTAAACATTAATTTAATTTTAATATTTTATTAAATTTAAAGTAATGGTTTTAAAAATATTTTAAAAAACTTTTTAAATAATACCATTTTTTAGGCAAATTTTAAATATAAGTGATTATAGATTACAGCTAATCTTATATATGCGTATTTTAGAGCTTTGATTTAATTTTAATTTTCTAAATAGTAAAAATTTTTTTAATATTATAGGTAAATTAAAATTCTGAAATCAAATATTAGATTATATAAACTCGATGAAAATTTAAAATATTATTTAAATTAATATTTAAAAATTTTAAATATATATTAGAAATTTTTACTAAATAAACGTATACATGTCATTTATATTTTCAGACAAATATCTTTATAGAATAAAAGTAAAATAAAAGTTTTTTGTAAATCTTCGTTTGTTTAATACTATATTTCGGGGAATGGTGGAAAATTTAGCAAATAGAATATTTATAATTTATTTTTTGTTAATAATATTTTAGATTTTAATATTTCACAAATTTTATAATTAAAAATAAATATTATTATATTATTAAAACAATTAATTAATAAAATGGTATCACATAAGAATAGCTTTGAATATATACTTCAATAAAATCATTTCATTTACTCTTTATTTGAATTTATACATGACTTTGAATTTATATTTAATTTATATCAATAGATTTTAAAGGCCGCATAATTTTTTCAAAGTAATAGTTATCTACATTACACATATGTCAGATCGGTATAAAAGAAATGAGAGGTGTATGGAACACAGGATAAAAATGAATTGGACTATGAAAAGGCCAAAAGATTATGAAGTATAAGAGGATAGAATTGCAGCATCACCACCGTTATGAAATGAAGTTATCTGGCATCTATTACTTAGTAACCCTATTATAAGTGTGATTGGCTTGGCCGATGGAGAGACTCAGGTGCACGGTTATAAAGGGACAGACTAAGGATAACACTCGATATAGCAGCTTCGTGTTTCTCGTGCAAAGTTTCTTCATTATCAAGGTAGTAATGGCACCAATCACCTCTGTTATTCTTTGTAAACCAATGTGCTCGAATATATGAAAGAACGATAACGTGATCGAGCATTATTGTCTTTATATTTTACTTGATGACTTATACGAGTCGCAAAATATCATAATTATTTCTAGATTAAATGTCTTACTAAGCAATAAATAGTTTGCTTGAGTGTAATTGTTGTGTATTATAAGAATTATAGAATTACAATCGCGAATTTTGTAAACTGTACTTCCTACACCTCTAAAAAATTTTCATGTAAATCTGTCATTGAAAGTTAAATTAAAAATTTTATTAAATTTTTGTTGATAAAATATCATCGTATTTATAATCTACAAATAACGCAATAAATTAACATATTTTGGAACAATAACAAAATTAAAATAAAATCAACAGAAGTAAAAAGATAGACCACGGGAAAGATTTTCGGTGTGACTATTTATATAATATTTCCTTCATAATTTCTGAATAATTATTTTCGAAAAATGTTGGCTTTTTCTATTTTTACATTTTTTATAATTGTATTATAGATGCATTTGAAATAAAATAGTTCATAATATCAGATGAAAATACTTATAGAGTCTATAACCAAATAGAATAAGTGTCCATTGATAAAAAGACACTTCAATCGAGACTTCGTAGTGTTTTTACAGATTTACAGTGCTTATTATTATCACAAATTTTGGCTTGTAATGTGAGTGAACTCGTAATTCCAGTTTGTGGCGCGTTCACGAGTGCACCGAAACTATCAGTGTGTAAATTTCTCGATAATAAAATGTAGCTCGAATTAAGATACCAGTTATTGAGCAAGTACAACAAATGCCATAATTTTCTAGTTAAACCAACAAGTTGAAATATGTTGGAGTGATACAGTTATTAATTTCAGTGAGTAGTGTGTCATCATAAGGGATAAATCAGGCTTTACATTCAAAAACCACATAGAAAGCAAAGGAAGAATAAAAAAAATCGTGAGGAAAAAGATGAAGCAGAGAACGTAATAAGTTGTTTGAAAATGCGAAAAAAAACAGGCAATGGGAACGATGAAGGCAAAAACAAATTGCACATGCAGTCCGAAACTGAAGTGGAGAGTATTTCTGATCTTTGGGACTCATGACGTAAAACAGAGCTCGATGGAGCAGAACTACCAGTCATCTGTTCGCTTTCGGCAGCCGGTCTCTCCTTCTTTTCTTCTTTCGGACATACTTTCGCTTTTTTCATTCACAATTGACCTCAATTTTCCTTACATTTTGCCTAGATTTTTAGCTTTCTTTCTTCTTTAAGCGCTTCTTTCCTTTCTTTTATTTTGCTACTATATTTTCTATGGTCACATTATCTCACTTATTAAAATTTTAGTACAGATCGGATAAAAAATTCGAGGATTGCTTTTCTTACAACTGCTCTTTATCAGTCTCATAGTGAGCATAAATTTTTTCCAACACCATTGGAACATAAAATTTTGCCATAATTACCATAATTATACAGAAATCAACTAAGTATTTTTATACGTTGTAACAACTAAAGTTTAAATAAAATATTTTAACTCACAGTAACCATATTACGTAGATTGCTTGTATAATTATTATAGTTGACTCATAAATTCCGCAACTCATTTTAAATATACATTGTCATCAATCAATATTAATATTAAACAACCAGTTTTGCGATTAAGACACAGAACAATTTCAAACTTTTAAAATAAGTTCTTGGAATCATTTATGATATTAATAAAAGATATCTACATGCATTAAATTCATTGGCACAATCCATTTTGCATATCATAGATAAATATCCAACTTTTTTTTAAGATTATAAAGTCCTTTTCTCAAACCTTAAATCAAGTTATTTCACGTACAGTCATCAAACTCTCGTATCTGTTCTTATGAATTCCTTATATCTCAATTTAAAACTTTTTCCTTGTTCCATGTGGTAGGTTTTCCCTATCTTATTTTTTATCTTCACTGTCCGTCCTCTCTTTTTTTTCTTTTTTTATTTATCCTCTCCCTTTCGATCTATCAGATTCAGGCAAGCGTGAGGTTCTTTTTTTTCTTCTCCTTTCCTCTACCGAACAATTCTTTCTTTTTGTTTTGTGTTTGCTTGATTCCACTCTATCTTGAAGTTATTCATCTCGTCAGAGTTCGAGAGTCCGTACCTGGGAATGCGCGCGACTGGACAATCGAGTACGCCTGCTCCTTCTAAGAGCTTTGTAGGTCTCTCCTCTTGATACTGGTCAATCGACTATATAGAGCTCGTATTCTTTAATTCTACTTACTTAGATTACATATTTTTTATATGTGTATGTTCATATGAAAAACGTACGTCTATATTTTTTTGTGCATATAATTTTTAAATTTTAATCATTGATTAACGGAACCTATTAAGATCTTAATATTACTGTTTATATATCGCATTTGTCTTATCGTCGTTAAATAATTATAAACTCAGTTGTTTTAAGTTATTTAATTTGAAATAAGATATTATAGTTATAAAGAAATGGTATAAAAAGTTGAACTCTATAATGATGCAGGAAAATGCCATCTCAAGTAGTTAAACTATTCGAGTCTTTCCGGCATCGTTAACGATCCAGCACTTTAAGGGTATTGCACGAATTAAGTTATTCGCATAATTAATAAGACCACATGTTTCACAGAATTATAACGACTTCATTTATTCTGAGAGAAATTATATTAGCTAAACCAAATAGCAATAATACCCGCGCGTGGCTATCGACTCCAGATTCTCTGAGTCTGATCTGATGATCGCTTGACTACGTAAAAGGGGATTGACAGTGAGCCTATTTTAAAAAATGATTAGGACTTCAATAAGATCGCTACAACTTTTCTATTATTTTAAAAACATAAATTAAATGCACTAATTGAACAGATATGTGATCTCGATTTTAAAGTATACGCATTTACATTAAGCTTGAATTTTATTTATAATTTTACTAATTGTTGCGATGTTCAAAATTACTTATTTATTATGTGATTATTATAAATTATTAATTGACATATTAATTTTTATCAATATTTTAAATCAGCTACCTTATTTTGCAGTCTTTCATAAACATTAATGCATAAATTCGAATGAAAAAATTTGGTAATGAAATTTATTCATTGAATTTTGAATATAAAGAAATTATGTTTTTTTAGATTGATTAGAATATTATTTACTAATTATAAACAGCGTTATTCACACTAAATTATTTTTTAAAATATTTTTTAAAATTAATTAATAAATTTTAGCACGTAATATATTATATTTCAAATATTTTAGAAAAAATATAAAATTGATATACAATTTGGTATTACAATGACCTCTTTTATACAACTATATAAAATATTTATATAGAAATCAAAGAGCATAATATCAAAATAGTTTTGCTTAAACAGATATTAAAAGAAATTATAGTATTTATAAGAAAAAATTATGTCGTGTTTATACGAGAATTTTTATAATTTCCTTCAAATGTAAGTATTCAAATAAGTATAATATAATATAATATAATATAATATAATATAAATATAAATATATTAAATTATTATTATTAAATAGTATTTTATTTTGAAATTTATCAAAATAATTTTTAAACTTGTCATCAATATATTAGAATTAAAATTAATATAATAAACTATAAAAATTAATTGAATTTAAGTTTACGATTTAAAATTTTTTTTGAAAATATTATTATAAATTAAAATCATAAATCATAAATTGAAATATATATATTTATAAGTATATTTATAAAATAATATTAATTAAATAATTCTTTTTATTGAAAAATTGAAGCAATCTTACATTTAATTATGATGAATTTATTATATTATTTTGTCCAATGAAATAAGATTACAAAATATGTAAATATCTTGTTAATTTTGTAATTATAGTTTTAAAGGGAAGATTTTTTATTATTAATTTATATAAAATTATGTAAAAATTTTTAATAAATACTGAAAAAGCTTTGTAATTCGTGAAATAAAATGATATCTAATATATTTGATATGATATTATATTAAAAATGAAATATCGTTATTGATTTTGGTATTTTTTGTATGTCGAAAGCAACAGGTAGTTTTGTAAACGGTTTCTTTATTTTACGATTAAGAAGCCCGTGTAATAGAGTAGTTGAAAGACTACTAGAGATTATATCGAAAGTATTGATAGTTGTACTCTTGATGTATGAAAAGAAGTGAAGATAGGCAAGAATTACAAATTAAACGTATTTCTATATGCAAATAATTTATAATTTATAATAATTAATAATTTTCTCGAAACGAAATTTGAAACGTCAATTAGACATATGCATTTACGTTCGATGCACGATTATTTACCTTGTTGTCAATTTTACAGCTCTTTTCACTAGTAAGAAAGCTGTCCATACCCTGAGTATCGCGCAAACTTGTTTTAAAATAAATAATTGTATTATAGTTTATGTCAATTACATGATCGTATAGAATGAGATGTTAGTTGAGAGCAAGACTACGAGGAAGGTGTAATTGTACGCTAGATTACTTCTAGCGAGTGTGTTCTGTTACTTCACACACGCGTTAAGTGCAAGTAACTCGCAGCTTTTTCATTTTGTCACGCTCAGCCTTTCGTCATCTGAACGCTTCTGCTTCAGCATAGTGTACCTATGTATGTACATACGTACCTATGTATGCCGGTAGTAGCAGATGATTCAATATTTAATTTGTTTGCATGGACAGAAAATTACGCTCGCTGAATCGTATTATACAAGTATACTCGGCTTCTCCGAGACTGAGTAGCTAACTTTCATAATTACAATGATCGAAGGCAGGCCCGCGCGGCCTTTACGATTCGACCGTAAAATTTTCCGGGCTGGAGAACAGGATGGCAATGGCAGCGTTAGTATCGGCGGGAGGAGCAAGAGGAAGAGTCAATCCCGTTAGCGTCCTATACGTGCGTATGTACGGCTTAAGCGGTGTACGACGAACCGGAACCATGATGCCACGCAAGAAATGCAGCGCGCTCGCTTATGCGGAAACTAACGCTGAGCCGTTCACTTGGTGTTATAGGTCCTTCTTCAGTCAAACGTTAAAAAATGTCAATGTTCTTTAAAATGCGATGCCGCCATAGCCTGTTCCTCGAAAATTTATACGCGTTCCTCGTAAATTTTTTGTACTTTCGTTTTATACTTTTCCATGAAGGACTATTGCGCACTACCGTTTATACCAGCACATGAATAATGGAACAAACAAAGGATCTTAAACTTAGGATTGTTTCATGATAGTACGGAATTTTCTTTTGATAAGACTCTATTGGGTTATTTATCTTGAAGAAATAGTTCAACGAATATGGTTAAAGATGTTCATAGCCGATATTTAAATATTTCAGACCTAATAATCTTTCAGCAATATTTATAATTTAATGTTTAAATATAATAATTATCCTGATATTATTGATACTGTTATTTGGTATCAATCACTACTAGAATATAAATTATAATAGTAACATTTTTTATGATTAAGTTTGTACTAAATTGATAAGTATAATTATAATAAATTTATAAGAATATTTGTATTTGTAATTATTAAATTTTATATTTACTATGGTAACAAAATAAACATAATTATTTCAGCATAAATATTTCATACATCGATAATTTTATCTTCAATATTTAAATACAAGTTTCTAAAATTTGAAATACTTGGTTCGTGATAATTTCAATACTTGAATAATAATTCGTAGGAGACATTAGCAATCTGCATTATTTTTTTGTCAGTCTATTTTATTATATTTTCAAGAAATTTAATATAATGTATTAGAAAGTTGTTATTACTACCTTTCTATTTTTATTAATCTTAATATTTTTGTTTTGTTATTCAAATAAAAATATCAAAGCAATATTCGATAACTAAAAATATTCAAATTTAAAAAAGATTTAAATATTAATTTACATATGAGAACGTTAAATATTAATAAACTGTCTCTAATAAGCTGTTTTATTTATATTAGTCTTATTTTTAATTTATGTAATTTACTTTTTATTATAATATACTTTAATTTATATTTTCATTATTTTTAACTTATGGAAGGTTAATAAACATTAATTATAAAATCTGAAAAAATGATTAACACTATTTTTTAATATGAAAAATGATATATACTATATACTATATAGAAAAAGTAATGATAACAAAAATAATATGTAAATGTATATGCGATAAATTTGTTTTAACAAAATTAAAATAATTTGTATAATTTATATAAAATAATTTTAATAAGTAGTGCTATTATCCTTTTTACATAAAACTAAAGTAAGTAAAATTTAATTTAAAATATTATAAAATATAAAAAATAGAATAAATAAATATAAAAACTGAGATGAAGAGCAGAGAAAAGGTTCACATCGTGAGAAAACAGATGTGTCAATGTTTACAGATAAAGCATCTAGTATTTTTTAGTCTTGTATATATCAACTTGTAATGAAAGACAAAGAACGTCAAGTGTCAAGTACTAAGCTATGCAAGAGAAAATGATTTTCGAGTGATTGGCTGAATCTTTCCTTCTTTTCATTGCTCCCTTATTTAGCTTTCTCTCTCTTTCTCCCTATCGTATACCCTACATGCTTTACTCATTATTTTTTTAACACGATTCAACAAATGCATACACCTGTGCAATTCATGCATAGATGTATAATCGTACATATTCACTTTTCATTCGACGTTATACAACATTTTCGTATTGGCTAAGTTATAGAATCGTAAGAAATATAAATACGAATGATTGGTAAAAAGTTGCCTTCCATTAGTTGTTAATAAATGTACATAGTCTCCTAATATTATTCAAGTAAAGAGAGAAAATGAAAGAAACTTTGTTTGATCGAATCAAAATTATAAATTTTATGTAATTTATGTATTTTCTTATACCAAGTAAAACGATAGCTTAAATTTATTTTATCAGTATTAGCTTAAATACTTAAAAAGTTTTAAATTTATAATATTTTTGTCTTCAATTATTTTTTTAAAAAAATTTAAATAAAAGTTCAAAATCGAAAGTTAGTAAAATAAATCATAGAAAACTATAGTTTCATAAAAATATTATTGATTAATAAAAAATCTTAATAAAACCTTGTAAGTTAATTTATGATAAAACATCATAATAAGTACAATTTCTTTAATTTGTAGTTTAAAAGTTTCTGTCATTCAAAGTACAATGGAACAAAAATAAACTTAGCTTTTAATTCATCGAATTCGAATTTAATACCTGTACTTTTTGTTACATATGCTGAATACTGTTGAGCAATAATCCCATCACCAATGTAATCATATAGCTGAATTTGTAAAAAAATTATCGTTACTCCGAAGTGTGAGTAAATTATATTTTGCAGTGGGTCACATTCATTACAAAGCACCAAGAACTTCAGTACAAAGTAAAAATTATCTTCTTATAGCGGTGAAAAAGTCTTTCTCTCATAACTCAAACTGTTTTGCTTCTTATTTTCCAGAGTAATAATAAGAAATCTTTGAGTATGTTTTTGGCGTCACTCAACTTCCACCGAAGAGCTCAGTCGAAGATAAAGTAGAAACAAAGGGATTCAGTCAGTCATTCCCGGCACAAATGTACGTGATACTTACATTCTTAGAAAGGAATCTACGCTTTGTCTTTTTCTTCTTTCTTTCGCTGCTTATCGTTGAATTTTACATTAGTTTTTTCTCTCCCTGTAGTTCACAAGGAAAGAAACGAAAACGAAGATGAGATGAAACGTTGTCTTGTTTCTGTGTTCAATATAGATGTTGATGGTGTGGCAGGGAGTCTACAATTATTATGAAATCGAATAAAATATTTTTTTCTTCTGTCTCTTGATTAATTTCTTATTCGATTATAAGAAGAAAAGAAGAAACTTTCAGTCAGATATATCAACATTAGATGTCGGTATTAACAATAACTTTTGGTATACGAGAATCACCACTACATGCAAGTTACACATCTCCACGTAGTGCATAACTATCAGCTCTGTAAATGCAATATTTTTTCGTTTCTAGTGTTTGAGATATCATCGTTTCCCTTCTTCTTTCTCTCTCGATGATTTTCAATAAGAGATTCATTGTGAGTTCATAAAATCAGTGAGCTAAGATACCTGTATATTACTCTACGGATTTTGTTTAAAATAACTACTAAACCAACATACACATATGGTAATGAAGGAGAAAGAGAAAAAAATTACTAGGGGAATGGCACTTGCAATCATTGTCTTCAATCATAATTTTCGAAGAAAGTCGTTGAAAGCCTTGCAGTTTACATAAACTTGTGAGAAAAATTTAATTTTTTTAAGTTATAAGGCTCTCATTTTTAAGTTTGTTCTTTATAAATTTTTAATTTGTTATGATTAATTAAAAACTAAAACCAGTTAATATTTGCCAACATTTAAAATAATTTTAAGCTTTTAAAGATTTTACTTCGATTTTTTTTCAATCTATAATTTTAAGAAAATTATTGAAGTTTTTATTTGATGTTATTTAATTTAAAATTAAATAACTCAATTACATATACTCAATTACATAAATAAACTCAATTACACTAAATTAATTATATTTATATTTTTCTTATTTATAAACATTATTCAAAATGAAATTTATGATAATCATTAAATTTGATTAAACTAAACATATATTATTAGAATGCATAACTTGATAAAATATTTATTTATTTCAATAAAATTATTTTTGAATAAAATTAAAAGTTTTTTATGTTTTTGTACAATTATATTTATTTTATTCTGTATAATTTATTCAAAATTTATCATTAATTTTGAAAAATTTTTATTCTCTTTCAAAATCTAATATAATTTTCAAAGAGAATATTACACGATTTTTTTACTCAGAATGAATTTTAACCTTTTAAAATATCTTAAAAATGTAATTAAATTTTATATAACTTATGCAAAAAAAAATCCTTCAAAGCAAAGTTGTGTAAAAAATCATTAGTATGAAAATGATTATTTATTTACTATACATAAAATAAATAATATATTTTATATAAATATTATTTGAGATAAAAAGTTAATATATTGATTGATCATTATATATCTTGAAAAATATTAAAGTTAAAATGAAATGTACACAGTTTATGAATTTATTAAAATTAAATTGTGTAGTATAACGATTTTTTAGTTATTAATGTCTATTTAATTAAAAATACAGATTTGTATAAATCACATATTAAATAAATAATAAAACAATAATTTACTTAAAAATTTATTAATTTCATTGTATTCTTCTTTCGGAATAAAGTAGGTTTACTTCGGTATTTTGTATGTATATAAATAATGGTAGTATATAAATGATTTTCTATACTTATCATAAGTAAACAACATTATTTATAGCTATATTATAAAAAGAATATATTAAATTTAATAAAATTTCGATATATCTTTGATTATTTTTGAAAGATGCAAAAATAAAATTTTAAATTAAAAGAATCTTAAAGACTAAAATTGGTAAAAATATCTATAACTAATTTATCAAAATACTCTAAGGAAATGTTTTTTATCTTTTATTATCAAAAGTTTCTTCCTTCATAACTATTAAACATTTTTGTGCTTTTCTTGTAAAAGAATTCTTATAAAAGTTTATTTATATTTATTGATTTATATATGGAAATATATAATCACTTCACTAATTCAGTACATATTCAGTCAATATTTTATTCGCTTCTTTACTTCTCTGAAATATCATAACCTTTTAAACTCCATTGTACAGAGGATAGGTGACTGAAATCCATCTCCCATTGTTGATACTAGTTATATCAATACTGTAGTATTAATTAATATTTTTATCATCATTATTATCTATATCTTTTTTTAATTTTATATATATATATATAATCTAATTTCGCTTTTAAGCTCATTATACTACATATTAAGTTGATTGGTTAATTAGTATTTTCTTAAAAATTTTTTACTATTTTAAATATAATCTTTAAGTAATTTGAAATTTATAAGTAATTTTTAGGAATGAAGTTATAATTTAACATAAATATGATTAAACCAGATATATTAAAAAATAATATATCTATATGTAAAAAAATAATTATTTGAGTTTTAGAGTATTTATTATTTTACAATTAAAGCCAGGGTATAGTATAATAGATAGTCTAAGTCGATTAAAAGCACGCGTAGTATGTAAAGAGGTGATGGATTCGTCGATCCCGGAAGTCGAGAGTCATTGACACGACTTCAGATGGGAAGGGAAAGAGGAGTAGGAGGTTGAGTGGGACATTCGAGGTGACAGGACAAGAAAGTGCAGCATCGCAATTCACTTCCGGTTTTACGCGATGCAAACAATTCAATGCCAGGTACTACGCTATTAGAACCAGTACGCGTGAGGGTTTTATTTACTTATTAAGGGAAGTGGTTTTAATCAGTTCATTATATATTTTATGAAAATTCTTTTAATTTTTAAGTTACTTACAAGGAACAAATGAATTGTATTAATTATTATTATTTATCAGAATTTAAAATTATAATATATGAATTAACTTATAAATTTAACACCGAATATTTATTACTTAAAAAAAATATTTTATTAGTTAAGGTAGTAAAAGCGTTTTTTATAGAAAATAAATGACAATAAAAAGTTTATCATGTTAAGAAAAAGAAAAAGATACTTTTCAATAAAATTAGAATTTTTTTAATTAAATATTTTTTTAAATATTATAGGTTATACCTTATTTATATATTAATGTATAAAATAAACTATCATTGTTCATATATATCCAAGAGAATTTTTATCATAATCATCAAATTTTACCTTAAATGTATAAACGATTTTTAATTGGATTAGAAAACATTACTTGTAACAATAATATCTTTAACATAATAGATAGAAAATTATGTTAATTATTATATTTAATAATTTTAGTAATACATATCCGATTATTTCTTAATTTTTACAAAATTAAAAAGATTTTGTTTAATATTTTGAATATGGTAAAAAAAATTAATTTGATTTATTTTCTATTTAAAAATTACTGCTCTTTATAATAAATTTTAATATAATTTAAAATTTTTTTATTTTATAAAAGTTTCTATACATTTTAGTCATTATTTATTTATTTTTACACAAATAAAATTTTAAGTAAGGTATTTCAGGATATATATCAAATAATCCATTAAAAATCTTATCGATACTTATTAAATTTTTATATTTCAATATGGAATAATTTCATGATCTAATTTTAAAAATTATTTCCTTTGAACAGAAGTCAGTATTATTAAAAACATAATAATTAAATTCTGCATAATTCTTGTCGTCAACTTCGAAGTTACTAATATATAAATACCCAGAAATAAGTATAATATATTTTTGACTTGTAAAGTTTAAAATAGTCTATTATATAATTCAATATCTTTAATATTTTTAGTTAATAACATTTTTTTATAAAATAAAATATCAAGAAGTGATTATTAAGATAATAATTTTTAGGAATTTATATCAATTTTAAAAATATTTGAAAATATAGATTGGACTTATTTGATCATAATTTTTCGTATTTTCTTCAGAAAAATGAAAATTTTTTTATATTTAATATATATATATATATATAGGTGTATAGAAATAGACAGGTTATATATCGCGTGAAAATAAGGAACAGAGATACTTTGAGTGTTAGGTTAAAATAGAGATTCATGGATATATATAAAGCGTATATTTACAATACGAAAATAAATATATGATTATTTGTTCATAGTTTCATAATATTCGGATCTTCATTTTAATTTTCAGTTGGCTTATTTTTAAAATTGTTAAACGATCATCTTCCAATAAAAAGTCATCATATTTGATGGATCTGAGATGAATCGTTTGTTACGAGTCCCTCAATCTCATTATTCTCCTTGACTCGTCATTTCGATTTGATCTTTATTAGGTGCTGTATTGCGTTTTTTGACATTGCAATGCTTCAAAATTGTTTGTGCTGTATTCATGCATAGATTTGATATTCCTAATCATGTGTTCCGAATCTCATATAGCAAAACGTTGCTTTCTACTTTAATCGCGGAGTCAGGCAGTCGTGAAGTAAGTAATCTGGAATCTTACGTGACAGTACGTAATAGAAAAAATATTGTTAAATTATTTGAAATATATAAAGTATTAATAAGTAATAAAAAAAAATTAGATTTTTAAATAAATTTACTTCTAGACAAAGTAATATCAAAGTTATATCGCAAACTTTCATGTATATTTAATAAAAATAAAGCAGTTTATTATACTTTCAAAATTATGACACTGATTCTTTAATATAAATTATTCTTTTGTTCCAGGAAACATTTAAAATAAATTATAGAATAGTATAACAACAATAAATATTAGGATAATTATTGAATCTTAATAAAAAAGTTTTTCTTTTTGAATTATTTACACAATTTGAAATTTATATTGATAAAAGTGATACTATAATTCCATTTTTTAAGTTTTAAATATTCAGTTTTTATTAATTTATATCAAAAAAATTTTCGGCATCTTTATTTTGAGAAATAATAATTTTAAAAATTATTAATTAGTCATTTTGAAACTGAGAGTTAATAATTATATACAAAACATAAAGAATATTAATAGCTATTATTATGATGTTCTTCATTTAATTTCATCATAAATACTTTGAGAATGATAATATCAATTGAAATTAAAATGAATAACTTCATTGCTTACCTATTAAATAATGTCAAAGGATTTGCATCATATAGTTATATTAAAAATAAATCAAGCGTTTTTTCTTCCATAAAAATTATAAAGTGCGTATAATCCTATTTTAAATTCTATGTGCATTATACTTTTAGAATAATTATTTGTCATTTAAACACATATTTACTCATTTTTGCTTTTACCTTTTTCAACAAAAATGCGGTGAAAGATAAAATACTATTTTTTTATATTATAAATATTTGTCTTTTCGTGTATTGAAATTTATAATATTCTTGACATTTAATGCATCAGCGGAAAAAAATTCGACATCTATATAAAAAACTATTAAAAACATGGAAAGGATATTACGAAGTATAGAAAATAAAAAGTAATTAAGTATATGGAAGGAAGCTTCGAGAAACAATACAGGAGGTGGAATAAGTAAAGGGTAAAGACGAAACTCTCACTTTGGTTATACTTCTCTACTTCCATGAAAAATATTAAAGTTCCGTGAATGGAGCAAGCTCCAATGTAACGATATGGACGGTTGTGAGATGTAATTTTTAGACTGAAGGATTCTAACTTCGTACTAATTATGTCATAACAATTTAACTCTGCTCACTCTTCTTTCTGAAAGATAGAACGACTTAAGGAGAGAGAGAGAGAGGAGTAGATAGAGAGAAGGCAAATAGCCTCTGTTTTCTTTTACCTCTATTTTCTCATCGATCGTTTTAGTTTCAGCGATGTCTCTATACTCATTGATCGTTCAACTTTTTTTCAGCTTACCTCGGACCTTTTTTTCGCTTGATGACCGTCCATCATTTTTCGCCTGTCACATCATTCTTTTCATCGAAAGATAACTAGTGCACAATCACATATTTTGTTTGATGGAAGAAGAAGTTCCAAAGAGTTCCATAGATGAACCGGATCGAACATATCACGTACCTTTAGTTTGAACACCTTGATTAGATGACTCCAGCAAATTTCTTCTTACTATTAGGTTATTTTTTCTTTAATTTACGTTTTATTCCTTTTCTACATATTTTTTTCTCACCGCATACAGAAATATGGATATGAGCTAAGATTAACTTTTCATTAAATTGTGTGCGAATAAATTTGTGCACAAAAAGCGCAATGTGCTTAAAGTTTAGTTAGTTTTATTCTATATTTTAGAAAATAATGTTAAACATTTTCTATCAAATTATGACTGTAAAATTTAAATAACTGTATTTTAAAAAAAATTAGTAGTATATTTCAAATCTAAGAAATTAATATTTATATCACCTATAATTAATTTTATATATTATACATAATCTATATATTTAGTCAACTAAATGAATATTCATTTTTACATAAAATGAAATATTTAAATGTAATATCATAATAGTTTTTATCACAGTAAATATATTATTACTATTCTTAAAATCACCTCTTAAATTATTTCAATAAGTACTATATCACTAAGTTTTATTAATTACTATTATAAATGATCTTTTATGAGTCAGCGGTTCTATTGCAGCAAATAACAACGAAGGATCTTGTATCAATTTTATGGAAAAATCGATTTTATTGAAAGTGATTAGTACTGCAATTTAGTACAATTTGTAATATCTTGATCCCTTGTTTTCTTGGAAAGATTTATAAAGAGACAATTTTCAAAATATTTCGTAATAAATTTTATGATTTTATTTTGTTTATATGATAAATAGATGGATATATTTTTCAATATCAATGCAGTTAAAAATACATAAAGTAATACTATTAATTCTTACATGATTAATCATTTATAGATATAGATATAAATTTATTTTTAACAGATTTTTTCAATTTCTATTCTTCATAAAACATTAAACAGATGCATTAAGAAAAACCTTCTTTCCACCCGTTCTGTAATAAGTTTTTCAGTATTCTTGATGCAACTCATATGTTCGACGTCAATTCTCCGATATCACAAGAATCAATAATTTTCCATCGACTTTGCAGAAATTAGTACATGCTTTTGATTAAGTTTTAATGTACTCTTTCCAAATCTTCTTTCCTTCTTTATTCGTGTAGTCACGTATTGTTTCTTCTTTCTACATACACACTCCTTTCTATTTCTTTACTGGTTTCGTTGCTTTATAAGCAAAAGCGTTCATTGACCACGACCATCGGTAGCGGTAACATCCCATTGTTTCGTAAGGCAGCTCCTTGAGCATGGGTGAGATGAGGTATCTTTGTGTTGAGCGATCCGTAGCAGTTCAATACAAGGAAAAAAGAGAACAGGGAATGAAAGAGGGCGTGCGTAGCGCTTTACATGCATTTTGTCTCCTCTTCTATTCTTTCATTTTTTATTATTAACTTGTTTTTTTTCTCTTACTTATTCTTGTCTTTTACGTTAACAACAAGAACAAATAGAGTCGGCCGTTACAATAGGGCCTGGGAAGAAAATTTTTCATTTTCTTGCCTTCTTCATCTTCCACACATCGCTAATCCACGAGAAAATACACCACGAATGCATCTGCAATTGAGAAATCGAATTAGATGGACTAAATGTGGCGCTTCACGATATTCGACTTTTTCACACCGTCCTTTTTTATTCATTTTTTTTACATCGATTTTAATTCTTATGTATTTACTTTCACTTGTGAAATAGTTGTACTTATTGTACTTATAGTACTCTGAACGAAAACAAAACTACTTTTTCTGAAAATGTTACTTATGAAGATAAAGGTTTAAAGCATGTTTTATACCTTTATATGATCATGATATTTAATGCTATATAATACGTATTAGGATACCTATCTATTTCTTATTAACTTATTTAAAATTTATTTTGAAAGATTAATATTTAAGATGACACTCAAATTGAATATGAATTATAATTTTAATTTTTATAATAAAAGAAGATAAAGTTTATTATGTTATTTACAATAACACTTATAAATTTTTTTTCAAAAATTATATTCATTATTCATAATTTTTAATCAATTATAGTTACTTAAAGCGCACAATATTATTTTAAAAAATCATATTTTCTATAATTTGATTAATCATTGCATAAAAATAAAAAATAATTAAGGTCAAAAGAAACAAATTTATAAAATTCTATACTACAACTTTATGCAAAGGGTTGTTTTAAATATCAGTTACAAAAATATTGTTATATAATAATACAAAACTTTATATTTATCATATTTTTTCTAAATAATACTAAGCGAATAAAAAAATGACTTTTAGAAGATGTTTGTTCATCTGACAATTATATGAATATAGTAAAATTAAAAAATGCAAAATATACAATATTATAAATGTAATCTTTATTTTAAATATTCCATTGATTAAGATTTTATCCATAACTATTGAAGTATGCTTTAGGATGACTTTCATATTAATATTTATTTTAATGTATTTTCTTTACTTACATTGCGAAATAAAATGTTTTAAATTTTTATATTCTCTATCTTGGTTTATTATGCATTCTCATTATTGAGTACAAAGATTTTTGAGAAATTTAATGAATATACATTTATATATACAATGTAATTCAAAGGTATAGGAGCAAATCGTAGATAGAACTAATAAAAACGAAAAAAGGAAGAAATGCGTGAATAAGAAGAGAAAAAAGATAACACATTACAAAGAGAAAGTTGGGGGATGTTAATAAATATGATAGACATACGAAGAGAGCCGTCTATGTATCTTTATGTGTGTACGTATATATTAAGAGAGAGGAAGGGTGGTCTCTTTACCATCTGTATCAATTAGAACTTTTTTATCGAAAATTCTCAGACTTTGTCGATAGTGTGGATGGCATTGCAAAGAGAGCATGTAGTAATATGCTACCAAGGAATTCCATATGACATTGAAATCAAGATCATTCATAATTATTATAATAACGTCTCCTTTACTCACATGCAAAGACACGTAGAACACATACTTCAGGTATAAATTTTTCTTGCGATTAAGAGAGATATATATGAAATATCACTCTATCACAATTCAATTGAAGAGTAGGAAGAGGAAAAATGCAATAATCGAAAACGTAATAATAGTATAATTCAGGCGAAAGGAACTCACAATAAGATCGAAGTGCACAGAAATGAATATGAGTGAATCTAAAAACTAAAAAGTTTAGGTTTCCAAAACGATTGACGCCAACATTAGTATTCGCGCGCGTAAGTGCCGCTGGAATTTTCACTCTTAGTTCTTAGGAAATGCTGTAAGATAATCATTGATTTTTCATTCTGTTCTTAAAGGAAGATTAGTTTTTGTCTTTTATATATTTTTCAGGTAGGATATTTATATTCAATTGAGCATAATTTCAATAAACTATACATACTTATTCAAAATCTGCGATAGAATAAGAATATTTAATAACGATCGCTGATTCAATAATTAACAGTAGGTATTTTAATTAAGTGAAGCGGCTTATCTTAATATCGAATAATAATTATTATACGATGTCACGAGTAGAAAATCTTACTTTTAGATTTCATTTAATCCAAACCGAAATAGAACATATATACCAATTTTAGAGCCTCAAATAATGTATAATCATATTGATCTAATATTTATACCATTTATGTTCTCGATTTTTGATTACTTAAACTCAATTATTCTTTTTTTTTCTTTGTATGTTATATATTGATAAAAAAAAGATTTATAAAAAATATATAAATATAATGAATGCATAATTATCAACTTTGTATTATAAAATTAATATTAATGGTTTAAGGATTAATTATTTTATATATATTAAAAACTCATAAAATTTATTTCCTAAATTCTAAAAATAAATTATTTATCAAATAATTTATAAAAAACAATAAACTTAATAAATAAGAATCAAAATAAAAAATAATAAAATAAAAATAAAAAATAAAAAAATAAAAAATAAAAATAAAAATAAAATAAAAAATAGAAAAACTTAAAATTTAGTATTATTCTAATTTTTAATGTTTACATACAATAAATATTAATTATTTTTTACGAATTCACTTTTTAAATCATATATTTGTATTTATTCAAAATCTATTAAATAAAGACATTTTATGATTATTTAATTAAATTCTTTTATTTCATCTAGAATCATTTATAAAAGATTAAATATTTAAAAATAATATTTACAATTAACATCCGTTGTTTAAGAAATATTATTAGTTATTCTAAAAAATAATATTTACCTGATACTATTTAAATACACCTTTAAACAATAAGAAATTTTGTGTAATATTGGAAGTCATGTTATTTAAAATGTACTAGTATATATTCATTTTTATGAAATAATAACTTTTAAAAAGAAATTAAAAATCTTTTTATTTTTTAAAAATTAAATAAAATGTAAAAATGAAGAAATTGTATTAAAAATGAGATATACATGAAATGAATTTTATGTACAGTATAGAATATTAGAATATTAGAATGGAAAATATTTACACATAAAATACTTATATATAAAATTAAAATTTTATCATTATTAAAATAAATTAAACGTGAAGGTTCATAAAAGTTTACTCATTCGAAATTTCAAATTATGTATTTTTAATTAAAAATATAATTAGAATATAATTATTAAGTATTAAAATATTAAGCGATGAACATCAGATTTATATAAGTAAAAGAAATATAAAATCAGAGACAAAGTTACAAACCTAAACTCTTGAACTTGTAAACTAATTGATCCAAAATATTTACATTTACCAACGAAATTATTCAGCTGTACCAATTAATGATATCGAGATAGTAGATTCATAATGAAATCAGAGGTAACTTCGTATTGCATTCATTTCAATCTCAGAAATAAAGAGAAAATGAGAAAGAATAAAAGAAAAAGGAGTGATTGTTCTCAAAAAGAAATGCTAAATTATGAAATCGCGATCAAACGTAATTGACCCACACGGGATAAAAGTCTCAAACCAAGAAACAACTTGAAGAAAAGATCTTGAGGAGAGCAGTTGTGTTAAAAAAAAAGAAAAAATCGAGTAGAATCAAATATCAGAAGATTTTATTCTTTAAAAGTGAAAAGAATCACGAGGTGTGAGAAAGAAAGCATAAGCAGCAAGTTTAAGAAAAAGTTAAAAAACTGAGGAATAAATCTGGAAAAGAATAAGAGTAGGATGAGTATACCTAAGTCCAAAAAATTTTCAGGAAAAAAAATTGTTCAAACTTTTACCAAAGACTTTTTATAAGCAATATTATTTCATGGAATAGCTAGATAGGTATTGAGAGTAGTTGGAAAACGACAAGATGAATATATAGTTTTTGCGGTGCAAAATCTGCGGTAATATAGCAGTTAATGCAACTCCGTTTTTCTTTCTCTCATTCACTCTCACGATAATTAGTCTAGCACTGGTCTTTTGCAATAATTAGTAGCAAACCTTGGCATATTTTTTAATACAAATATTAGAAAATTTATCAGAACGCTCGTTTTCATTGACTCAATCACTCACCTTCTTTATACTTTTCTCTTTCTCTTAGTCGTATATTTTGCTAGATATTCTAGAAGAAGTAAAATCAGAAAAAGTATCGAGTATATAGAGCGAGCAAAGAAAAGGAATAAAGCAAAAGAAAATGAAGGAACGAAATGATTGGATGAACAAGTTATCCATAGTTTAGGGATTTTATAGGAGTAGAGGTATGGCATCTGTTTTTGAAATAGATGTAGAGAGAGAGAGAGAGAAAGAACAAATGGTACTTTTTATAGCGTGCAGATAGTGCTCATGCTTGAGAAAGAAGATCAAATGATTAGAAAAACGGAAAGCAGTTTCTTGATTTCTTCGTCCCTTACAACTTCCTTGACGCATATATATTTGCCTATATATGTTATATATATATAGAGAAGAATGTCTAAGGTTCAGAGAAAATTATGAGAAGTACAAATTTAAAAATTAAAAAAGTTAAAAAATAATATTTTAAAAATTTATACAGGTACCTTTATGATTCATTAGTTAAAGGGTTGTGTGCACAGGTACTATTTTTGAGGAATGCGTAAATGAAATTGAAAAATACGGTTCGTATGAAAAGTTATATGCGCTTAGGCTACTGTGATTGTCTCATAAAAGAAAAAGAAAAAATAAAAGTAATATAAAATAATAAAATTAATAATATAAAATGAAGTATGTTTTCATATTATCACAAATATTTTTTTAATTATTTTTAAAATTTTGTATTAAAGTGTTCATCTGGTAGAATAATAATTTTCGTGTTTTTAGGGTAAATATTAGTAATTAAGAAAAATTTATCAATTGTATTAAATTTATATCATTTATTGAGAAAATTAATATTAAAAAATATAAATATAAATTGTACAACTATTAAGTTTCTACAGCGTTATCTTAATAGAAATACGTCATTTGTAACATGTATACTTAGTATACCTAGGCACGTATACATATGCGCGTTTTTTAAGAACTTAATAAATAACAATAAACTATGATTAGATTATATATTAGAAAATTCAAGTTAAACTTTTTTTATTTAATTAAACTGATTAACCTCAATAATGAAAATTGAATGAATTTGGACCGAATTTTGAACAAATAAATAATTCTGTGCAGAAATTTGATCTTCTCTTAACAAAAAAACCCATAGATGTAATTAAAGATTCTCGGACTTTAGCGCGAACCTCCTGCATGTACATGATTCAGGACACGAATGTTAAAAATGTAATGATGAGCTAGAAAAAAGTTGAAGCACGGATAATAGGGTGTGAAAAAGAGTATCGAGTGAGCTCGAATGATCGGCTGCATGAAGGGGTAAAGAGAAGGAGGAGGAACATCCGCGAATACATCGTAGCTACGGCTCCTTCGGATACGCATCAGTCTCGCATCTCAGCTGCGGTGGATCTCGACTCTGCGGCATTAATGTGAGCTCGTGCGAGCCGAGTGTGGGAAGGTACGGTGCGGGCGGATCTCTTTTCCTTTTTATTTCATTTTATCGATCCGAGTCTTTTCACGCGCCAATAGAAAAACTAAAAGGTAGTACGTTGGTTCTCTTATATAGGGTATGTATGTGTGTTTTGAGAGTTACGTGTTGAAGCGTGTTCCGTTGATTTGTATTCTCTTTTTCTCTAACTCTACCTTTGAAATAACCTTATTGGATTGAAAATGCATACATGATGAGGGATGCAAAAACAACCGTACTGATATTTGTGAGAATTTCAGAGATGTTTTTGCTGTAATAAAATATTGAACGTTAATTTCTTCTTAAACTTAGATAGAAAGTAAATTTAATAGTAGTTTTATTATAAAAGCTTTTACAGTATAAATTAATCATATTGGGTTTGAATATTTAGTGAATCTTATATAAATTGAAGTATATATTAAATTTTGTCTGTGCATATTGATTCGAAGTGGTGTATTATGATAAATAATCAACATAATCACATATATCATTATACATAATTATAATTATAAAAAATACATGCTTACCCATTTAACTTTTTCAGTGTTTGTTGAAAGTTAAATATTAGCAAATTTAATGTAAGTAGTAATTAAATTATATAATTTAAATAGATATAATTTCATGTATTATTTTTAATATAAATTCAATATTATTATTATAAAAAATAAATTGATTGATAGAGGAATGATAACTGATTATTCATGAATATACATACATGTATCTTTTTTTGTTATAAAATTAATCTGTGTGCATAATAATTTTTTGTCTTGAAAGTTTTAAAGGCTCCAAATTTTTTAAATAGATGTAAATTTCTGTATACATATATATAGACATAAAAATATATGTAAAAGTAAATATTTTTTAAAACTTGAAATGTATCTAGAATAATTTTCAGAATTTACTTTTCTTTAAAGATATAAAAAGAAATTAAATTAAAAAAAAAATGTTCATTATTTTCAAAATTAACTTTAAAATCGGTTAAATAATCTTAAATCTGTATATATATATTATTATTATATTTATATATCATATATTATTATTGTAATTATTTCTACAATATATTAAATCAATTGTATCATACAGTGAATTCGGAATGTTATGAAATAAAATTAATTCGATCTTTAAATTATAAAAAAAGCATAATATTTATTTTTTTAAGTAATATGGACAATGTATTTTATTTATTAATATTTATTTATTTGCGTCTAATAATACAATATTAATACAATATGTTGTTTTTTTTAATCATAATAAAGAATGATTTTCCATATAATAATTGCTTATGACTAATATGTTGTTATATACAGTGATCACAGTCTTACAGATTATTTGTTTTATATATTTTTTAATTAAGATTTTTTTTTAGTTGTGATAATTTGTTACTGTAGAAGAAATTTTTTTGATAACATTTTTGTAGTTTTCTTTATATACAGAATATGAGAAGAATTAAGAAACTGTACATTTGATTTCCTTATGATTTTTTATGTACATGTGTGTGGGTGTGGGAGAGGAAACGGCAATGTTGTAATAAATATGGGAAATTAGTAATTTATATTTATTTACTTATGAATATATTCAATTATTAAAGTTTTAAACATATTTCAGGATTAATTACAGAGTCGTTTAATAATTATATAATTATCAATTAATTAACTATTTATTCCAGAGTTTTTTTATTTGTTTATATATAAATATTTTTTTCTATATTCTTAATATTATGTAGTTATGTTAGTCAACAATATTTTTCGTATTTTTTCGGTGTTTCTCTTGTTTATCTCCTTGTAATATATCCATATTGTATCTTCATAACGCATTATTATTTTTGTTGTTTAAATTTGCTTCGTAAGTTATTTTTTATAATTAACTATTATTTTTTTATAATTATAATCTTACACGTTATTATTTTATAATATTTTATTTTTTACATATTTTTTATAAGAACTTGCTTCAGTTCTGTATAAACTAATAAAGGATCTTATTCATTCTCTTTGGAAATTTCTTGTTTTTTCATTTGATGTGTTGTTATATTGTACCAGATGGGTACATAATATAACATAATATTTTTATCCTATTATTTAAGTGCTTTGAATAAAAATCGCGAAAATGCTGTTTTTGCTTTTTCTAATTGAGTTTTTATGTGATAATTATATTTTTATTTTGTTTCTAGATGTAATTATTATTTGAAAATTTCTACAGATTTTTCTTTTGAAATACTTATTTGAGATAAGTTATTTCGAAATAAAATAGTTTCGCATTTATTACATTAATTTTTATATTTTAATCAATTATAATAATCGTTTATTCTATGGAAAATTCTTGTTATTATGATATTAAAGATTCGTTGTTTTTTTCTATTGTATCAAATATCTTATACGTGATCATATTCCTTATTAATTTTATTAGATATTTAGGAAAGTTTTTTTTTTAATTTATAAATTATGCCTTCGGTTCAAGTAGTGTAGAATGTTTTTTAAATGTCTATTAGTGCTCAGCATATATCCGATGTTAATTTATTTATTTGTATGTATCGTCGAAAGTTTATGTTTAAATTGAAATTACTTGTCCAATATTATGTTACTTTTATTACAGTATTTTATTAAGGTTAGAATAACTATATTTTCATATATTTTATCTATACTTGGTACTAGGCTTATAGGAAGAAAATTGAATAGTGTTGTGTTGTTTTTAATTTTCTTCTGGATTGATAATATTTTGTCTTTTTTCCATTTTTTCGTAAAGTTCATATTATTTAATGCATTGTTAAATATTATTGTGTAATAATGTTCTATTTGTTTGAGAATACGTTTTGGTTCTATATTTTGTATGTTATCAAATCCTGATCATTTTTTGTTGTTTAATTTATTAAAAATGTTATTTATCCGAGTGTCTTTAATAAAGTAATCAATTTCTTTATCTGGTTGTTTTAGATTATTTACTGTGTATTGTTTCTATTGAAAAAGTTGTTATTGCAATATTTTATGTTATAGCTTTTTTTATTTCTTCTCTTAATTTATTATTTTCTTCCATAATTATATTGTTGTGTTTTTGTTTATCAAGAGTGGAATTTTGATTATGTACTTCAGAATAATGTAATCCTAGCAGATTGAGATTGTCTTTGATGTTTGATATTATATAGTTGTTATTTTGTCATTAATTGTATTTGTTGTATCTATTCCATCTTCTCTTAGTGTTGTGATATTATATGGTATTGTTAATGGAGGTATATTCATATCTTCTTTTGTTTTATAAATTTAATTAATTTTGGAGAACATTATTGTTGAATCATTTTTTGGGATGTTTTTTATTTTGTTATTCCAGAAGTTATTTACTGATTATTATTATTGATAATAAGCATTTATGAATTATTCTAATTCTTTTTTTACTATCGTTGTGATTTTGTCACGTTTTTTTAATAATGATATATAGCTTTTATTTTTCTAGTTTTTTATATCTTTGATTATATAAAATTCACAGAAGATTTTTTATTTTAGGTACTATTGTGTTAATAGTATGATTTATGTAATTGTTTATTTTATCGATATAATTATCTGTTTTAATATGTGTTAAATTTATGTTGTTTTGTATGTGTACTTCGTAGTTTTTGTTAATACTATTTTGAATTTATTCCAGTTCGTTTTTTAAAATTAAATTTTTAGTTAACATTAATAAATTTATTATCATTTAGATTTTGTATTGATAATTTTGCTTTTATAAGTAGTGCATTATGATCGGTACCATATTCTAATGTATTAATTGTATTTTTTATACATTTGTTAGTCACTTTAATTCTTGCGTCTATTAGGCATAAATCTATATATAAATGTCCATTGAGATATGACGGGTGTTCCGAACTGTATAGTTTTTTTTATATATTGTGTCATGGGTTATTCAACTAATTTTTATAAATGTGCTTCTTCAATCATTTGTATTATTTTTTCAGTCTATATATTTTGCATTCAGATCACCTACTATTATGTAACAGTTTTCTCCTTTATGTAGATCTAGATTTTGGAATAGTTTTTTTAATTCTGCATTAAATTTATTTTCACTTTTCGCTCATACGGATATTACGATAACTGCTAATGGCCTGTTCGCTTCTATTTCCTTGGATGTCGCTCTCTTGTTCTTATATATGTTGATATTCTTAGCTTCGGCTGTTTTTCTTTTTTTCTTTAATTTTTTTTCTACTTTCGTTTTTTTTCTTATTTCTTATATTACTGTGTCATTTGTTTTAGTGTCTTTGATTTGTATATCTTCTGTTTCTAAAATTGCATATTTCTTTATCATTGTTATATTATGTTATTGTATACCATTATTGTTTTCTTTTTCTGGATTCATGAATTATTTTTCTGTTAATTTATTATTTTCTTCTTTTGGATTTTTAATAATATTTTCATAATAGGATGTATTTTTTTCTATAATTCCACTTCTAGATTATTATTGTTTAATGTTTCTGTTTTTAGTTTTTTTATTTGAGTTCCAGTTGTTTTTATGGTGGTTTGTGTTTCATTCTTGTTTAATCATTTAAAATTGTTATTTATTTTTATGAATTTTTTTTATCGATATATAGTTAATTTCTATCACTGTCGCACTTGAATAATTCAGATTTTTTATTTATTTATTTATAAATTATTTTTTATTTATATTAGGTATATTTTTAAATAAAATTATTTATTAGTACACTATTCAGTTTTTTACTTGTTATAATTCTTTAATTTTATTTTTTCATTTATTTTAGATTGAACAAATATTCTTTATTCCTTGTGGAGGTATAAAAAGATTTAGTTGCGCTAACACCGTACCGATGTTTAGATTTCAACGGTCAGTAGTCGACTGACATGTATAATGTATAAACAGTAATGGATAATGAACAAGCTATTATTACAAATTATAATAACTTAATTACACATTATAATAAATAATAATATATTATATAAAATGATTGCTGGCGTATATGTAAAAATAAATACAAAATAATGTCCATAGGAATTTCAAATATATTAAAATCAATGTATTGAAATAGTAAGGTCATTACCGATCAAGAGGAAAAATGAGGAAGAACCGTACAGATATATCTGAGAGACTCGAAAGGAAAAAAAATCAGCATTGCTTAGCAATTGTCCTGTAAAACACATAAGTTGTCTTAACTGTAGAGGTATGTACAGAGAGCGCAAAGATATATATTTCCTTAATGATACGTAGAATCATGTGGTGTGCATACGATGACCGTATAAAAGAAGAGTTGAACCAAGTTTTCGTTTTTTATTTTTTTCATCCATTTTGAAACACGTGTATGAAATAATAGCTAAAGTATAACTCTCGGGCTGGTATTCTTAATCAGCATCAATCGCTAATGGAAATAAAGAGAGTTGCACGATCGAAGGCGTTAGGTACTTGTTTTTCCTTGGATTTAGCTTGCTAACATAGCCATGGTATACTTACTTCTTTGATCTTGATTCAACTTGTGTCGTACAAAGGCGCTCGACTTAAGTCATGATACACATTTATCCAGGTACTCATACTCGTGAGTCTGCAGCTCACTCTCGCATATCATATACGCGTTTGTAATATGGCATCGTAGTAGCATTCGAGAACAAAAAGAGGGAGATGACCGAGGAGACTGAAGATGATCATACAAAAAACTCTAACGATCGTTGACCGCTTGGTAATATGTTCTGATATCGGATCACATATTATTACAGTTGCTTTCTCAAAATTTGTATTTTTCTAACGTTTTCTTCCCTTCTCTTTACTCCTTACTAACTCATCTCTTTTTAGTAAGTATAATCCATAGGATATTGCGATATATAAACACGTACACGTGTGTATTGTATATATGTTCGTATATAACTTGATCAATCACGCGCGAAAAGATATTATACATAAAAGATCGACAATTACAAGACTGAATAAATCAGGCTCCTATAGGGAAGGGTTAAAACTTATTTAATTCGCCGACTTGATCTTAATTAATGATTTGACAAGTGATCAAGTGAACGAGTGGCAGTCCTAAGTTTTTCCTGTCTTTATCTTCACGAGACCGATGAAACGATTAACGTATTTTATCAGTTTAAGAATGCGCGTCATTATGAATTGTTATTGCCGACATTTTATTTGCTTATATAGCTTGTTCGACCATTATTTTCTTATTCAAAACACAAAAATTTATACGTCGCAGTGTATTGTGATCATTCTTTTGAAGTACTTAAAAACATCTACAACTTTGATTGTTTTTCTTTAATAGACATAGCATGATAATTCCTTATTTTATATTGAAAAATAAAAAACTAACTGCGCTGGATTTGCTTAAATCTAGACCTGTTAAATACTATTAAAGAATTGTGTTAAACGCTATATGCGTATACTCACTGATACTAAATATAAAATAATGCATGAAGCGCAGAGAAATTTTCAGTATGATTCCGTGTTCATCTCGATTCTGAGCCAACATAATTCGTTTTAAGCATGTCTCGAGTCCACTAAGAAAATTCCGTCCTCTAGCATGCCAAGTTGCTCCTGTCTCATATATAATGAGTCATGCTACGTAAGCACGTACTGACTCGTATACACATTCTATACCACAGTAGTAGAGAGCTTGAGCACGCGCTTCTAAAGCAATGAGATCCTGTCGCATTTCATCAACCATTCACTGATTAGATCTTTTATTCATATGTACGAGTATTTATAATTCTGATACTTGCACTTTCTCCAAAATAAAGTCAACATGCTCTTCGGCAACTATTATTTGCTTACCATCTGCACCAGTCAAGAATTTTTAAAAATTTTTAATTGTTTTTTAATGTATGATTAGAAGATAAATAATAAGAATAATGTTAAAGGGTTGTTCTCAATCTTTTAGTTATAGAAAACTGAAATTGAACTGTAATTATGAAATAATTTATCTTGATTTCGAAAAAATCTTACTTGTAATAATTTGATATATAAAAGCTATTTATTATTATAGTATTTATGTATAACATACTATTTATACTCGATATACCCAAGGATAAATTTTTTTATTTAGAACAGAATGCAATATTTTTTCTCAAATATTTTTGGTAATGCCATTATTAAATTTAAAATAAATAATAACCTCGTAATATATGATAAACATAAAAATTTATGTAATATTCATAAATGTGTAGGTATTTTATTTACTATACCAAATGAATTACTTTTTATTAATTTTATATTTATTAATTTAATCGATATTTAAAAATCAAAGAACATAAAATAGTGTAAATAGCAAAAGATGAAATGCAGTGTGACTTAAGAAACTTTTTGAAACATAAAAAAGGGTGGGAAAATAATGATACAATCCTACATGTATCGGTATTAGAAACAATTTCGTGCGTTTCAACCTATAACTCGTTTAAACAGCGTGTATATTTGATACTTACTTGAAGTAGGACGTAAAAAATTTAATTTTTTACTCTTAATACCAGTATCATTAAGTTTCGTTTTCAAGACAATTGGTTTGCTGCTTGAAGACGCACACTTCGACAGGTGCCGTTCTCTCGCACCCACATCGACAGGTGCTCGTGTCCTGCTGTATAAAACTTTATTCTCCTTTGAGATTTTTGTCGATTAACAGCGTTGTTTTTCGTAGATGATCTGACTCAAATCGTCTACATCGTCATTATTCTCGTTTTCATGCAATAAAAGGTGCCGTGCGGGAAGAGAAGAGAAAAAAAGCGACCAAGTCTGCAGAGGGACAGAGCCATGCATGAGTTCTGAAGCGTTAAATTAAAGTTTAATCTCAAAAACCAGAGCGAAGGGATCGTTGGCTATCTTTATTCGAAGATTAAACGCGTGATGCTTGCTTCTCTTTGCGTACGTAAGACTTGCGCTCGTACAATTAACCTTGTACAGCACACGAAACCCTGCGGTAGTGTTAACAAAATTGATTTGCTCGCTCCAGCGTATTATATTGTGTGTCCTGAAGATTTCTCATCCCTTTCTAACTTCGCGGCTTCCTTCAGTTTTCTAATCGCTCGGTTCACCTGCCACTGATGGTTCCCGAATGAGATTGTTTTATGTCGGGAGAAAAAATGCGAATCAGGCTTTGTTTACACGTATTGCCTCGACGCGTGCATTTATTTTGTTTAGTCGTCCAAGGGTATTCGATTAAGAAAAAAGCAGAACATTTAATGGGTTTCTTACAGAAGATAATGTTTCTAAGTATGGTTTTAAATTCTTCACTGTTTCGTCAATTATTGCTTTATTGATTGCCTGTCTATAATTGATAGACCTAAGCTTTCGTATTGATTTTGCTGTATATTGTAATCGATGGAAAAATATCTTTAAATATATTTAGAATAATTAATTTATTTTTTATTTTTATTTAAAAAATTGAAAGTGTTTGATCTCATTTCAAAAATTATATTTTCAAACATTTTATTTAATTTATCTACATATTATCATCTACGCATTTTTTTAATATTTATATTTTTTATTATATTTTATTGATGAGTCAAGTGCTATATATTTAATACATTTTACTTCAATATTATAATATATGAAATCATTTACTTAATTTTTTTTTATAAACCAAATAAACTTTATTTTTAAATAAAGTAAAATCGAAGTTGATTTAAAATTTAAAAATTTAAAAGGTTTCCAATAATGATCTTTAAACTATCACAAAAACAATATACTATCAATATTATACTTATTTATATTAATAAATGCTTTTTATTCAGATAAAGGAAAAAATTTGCATCTATATTTACATTATATATTCACAATAAAATTTTGTAATTAAAAGAGGATAATAGTTTTCTCTGAAAATATCTAATTAGATAAATAGCGAATTATATTTTACGAATCACAATAAAATTTTTTAGTAGAGAAATTAATTCTTAATAATTTTACTATTGCATGTAAACTACTATACAATTTATGTATATATTATGGATTTATTTTTTTTATTATTTATTGTTTATTTACTATATCTAATGTAAATCATAAAATTTAAAAAAATAAAATGAATAATAAAAATATAAAAATATAAAATAAAAATAAGAAATGTTTTATTAAAATTTATGAAAATTATTTATAGAGAATACATATGATTTTTAATATTGTTTATAATACTGAAAAATTATATAATAATAAATTATTTTATTAGTAATTATTTCAAAATAATTGCTGTATATTTTTCTTTTCTAATAAGTTATTATAGTATTATGAAAATTCATTATTGGTATTAGATGAATAATACTTTTACATTCTAAATAAAAAAAAAGTTAATTTATTCTAATCGAAGAAATAAATAAGTTGTCTTTTAAATGAAATTCTACTATACATGATTTTAGCACTATGTGATTCGAATTAATGATTTAATCAGAATAGTTTATTTTTACTCGAAAAATATTGACTTCTAATATTTTAAATTATAGAAAATAACTAATCAAAGTACTAAATGTATATTAACATTTGAACTGCTATTCAATATTTCTGACAATTTTTATTACCATATATTTATTTTCTTTATATTTTACTATCAACCTCTAATAATTATATAATTCTTTTACCTATTATAAGTGAAGTATTTTTTTAGTGCTATTTAATCAAACTTTCTTAGTTGTAAACAAAATCATGTCTTCCTGAAGATTACATTACTTCTTGAAATGTAGTCTTGACTTATGAGCTTCAAAAATAGATTACAATGATCATTAAGAATTCAAAGTTTCGAATAAAAGTTCATATTAAATTAATAATTAAGCAACTTTAAACAGAGGTAGAAAAAGGTACGCTTCATTTAGTTTTTCTTCAGTGAATTTTTAATTTTGTTTGATCCTTTGGTTTTTCTGTTCTCCGGCTCTACGATTAAGGATACAATAAGGGAGAGGAATCTTGAAAGGCTTAGCTTTTTGAGGGTTAACGTGTTCTTTTAAAAATGCACCCTTTCTCAATTAGGAAAGAGAAAACGTTCTATCGAAGCGAGCCAAAGCGCTTCTCGCCGGAGTTTTTGAAGTTTTGTGAACGTATACAAAGTTTTAGAGAATCCGATGGCACTCGGGTGCACCCCTCTTCTAACCCTTTTACTCACTAAAATCCAAATAAAAGTTGAGATTCTTGAGTTCTATGTCTATGTTCACAGTCTTATGTATGCATAGGGTGCGTAAGTCGCATGAATTTCCTGTCGCGATTTTGCGAATCTGGTATTTATATTAGAAATTTGACTGTAAAGTACCATGGATGTAGTTAAAACCAAAAAAAACATGTTTTAAATAGTAGTGATTAAAGTTTAGGCATAGAAAATAAATAAATATTATTTAATGCATTTATTATTATTACTTTATCGTATTAAGATTCAATAGTGTGTGACTATCTAAAATAATAAGATTATTTCTGCGTTTATTCTAGAGTAGTCTTATATAACGGTATCACGTATATTATGTTTTTATTTTTAATTAATAATAAATATTATTAAATCATAATATAATTATACTAAAGACATATTTATTTATTTATTTACATATTTATTAATAATATCACATGGTGAATTATAAAATTGCCTAATAATAATAGAAATATATATATGAATAAATATTCGTGTTTTTCAATTTGTTAAATTATTCTGTACATTAAAAATAGAAATTTTTTAAACGAAAATTTTATATTTAAATATATTTTATTGAGTGCTTTGACTCAACGTATAAATAATACAAACATATATATAATATTTGTACAGATACATATATGCAGTGTAAGAAGGAGCTAAAACTTCTCTCCTTCTTTCTCTTTTTCTCACTATCTCAAGCTTCGTTTCATATCTTTCTTTCGTTTTCTTTGTTACTACCTTCCACCTTTATAATACCCTTTCTTTTGTTTTACTCACTTACTCACTTTGTTCTCTCTCTCTCTCTCTCTCTCTCGTATTTTTTACAGAGCTGTAAGGGCGTAGTATATACATATAATTTTTATAACTGTATATATATATACATCTTCTCTATAAATCTTCTTTCTTTCTCTTCTTCTTTACCATTCGTCTCTTTATTCTGCGTAACGCTCTATATCTTTTCTTTTTCTGTGTCGTCTCTCGGTACATGAGAAGAAACACCCTCGCTACTTTTAATCGACCCAAGCTTTCTTATATTTGTACAAACACCCACAACTCCCTGTCAGAGAAAAAGAGAAAAAGTCAGCTATCTTTTCTTCATACATCTCTTTTCATTCTCTTCTCATCTTTGGACAACCTTTACTATATGTATATTAATAGCTATACTTACATATATGCACAGACATAACTTTTTTCATTATTTTCTCTTTCTCCCCCTCTCTCGCTACCTACCTACCTACCTACCTATCTATCTATCTATCTACCTACCTATCTATCTATTTATCTATCTATCTATCTATCTATCTATCTATCTATCTATCTATCTATCTATCTATCTATCTATCTATCTATATATTTATCTATATATGTCGCAATTTCTCTTTTGTTCTTTCATGTATATCGCATAGCTCTTATCTTTATTACTGCAATGGACATAAGTAAGGGCGTTGTCTTCCTTCAGTATTTTTATCAAGTCATCTTTTGATTCCCTCCTTCGACTATGATATATAAAAATAACAATGAAGATAAGAATCAAAAAGGTGAGTAAACAGGGAAGCAAAATTTAAATATGTATACAGAGAAGACCATTAATATATAAAACATGTGAATAAGGAAATATTAGACGGTAGATTTTTTATCTTATTTGTTTCATATTTTTTTCATTTTTTGATCGAAGACAGGAAATTGTTTTTTATTAAATTGAATTGACAAAATCTCTATTTCGTTATTGAAAAGATGTAAAAGAAATAACATTTTTTCTCTTTCTTTCAATTTTTTAAAATTTTCTTTACAAATTTTGAGCTTATGTTACTTTATTTATTATTCATTTTTTATTTTATTTCTTGCTTTTTGAGAATATTCATACTAAAATCTTATATTTATGAATTTAAATTTTATATCTTTACAAATACTAATAATATAAATTAAATTTTATATAGTAAACTTTGTTATTTTCAATAAGATTTGTATACTTTTGATGTATAAATACACATATAAATATTTATAAATATTTTTTAAAGCCATTACATTTGAATCATATATACTTACATATACGTATACATACATTAAATGATAGAAAAGCTTTTTAATGAAGCATTAGCAAAACAATTGGTTTCTTCTCTGTTTTATCTTATATTTATATTTAAATTAATTCTACTTATTCTAGCTGAAACAGTATTTCCTATACAGTATATAAAAACTTATTCCATTATACGATGTTCTACTCTGTTAAAATTAATCATAATATCGTTCATTGTTGAATTTTGAGATTGAATTTTGTCATTGAAGAAACTTTTATTAACCCCATCATCTGTTGATGAAACACCAAATTAAGTTTTTAAGAACAATCTTGAAACAATACATTATTTTATTGAAGAATTATTTTATATATATATGTTTTATTTATTTATTTAGTCTCTTATCCAAAATTGTAATTTCCTATATTTACTTTAAAATTTTTTATACAGTATAAAATATTAAAAAAAGTAAGAAATAATAAATCTATCAGTTAATCAGTAGTAATCTATTAATCGTAAAATTTTAATTAATTATTATGAAAAATATATTATCAACCAACTTTGATTTGAAAAAAAAGAGTGTTAATTAAAAGAAATTTTTATATGTTTTTTGAAATATCCTTTTTATATGCTATAACTATTTTGCAAAATCTAAAGTTGATCTATACTCGAAACAATTGTATATTACTATTATTATTAACAATATTTGATAGAAAATAAGTATTGCATAAGAAAATTTAATTAGTTTTATATACTGAAAATATAGTGTAAACTGTATATTTATTCCATATTTATTGATAATTGGATAAAAATCAATAAGATTAACAATATAATTATATATCATAGTTTAAAAATTAAGCTTTGATTTATTTATACGATTTCGAAGGAAATTTTTTATTACCTAGTTTATTGTTCATGGAATTGTAAAAACGTTAATGGTTTCATTGTCTTATATGAAGCTTTACGTATTTGCATTCGTATTATATATTGTTAGACAAAACAATGTTTTTCTTTTGTATGACTATTATCTGTCTACTAAATGATATTAAAGATTTTGGACGCTTTTTTTTATTTCAATATAATTTATGCTTGAATACTGCTGTTCAAATATTAAATATCAAAATTGATCGTTACATTAGTATTTCTTTTTACATAGTTTATACATCAAACTATGGAATATTTTATTATTTATTAATAAAATAATCATATTGTCATAAAAAATTACGTATAATAAAATATATAAAAACTATATAAAAAATTTCAGCAATATTACAATTATTTGTTAAACAATGGTATAACATGATTTTAACAAATAATTTTTTTAATAAAATTTTTTTAATTTTTATTTCTATTATACAAATTTTATTTAATTTTATAGAAATTAAAAAAAATATTTAGCAAATATAGATACTATCATTCAGTTAATTAATTTTTGAAATATTTCTAAATATTTTCCGTTTTTTAATGATAACTTAAATATAATATAATATATACAATATATAATAATCTTATATTTATTTTTTGATGTATTTTCAAGTTTTATGTCTTATAATTAAATAATATATGAAAACTAAGTTATATATATTTTTTAATTTCACATATTATTGGTTTTATGAATATTAATCGCATGTAAATATTTATAAGGTTTCAAACAATATTATATTTAAATTAAAAAGATTTTCTAGGATTTAAACTTAGTTTATGGGTTTATAAAGTTAGAATAATAGTCTAAAATATATGTAGTATCTACATATATGATATATTTTTCTTGGTAATATTTTAAAAATATTATATAAAAATAATTCTTATATATTAATAATTATAATGTGATATATCTTCTAGAAAATGTTAAAAAATATAATGAATATATACTACTGAACTTTCAATAACAAAACTATTCAGAAAAAAATCTGAATTACGATTAGATTTAAAAATATAATGAAAAAGCATAAAATTATGTATATTAAAGTAAATATTTTTTTTAATAATTATTAATTTTCATATTTAATTGAGATATTTATATTTAAATTAACAAATTTTCTTGGTAATTTTAATAAATTATATGATTTTTAATTAAATTATTGTTGTTATAATATTATTTTTAAGCATTGATTATCATACTATTTAATTTTTAAATAAAGAAATACAATAAAGTCAACTTTCCTAACGAGTAAATGGAGTTAATTTAGAGTTTCTGTATTTTAGTTTAATCTTCCTTAATGTCTGTTAATTAATAGAAATTACTTAAAAGTAAATTAAAGCTCTTGAGAGCAAAGGTGATTTTAATATTTTTTATGAAAAATAATGAGCAAAATCGCATGTTTACTATGAAATTTTAATAATTATGAAATTATGAAATTATTAATTATTTATAGTTAAATCATATATATATATATATATATATTTACATTCTTTAGTACATACTATGAAAATATTTTAATATAATTTAAAGACTTTATATAAGGTAATTAAGACACAAATAAATAATATTTAAATTAGAAATTCATTGTTTTTTTTGCTTAGATATTGTAAAAAACAATTTTTTATAAGTTTAGTAAATTATGGATTTATGTTAAATAATTATACTATTATAATTTATAATGGTATTTTTGATACATAATAAAAATAATAGTAGATTATATTGTAATTAAATCACAGAATAATTTTAATAAAGACTATTTTAAATATGTTTATTATTTTCAAAATTATTATTATAAAGCAATCATATAAAATATTGTTATTACAACATTGAAAAAAAATAAAGAAAGAATATTAGATAAATCTAAATTAAATAAAAAGCTATAAAAAAATTAAAATATTGTATGTATTTAAATTGTAAGAAATAGTTATTAAAATAATTGGAATTATATAATTTTTAATAGAGCAAAATAGTCAATTAAATCTATGAAAATGATAATGTGATAATTTTTATGAAATTTGTAAAGTTAAGATAAAATTGAATTATATTCTTTAAAAATATTATATTAACATTACTTTTTCAATTTCTAAAATAATTTTTATTATTTTATAATATTACATTCTGTAATTATATATTTTTATTGATGAATTTATATAAAGTAAGATATAATTAGAATAAATTTTTAATATGAAAATTGAAAAAACTATTTTTATTATTTTTTTGCTCTTTTTTGAAAAAAATACCCCATATATTAGATTTTATCGCAAAATCTAAAGAACAATTTTTTTATGTAGATAATGTTTAGGTATTCAAGAGAAATTATTGTTAGCACAATTAAATATCATTTTGTTCATAGTTTTACTTTTTATGTAGTTTTTTTTCTGATTGTTTCAATATTTTAGTCAAAAGAAAACCTTACAATATTATTAATACTTGGGTGTACTAGCATCCATTACACTACAGTTTTATAAAAAAAATTAAATATTATGTTGTCTTAAATTGAATACCGGTTTACATGATTTTCTAAGTATTTGCAGACAAGCAACTAATAAATTAAATTTCGTGCTAATTAAACATTTGAGTAGATAAATGAAAAATGTGACAGGAACGATTAGTTCATAGTTTCTTGAGAATCTCATTAGAGTTGCAAGTATGCAATCAATAAGAAATACGTGACTCATCACGCTTTTCCATTCGGCGAGTATCTTAAGTCTCTGTGTTTCATGCAAAATTTGAAATTCAGATGTCTCGTGGCTGCGCATGCATTTATTTTCCATTCTGTCGACTTTACGCATCGCAAGTGCCGCAAGAGGAAATCACATTAGATGCCGGAGGAAGTCCGAGTCTGCAACCATTTACTTTTACTTGAAAGATCAGCAACCATTTCCTTAGACAAAGAAGATTGACTGCAGGTGCAGAAATATGGGTGAGAAGAGAACACCACGTGTATAAGGATAGTTTTACAGTTTATGGCCGATTATCTTTCGAGGCCATATAACGCGTTCTGGAGTCTCGCATACAAATGTTCATATGTTGGCGCATGCGTAATGTGCGCGAAGAACGCTACCAATCTTGAACCTGTGTGAGTAGGCATCGTAGCGTAGGCGATAAAAGCCATTTTTCTCCTGGCTCTTCGTTTTCCTCTGCTTTTCCGCTTAGCCGTTCTTACCTGCTTCGCGTAATATTTACATTTTTCAAGTTTTAATAGCTTTTTCGGGCCTTCAACTGCGCAGCTTAGAAACAACTCAGACGACCTGTGGAACGCGCACATGACTCTCCTCATCTCGTGACTTCTGGACTTCTTTTCTACCAGTTCCTGATGCCGACGCCCGCGTTGCCTTCGGGTCGCAAGAGGGTTAATTATCTCAAATCGCTCATTCACATATGCTTTCTACACAATTTTTGTATGTACCACTTTGATAGCTTTGCCTTTCGTGAGTCTCCATAAAACACGCTGCGAATACCGACTAGGCTTACTACTACTCTGCTCTTTTTTCTACTCTATCTTTTCTACTCTTACCTTTTAAATATCTCACGAGATAACAATGCGTTTTTTTAATACGGTTATGTGACAGAAATAACTCGTTATAATATCGATACATTATTTATAAAAAAGGCATAGATAGTTTGAGCCAATTTTTAAATAAATGGTCAAGCGTTATACGGAGCAAAACTGCAAATATTTTGAGAATGTACAAAATCCTTTTCGTTAAAAAAAAGATAAAGAAGAAGAAAGAGACGACGAAAAAATTATCTTTTTACTTAAGAAATAAATTATCTATGATCAGTTTTATTCATATATAAATAATAAAAAATAATGTACCCATGTTACTTAAAACATTGTTTTAAGTTTTGAATATTTTTTAAGGTATTTAACATATTATATTAAATTTTTACTATATTTTTATTTAGTAACTGACAGTTTTTTATTACAAATCATTTCTATAGTAAAAATAGATTCAAATTTTGTTAAATTAAATTAATTAAATTAAACAACTTTAACTCTGATTGTTATATTATACATATTGTAAAGCACAGTTATCTAATTTTAAATGGTAATTAATAAATCATAATAACACATTGTATTCAAATTAAAAATTAACTCCGTGTAAAATATATCGGATACGATAATAGACACAATATCTAGTAAATCAAATAAGACTTAATGAATAGTTTGTGGTTGAAAAGTTGCGATCAAACTCATCACTACGATGTGTAATAACGGGCTTATTTCACAAATTATGATCACATAAGCTAAAATTTACGAAAATTAACTTTGAAGTATGTTTTTGCGATATCTGTACTAATAAACAAAGTGATTAGATAGTGGGCACACGTCTCAACATGTGTGATACAAGAAAACTTTCACGAGTCCACACTGACGTTATGCACTTCAAATGCATTTTTTAAAGCAAGCGCTCGTCCGCACTGCTTCGGAGCCTTTCACTTCGTGGTCCAGGGAACACGCCGTATTCTGGCGCGCGATGAGTTCCCACAAAGTCCCTGTGCGAAAGAGAAAAAGAGTGAGGGATATGGGGTGAGGAGAAAGGACGAAGGATAAGAGAAGGAGAGAGGAAGGTTCCTCGCTGTGGGATGCTATATTTCGTTTCTTATATAAGTGTGTATAAGCTTGGACTCGCGCGAATTCGCGGAAAGCCCGAGAGTTTCTTCTCTTCGTTCATTCTTTCGATTCCTTCCTCTTCGGCATCGATTTCTTTATCCTCCGATATGAACTACGTAACTCTTACTTCGAAATGTGAACATCAATTTTTCACTAAATATTCAATAATAATACTATCTTTTTGCCTTTTCATTTTTACTACATTTGTATTTGCCTATTTTATTAAAGCTTTGATAATTCAGTTATAGTATTCGTATAAGTTTTTCACCATTTTACGTTAGATTCATCTCTCTTGGGTCAGATTTTATTGAAATTCATCAAAGTTTTCTTATGTTGAATGATTCATTTAGTTTTATACATAAAATTCATTTACCGATACTTTGATCATTGTTATTATGAATTTTTTAAACATATATAATGAAATAGTAAACATCAATAAAAATAAATGCTATTATAATTTTCAATATTAAATTTATCATAGAAATAATTAATTGATAATTTAAAATAGTACATTATTTTCTTAGTTTTACATATATGCATCCATTTATTTTTTGAATATTAAATGTAAGCATAAGCGAAATTAAAATATATCAATATATTAATTAAAGTAATATTTATTCTTTAGTTAGAAATAAAATTAAATATTGTGAATATAACTTTTATTTTTAAAACTATTCTTTATCATGATGTTATCGGTAATTGACTTAATCAATTTTCTTGTAATAAGTCTATATTTTAATAACTTGATTTAATGTCACAAATATATTTAAAGCTATGGTAATTATTTTTATATGTTTAAAATTAGTTATTAAATGAAAAATTGTTTTTTATATTATATAAATAAAATAGTCTATTATGTTTTATGGATCAAAATATTATATCGTAATATCATTTTTCGTAAATTATTTTAGTAAATTTATTATCAATAATTTCAAGTTAGTGATAAATTATAATCTAATTTTTGAGAAATATCAAAAAAAATTTAATATCCAATCACTTTATTTTTATCATGTACATAAAATAAATTTAATGTTTTTGATGGTTCAATTATTTTAATTTATAGGAAAAAATGGTACTTATAAATATATATTCTAAATATTTTTTCTCTCTTTAACTCTTTCGATTATTCTGAAATATGTAGTGTTTGTAACATTTAAGTTTCTGTTTGTATAATCTCTACATGTATAGTTATTCGAGTAGTTTTGTGCTAGTATTTGTTACTTCAAAAAGTATGCGTTATAAAAATATTATACATAACAATTCTTATAAATGAAAAGATTATGTTAAAATGAGCCATAAGATATTTTTCAGGTCAATAATAAAAACATGGTAATAAGTTATCATAATATTGTAGAATATTTAAATATTGAAGTTTTTTTATGAAAAATAAAACCAATTTATTTGTTTTAACTTTTCGCTCAGAGAGATTCACCAGATAATTAACTATCTAAAAACACTCTTGTTCTGCGAAGTTTTATACGGTACTTAAATTAACTGATTAAGCATATCCTGAGGACATAAATCTAGATCAGTATATTAAATGTGTTCAATTTAACTGAAAAATTCGCGAATAAGTACACAAACAAATTCCGCGAAAAGGAAGAGCATATACGCATAGTTGTCGTTGTTCGCGGACTCACTCGTTCGCTTGCTCTCAACGAGAAAAACGTTAATTGGCAGGCATCGAAGCTGTGATTATTGGAGTAGAATTTCACAGAATGGAGCTAAATGGATTTGAGGAACAAACAATTTGCGGTGAATAGCGAGGTTGATTGCTCATAAAGTCCTTGTGCGTACCACGTAATTCTAACGAGTGTTCGCGAGCTCGAATATCGGCGCGAGTTCCTTCAACGACGCAATGCGTCCAACGTTCTTTAACTTTCCGGTATAATCCTCCACTCTACCTTCCTCTTTGTCGCTCTTCCGCCGACTTCTTTTTTCTCTCTGTACAAGGCGCTGTATCCCAAGTAAAATTAACCTTAATCAGCTTCAATTAACCCTTTCGAGATTTGCGATCTTTCTAAGGGAAACAGGAGAGATTTCCTTCGACCGATTTCACTCTTGAAACTAACACTGTCATTTCTTATTTATAAATCCGTCACTATTTTTAATCTGTTATTACATTTCTTTTTGTAAAATCAAAGGTTTATTTATACAGTTAGTATACATACCTCATGCTATTTATATTTAAACTTTCTTCATTTCTTTTTTTATTCTTCCAAATCATCTACAAATTTATTGGAATAAAAGTAAGTTATAAAATTTTTGTATTTTAAAATAAAGATTTTAGATGTTTCATAAAGTTAATATAAGAAAATCCATTGAATTGTCATCAATTCAATAAAATATATCAATAATTTATCTATTATGAGATAAAAAAATGAATAAAATAAAAATGAAAATAACTTTTTATACGAAAAATTAAAAAAGAAAATGAAAAAAGCGATTAACATATATGCCATATTATAAGTTTTTATGACATGTCAATCTCATAGCTTTTATTGCGCAGGATGCATCAATGCAAAACATTTTTATCACTGAAGTAAACATGCGACAGATCAATTCTAAGGTAAAAAAAATTATAACTTGACGAAATAGCTACAGTTATAAGGAACGGCTTCATTTAATGTTACCGTGTGATATTCACTTGAAGTTGAGTATTCTCATGGATTCGCAGTTTTTATGTCAAACCATTTCAGAACAATTAAGTTCTAAGTCTCATGGCAGCGATGCCGTCCGCATCTAAAGATGATAGCAGGTGTTGCCAGGCTGAGTCAACGAAGTTGTTCCGGACGAGATGATGTGATGACAGAGAAATCAGTATGTCCAGCAAACCGAACCCGGAACCTATAAAAAACTTCGGTGGGCTTTACCGACGCGACGGCGGACGAGGCTTTCTCTTATACTTTTACCGTTTTCAGCAAGCATAATTACAAGTCGGATATCCTTTTTTCTTTCGTACTTTCCAAGTAAAAAGACGTCTTGAGTAACTGTGGTTCTAAATTTCTCGATAGTGTGATTTTCTGGTATAAGAACGCAACAATACATTCAGTAAAAATCATTCAATGAATAATTTCCTTAAACTTGCAAAAATTATTTTGCTTCTAGTGAAAAGTTTTGTACATTATGAATAAATGAATCAGAAATCTACTAAAATAACTTTAGTTCATTCATCTATTCAATACATTATATGGTATACCTTTATTTTTCTAAATAGATTCAATGTACTACAATTTCTATTAGTCTTTTCATAAAAAAACATACATATTTTCATAAAAAATTAGCAAGAAACGTAACTTTGTTTTCTCGGTTCATTTATAAATAACTATTAAATATTGGACAATTTTTTAAGAACAATGGAACAATATTTCGAATTATAAAATTTCATATTAATAACAATAATAAACAAAAAATGTATCACAAAAAATAATCTTTCCAAATTCAAGCAAAATGATATATGTACCAATAATTCCATAAAAATGCATTCTAAAAAAATGGATGATTTACACAAGTCATATGATATAGAAATGAATTTAATTACAAATTACAATTTTTCAAATAAACTTATGAAATGAATAGTAGCTATCAATTGTTTAGTTTTATTCGTAATTAATGACGTTTCAATAGAAAATACATTTCACATAAAAAGTTTACATTTAAATAATTAATTGTACCGTAGATTTGCGAATAAATAATCGTAATTATAAATTTTTTAACCCTAATTCCATAAAATTTGCGATATCATCGTGTCAGTTCTTATTTTTTGTATAAAATAACTATTAAAGAAAATGATGGACCATACGGTATTGCCCTTGGAAAATAAAATTAGCTCGAGCATAACTGGCAATTAAATAATTCAACACCCAATCGAACAATAATACAAGACTGAAGTGAACAAGGCGAGTACCTTGAGTAGCGACCTATTCATCCTCAAGTTTCGGTGACAATAGGCAGCACCTCCTTTCCCTTTTCCGTCTCACTCCTTCGTTCTTGTTCTTTAGAGAGTTTCCGAGGCTGCGAAAACGCGGCAGTTCGTGACAAGTGGAGAGAAAAAAAGTGTCGCGAATGAGAAAAAGGGGGCGGGTGAAGCATCGAAGCGGTCGAAGAGGAGTGACGCCCGAACCCCGGGTGGGGAATTGGAAGCGGCGGGACACCAGGGGTAAGCTGTGGAGCGGAGGAGGAAGAGGACGGTTATTCGCGCATCGAACTCTCCAACGCCAAGTCTACTCTCGAAGAGTTTGACGAGCATAACTTTTTCAACTTTATTAGCAAACATTTTTTATAATTAGTCATAAAAAACTCCGTTTTCTGTTGTACGCAATGTTATCCATATTTCTTTATAATCGATACAAAAATATTCATTATTGACTAGACGATATCTACTTTATCTCTATGTTCACATCTTTACGTTATTTTAGTTATTAATATCGTTTATATAATTCATCTTTGAAAAAGATTTACAGATTAAATATTAAAAACGATGTTAAAAAAATTTCTTTGATGAAATGTGTTAATAATTAATAGTTTTACCAAGAACTTTGTAAATAAAAACCTTAATATACTAATATTATTAATTTAAACTTTTAAATATTTAATTATAAAAAATAATAATAATAAAGATAGCATTTTCTTAAACTTAAGTTGTATTTAATAAGACTTTCAGTAATTTATAATTTTCATATTATTCATCAGAAATTTTCACTATTTTTTACAGTTTTATGTGATTTTGAATATTGAGAAATCATATTTTTTTGGAGAATAATTCCAATACTGTTGTTAATTTTGTACTAATTTATATTTTTTCCATGCAAGATAATGAAATTAATATATTTGAAATTACAGGTTGTACTGTAAAAATTGATTTTACGTATTCTCTCGAAATTTTTTTAAGGTTGTTTAATCCATAGATTACATTTTTATAATTTTTTAAAAAAGTATGTAATTTTATTCTGTGAATGAAATTAAAATTATATCCAAAGATTTACATTAAATTTACTATATTAATCGGGAGTTTATAGCAAGCTTACTTTACGATAACATTTTCTTCCAATGTTACCATTTGATTTTATTTGTGCAAAATACAGCAAGATAGATCATATTTTTCATTTTTCTTGTATTTTAAAGCATAATCCTTAGAATAGTTATATTGGAAATTATATTTTTGCTGATATTATCGATTAAAAGTAATTTCCATTGGTACAGGTTAAAATCATGTACAATTTTATTGATTACGTAAATCAATTTATAGATATTTATTACATAAATTTCAGGTAGATATCATTCGTATAGATAAATACAATGGTATATAGTTCATAAATTTCTTAAATAAAACAATAAGCAAAGAAAAATAAATGAAAAACTGAACTATCAGTGGCATTATCCAATGAAAAAATTCAAGTGAAAGATACTTAAAGTAAATGCAGTAGTATCTCCCTCTATTTCTTCCATCAACGGAGCAATGAGAATGCACATCATGGATCCGTATATAGCTGAGTTCACGAAGATGCCAGAGCTGCTCTCGTGCCACGCATTCAGGTATATGTATGTGTACGCGCGTTGTAGAACATCGGAGTCTGCTCGCGGGGTCATGCCATGCCCTCGCTACACAATAATCAACTTCTTTCTTCTTCTTTTTCTTATTCTTTTTCTTCTTCATTTTCTTATTATTTTTACTTCTTGCTTCTTGTTTCTCTCTCCTTTTATATCCTTCTGAAATTTATCTTTTTGCCTTTTTTCTTTTCGTCTGCACTTGCGTGTTAGCTTCTCATGTAATGAGATGCTCCAGTATACAGTCGGTATCGTACAAATCGCGCACACGCGTGCGCCTCCCTTTCCAATTTATGATCTTAAATTTAATCTGATTTTCAGAAACTACTACGTGCAATATTTGGCCACGAATTCATTTATTTGTATTTAGATCGTAAAAAAGATCATGTGTGAGTTAATCATTTATCGGATGTAAACACACTGTGTGTAGTGGATCGTATTGCACTCAAACCTATAATTTTGTTTAAAAAATGTACGAGAATGCAAGTATAATATTATATAGTCTAATCTTTTATGAAAAATGCGATTTCATATATTTTTGAATGAAAAATATAAAATTATATTTTCTAAAATTCTTAAGGAAAGTATACATTGTTAGATTTATTTTATTTCAGTAAATGTTATTCTTTTTTAATTACTGTATATATAAATATATTAAATACAAATTATAAAATTTATACTATTATGCGATATAAAAATATCATTTAAAAAGAATATATCTAATTTAATGTAAACTATTCATTTTATAGTAAATTTAAAAAATGTGGGTATATGTAAATGTATTCGTTTATTTTCCATAAGAAATATTTTCGTACTTATTTTAGTAATAAAAACAAAAATAAAATCAACAATATTTTTCATAGCGATATGCTAACAGGCAAATAGTTATATTGAATTCGAAAATCAAACACGCGGGTGTTTGAAAAATTATTATTATAAATTTATGATTTTTAACTACTTTATTTCACCATAAATGCAGATTAAACATTAATTAAAATAGTTACACTTATAATATTTTATATAGATTAATAATCAATAAATTATATATAATGATATAAATAAATTTTTAAAAAAGTAACACTAAACAGTTATTTATAAAATGTAAACTTTATAAATTATGTATTTTAAATAATTTTATTAGTCGAGTATATAAGATTTATTTCTTAAGTATTGAGATAGTATTTAAGATACTAATTGAAATACTCCATCATTAATATGATAAAAAAAAATTTTTATTTGTGTTAAATAATTTATTTACAATAGAACTGATTTTTGTCTAAACAGTGTGATTTATATTAATACTATACATACAATGATCATGTGACGAATATTCAACTATAATTAATTAATTTAAATTATAATTTTTAATGCACACTATTGTTAGATAATCGTAATAGTCATTATTATTATTTTAATCGATTTCAAGTTCATAACAACAAAAAGAGAAAGGGCTTTTCAAATCTATTAAATTAACCGTTGAAATTAAAACTTATTATTATCGGATCAGTTAAGTTTTTACTGAATAATAATGATATTAAAACACTTAAAATAATAATTTTAATAAATAGTATATAGAATCTTCATGTATCACTAATATCGGTACTGTTGACTTTGTATTCGAAGCTACAATTGTATATTTATACCTTATGAATAAATAGATTATAAAATATCTTTAAAGATTACATACATTTAGCCGTTATATACATAAAAATTATATATTTAATAAAAGGAGATAAAGGCACTTTAAATGATTCAGTAACAGTAGCTCAATTTAAGAAGACTCATATTCATTTTAAGGCTTGTAATAAATTATGATCTGAGACGTAGTTATATTCCTAAAGTTGTTTAATTTAATTTGTTACCAAATATTCATAAAAAAAGAAATTACATGTACTTTCTTGAAGGTTATTAATAATTTAAAAATAACTTATAATAAATCTTTTATTTTAAGACTGATATTTTTCTACTCATTTTTTGAAAATCGGTTGTTAATAAACTTTTTAATAAACGAAAAAGTAGCTTCGAAACTATTTATAATTTTTGAAGAAACTATTTCAATATTGTAAATGTAATTATACCACAAAAAAAATATATTTTTCTAATTATATCGTATATTTTAATCATTTACAGATTTAATAATTACAATTTGTAATTGTATTACTCGTATTTATGTACTATTATTACGAAATAACATAAAAATCATTTAAATATCTTTCAAATTAATTAAACTGTTGATTCCATAATATTATATTGTATTTTAAACTGAAATTATTTAAATGCTTAATGACATATTAATTATATAATTACACTTACACGCGAACATTCGTGTGCAAAATTGAAGAATATTTTCGATTATCGAGAAATTAATCTATCAAGAAAGAAATATAGGCAAACAAAGAAAGAGAAAGAGTGAGAACGAAAGAGAGTAAAAGAAAACGAATAAAAATGAACGAATGAACGAACATTCAGCTCAGTGATTACGTGGCTGATTGGCCGCGTAAAGATGAGACGGCGGCATCCTTACTGTCGACCGCAGCTCGTGACGACGAACAAGCCTCCGTCATTCTCGATTTTCTACTGCTTTGTCCCTTTCTATATCTGTCTCTTTCATTTCTGTTTTCTTTGTCTCTTCTTCATATTATTCTGGTGTACCTGCATACTACTCATTCTGTGCTTCCTCGGCATTAGTGCTTACATTCTTTATTGGCTCTTCTCTAATATCTGACGTACGATCGCCGCTAATTATATTAATATGTTTAGACTATAAAAACGTTTTTTACACACGTGCTTTCTTTTAAAAATGTGAATAAGAAATGATATAAAATCTGTATAGATTGATATGGCTGCTATCGTTTTATAAGGAATTCTCGCTTCATTAATATATGGATTAAGTATTCAAAAGAAAGAAAAAGATATAAATATATGCACCTGCATTTCTTTGTTCTATTACGGCTTTTTCATTGAATTCTGATGTTGCTGTCAACATGCATGTGTATCTTGGTTGCTATCCATTTTTGCAATATATATATATATATTTATTATTCTACCTAATTCATATTTAATATAAAGACAAAATCTACACTTTGGAGAAATATTACTATTTTTTAAAACTATCGAAAGGTAAATGTAATTCTTAAATTAAACATATTTTGTGAAAAAATAAAAACATTTTTTACTATAGTAAATATAAAAAAATTTTAATAAGATATATAAATAATAAATTCATATTAATATTTTATAACAACGTTTTGTTAACTGAAAATTGTTGTTATTAAAAAAACTTTATCTTATTTGCTCTTAAAGAATATAGTATCATCAAACATACTTACAAAATTTTACTTTTGTATAATAATATAAGAATAAAGTCATGAAAAATATTTTAAATAATACTGTTAGACAATAATTCATTTTATGTTATATAATAAGTAATTATATAATAGAGATTATATAATCCTTTAACAATTATGATCCATACATTCATTTACATTTTATATTAAAAAGGTATTTAAATATATTATGAAATATGCATATTACAAAGATTACAATATTAAAAAAATAATTTAAAAAGTTTCTCGTTCTATAATTGATTAATAGAAAACTTAATACATACATACATATATATATATATATATATATATATATATATGATCATTCCATAATATCCAAAAATATAAAATGATATAATCTCCATGTAGAATTTTATTAAAAGTTGGTAGTGTTTATTTAAACATGAAAATATATTTATTGTATTTTTAAAAATAAAAGGAAAAAACTTAAACATGAGAAAAAATGAGGGAATATTATCCTAAAATGTAAAAAATGAGAGATATATATCCTAAAATGTAAGTGTTAATCGCACAATCTTATAAAATAGCTTATCCATTTTCAGTATCTTACAAATATACCTGCAATTTTCTTTGCACTTTACTATCTCAAAGCAATATTTCTTTTCAAATAATTCATCACTTATAACTTCTCTTCTCCTGGAGTATGAGTGTAAAAGTAGAAAAGGAAAAATTAGTAATTATCTCATACTGTGAGATGACAAGGGCGTGATGGTAGATATTACGAAATTCTCGTCAGAGCAGTAGCATTGCAACCTAATATATATTGTACATGTATAAAGAACACGTTCACAGGTGACAGTGCACTTACAGGTAGTCGTTACCCTAAACGAAATGCTTTTCGATCTCCCCTCACCGTAATGGCAGTTTTATCTCTCTTTCTCTCACTCTTTCTTTTTCTCTAGTCGCGGCTTCTCGCATCTCTACTCTCGGATATCAATTTCAAGACCCGCGCCGCTCAGTTCAAAACCGCAACACGTGACAGTCTTAACTGCTTTTCGTTTAAACCTGAAGTCTCCGTCACCGCCGTTCGTCTCTCTCCGCATACCTCCAACACTGATCTTCACATTAGTTTTTATTTTTTCAGGCCGGATACAGACGTCGCTGTCGCCACCGCCGTCGTTGGATAATTGCATCCAAGCGCCGGGTGTGCGTTCCACGACGAGATTTAGCGCCAGCCAATTGAATAGCTTTTACGAATGTACGAAAGCGTGTACTACGACACTGACGCTCTTGGTCTTTAATCGTCAATATATATATATATATATATATATATATACTGATTACAATGCAGGAAATTTATTGTAATACGTAAAAAAGGTAAACAAGTAGAAAGAATGATAGAAATAGCGAGAGAGAACGAAAGAGAGAGAGAGAGAGAGACAGAAACAAAAAATAAGAAGGAAAAGTTTCGTGATGGAAATGGTGTTTTTCTAAATATACGTTTTCTTCCTCGAATTACCAGGGAGATTTATAGCAATGTATATACAGATGCGCAAATGAAAAATTGAATCATGAGGTAGAGTGGAGATTTCTACTAAATGACGGTTGTGAACAAAGTTGAGTGACATTTTTCTGAAAATTAAATACAATGAAGATTTGAGAAATTGAGCGAGCATCTCGTCATTCGTTTGTCTGCATTACGTTGTCTTAAGTTATTTCTGACGTGCATTTTTGTGGCAAATATTTCAAGCTCTGTGATTAGTACTATAAAAATATGCTGCACTAATTGAAATTCGGATTTTTATTTTTGTAGCTTTAGCTTCACCTATATATACTTTAAACTTTATAACGAATAATGTTATAGTGAAGAATTGTACGTTATCGTAACTATTACAATTATGTGTAAATGATATGATGTTTCTATTTGGTAGGGACATATTAGCATAATAAATTTATCAATACATTAAATCTGAAGATTTAGAATCATATTATTATGATTAATATTCTTTAGAAGAATAACAGACGCGACTGTAGTGGTTCAACTATATTATAAGTGGTCACTTTTTACTGTTTTTTCTTTAAATTGCTTATGTGTTTTTATATTTTAAAAAATATATATTTTATACAGAGAATAATTTTCAAAATTACAAATACTCATAAATTTGAATTTTGTTGCACCTTTAATTATATGTTAAGAATTTAAATTTTTTAAATAGGCAACGTAACAAAAGTAAATAAGAATAAGTAAATATATAACTATATAACATTCAGTTAATACAACATTGTAATATAATGTATTGTTAATTTTTAAGCTGTATTAAAATAGAAATTAAACTAAATTAAATAAATATAAATATTTCTATAATCAATATTTTATTTTAATTTACATAAAATATAGGAAGATGTATTTATTTATTGTGTAACATGTATATTTATTTTTTCTTTTTAATTCAAGACTAAATTTTTATTATGAACAAAATAATATAATCTAAGCAGCACTTTTATTTTTTTATAAAAAATTTGTTTATTATTTACCATAGAATAAATAGATAAAAAATTTACTAAATACATAACCTATAACACGTATTTAATGAATGAAATATTAAATATTATATTCAGATAACACTATTTTCCATTAAAAAAATTGTTCATGAATAAAAATATTTCATCCCAGCATTATTTAAAAAAATTAAATAATTTTTATTTAAAAGGTAAAAGTTAGAACAAATAATTCTCTAATAGAAATGACTAAAATATTGACTTAAAAGTTCGAAAAATAATAGTACGTCGCATATAGTTTTAACTAGTTTTAAGTCGCTTTATCAACTTAGCTTTAAACTTACTTTTGACTTTTTTTTATAAAAGATTATCTTTAATTAAATATTTATATTTAATATTAATACATCAGATTTATTAGAAACGCTTGTAAATGATAAATTGGAGAGATATATATAAGTATTTGTATATAATATTTATAATAATGATAAATATTTCTGTACACTTAAAATTATATATATTGGAGTAAACTGAAAAAGAATTAGTTTTGTTAGATATATTTTATTATGAAAATAATTAAAATAGAAAGTATTAAATCCAAGTTAATTTATTATTATTTAAATGCCTCTTGAATATATAATTAATAAATATATATTTTTTCAGCTTCACATGATTTTTAATACTTCGTTTATTAAAAATGTTTATTAGCTTTCATAATATTCATTAAATTATATTTACATAAAATTCTATATTATAAAATCACTTTATTTTAATTTTAAAACATTATATTGATAGGTTTATTGATTTGAATTTATTAATTTTAATAATTGTTTCTTTAGCACATTAAATTATCAATAATTTAATATACTCTATTCTCATGCTTTCATTAATAGTTCTCTGTATTTTTTTAAAAATTTATATTAATGAAAAATAATTAAAATTTTATAAAAATAAAAGAGAAAAGCGAATAAATTTTAATATAATAAATGTACTATACATTAGTAGTAATACGCTCGTAATACTGATAGTAAAACGATATATTTATTATTAATAATCATAAATTTAATGAATGATTTATGAATTAAAATGAAAAAATATAAATATGAACTAAAGAATTCAAAACAAAATTATAAATATAACGAATCTAATATTTATAAATTTGTAAAATACACATCTATGAAGAATTGAAGTAACACTATAAATTAGCCGATGTATATTTGGGTTCGATTTCCTACTTTTGGTCTTGGAAATTGGGAGTAGAGGCATATTTATGTGACAGTTAATTCGAAAAAGTAACAAAGGAAATTAGAGGTCAATAAGAATTAATTTGATATCTTGAGGGCCTGGCACATGCGAATGACAATCTACAAAACTAGTCGGGATGATTAAATTTATGTTAATTTTATTTAATTATTCTAAATTCATTATTTAAGTAAATCACAAGGTCTTATTTAATTTTTGAATAAAAAAATGTCATAAAAAAATTTTTTTAAATATAATTTGAAAACGTAAATAATTTTTACTAATAGAATTTTTAGTTCTGTATAATCAAATAATAATCTCTAGTATACATGTATAGTAATAAGTTAATAATGTGAAACAAAACAATATAAATATTCTATAATTTTAAATAAAAAATAAACGAAAAAATCCTTATATACAGCTAATGATAATTTAATGTTTCTGTTATTATATAAATAATAAAATTATACTAATATGATTACAAGTATATTAATTTTTGCATATTACACAATAAATTTCTATAAATATTGTTAAAAATTTATTTATGCAACTATAATATAGTGAAAATTTACTGCTTCTTCTTATCTATCAATATTTATTTCATACTCTTTAACGTTATGAATTTCGAAGAAAAAATCTGTTTCAAAAATATTTTTTTTAAACAGGTTATACATAAAACTTTTTTATTGTGAATATGTAGTTACATTAATAATAAATCTTGATTTTTTTTACAAATAAATTCCATACGTTTAAAATGGAAGTTTGTAAAGCTTTTTTTATTTTAATGCGTGATCAGCTGAACACCATAGCATTGAAATTTCTCAAAGTATTTCATGTGTTCTAAAATTTGTTGAAAAAATGATATCTTATCGAAGAAAGACGGTTTTTTTAATTAATTTATCTGAAAAAGGTCACTTAGAGACCGTCAAGTAGGAGGTGTAGACAACGCGTATTTCTCTCTCTCTTTCTGCTTACCAATGATGTTTCTCGGAAAAATAGTCATTATACAGGGAATAAAACTTAAACACGAAAAAACGGAAGTAAGACAGAAACAAAGTTACAGGAACAATTTGTAAGTGTAATTTCACATGTTTCCTGGTACGATGGCACTATGCGAAAGTAGAGGACTTAACTGTTTCGAGAGAGAAAGAGAGAAATGAAAAAGTACGCAATAATGAATGAAAGAGTAAGAGAGAAAGAAAGTTTACTGCGCTTCATAAATTAAGAGAGGGCGCTGCTCACATGCGGGTTCTCATTTCGTTGACGGAGATATAATCAAACAGATAATACATTGTCCATTATTTATTGGTATAAGGTGTGTTACAAATAGTCTTGCTATATGTGCTGGAAAACATTATGTTTAAAAAATTGTCAAATATATTTATGCAACCTTTAAACAAACGTTGTGTACAACAAACGTTGTACATATAATATTTGAACAACGTTTTTTAAATTTTAATTAACAAAACTGGTAACTAGTTATCTATTTTTATAATCTACTTTTTAATTTATTTACTATTATAAATTATTTTTAATTTTTTACTTTTAGTAAGATAACTTATACCTCAAAATTAAAATTATCGTTTTTGTTTGTAATAATTTGTTTGATTTATAAAATATATTTAAGCGAAGTACTTTAAGTAGAATTTCATATATATATATATATAATAAAAACAAACGTTGCGTAGTATTATGTAAATTTAAAAAACTCTTAAACTTGATTTTAAAGTAAGCATTTTTTCATAATAATATCGCATAAGCTTCATTTACTAAAAGATAACAATTTTTTTTAATAACAATTTGATAGAATGATAATGTTCTTAAAATTGTATATTTGTTCTTAAATTAAAACATTGTTTTTTTAAATCAAATAATGAATTCTATTTAATAACTAAGCTATTTAAGCATTTAAAATTTTTCTAATTCATATTTTTGGTTTAATCTCTTGTAGTATTTCAGTTATAAATAAATAGATAAATAAACTATAAATAATCAAAAAACTCAAATATAATAATTTATATTGTTACTTACCTAATTTATATTTATATATTTTTTATGTCTTGTTAATGTTTTATAATTTAGTTTATTTTTAAAACATAAAATCTGAATTAATTTTTTAAATATTATTTTACATCAAATATTAATTTGTCAATATAGTTATTTCTCTAAAATCGCAATTATATTATATCTTTGTCACATATAAATATCTTATTAATATCAATTATATATTATCTAATATCTTGATATTTTTAAACAAAGTAAGGTAAAACTAAGATTTTTTATTGTTCTCAAAAAAATAAGAAAAATTTAATGTTGAAATTTATGAATTAATAATATTAAAAATTTATTAATATTTTAAATATTAAATCCAAAAAAAATTTCTCATTTCAAACATAATTGATATACAAAAAGATTTTATTATGTGTTTTATGGTAAGATTGTTATAAAGATTTAATATATTACAATATTAGTTGATTATTATAAAAATATATTTTTATAATGTACCAATCATTTATATAATTATAATTTTTTTCAACATTGAAACTATATTCATCGTAAATTAAAGCATGAATTCTGAGTATTTTATTAATAAGTTTAATGATGTTATTTACAAGCGCTTTTATTATAAATATAGATATATTAATTGAAACACATTTTTAATTTCAATATTCATCACAATAATAAATATGTAGAATAGTCCCTAAATTATATTGGATCATGTAAAATTAAATAATATTAAAATAAAAATAAAGCAGTATGACAACTAATGATAGGTATAGAATAAGGGGAACTATGTAAAAAAAGGAGTAAACACTTTGAAGTACTTTCTAACTTACAATCGTTATCTTGAGCTCGATCTTAGTAAGCTAAACGCATGAAATGCGATCGGGAGCAAACGAAAACGTAATAGCTATCTTCCTCTATCGGCACAAGACAATTCTACATGGGCAAGTAGGTATGAGATTTTAACCTGGGCGAATGACACACCTTTCCGGAGTTCAACGGTGCATGCAAGTGTCTTGCGTGAATAATTAAAAACAGGTCTACTTTTCATGATAGTTCCGTTCTTGCTTCTCTTATTCAAATAAGCTTTTACTCTGAATGCAATATTTTTATTTAAGTTTCTCATTTACTCTATTTGTAAAAATATAATTGAAGCATATATTCATCAGAACTGATTTCCAGATGTTTTATAAATTAAAATATTTCATTTTAAAATTATCGACACTTTCTAAAGAGTTGCAATTACCCAAATAAAATTTCAATATATTTTTTATTTTAATTCATTCGAATACATTCTGCAAATCATGATATTATAAATTGTGAATTGATTAAACCTTACACTAGAATGAATTTTAATAATTCAAAGATTTTAATTATGTATTATATAAATTTTTGTATTATAAATTATTATATTCAATAAACTTGAAAATTTTTATGTATATTTTAATTTGGATAATATTAGTTAAAAGTTTGCTATCACTAAGATTAATTATCATAGATGTTAATACAAAAAGATGTCAGATTAAGTATTTAAATTATTAAATAAATTATGAAATATATTTTCTTTTTAAAGGTTTTTATTAATGATTTTAGAATAATAAATTATTAATTAATATTGATAATTAAAAAAATTTTTTAAATTTATGCTCCTTAGTATTTTAAAAATTTCTATCTATGTTAATATTTTTAAATATATAATAACATCTAGCTTAAACAATACATTAAAAGTTAAGTGCTTCTTTTGCACATAAACAGATAAAAGAAAGTAAAAGAATTTACCAATAGTCTACAATTGTAATATATTGTTTTACTGATCCTCAATCAGTCATCGAAATTAAGCAGCTTCAGTCGTGAACTGTTTTTTTTTATTTTAAATAATGTTTATTTATTTAAACCCAATAAATGCAATATATCGTTTTTTTTACAATCATAATAAACCAATGATTTATATAACATATTGCTTATGACTAATACGCTGCCATATACAGCCAACGCAGTCTTACAGTTTATATGTTTTTTTAATCAATACTTTCTTTTTTTTTGTTTATGAAAATTTGTTATAGGAAAACAAATTATTTGATAACATTTTTTTTTACAGCTTTATTTATGTACAGAAAATAGCTAATCTAAAAAAATTGTACTCAGCCGTGAACGGATTTGAAGATAGGTGACCATATATTCTTCAGCTTACAATCAATAAATTATTAATTATCTTTTATTGTTTATTGGTTTTAAATATCTTAAAAACGTTAGAGATTATATTTTTCATATTAACGTTTTAATTAAATTTTAACTTTTATACTAAAAATAGCTTTGTTTAAAAAAATTATAAAAATTAATTATTATGTTTATTAAGTTTAAGCTGGAAATATTATGTATAAACATAGCTAATAAGATTGATTGAAAACTAAACGTTTGTAATAATAATCATTAATAAAATATTTATAACTAGTTTAACATAATGATTTAATGTTTAAATCTTAAATAATGGATAAAATTATTTAATATTAATATTTTTCTATTTTATTGATTTTATTATAATTACAATTTTTTGCTTTAATATGCACTTTTTGAATAATACATTATTATCGTATAATCAAATCTTTAAAATACAAATGCGTAAATTCAATGTGTCTCCGACTGGGTTATCAGCATTGAATACAGATTTTATTGAATAGAATCAAAGATGAATGCATCTCCTCTCCAATCATGATACAAAGCAATTCATTTCTTCTTGAAGAGGTATTTGCTTAAAACTGTCAAATTGAGCACGTGGGATCATGTAATACAAAGGTATGCTAGAGTATATGTATATATACACACGCGTATGTAAGTAAGGTAGGTAGTCGATTAAATTGAGTTTCGAGTCAGAATGATAATAGATCGATTTGAGGTCATTGATCACGTCGATTCTAGACGTCATCGGAGAGATTAATCTTCTGCTACGATCGCCAAGATATATATCTTATTAAAGAGATCCAATGATAATTTCATGTAAAGAACGTATATGTTCGTATGCGTTATCTTCCATGTGTAAATATATGCAAGATTTTCAGTCTTAAAACAATATAAAAGATATATCGCGTATACCAGTGTACACTGTCTAGTCTAAAATGAATTGCTAGACAGGTGAGTTTTTAAAGAAAAGTCAAAAAATTAAAAGATCGTTTATAGTAATTCAAAACCTTTTTTAAATCTTATAATTTACTTTACAGATAAAAATACTAATGGATGAAAGATTTTTTTTATTAAAATGAAAAATTAGTTTGTTGTTTTAGAATATTTGCTCTTTTAAATTAAAATATTGAACATTTTTTTATTATTACGTGATAATAATAGTATTTTCCTAAAAATTTCTTATTATAATGACAGTTGATATTACAAAAAATACAAGATTGGTTGCATTTCAATTTAATCACGTCATATTTTTGTATTATTTCAACTTTAATTATAAATAAAAATATAAAAGTTTATATATTCTTGATTATTCAAATCTTGATTTTTCTAAATTTTAAAATAGTATGAAATACAAATAAACTAATTAAATCGGAATATATTTAATTAATTATATTATATATAATATTAATAAATTATTCTTGTGCATATATATTAAAAAAAGATGCCTTTATAAAGTTAGAAATATAATATAAACTATTCAAATCTATTGAATTTTTTCAATTTTGATTACATATAAAAATACAACATATTTATTAAAAAAAATATTAAAAAATTTTTAAATATCATTTTCTTTACTACTTATAAATACTAGGTTTCATATTAATTATTCTATTTTTAATAGTTTTACTATTTAAAGTATTTAGTTCTCAACATATTTCAATGAAACGGATACAAGTAATCATATTTAAAATTTATCAATTATTATGTACTCGTTAAAATCTAAAAAATATTTAGTTTATTTAATGAGGTATAAAAATACAATTTATTGTATGAGTAATTATTTATTACTTATCGTAATATATAAAATATAACATTTTCCAATAAAATTTTCATGAATGAATATTATATTGGAGTATGTTTGACAACTTTTATACTTGAAATAAATATTTTTATATTATCGAAAATAAATTTGCTGTTTTCGGTTAATCATTAAACTTACATTTTATAATCGAGTCGCTCGTGAGGATAAACAACACAGACTACATCTAAAGCAATTGGTCTCGCTCGCTTATCACGATGTAATGGTAAATTATTCTATTAGAAAGGAGTTTATTACTGCCGTCATGCTCGTCATCGCATTATCGTTGCGGTAAACACACAATTACACATTTCACACTCTATCTGTAATAATCTAAGTAATTTTTGCTATATATTTTACCAATAAGATTATAGATATTTCGAATTAGAACAATGCAGAAAAGTTTTATTAGTAAAAAATAATATTATAAATATTACCGATAGAATTTATAAAAGCAACTATGTGATAAGTATATTTATATTATAATATTTATAAATGTATGCAATAGGATTTTACTGATTTTCGATATTATCATTATTAATTTTTTAATTTTATAAATATTAATCGATATTATATTATTAATTTTGTATAAAATTATGATTTAATAATATTTAAAAAATGATAGTATAATACATTAATCAAACCATACACATTAATTTTTATCTAGTTTAAATTAACACAACATTAGTGAATTTTATATTTACTATTTTTAAAGAATATTCATTAACACTTTAATAAAAGACTTTTATATTGTTAAAAAATGAAATAGCAAAATAAAAATGGCTTATATATTTTCCCAAAGTTGGTATAATTTGACCATATTTAGGTAATGATAGTAGGTTTTTAACGAGTATACAGAATAAGCAAAAATATACGTCTATATAATTAGATCAAATTCACGTATTTTTATTCATTATTAATGTTTATTTATACCCAATAAATAAAATACATTGTTTTACAATCTTAATAAACAATTATTTAATATAATAAATTACTTATGACTAATATTCAGTTATATACAGTGATCGCAGTCTTCCAGCTTATTTTTTTGTTTTAATTAGGATTTTTTATTATTTATGCGTATTTGTTATAATAAAATAAAAATTTTTTTATAACAATTTTGAGGTTTTATTTATATACAGAAAATGGGAAGAATTAAAAAACTGTACATTTGATTTCCTTATAATTTTTTTATATACATGTGTGTGGGTGACGGAGAGGAAACGGGAATGTTGTAATAAATATGGGAAATTAGGAATTTATATTTATTTACGTATGAATATATTCAATTATTAAAGTTTGAAACATATTTCAGGATTAACTACAAAGCCGTTTAGTTTATGACTTTTATATTTTAATAATATAATTATCAATTAATTTTTGTTTATTATATATCTATTTATTCAGGAGTTTTTTTATTTATTTATATATAAATATTTTTTTTATATTCTTAATATTATGTAGTTACGTTAGCTACCAATATTTTTCGTATTTTTTCGGTGTTTCTCTTGTTTATCTTCTTGTAATATATCCATATTGTATCTTCATAACACGTTATTATTTTTGTTGTTTAAATTTCCTTCGTAAGTTATTTTTGAATTAAATTTTTTTTCTATTAATATAGCGTATAATTGGAATGTTCTTTTATCTTATAGGTATTGCTTATTATTTAGAAATGTGTATGTTTTTGAAGATATAAAACCTCTTTTTAAAACTTTTGAGAAATATTTTGGGTTTGGTTATAGTATTGGAAATTAAACTGCTTTCTTTTATGTTGTGTAATTTTGCATAATGATGTCTATTTAATTTTTATACATGGCAATTTATCCATTTTAGGTTTGCTTTATAGTATAATATTTTGTTTTTTTACATATTTTTTATAAGAGCTTACTTCAGTTCTGCATAAACTAAGACAGGCTCTTATTCTTTTGAAAAATCTTATTTTTTCATTTTGTGTGTTGTTATATTGTACCATATAGGATAACCGTATGTTAAGATTATTCTGATAAGTCCTTGGTAACATAATACTTTTATCCTATTATTTAAGTGCTTTGAATAGAATAATTTTTTGAATTGCCAAGATGCTGTTTTTACTTTTTCTAATTGAGTTTTTATGTGATAATTATGTTTTAATTTTGTATCTAGATGTAATCATAAATATTTGACTATTTTTTTGTAAAGAATTGCCTGCTTTTTAACGATGCAATGGTCAGTTGACGACTGGTACAATTCACATATTTACTTATGAATATGATTGATGTTTATGTTAACATAAGATTTATTCTTTTACAGAAATATTATATTAAAGTAAAGGATCTATTTTATCCCTAATATTATTCTCTTTGCAACAGCTTGATGCTCACATCTTTTTCAGTTGTTTTTAGGTTTCGATATATTATTTGTTATATATTAATGCTATGTATATTAAAATATATATTATTTAATATATTAACGCATGTAAGATCCAAACTGCAGGTAAGGTATTGAAACTAAATCTCGTCTTAAAATCGATCATATGAGTTTTCTTATTCTACTCTAGCTGTTGGTGGTTACTGTATTTGCTAATGTAAAAGATAGGGGCCTCAGATCTATTAAAGTCTTCATTCTGTACAAATTATGTACACGGTTAAAGATTTTTAGTGGTTCTTTTTGAATCACGACCATCAGTGACGATCGATGAACAAATAATGGAATTTAACGGTACTTTACAAGATTCTGATTTAAGTTTGGGCGATATATGCCTTTCATAAGGTTTACAGTTTAAGTTTCTTATAATTAAGTTAAAGGTAATGTTTTATTTTTCATTTTTGTAATTAAAGTGAAATAAAATAAATTAATTTATTATTTATTTGTTTAATTATCCACTATTTCTTTAGATTTTTAATTGCTAAACCAGTATATTTTTTAAAATTTTTTTTTCAAAAAAAGTTTTTAAGATCTACATAATTTAAGTTCCATAAATTAAAATTATTATATCAAAAGAACTGAAGAAATATATTGTTATAAAGATGTAATATTCAGTGTTATATAAATTAAAGAAGATTTATTAAAAACAGTATATTATATAATCTATGAGTTACTCAGTTTATAAAAATATAATATAAAAAAAAGAATAAAAACATTTGTAATAATAAATGTACATATTACGTATAGAAAGTCAAATGAAAACTAAGCATGTCGTACTTGTATGTCTAATTCAATGAAATTTGAAAAAATACAATTTATTCACTCTGAGTTGTTAAATGTAAAATATTGGTAGCATATACATATTATTGATAACTGTAGTATTGTGTCAAAATAGAGTTCGATCATATTCAAATCAAATGTACTTGCAAGTATTTATAATCATTCATAATAATTTAAAAAATTTTCCACTAAAAAATTAAAAATACTAACATTGTAGCTAAAAAGAAAGCAAGCGAGTGTGAGACATTGACTAGGATGACATGAGTTTTTGAAATCTATTTACATCGAAAATAATTGTTATTAGTATAGAATTATCTCAATGTTTTACGAATTCGTGTATTTATATACTATAGTAAACTATAGATGCATATATAAGCATACAAGTTGGAGAAAATGTATGAGCTCGTTTTAAGATTTTGAGAATAGTGAAACTACCGCGGTTAAGAATGCGCGCAGCTTCGATCGTACTTTAATCTTAGACTTTAAGTGAGAAGGTGGAGCTCAAAAGGCTCACGAGCTGTTGCTTCTACTGCTGTGCTGTTACTCTTGTTTCTCTGTATCTCGTATACAATACTCATATGCAGGTATATTACCGCTTCTTTCTTATTCTTCTTGTGCCGTATGTCATGTATTACAGATCATCAGTTTACAACGTGACTCGACGTATAGCTTCGTGAAACTTCTCGGCCGCGCTTACATTAAAGTATATTACACAAATAATACGATTTCTTGATGCCTTGGGCTTTGTGTTTCTATAACCTGTATCAGCTCAACTTTTAAATAATATTTTTTAAATTAAAATACTTATATTTGGATTATGAACTCTATTGCATACAATAAAATGATATATAATAATTCTATAAATATACTTTTTATTTTATAAATTATTAATAAAATAATTTTAAACACGATTGCTGTAAACTTTTATAAAAATAATATAATTATGGTGTTAATTAATATTTAATATGAAACAGTGTTTCGAATTCAATAATATAATTAAAAAAAATAAACGAATTTCGTTCTCTATATACGAATTTATAACAGCTTGAAATCGAATTTACTTAATTAAATTATTTAAGAAAAAGAAAAACACATCTATAACGCTGAAATTAATAGTATCGTAATAGTACTAAGCGTGTGTATAAGTGAAAAAAAAAAGATCATATTATTCGTAAAAATGAAGGTCCGTGACAATAGAATAAGAAAGAAAAACAAAAGAAATATCAGACTTAAGTAATGCTGGTATCTTAAAGGTTCAAATTGGGGGAGATAAGACAGACATGTCATTATTTTGAAACTCATGCGCGTTCGCTCAGACTTGCAGACGATGAATGTCTGCGCATGCGTATCTTATATACTCTTCTTTCCCTAGTTCTGTTTTATTGTTTCCACAGAAATTTCCTTCCGTTTTTGCTATCGAGATACATCCACACGAATCTGGAGAATCATATTTGAGAAGTATATGTCATATTCGATTCAATAAAAACTCATCAAACGCAAATTAAACAATTTATGTTTGTTTTACTTTTAAAAATAATAAGTATAAAATTTATCTGTAAATTTACTTAAATTAATAAATGAAGATTTAAATAATTAAAAACTCTCCTTTTATTTTAAAGAATTTTCTTTTCGTTTAATATCGTTTTTTAATTAAAACTAAAAATTCTTTTTTTAGGCAACTGTTTTCATAAAATCACAGTCTGAATAATAATCGTTCATTTATTTTTTGCTTCAACCTATGGATCAATAAATTTTTAATTAATAAATGAGTGAAAATTGTAAGCTTATATAAATAAAAATTATCTATAAATATATCTTGTGTATTAATAATGCAAAAAATTAGAACATCATGAGAACAGTAATCAAACTATTGTTTTAGAAATAGATTTAAATAATATAATAAAAAACTTCACATAATTTCTTGAATAATATGTTTATGTTTTTAATATTAAAATATTCGATTATCACAAATTCGAATATATTTTGCATATCAATAAAAAAGAAAGTCTTAGGTAAAGCATATTAAGAGATATTTTAGTAAAAGAAAATATAAACACTGATTTCTCTTATCCGAATGAGATTAATTTAATTATTATATGTCACGTCACATACGCTGGTAAAAGTTATCTTATTTTTTCATTCTGATGGTGATTGTTATGCACTCTTATATCATGTCACTTATTTATTTTAGGAAATTATATTTTAATAAAAATTGAGTTTAAAAAGAAAATATTTACACATATACGAATTATTTGAAGTCATAAAAATTCTTCTCTGGAAATATTCAATTATTTTTAAAAGTTTAGAGTACGTATAGAGTATATAACCGTGTAAAAATATTAGCTATTTAACTATTAGAATCGTGATATATATTTATATATTTTAATATATAATTTATATTTTTAAAAAATATAATAATTTTAATACATATTATTATACATTGATAAATATATTTATTGTAAAAAACGTTACGAGTATACAGCATTTTATGCTTCTTCTAATAAATTTTTATAATTCAATTCAATTCACTGAAACTGTTATTTTTTAAAACATTCGGAGTCTTAGCAATAAATTTCAATTATTCTTTTTCTAGAAATAAAGAAATAATAAAATTTACGATTTATTAATTTTTATGTTTCTATGTAATTATATTTTATTTTTATTGATACAAGATTTAAAAAAATTATGATATCACTTTATCATGAAAAATTAATTTTTTTAAACTGTATGATATATAATTATGAATTCCTTCATACGACAATATTCTTATGAATGTCATTTTGCGTACAAAGAATAATTTAAATACAAAACATTATTTATTGTCAAGTCTCGAGCTGCTGCAGTAAATTTTTTATGTAAGTTAGTAACGTCACTGTCACATTATTTAGGCCGAAAAGTAAGTATCTTCTATAATTACACTACGTTAGTTCAAACTTGTAAGAAGATATCGAATATGTTGCAATACTATCTCTAGAAAATACATTTAACTTAAGCGCCGCGTGGATTTATAACACGCACATCTTGAGCAACCACTTGTTATAGTATATATTTAATTTCTCAGTTTATTTTATGTAAATGTCAAATACAAAAAATAATGTACTACTTTCAATCCCTTCATTAAAATATATAATATTTGTTAAGTTTTTATTTATAAAAGTCTGAATAAGTATTGTAAAATAAAAACTAATTTATGGTATTTAATTTCCTTGATATGGTGAATATATGTTGATTATATTATTTTTGATTTTTTAAAAGAGAAATTTCAATAGATTGAGCTAAAATTAATATTTTATCGATACGACCTGAACATTATAGTAACAAATTGTTTTTGAAACTGTCTTGTATCAATTTGAGAAGATTGAAAATAATTAAAAATTGGAATTAATTAATAAGTTTTCATGACCTTTTAATTATTTTTCTTCTTACAAATAATATTTAAAATGATTAAGAAAAGATTATGTTTACATAATTAATTAAATTTATTATATAATAATGTATACGAGAATAATTCGGTGTATTGTAGGTGAACACTTAAAAAAATATTTATTTTTTACATGCATTTATTTATTACGTGCATTTATTAAATATTAATTAAATTTTGTATAAAAAGGAAAAATGTTTATGAAAATTATTTTCAAGTCATTTGACTTAAGATTAGCATGATTAAAATTAAGCTTTATAACAAGACTTTTTCCTCAGATAAGTATTCCATTTTTCTTTTTTTGTTAGGATTTTCGTACAGAAGAAAAATATCTTTAGCACTTGTTATTGGTTTGAAATAATTTGTTGACATGAGAGTTTTTTTACGTGTAGTTGTGGATGCCAAATTTGCTCAGGTACAATTACAATTATATTTCGAAGCAAGTAAATTTATTACGCGTAACGTGCGCAAAGCAGTTCTCAGAAAGGCGACGGCTTTTATTATACCACTAATAATGGTTATTAATGTTTTTATTTGTCCTCGATGATTATTACAATTTTTGTGAAAAGTAGTTAAATATAAAAATTTCTTGTTTTTAAAAATTTTATATATTGATAAATGTATTTTTCGTTCTTTAAAACTTAATTAATAAATAGTATCAACCTAATAACTAGTCAAAATAGTTACAAAGTTATAATAAATATTATATTTATATAATCATGAATATGATAGAATTATAATTTTTTAATACTCAGTATTATGATTCATCAATTTAAAATAAAATTTTTCCGATTTAATATTTATATAATTTTATTACCGTAATAAAAATAAAGTAAAGTTAAAATGCATAATTCATCATTAATAATTTCATGAGTTATACTAAAAAACTTGAAAAGTAATCATTTTTTAATTTAAAACATGGAAAATTTGCATTATAAAAATTTTGTTACTATATGTGTATTCCGTATTATTTTAAATAATCGTTATAGGCATATACGTTTAAGACCATGTGGAACTAAAGACATATATGGAAGAGAAATAAAGAGAAAGGGATAGGAATTGCAACACAAATGTTTATGTCATGGACGGTCACGAAAACAGTGCTATCCTTCTCCAACTGAGGGTTATTGCACTCATGTCGATATTTACAGAAGTAGTCACAGTTGTGCGCGTATACACTACAGGTGCTTTTGTCCTACAAGCTACTGTTATATGCTGGTGTATAACAATGTATTAAGTATTTTTTGGATATGACTTGGGCTTTTCATATTTTAGTTTTATTGTATAATATGCATGTTCATTACTTTGATTTATATTTAGTGATATTTTAATTTCTATTATTGTCTTTTAATTTACAACTTTAATTAAATAATATTAAATAACAGTTCATTGGAAATATCTTACTTCTTTGACTTTATACTTCTAATTTTCTTTTAAGATTACTAGATTACTTCTAATATTTAATTTATACATTGGTTGAAAATACAATATTTTTTATATATGATATCTATTGAAATATAAGTTAGATAGATAATTTTTATGCAATTAATATTAAAATTCATTTTATTTTTATAAGGTTCAATTTTTTATATGCTTTTGTTTTATACAAATAAAAATTTTCATTCTCTCATCTTATATTAATTTATATTAATATTTATATCTGTGATAAAAAATATAATAAAATATATATTATAATAATTATAATTACGATAATCTTTGGTAAAGACGAAATGACGAAAGATAAACCGTTCAAGAGTTTAATCCAAGTACATTGTATTTTTCGAGTAGCATCACGCACCTCGCGATCCGGATATATGTTGCATACACAATGTTAGAGGTATCAGGTTATTTCTATGCGTTCATACAAAAAACAGTTTCGCAAATTTTATCTTTTTTCTTTCATTCTCTTTTACTTTCTCATTTTCTCTAACAGTATAAAGATGAGAAATAGAATTAATAGTTTTAATACACTCATCGTTTCTTTCGTTTCTTTCGTATCTTTCATAACATCTTTTTTCTTTTTTAATTACATTAATAAACCTTTATTTAGTTTTAACATGATAAGAATAAATATATATATTTTTCTTATTTCAAATTAATTGTATTATAAAAAATTATATATAATATTATTATAAATACTGCAAATATAATTTGATATATTTAATTACATCAACTTAGATTAATTTCTTCGCTTGAGAAAATAATTCAAAAAGTCAAAGTTTATACAAAAATAATAAATTATTAAAATTTCTTTAGATGTTTTACTAAATTTTTGATTATTTATAAAATTTGTATTTTATGGATCAAACTTATCAAACTAAAACTGAGTAAAAATTACGAGTATATTTTTTTAAATCAATGTACTCCTTAGAATGTAAAGTTTTTCAACTTCTGTAATAATTTTTATTATGGTTAATCTATGTACAAAAAGAATCAAATTCAAACAGTTGATTAGCAGTTATGAACCTCAAAGTTTAGTAATTGTTCGCATTCATAGAATTTTAATGATTAAGAAATATATGATTCTCAAAGTGTATATAATATTTAACTATAGGTTTGCTGTTTCAAATTAATTTAACTTCAAAATTATATCTGATATAAAATAAACTATGAATTTGAATTAATTTATAGAGTATTAATTTATCGTATATATGCACACATTTAATTTAAATTAAGAGTATTGAAACGATATACATAATAAAATTGATATTTGAGAAATATATTTATTTTATATTTCAGTATATGCGATTTATTTATATTTACATAAATTATATATTTTATAGTACACTAAATTTATAAAGTTAAGAAATCTATGAAATATTTTTTTAATAACTTAGATACTTTGCACTAAAATAAAAATTATCTAAAAGTACTGTTTGATTTAATAATAAAAATATATTGATAAAATATGTAAAATATTAAAAATGAACGAATTAAACTCGAATTAATTTTCTAGTATAGAATGCTGAATTTTAAATTTGTTACTGGTTTAACAAGTTTATTATGAAATGCTGTAATATATATAAAATACAATTATGTATCTGGATAATTACTTCACATGTTAAAGGCATGAATGTGACTGGTGCTCATTTTATATATGTATAAATTCTTACCGTAGTTATGAATACAATTACCATTTAAAACTTACGTACAATACAACCATCTCAATTAATTTATTTATAAGTAATCTGAAACATTACTTAAAAATATTGTACAATAAATAATTTATTTATAAATATTGTAGTAATTGCTTTGTTGGTACATGTACTTAAATTTGAATTTTTACTACTTATAATTTAAGAATTATTAAAAGCATTACATATATTTATATTAAATCATCTAATAATTACAATATACTATAAATTTTACAATAAACTATTTAATTTTACATTTTAACGTAATATTTATCTTAATTTAATATAAATAAAAAAATCTTTAATGAGTTTTCAGATTTTTAAATAGTGGATATAAAAACTTTTTTATACAATGCTCATTAAAATACTATAATAAAGTGTTCTATTAAAATTCTTCTTAAATTATCAGTACATATAGGTCTGATAATTTCTAGAGCAGATTATTTATAAAATTATAAATATTTAAAAATTTTAAGTGATTTAAATAAAATAATATAATACTATTATTTATTACGCATATATATATATATATATATATATATATATTATAAATATATTTATACACTAAAGTAATGTTTTAATGTAAATATATATTTATGTAGATACATTTATGCAATAAGTATAAGTTTCTATGAATATTAAATATATATATATATGTTTAAAAATTATTCAATCAAATTATCATAATAATCAAAGTATCTAATAATTTAATATATTGTTACATGACAATATTTTTGGTTAATTTACTTTTTTTTTGAAAAATATTAACTATTATTCTTGAAGCATTTCAGAAGAGTTAGGTGATCTAAAGAAAATTAAACATGTTAGAAATACTATAGTCATAAGATTAAAAATAAAAATGTCAGAGTTCAAAGACAACTGACTTTTAGTACTGTAAACATTAAATGCGATTTTGCCATGTTGATTATTGAGTCAATAGTAATCGTACCGATTAATGGTCAATTTTCCTTTTTTATTTTATTAAACTGAACATAGTGCCTCGACCTCTTCTGGAATCATCTATGAAGGGTCATCGGATGAGGAATCACACAGTTACGATTAATAATTGCAAACGTTGAATCGAACGGCCCACTGATTCTTGGTGCCGATGCCAACTTTTTGTGGTCAGATAAGTAGATAGCAATATTATGACAAATGGGGCGATACTTAATTCTCTTAAGATACAAGAAGTATTTGGTTTCACGAGCAGGGTAGGTTTTGATAATGAGTTGCGATGTACTTTAGTCGTTAACATTTCGAAATATTATATTTTATAATAAATTATATGAGCTCATGACTACAATTTAAAATTAAGAATATATATATATATTTTGTTGATAAATAAAAGTTTAAAATTAATGATTTATGATTGAAAAGATTGCTTATAGAAACGATATAGTTGAATTATTTATATAATTAGGTTAGTATTATTTAATCAGATTAAATATTAAAATTTGTATATTTAATATGTATTTATTTAATTTCATTGTATTCCGTAGAATAATAAGATGAATCACTTTATGTTATTATATAAAAATATTTTAGTACATAAAAAGAAGTGAATCAATTAAAATATTTTTATTGATGTTATATCGTATATTATAATATCGTATATTTTACCTAAAGTATTTTTAAAAAGAATTATATCTTCATTAGATATCCGAAATTTTACCATTAACTCATGCGATCAGAAAATCATATCTGACTTAATATTGAAAATTTTCTTCTCAAACAGAGATCCTCTTATTCTTGCAAATAAATCATAAGAGGCGAAAGTATTTCAGTAGAAAAGAAAAGCCCAATTTTGTTAGTTGCCTGAAATTTCAGATTATGATAACAGTACCATTATCCAATGTCTAAAAATTCAAGATTTGATAGAATTCACGAATTATTTACAAAAAATCAATAAAAATTGCAACAAAAATCACCCTTGTATCTTAAAAATAATAACCTTCCTCAATTTTTTAAGTTTTCTTAGTTAATGACTATATTAATAATAGTTTTTTTAAATATTTTTTAGTTTTTTCTTTTGAAAATTATTATTGTAAAAGTATTTCAGATGAGATGGATTTTCAAAAAATATATGAAAGAAAATTTTGTATGTTGCGTATTTACTATTTTTTTAAAAATAAAATGTAACTAAAACGTAAACTGTAATTAAATATACATTAATAATAGTTTAATAATATTGTATTACTTTCAGTCTTTTAAACAGATACAAATAATATTAAAAAATTTTTAATCTATTAACATTATAAATATAGACTATTAAAATAATTTATTATCTGTTAATAAATAACATTAACTAAAAAAATTTAAAATCAATTAAAAAAATGCTTTGAGATTAAATACTTTATGGTATTATAAAATTTATGATCTTAGATAATATCTATATAAATTTCGTATTAATTCTACATAAAAGAACTCATAAATTGTTTCTCAGATTTCCATGAATGATGAAAAAATATATATTATTCAGGCAATAATATAACTAACATATTAAGTATTTTTTTAACAATTTAAAATATAAAATAAATTTTTATATTTTAATGGTTGATAAAATTTAGATATATTACGGTGGAAAGGAATGAACGATCAAAATAATGAGTTGCACTTGGTTTGTTCAAAGTATTAAAACTCATTTCATTAGTAGAAATGGTGATAGCTGGTGTCTTACTACATATCCTTATGGCAATGTTTATTAAACTTCTGAAGTAGGATAACTGATAAATATGATGGATTTTTGCTAAAGTTAACAAATAAAACCCAAATTATATCTATTAATGAAAGAATAAATTTGCGTACATAATATAAACATATTATTTTATAATTACGGTAATAAGATTGTACGCATTACAATTTCATTATTTCATACAATTACATTATTTCTTTATATATTATTATAATTGAATGAGGTATAACCTATTTGTAATTAATAATCAACATGACATTCGATTAATTAAATATTGTTAAAATTTGAATAAGTTATGTAGGTTTTTTTAAAAAATATGAGTAAACTCGAATTAATTATATAAATTTCATTTAAATAAAATTGATATGTTATGGAAATGGAATAATTTAAAGTTAATTTCGTAATATGTGTCTAAATCACGATTTAACAAAAAAGATGAAATAATGATATTATTCGTTAACGAACGATATTAGTATGCTAATTAAAATAGTTTGAATATATACATATATTAATTTTTTTTAACTCAATAAATAAATCAATAAATGCAATTTCTTTTCTGACAAAAATGACTTTATAATTAATAACTTTAATGAAATAATAATTTAAAAATTTGACGAACTTATTACATTCTAAATAAGAATGACATATATCGAAGTATAACCAATAATAAAATTTCAGTTACATAAACACAATAAGTAAATTTGTTTAAACTCTTGTAACCGTAGGCGTGTACAGCAGTCCATTCCACAGTAAGTGATGACCGACTAACTCTCAGCAGAGAGCTGAAACAAGTTGAAAACGAAGTAGAACGATCCTCGCTCTACCGATCCTTTGTTGAAGAGAGGCATAGGCGTCTTTGTTACTCTCTTTTCTCTATCTACCTTAACCGTGTCCATTCACTCTCCCTTCACCACCGCCGATCTCAGACGTATACGAAGGAGAAGGTTCTTTTTCCTTTCCGACAGCCGGCACTACGAATTTCCTCCTCCTACGTCTCTCTTCTCCCTACTCTCGGCTTCCTTCCTCTTACCCTTCTTTACGAGTACTATTATACATACTACGAATCCTATATACACATACATATTTCCAGCATCCACAATCGTTCCCACGCAACGACTTCTCTCCGTCAATTCTTCGCCAATTTTCTCAGCATCGGGATGTTCACGACTTCCGATTTACGCCTTCTTTGGATAAATCTGCAATTATTTGATGCAAGTCAGTACGCCTCATTATCATCTTTTTATCATTTCGGTCATTTTTGACATTACTTACAATAACCAATATCTCTTGAATACTAATTATATACTAATTTTATATAATAAAATAATCTTTTTATCAAAAAAAAAGGCCTCAAGATGGTTATTACTTTATTTAGAGTTTAGGATGTTGCACTAAAACTTGGAGGTTGTGCAAGTAACTTTTAAATTTGAAAACTCTTATTTTACATTAAATTTACATTAATATTAAAACTATTTACGCTAAAAATCTTTAAAATTCTAGTACATTGTTTTAAATTAAAGTTAATCAAAATAATTATTAATATATTTTATATTTGCTATTTAAATATATTATTATGTTTTGTTACATATTTTTATTCGGAATTAACATATATATCTTATTGATGTACATTATATTTTGATTATGTGTATATATATAATGATAATATTGTAAAAGAATAAATAAGCATTAATAATACATATAACTTTTATTTCTTTTAAGATATAATAACACTAATTTAATCTTAAAAATTAAAATATAAATGCGTCATATATTTTTAAAAATATGTTCATACAATATATATATGGATGTAATGTACCAGCTTCGGGTAAAATATAGATCACCACTTTGATTAGATTACGAAGCTGTATAAACAAAAAATATAGATATTGCTGTACATTATTATAATATAAAAATTATGATCATTATATACTCTAATATTTTTTATAATAAATAAAAAATATCGGAGATTGAAAATTCATTATATGTGTATAGTGAGACATTTATATCTGAAAAAGGAAAAAGGAAAACCTAATAGTTCAATTTTACGATATCGCTCGGTCTGATTTAACGTTACGAGCAAGCAGAGTAAGCAAGAAATAGAGATTAAAGGTAGAAAAAGGAAAAGATAGAGAGGTAGAATACAGAAGCAACAGGTGCGGGAGGCCAAGAACCTCAACGATGAACTACCTTAAGGTAGAATGTGGCTTGTCGACTTCAAAAGCGGGGCATAGTGTTTCTACTTTTCATATTTTTTTCTTTTTCCTTCATCATAGTTTGACCTTACAAAATTTTTTTCTTAATTTTTAAACGAGTAGTAAGATGATAAAAATAAGAAAATAAATTTCTAGAACAAATAAGAGTGAAAATGTCTTGGACACGCGTATATTTCATTTTAAAATATTGAAAATAATATGTCAAGAGAATTATGTTTACTAGAGTATTGCTAATTATGTAAAAAATAAGAGAAAGAGAGAGAGAGAGAAACAGAGAGATGGTGTTTATTACAAGATCGTAAAGTGATAACTGAATCAGCTGCTTAAGAAAATGAATAAAAAGATATTTTTAATGATTTTATTTGTTTTATTTGATAAAATATGTCAACATTCATTTAAAAATATTTCATCATTATATTTTTCTTCGAATTTGTACATAAAATTTTGTCAAACTACGAAACTCAAGTGATAAGTACAAACTATATTAATTACTACTATATTACAAAAGCATTTATTGTGAGTATAAAGCTTGAATTTAATGTATTTAAATAAAAAAATAATATTTGTTATTATTGTTACAAAATTGTTAAAAAGGTAAAAAGTTATAATTATGCTAAATGTATATAAACCCTGTAAAATGCTTCTTTAACCATATGTCTACTAATGTATACTGATATTAAATTGGCTATTATAATAATTGTTATAAAATTATATAATCAAATAGTTATATAGTCAAAGTAGAAGGTAAGGAGTGTTAATATATTCGTTCAGTCATAAATAATTATCCTACATAAAATGAGCTTATTTTTCTACATAAGAATAAAAAGCTAGAAGCGTAAAATAAAGCATTTCGAAAGCACGTTATTTATTATGAAGTTGGAGCGGAGAAAGAAAGGTCGTAGTACCGTCACTACATCGAGTTTCGGTTATAAGTGGTAGACTGGCAGTCAAGAGTTAGCCACTCACATGGCGCAGCGAACCGCGAAATCGACGCTCACATATGAACTGAGAACGGAGTTCTTCGCTCTCTCGGCTCAGTCGCTTTTTTCTTCCTTCTCATCCTCTTCCTCGCTCTTCTTTCGTTCCTTCTTTTGTCTTCCTCCTACCACTTGTTTTCCTCTCTCTCTCTTCCTTTTTCTTCCTCTTTTATTTTCTTTCATGCACAGAGAGATGTTTGCCGTTTATCCATCTCCGCCTTGCATTCGCGCTTACATTTTTCTTCATATATCGAAGCACGAACTTACTCGGCTGGCACGAGTGTGTACATAAAGTATGTGACTGAATGTGTATCTAAGAAGAGAAAATTTATCCATAAGAGAATCTACAGCTGTTTTCTTATACTTTTACTTTATATTATTTCACAACTTATGTAAAAAATTCTTGATTGTATCTAGTATGAACGTATGATTATTCAGTTGGAAACATACGATTTTTTGTAACAATGATAATTTTAACTTACACTTTTAATGTTATCTGCGAATATGAATTTTATTTATTTAAAAATGTTAAAAATATATCATAGTACAAAATTGTAATTTTTGAATACATTATAAACTTTATTATTTTAATACATATTTAACATTAAACAGCAATCCTAATAATATAATATAATATACGATACTTGCTTTAAAGTAATAAATAGTTTTTTATCGTGGTTTTCTCAAGTATAATTTTCATTAAATGAATAAAAAATTTCCTATATAATATAATTTACACATTCGCTTCTGTATAATAAAATAAATAACATAATGTGTTACAAAAATTATATTTTTTAATGATCACTGTTTTATTATTAATTAGTTTTATTTGATACTTCTATTGCTTTATTATTATAATATATTTAAAACAAAATTAACATTACTAATAACTAAAAATATATAATGTATACATGTACATACTTGGACTGTAATGAAAATTTGTTTCTATAGACCCTTGGATAAATCTTGATACGTTACAATACAATATTAAATGAATAAATTAATGATTTATACCTTTTCTCTACCTATATTATTTAAGTGGTTTTTATCGTTGAAAAAACAGATACTTTTTAAAAATATAAGGAAATCATTATCCCTCGTAAGGAATATTTAAAATATAGAAAATAGATTCCAGCAGCAGTTATTCATAACTACTGATGATACAGAAGTATTGTATCGATGAAGAAGGAACTCCAAAAATAGTTTATCCAACCTGATTATACTCTATAAAGACGAAGAAATTTATCGATGCTGTAGGTATTTTGATATAGCATACGTGTATCTACGTGAAGACTCACGGAGCTGTGTGGTAAGCAAGAAAGAGAATTGTAGAGAAAAAAGATGATTTCAAGAGTAAGTCACGACTTCACCCGGGCACCCCAATATATATATATAAGGCCGAGTGCATAATACACATGTTCACTAGGAGATTAACATTTATATACTGTTACATGCATCGTCGCACTGTCTCTATACCATGAAGTACCCATGATGCACTTACGCGCGTGCAAGCCCGTTGTTTTCTCTCTGCTTGCAATTCATGTGATACTCTTCGAGTATACGAGTGATTTGAGAGGGAGACCACCCTGTTTCATTATTCACATTTATTCGATACTGAAATCACTCTTTCTCCATACTTTCTTTTTTTTTACAAATATTTGATTTATGTTTCAGATTTCAGTTGCTTATCTCTCTAACCGAGTTAACCATGCCACTACGTATTTTTTACGATCGGTACACCGATCTCTTACATATACAAATTGATTTCATAATATATAATTGAAAAGTTAAAAAATTTCATAATCAATTAAATTTATTGATCTCGCAAATAATTATTATTATGTTAATGCACTTACATCCACTTAATTAGCAAAAGTTTCACGTAACTTAAATAATTAGGTTGTAGAATTACAATAAAAGATATTAGTGAACTAAAATGATGTCTATTGCTATAGATTTAAATGACGAGAGGCTTGAAGTATTATAATATTTTCAATTAAAAATGAAATAAACAAAAAAATTAATTTTAGATATAATATTTTAAAGTAAATTTAAAACTGATTTATTTGTATTATTAGAAAAAGTCATTTCTCCAGATTACTAATAACATTTAAAATTTTTTATGGTAATTTCTATATTTAAAATTAGTATAGCAATATTTTATATATTATTGTATCAGTTATTGTACTAAATAATATAGGCTTAAAAATATTCAAACAAATATTTATATAAAAGTATTTAAAATCTTTATATTTTTATTTGAATGTGTTATTTAGTATTTATTTATGAAATGTCTTGAAAAACAGCTTAGAATATATCTAAAAAATACCAGAAATAATTAGTTCAACCATGCATAGAAATATTTTATATATTTATATTTTGTATTTATTTTATATATTTATATTTTATTATTTTAGAAATATTATTTAGAATATTTATTAATAAATATAGAAATGATTAGTTATTTCTTATTTGCAATAACTCTTTATATAACGTGAAGAAGAAAACAAATTAGATGACTGAAATTTGATCGCAATTACATATAAAAAAGGTTATGTAGTATTATATTATAAATACAGATTTTATAAATATTATATAATATTATAAATCAGATTTTATATATAGATTATAAATATAGTAATTTGATTTTAAAGCATCTGAAAATTTTTTAATCTCTAAAACATAAAATCGATTTTATATATTTAAAAGTTATTGCTTCATTATATTAATTTAAATTAAATATATAAAACTAAGTATTACTTAACATTAAAAATTTCTTATTTTATTTTTCATATTTGCGGATACAGTTTAAAATTAAACAAAAAATATATATTTTCTTTAACTTTTTTATAATTATAGCATATCTGAAAATGTACATTTATAAAAGTGTAAACCAAATTGTATAATTGATATTATATATCTTTAATAGAAAATATTTTTTGAGAGTACAGTAATATATAAATTATGTATGTATTATTATTTATGTAGTATTAATATTTATGTAAAGATAAATATATTCATGTAAAACGATTTATTAATACATTTAATAATTTATAATGTAATCCATTAAAAAAAATTATTAAACATTTTCTGAAAAGTAAATTAAATAAACAATGTAAGATAATATTGAATAAAATTTATTGTAATATTAAAATTGATATTCAAGTTCAAATTTTTTAAATTTTTAATTATTTTTGTTATGTTTAATACAATATTACTATTAAATAACACAATGTCTTATAAATACTGTAAAAATAAGTTAATGATTTGCTGATTTTTATACATTATTATTTATATAAGTAATATACAAATTAAAATAACATTTGTTCGATAGAGTATTTTTAATAAAAAATAAGTTTAAACTTAATTGTTTATAAAAGAATGATCCCGTACAATAATCAATGTTTCTTTAATTGTAAAAAATGTTTCTTACTATAAATATATTAAATTTCTTACAAAATATGAATGTATTTAATATTATATGAATGTTTTATTTAATTCAAACAACCCCTTTAAATATACTTGTTATCGTTGATATTGTAATATATTAAAAATATTAAATAATATTTCATTAATAGTTAATTATTAATTAAGTAAAATTCAATTCGTCAATAAAAATATTTAATAATACTATGAATTTCTCTATATGCAATATTAAACAAATAGATACTACCTAATTTATTTAATAAAAACTATACACAAAATCAGTTAGAATTGTCGATATAAATTTACCAATTAAACAGCAGAAGAAGCAACTGTTAATAAGTTTAACTGTCAATAAACAAATAACGATAAAGTGAAAATAGATTATCAAAATATGTGAGTAATAAACAAGTTTCATGCCTATTTTCACTATGTATTATAGAATTTTTTAATAAAATATGTGTTAAAATTATAATAAGTTTTATGTCACACCTATGATAACTGATTACAAATCAGTTATAAAATAGGAACTTATAAGTATTGAAATTATTAAGCAAGGTAGGACTAATAGAATATAGAAATAGATATAAAAAAAATAAGAAATAAAAATAAATTATAGGTAATATGTAAAGAGTAAGAATAAAAAATCGATTAAGACCTATATTAAAACATAAAAATGTAGAGAAAAATTTTTCAATTTATTTTATACACTAAAGGAAAACTTATTACTGAAAATGCTCATGTTAAAAGATTTTTTTCACATATGAAATCAATAAACTACACGAATGAAGCTGTTAAAAAATACATTTCTTCTTAACAAGAACTATGATTATTAATTAAAAATTTATTACTACTTGAATTTCGAGAATAATAATACTATCGAACAAAATTTGCGTTAATTATGATTGTGGACATAGGAATATTATTTTTTAGTAAAAATATATGAAAATTTTCTGATTTTCAAGAAAAATAGAAAAAGACTGCTTTTTTATCTCAAAAAGTTCGAGTATGCTAGCTTGATCGTAAAATCCTTGAAAGAGTGACATAGATGCTCGTCTTTTTTATCTCTTACGTCTTATTCAAGCGAACTGCAAGAAAAACAGTGGAAGGAGTATTTAATCGCTACACACCGTCATTTTAATGTCGCCTTTCTTCGATAAATAAAGAAAGAAAGTATGCAAGATAAGGGAAAAAGAGGAAAGAATGACTCGGGACTAAGACTAAAAGTATAAGGGTTATTCGGGTCTGGGTTTCTTTCAGTTGCTCAACTAAGTTTGAAAGAGAGAGTATTTGTCTAAGAGAGACCAAGAAAAAAAAAATAAAAATATATATATATATATATATATATATAGAGAGAGAGAGAGAGAGAGAGAGAGAGAGAGAGACAGAGAGAGAGAGACAGAGAGAGAGAGAATAATACAAGAGCTCTAATATATGCCTTGCTATGAGTAGAGTGACTATAAACATCAATACCTTAAATTACCAAGTTCTACCATTTTCTCTCAGGGAGAACGTTCCACGCTCACTCTTTTTTTTTTACTTTATATACCACGCTTTCTTCGATCATTTATTTTTTCCTTTCTTCACGACCCTCGCACTAACTTAATTTTTAGTTACTTATTGAGTAAAAAAAATATATAAGTATTTTGACTTGTGAATGTGGGATAACTTGAATACTTGACATATTCGTATGTTGAGTGACATTATACATAACTTGTACAATTAAAATAAGTTTATACCTTATATCTAGTGTTAAATAATAAAAATTCAATTCACTGCGAGAAATCACAGTAACGAAATATTTTATTTACATTTCTTAAAATACAGTGTACTTTCAAACATTTCTTACAAAGTCCTATAATGATTTTATTGTATTTTTTTAGTTTATATTAAAGCTTGTTTGATTAAAGATTATGATTTGAAATAAATGTAGTTAAGCCTTGTCTTTGCGTAAAACTTTTATCTTGATCATAATTTTTAAGACTATTAATTTATTTTAAATTTACAATTTCTTTAGTTTCGTTACAAATTTTTAAACAATATATTTATTACATTGTAGATTGAAAGATAAAATCTAAATCTACATATAATTTAAATGCATCATTTTTGTAGACAGAAATACTGGTAATCCTTGTTTAGTAATTTATTAAAGATTCTTTTCATTTTATTTTATAATAGTGATTTTTTTCATGTAAAGAAAATAAGATATTATTAAATATTAATCATGTACACAATCTTAAGAATAGAAAATTGTAGTGAACTTACATTGACATACGTTTAAGCTGTATATGGATAAATTTTTATTTAATTTTATATAAATGTAATTATCATAATTCTCTATTTGAATTAATGCATACATATATTTATATATATATATTAACTAAATCAATTATTAAAATATATGATAATGCAAGATATATTTGAATTGAATAAATGAAAAAATATTGTTTATACAGAAAATAATTTTATTTAAGTATAATTAAAAACTTATTATATATTAATTAATATAATTATTATTCACATAATTTATTTAAAAAAAGGTTTGAAATTTAGATAGAAATAATTAAATATATAATGATTTATCTAGTATTATGGAAATAGATTATAATTATCAATGAAAATCTTTAAAATGCATTTTAAATTTAATATATATAATTACTTATTATAAACATAAAACACAGAAAAATATCAAAAAAGAAAAAAAATTCAAAAATAATATTGCGAATATTTTCAATATAAAATCAAATCTTTTAATTAATCCTTTTGAAAATTTATAATGAATAATAATTACATTTCAAAAGTATTAATGTAAATATTTTTATTATTCATTTTAAAAATAGACAGTTTCATGATAATAACGTATTTTAAGTATAATTTGGAAAATGTATGAATATAATATATAAAATTACGATTAAACTAAAATTTTAACTAAAACTCGGCTTTCATTGATGATATTATTTACTTAGTTTTCTATTTCGTAATCACAGTAAGTACTATTGCTACAGCTGCAATAATGCAAATATTTTTTATAGATTCCTTAAAGCATATTAATTAAAAATTGAAGATTCAAATCTATTTTCTGACTTTTTCAAACTCTTAAATACAGCATGCTTTTAAAGTTTACAAGTAACATGAAATATTTTAGAATTTAATAAAATAATTTAATCTAAAGTTTTCGTATGTATCAAATTGTATGTCGTTTAAACTATTATGCCATTTTTTACCATAGTATTAATGATAAATGACTAATGCTCTCAAATTATAGGCATTGTGATTACGGAATCTTATTATATTATTTAGGATAAAAAAGTTTTACATATATGTTTATATTTTGAATGTACAGTTTCTTAATTTCTTGATAAGTAATATTTTCTTGTGAGAATTTAATGAACTATTTTATTTTTCAAATAATGCAATCATTTTTACTTGAGATCAATAAGATAAAGAAGAATAAATTTAATTTAGTTATATATAATGAGTCACCTACTTATAAAACAAGAATAAATTTTTTTTATGAAACTAATTATTGTTTTTAAATATATATAGAAAATTTTCAAGAAAATAATAATTTATAAATAACCTTAATATAATTTGTAAGTTAAATTTAAAGTAAATATATTTTTATTTCATATTTTATTCAATAAAATATTTTACAGTAGGCAATTATTAAATCTATTGCCATTTATATTATATTTTAAAATATAATCAATTTGTTGTATAAGAAAAAGTATTATAATCATCTATAAATTATAAATATATTATTGAAATCACTGATGTCGTTATATAAAAATTTGATGCTATATTAATATGTTCTTACTTTATTCAAAATTATAACAAAAGAACAGTTTGCATTTCAATTGTTTAAATCGTTTCAAATTTAATTAAATATGAAACGTTTTTTAAAAATCCAATATAATCTATTAATAGACTTTAATGATTATTTTTTAATTTTATAGTAGTAATCATTTAATATAAATAATCATAATCTTTTTGTTTCAAATAGATTAAAAAACATTATCAAATTTCCAATTAAATTAATTTATTTACTATGCTTTAATAAAGATAATATTGTCATTTATATTTAATTTAAATTTAAAATAAAATAATATTATTTTATTAATTTTATAAGATTTAATGAAAATTTTACTATGTTTACAGCACAATATAAATTGTCTAATAATAAATTATTCAATTTCAAATTAAGAATGAAATACTTATTAATACTTTTTTCAGTTTATATTGATTTTTTCCTCATTTATTTGAAATAATTGAATATATTTTAATTATAATGATCGACAGTTTAATAATTATGTATAATTTTTATTGCATATATTTTTTAATAAAAAGATTTATCTATATTTTATGTCAAGATTATTTGATTTTTACATGCTTATATTTTAGTAAAATATAGATTCTTAGTAAACATAAGTATAAAACGAACTTTCTATAATTATATTATGTCAAAGAGTAAAAGAAAGTATTAGATTACAATAATTATTTTTTAGCACTTTGAAAACATTGATTTTTTACCGAACAACATTAGAATGTATAACATAATATAAAACATGTTATAAAAACATTTTAATATTGATAATTTTTGTTCTCTTATTCTGACGTAATATCATTCACCTTCATTTGTTTAATAAAGAAATGACCAAAGTGTATAGATGGAAAGAATAAAGATATAAAGTAGAAGGGTTGTCCGACTATGAGATGACCGGAAAATGAATTTAAAAAGAGAGTTGATGCATAATCTGAAAAGAAACGACAGGCGACGCGCAAGTTATCGCATCCCTACCCTACTCTTGCACCCTAACGAAAGCATCATAAGCATAGGTTCGTTTGCTAAACCAATTCTATATATATATATATATATATATATATACGCGCAAGAACACGACAATGCATGCATATATATACTTATGAAAGAATGAGCTTATTCGCTAAGATGATGTAATACACGTTTCATTATGTAATCAAATGGAACTCGTGGAAATTGAGGTAGATTTGCAGCGTATAAAGTGGCCGAGTATTAAATCAAAATTTATAAACATTGCTAACCCTTGTATGTGATATTTATCTTTCTTTTGAAGATGGATAATTTAAGTTAATTACATTTATTGTCACTCTAATCTTGACAATTTAAATTTGTTGTTGACAATTAACATTTTGTAGTTGAATAATTATTCAGAATCAAAAGTGTAGAAATATAATGATTTCTCTTAAAATATATTTTTTTCTTTCTTTTTTATATGATAAATATGACGCATTATTCAAAATAATTGCATAAAATATTTATATACAAAGTATACCTAAATCAGTATTTGCAGAACACTTATTGAATATTCATACAAAGCCTACAATTTAGTTTTTCAAATTGATTTCTTTTTATTTTTATTTTACCTTTTTATCTATAATAAACTACATTTATTTCAAATTATTTTAATGAATTTATAAATAAAATTAGAAGAAATTGTAGTATTCAAATTGATTAAAAATACTTTTAAGAATATAGTATTAATATTCTTAAATTTGTAACTATTTTTTTAATAAGATATATAAATATAAAAATGAAATTTAATTTAAAACATTATCTATTATTTATTATTTTATATTATAAGTATGTAAATATGGGCCTGCAATAATTTTATTCTATAATTTCTACACGAGATTCATGCGTGAAGTATCAAGCAATCAGTAATTCACGAGTCTTCCTCCTCCTCCTCTCTATCTCTTTCTTTCTCTATGTGACTTTCTAAATTTATGCTAGTCGAACATCTCACACGAAAAATGCACCTATTGCGTAAATTATGTATTTGTATACAAGTTTCAAGGCAAAGGTAGTAAGGATTAATCTTAGAATCGAAGCACGAATGTGTTTATTATCGAAGACCCACTTGAGTACATTGCAATGATGGTACCAATACTAAATAACCTTCTTTCATTAAGTACGAAAATTAAGAATGTATTACTCTATACCTAATTTATAGTAATTATATTTATTATTACTTATAATTCATATATTCATATATTACATTTACTAAGTTTGAGTTATGAGTTTATTATAGAATGGACAACGTATTTTGAAAAAACTTTAAAAATCTTTCTAAAGAAAAGTATATATTATTCTTAAAACATGAAACAAATTTACAGTAATTATCTGACAAATAAATTTTATTTAATAAATAGTTATACTAATACTTGTATGATCTTTTTAAATACATTTTTAAGAAATTCAAAATTTAATAAATGGATAATTTTACATGAGGTATACCTGACGAAAAGAATGATTTTTAAAAATGAATTTTTTCATTTTAATTCTATAAGAGATAGGAAAATATGATAATGTATACCATTTATTAAAAATATATACATGTTGATAATATATTGAGAATTAAATGTTATATATTATATTTTCTTAAAAAATGAGTTTTTCTCTATATTGCTGTGTTTTACAAATTATACGAATATCTGTATATATTATTTTCAAGAATTATATAATGCACTTTATACGAAAATATTTATTTATTTTTATAAAAGAAATTAAATATTCAAGTATAAATATGTTTATCTTATCTTCTTATGTATGTGAGATATAATTATTATAATACAAATAAATAAAAAATAGAAATATAAAATTTTAATGAAATATAAGTAAATGCACACTTTTAAGAAAAAATGATCTTTCAGGTTAAAATGGTCTTCGAGTTAACGGTATTTATAAAGGAGTTAAATAAATTATTTAAATTATACTATAAATAATTATATAATAAAACAATTTTTACTTAGAAAATAAAGAAAAAATATAAGTAAAATTTAATTCAGCTTTATGAAAAAATATATGAATATTTATTTTTTCTGATCATTAAAACATATAATGTATACAAATAAATTATTTACCATTTCAATGTGTACATTTTTAAATACAGATATAATGTTCATATTCAAATAAAAAATTGATAGAAATGTTAATGTCTAATCTTTCACTATTTAACCTAATACTTGATATTTTTACAAAAAATTTAACATTATCTTTACTTCTAAAACGAACGTAATAATTAAATATATTAAATTATTTCATAAGTTTAAAATTTTTTAAATAAGTAAAGTGAATTTTTGAATACATAATTTATTTAAAAAAATAAAAACTATTTCTTTTTACTTTACTTTGAATGGAATATAAATTGAAATCAATTTTCTATTATATAAATACGGTATTGTTTGTAGGAAAGTTATTTAAAAATTAAATATAAATTCTTTTTTTTTTTTAAATTAAAATTTATAAATAATAACTTTTAGAAAAATTTAAAACACATTTTTTTAATATTGAAAATCTAAGAATTCGTAATTTTTATAAACTACGAAGATTAAATCCTTAAATTGAAAAAATAAATAATTCTACCACAATTTTTTTTACTACTCAAAATAATCTCAAGCAATATCAGTTGCTTTAATTTAAACTAACTATAAATATAACAATACTTATTTAATTTTTAATTCTGATAATAAATACAAAGAAGTTTTAAATTTAATGCAGTCTGTTAAGAAATAAAAAATAATATATATCTTAACTAAAAGGTATTTAAAATGCATTGAAACAAACTACAAGAAAATTTATCAGACGTTTTTTGCTGTTCAATATTAATTTTATCTAAGTACATGTAAGATTAGAAAGTTGTATGGTCTGTGTACTTGAGTTCGACAAGACTTGTTGGAAGTACTTCATTCAATTGATTAAGAATAATGTACTCGGTATAACGAATCTTGTCTTCTCTGTTATATCTTGATGATTTAAAGAAAAGAAGTATTTAAAGCATTTAAAGCAAATTCAATAGACATGCAAAGTAAATCGTGATTGTAGTTTTCGAGGATTAAATTGGATGCTAACAACAATGGACATGTGATGCTTTGGGATCACGTATAACCAAATTTCTGGAATAGGATTTAAAAGTAATAAAACTAATATACAATATCTTTTTAAAGTTTAATACCTTTGATGTAATTTAAAATTGTATATTTATCATATGGTGCATAATTTACTGCTTCATCCCAATAACATTATTTTCTTTTGATTATATATTTTTTTATGATAATAATTTTTCTTGAATTTCAATTTAAAGGAAATTTTTAATTTTCAAAAAAAATTTTTTAATTTAAGATTTATAAAATTAAAACTTTACTTTTTTCTTACGTTAAGATACTCTCAATTTTCAGAGTTTCAAGATCAATTGTACATTATTTACAAAGAAATATTCTTTTTTTTAAATTCAAGTGAATATTGCTTTGTAATCATTCTTAAAAATATTATGATTTACTTCTAAACAATGTTTTGTTAATTCTGTCAATAATTTACTTTTAAAAAAATATTTAGAATATATTAAAAAATAAATTTATATAATAAACTATTGCAATTATCATATGTAGTCAAATATTAAACGATATTTAGTATATATGAAATTTTTAATAACAGCGAAACATGCTGAGAATATAAAATGATGAATATGAACATGTCAAATTATATACTTTCTAATACATGAAGTCATTTCTCTCTGTCTTTGTCTATCTATCTGTCTCTAGTATTTTCATCCCTTCTTATGCTAACGAGGTATGTTCACAAACAGCGGAAATTATATTCTACTCAGTGGTTATTGCATAGATTTCGAAGCCTCGACTAGTTTGCTATGCAAGTTACATGATGCTTTTGTATCTCTCTCTCTCTTTTCGACTATAGTTTCCAAAGCGCCTTTGCGATGTAGTCGTGCTAATTGTAACTACAGTTTCAAATCGCAAGATACTATACTTATATATATGGAAGATAGTTCCAACAAGTATTGATACAAATAATAAAAAGTGTCAGTATTGAATCGTACGATGACTTTTTATGTAAATTGCATTAATTGATTAGTTCTTCTAAGATCTATAAAAGTAACAATTTTGTTACTGAAATAATCTTAGTGTGTAAGAAAAACTTTTTTTTACTATTCCAGTTATTAATAAAATAAGTAATTAACTGTTATATAGTAGGAAAACTTTATTTGAGGTATTATTTTTCAAACTTATAATAAAATTGAATCTTGTAATGTTATTGTAATTTACAAACAAAACAAAATTCTCAATATAAAATTTATTTTAGAACTAATCTAATAATGTAATAGAAATTAAATTGTAAAATATATAGTACGTGATTTAAAAATATTGAAGAGATTTCACGAATATTAATAAAATTTCAATTTTGTAAATTGTATTATTAATTTTGTTACTATTTCTTAAAAATAAAATAAAATCTTAATTGTATTAAAATTTATAAAAATATTTCATAAGTTATTATAATTTCAAATTTACAATAACCAAACTTATTAAATTAGAAAATGTGTTATCAAATAGCACATACATACTTTTTTTTAAAAAATAATTTTCAATTATAATATCCTTGAATAAATTTTACATTGGCAACAATTTTAGTTAACGTGAAAATAATTACAAAAATGATATTTTCCATGTAATGAAATAAAAAATATATTAAATACACACTAAAATATATTATATAGCGTAAAAATCGAGAATATAATTTTGTTTTCATGTAGATGTATAATTATAAAGAAATTGAACTACGAATATAAGAATGAATAAGGAGATTAAATATAAAAAATTAGAATTCCATTGTTTTTATATGGTGGGAATAATTTTCAAACCACGTTAATAAATAAATTTAATATATTCATTAAAGAAATAGTATTTAAATACTATAAAAACTATTGATTTATATACTATTATATTAAGTAAGTAAAATAATTGAAGTAGAAAAAGCAAAAATGATTCGGATAAAACTTTATGGAAGAAAAAGGAAAAAGTAAATGAAAATAATAAATTATAGAGAAAAATAGTGAGAAAAATATACAAAAAGAGAGAATAAATAGCATTAATATACATAATAAGAAAAAATATATAAGAAAATATAATATTGTGTAAACTATTTATATTATTTTGCAGAGATATTATAAGAATAGTCTATCAACAATGAAAGATTTCAAAGTTTTTTACTTAATTATGAGGAAGAATATTGATTGGCTTTGCATTTAAGTAATGAACGTCTAAAGCCTTATGAGACATAATTTTAATATCGGATACAAATATTTTTACAGAGACTTCTAATAATAAACAGCTTGAACTTTATTATTATAAATAAATAAATTTTTTAATACTTTAAACAAAGGATATTTTATGAAAGCTGTTATTATATGTAAAGAAATATTAGTGGTTAAAATAATTATAAATAAAAATATTTAATTTATGAATATTTATAAAAGATAAGGACTTATGTAAAAAATATATATATTAAAAATAATCTATATACGTAGAAATTAAAATGAAAGTAAGCTATATAAATAGCAATTTAAGAAGTTATGTATTAAATATAATATAATGAAAATATTTTATGTATAATTTCACTATTCATAGATATATGAACCCTACAGATACAAAATTTATTAAAATAAAATATTCCAGAAAATCCAACAAAAATATAAAAATCAAGTTACTATTTATAGTGAATTCCAATCTGATATATGTTATATAAGAATTAATTGGTTTTGATTTTTGATGTATTTCGAAGCAAATCACGTGGTTTTGCATAACTTTCATCAATTTAAGTATAGTCAGAGAAATCAATTGCCCTAAGTCTTCTTCCCATTTCTCGCTCTTGTCTATCTCACATTGATTATCTTTTACTCCAGCAAGTTCAGTACATTGTCTTCCATGAATTTCAGCTTGGTTTTCTTCCTTGCTAAGGAATGTCAAGTAAGTTTACAAGCAGAAATGACAAGGCTACCTTGAGATAAGATTAGATGGTCAGTATTGTAGTAAATCGAAAGGCTGATCTCCTGCGATGTTTCAGAAAGTAAGACTTTATAAATATATGCATATAGAGCAGTGGAAAGATTAAAAGAGAATACATACTTTAAGTATCGAGAAAGGGGCAAGTAAAGTACGTGTAAGGTTGGCGTGAAGATGTTGAACGATATATGCACGTAAGGAATAACAACAACGAGAAGCGAGAAAAGAATGAAGCAAAGGGATAGTTACCGTTCCTGTGACAAAAGATAGAGTTGTATTTTAATACTCTTACTCCACGAAGTGTTTTCTAGACATAGCCATCAGCAAAATAGGAGTCCAGCTAGAGTGGACGTAGAATGTTCTTGCACACTACGAATACATAGGGTTTATTTCTGTAGTCAGACGCAGTCGCATAAACATGTATCTGGATCCTTTCTTACCAGTTTGCGTTTTCACTTGAAAGTACTCAACGACGGCGGGGTAGGAAGACCTTTTATACGAGAGGCAGAAATTGAGAACGGCTGTTCCGACCATCGACGTCACCTAACCCCTACTATTGCTATGACCGTGGTTGAGTGCTTAACCAAGGAGACAATAATAATGACCAAAACTCGAAAACTTTATATCGTATTGTACCTTAACTAACAGTTACAGATCAAAGATTTCTAGAAGAAATAAAACTTGATGCACATCTTTTATTCGAAGATATTATAAGACTAAAAAAGAAAAGATAAGAGAAAAGGCAAAACAGCGAGAGAGAAATATTTTAGTAGTGATTACAAAGAGTAAAAGTTGTATATTTGGGACGTGTTTAAAATTAAATTTAATATTGCTATGTTCTTTATTGTTTTTATTGACTAGACGGTTTGCAGTATAAATATGATTATAAAGAATAAGATTCGCTAAACTATTGTTGATTTATATAATTAATATTATCTATTTACGTAACTCTTATGAAAAAATTTTAAAACACAACTGGTGATCATTTTATTCATTAGTATTTTATAATCCTAAATATCTTATAAAGAGTAAACTATTACTACTATATATGTAAAAATTTTAATTATAGACTAAATTTAATGTGTGCTGTTAAAAAATATTTAAAATCTATAGTTAAGAATTCGAGCATAAAAAATTTTTATATATGGAGTATTTAATATGGATATATCTTAAAATTTTTTCAATAAATTTTTTCTAAATATATGCTGTATTTTCAATTGCATAAGTTTGGTAATTCATTTACAGAGGAGGTTATAATTAGGGTTTCAATGTTACAGTTGTATTATATATTAAAAATGATAATTAAACAATAAAATATAGATTTAAGGCTTTAAATTTTTTTAAACATGGTTGATATCTAAAAAATATATATTTATAGTTTAACTTATTCCATAGTACATTGCTTCTTTATATCTGTTTTATTACTTTTTATAAATATTTTTACGTAATTGAAATTTTTATACTTTTTATCTATTCTTTTATAGCTAATTAAAGCTACTTATATTTACAAAATTATTATAATGATCAAGAATTCATAAGTTTTTAAATTATTAATGTACGAAGTAAAGTATTGATTAATACATTAGTATAGTTTCATAATTTTTTATATTATTCAAGTATGATTTTAGTATATGAAAAACAATACAAATCCATATTTATACACATATTTTATACTTAGGGTATATAAAATAAATCATTTTAAGATATGTCAGCTTTAGAAACTATACTAAAGTAGATACGTAAGTTATGATCAGATATCTTAATTTCATTTTAATTTATTGTTTATTGATAATAAATTAAAAAATAAAATTAAAAATTATACAAATAAAGATTCGATAAAAAGCAATCCTTTTTTAAATAAAATTTATTCGATTTAGTTATGAATTTCATTTGTTTGAATTCATATTGTTCTTTCATGTATATTTTATTGAAGAATAATGAAAAATCTTCAGTATAATATTTATAGTAATATTTGAATAATCAATTTATATTTCTTCTGAGACATTATCATATTATATAGTACTGTATTTACGGAATCTTTATAAAATATTTTTTGATATATTTTTTTTATTATTTTAATAATATTTTATTATTTAATCAATATCATTTAATTTATTAAGTTAATTCAAAAATATATTCAAATTAAATAGAAATCTTATATAAAAAGTTAAAAATAATTATTAATTGATTTTATTTCTTGTAAATATGCTGAACATAACTTCGATGAAATGAAATATAATCAATTTCGTTATTTTTCAGCTAATATAGAATTTTAATTTTAGATCATATAATTTCATGAGTTAATAATTTCAAAAATTAATGATTATTGACAGTATTATAATTTTTAACAATGATTATAATTTATAGTTCGGTTTAGGTGAACCTAGAAGAATCGAAAAAATTTCAAGATTTAAAATGTACTGATAATGTAATTAGTTAAAAAGTTAATAAGAAAAAGAAGGAACAGTGTTAATTGGCGTATTTCTAGTAAAAATACTATAATTATCATTTCAACGTTTGATTTTTGATTATTGAAATATGTAATATAATATAAATTAGAGTATTATAAAAATATATATTTAGAAACATTTATCCAATGAATTGAACATACATGGAAGGTATAAATGAAAACCTCGATATTATTTATTAATTTAAAAAATTTTTTCTAGGCCACATTATAAATTCTTATGTTTTGTCAACCACTTATTTATAGCATATTATCCAGAAAAATTCTTCAACCACCTGTTTACTAAAAAAAGCAAGAAAAATAATGTAAATAATGAGTCGGTACCAAATAGTGTACATATATAGCCTTTATGGCATCGTTTAGCTCCATTTTCGTTAAATCAGAATTCCCAAGAGATATCGAATGGTTGCAGAATATTCGTGCACAGCAGGAATCTGGGCAAGTAAGTAACTTGATGCTGTCCGTTAAATGGATAGAAGCTCCGTCGTATAGGCGCTTATTTCTCAACACTAACCAAGTTAAACGAGAACCAGCCAAATAATTATATGCGTCAACGTTGTTGATGATAAATTCCACTCTAGGACATCGTGTCTTAATGGCTCAACCATGTCGTGAATGACATTGTTTTGAACAGTATTTTGAACAGTTCCGTTAGAAGATGAATATTTTGATCAAGCCTACTCGTAATACGCACGATATATATCAAAAAATTATTATGAAATTCAAGAATATTAAGCTCTAAGGAAAATGTATGTATATGGCTAGTTTTTATATCTGAGAAAAAATTGATGCATTTATATTTCTGATTTAATAAAATATCGACAATAAAGTATTTCTGATTCAATAAATTATTCAATAAAGTAATTTAAAATATTATAAATAGTATTAAATATATAAACAACTAATAGTATAAACTCAAAATATGCTGATAACGTGTCGCTAAAATTATAGTTATATTATAGTTAAAAAAATTTATATAAATTGATATCATTTACTACATACCTAATGAATGAAGAGAAGAAAAGATAAAATTTAGGATGATAGTGAAAGAAAGACGGAGAGAAAAAGAGAAAGGTGACTGTATGGATTTGATGAAAGGAGTGTATAAGGAGGAAAGATTGAATTTTATTTTAGTAGTAATCGATATATTACACATACGCACAAGACGACACATTAGCATATGAACACGTGTGAAAAGACGAACGCCCAAGTGTTTACACGAGTGAAATTTTTTTGGTTATTTTCCTAAATAAGGAAGTATGAATGAAGCTAAACTATCTCGTAACCACTTATTCTCTTGTCTAGATTTTCCTTAACGTTCTTTTTCTTTCAAATGAATCTTGTTATGTCTATTTTGAGAGAATAAATATTGTTAACGCGGATATCTTTTAGATATTTATATCTTAAATTTTTTTGACGTTTTTTATAAGATTTATTATTGAACAATATAAATATGATACTAAAATTAAAACCAAATATATTTCACAGTCTAAATATTTAAAAATTTTGTTATCCAATTTAAATTAATTATAAAATTGGCAAAATTTTATATTATCCACCAATAAATATATGCGTTGGTGCATATATTATCAATGTATTGTTAATAAATTTTATAAAATAAATATTAGATCTTTTACTATTATTTAATCTAATTTCTATAATTAATGTGTTGTTATTTTTTATTTATTGTTTATTATTTATACTTGTTATTTGCTATTCATTATTTATATTTATTATTTATATTTATTATTTATTATTTATTATTTATTATTTATTATTTATTATTTATTATTTATTATTTATTATTTATTATTTATTATTTATTATTTATATTTTTTATTTGTTATTTATTTTTTATTTATTATTTATTCATTATATTTAAATATATAAAACTTAAAATCTTAAGTAGTTAAATTATTACAACTATATTATATCCTTTTTTAATCAATATAAATATATTTCTATCTAAATTTTAATAGCATTATTATTAGAACAATTTTTTTTATTTTCTACTAAATGTCTATGAACTATTTAATGTAATTAAAAAATTACAATTTTCACTAAAATTATTGAAAAACATCGATGAAAGAAAATATTTTAATATTCTAATTGTTATAGTTTTTAAATGATAAACAATATAAATATATTTTCATTATAAATTTTAATTATTTTTATTCTATCTATAACACATATATACATGATATCCTTCTTTAAATAATTTGAAAGTAAAGTCGTAAAGTTTGATAAAATAAATTATCATTTAAAATATTATTTATTTTATACAAGATAACTTAGTTGGTGCTATGCCAAATCTATGTTTAAAGCTTATTTAATGTATATAATACAAAATTATAGTACAGCAAGCTTTTAACTAATATTTTTATTTTACGAAAAAATAACGCTTAAGTTATTTAAAATACTTAAAGGAAATTTTACTGTTTGATGCGAACATCAGTACTGTAATAATTACCTTCGCCTAATACCATAGAACAACGTCTAACACAGTTGCTGCAACGGTTGCATATATATCAGGATAAAATTTAGACCTTTGATTTTGGTTAAAGTTGATTTGTATAAATATCGAAATAAGTAGATACTTTTTTTTGTTTATCAATAAATAATGATATCATAATATAAAAATATTTCATTTTTATATACTTGATTTAGAATAAATAAATCTTCGAAAAAGCTTTGGCTAAAAATCATTTTTATACGTATTTTCATGGATCAATATTTTGTAAAAATTTAAAAATCAATTAAATATTTATATTATTATCTAATAATTTTGATTCGAATTTTTTAAATTTTTTAAAAGAAAATCTTTGATTAAACTACAATATTAATAAAAAAAGGGAAAATCAAATGTTAATGTTTGTAATTAATTTTGTATTTAATTTAATAACAGATTAAAAATTTTCGTAAAAATCAAATTTCAATTAACCAATGAAATTTTCAGTTTCCATATACATGGTTTTTATGAGAGTCTATCGGCCTGATAGTGTATAAAAACAGATAATAAGAATTCAGTGAGTATAGATTAATAAAATTATTATCGACAATCATTGAAGTATATTACAATGGCTGAAAATTAATCCAATAATTTTAAAACTTTGACAGCAATAATTTTTTTTGCCTATATTATGAATTTTGACCATAGAGCATCGTCTTATAATTCCTGCTTAGGCGCGGAAATCAACCCTTACTGTAAATATATGCATGTGCATACGTAACTGTGCCTCATTCAGTGATAGCATACGTACAAAGCTTAGAGTACGGGTAAAGGAAGCATTTATGTAATCTTCGTTTAGGAACATCATAGATTCTAAATGATTCATGTATGTATCTACTATTGATAAAAATTGAATCTATAGTGTACCCGCTCGGTACCGACATTGCTAAAGACTATAATAACATTGTTCATCAGTGACGGTGGTATCACTACTTCTACTTCCTTGAAAAGTAGAGGCCCCTCATAATTTCCCATTACGTAATATAGTATATGTATAATACCTATTCTCCATCAATTTTTTTCCTCTTATCTTTTGGGACCACAGTACCACCCAATGACCTTTCCTCTCCTTTCCTCCCTTCTTTTAGTTGCTCGTTGAGCATGCCTGCGCATGCTTCTTCCTTTTCCTATTATTTTTAATCCCCGCCGACTTAGTCAGTGCTAGGGCTACTTAATGAGAATTTCCACTAACTCTCTTACAAGAAAAGAGCCCACACTTTGCAAACTCAAGTCAATGGAACTTTCGTTCCTTCTCTTTCCTTCTTTTTCTCTAGAGTCGCTATATAAAAACAAAACTTAAAAAATAAATTTACTTCCACTCTATTTCTCTCTTTACTCTTCTTTTCTTTTTCTTACATTTGGATGTATATACGTTATCTTTGCCTTTCTTAACTAGATAAATGAAATAAATAGCGAAAGAAAGACAGTGCCTAAGATAAAAGAGCAATGTAATGGCTGAAAAATAAAAAACATGCACTATTATTACATACACAATATATTTTAAACTTTTATAATATTGATTCATAACAAATTATTATATCATGTTTACATATACAAATATGTGTTAAAACTTGACGTTAAAGTTTGACATGAATCCACATATTTATTATCGTTTAAAAAGAAATTATCAACAAAATAAATAGCTATTATATTTAATCTTCTTGTTCATTTGAATTACAGGTCTCATACATACATTTCTACAAACACTATAGAATCGGTATTCACAAAATTAAATAGAAAAGATATGAATAAATTTCTATTTATCAAATATTTTAACATGAATACAAATGAAATACAATAAATTTAATAAAATATTCTGAAATTTTTTAATATTTTGGATTTGCAGGTTATATAATCGTGTAAAAGTTATAGGAAGTAATATTTATATCGAATATGCAAATTCATACATTAAATAAATTCATGATATTAATTCAAATACATTATAATCAACTTTATTTTGAGATATTTATACCAAATTATTTTTTCAAATGTACTATAAATAACTGTATCAACTGTGAATATATTTTTCCCATAATAAATTATTACATGTAAAAGAAGTCTTGAAGTAATTTTTTGCAGAATATAAGTCCTATTTCAAATATATAAGTCCTATCCTCAAAAATTTTTCTAATAAATTTGAAATATATTTTTTAAGAATATTATAAATTATCTCTTGCAGTTTATTTATATTCATTCAATAAGAGAACATATTTTAAGTAAAGTCAATCATTAAGTTACTTTTTTATTTCATCATTAAATTAAATAACATGAAATCAATAAACTTTCAAGAGCATAATTATCTGAAAACGTTACACATTTTTATTGATAACTATTGGTTTTATTAAACTTAAATCTTAACCAATGTTCAAACAGAAGTTGAAAATTATGTCATATAATGAAAAATTTATTTAAAAAAATAGAAAATAGAAATATATATGAATGCGTGTATATTTGCATGTGTATTATAACTAACGTTTTAGTTCTTACATTCATTTATTTAATATATATATACGCATATACACACATGTATAAATACATGTTGAAATAAATACTCGTATGTATAAAACAAGAAAATACATAGCATGGAGATCGAAACATCTATAATAATAAGCGAGATAGATGAATTTTCATACCTAAATTTACCATAATATTATAAATATTTATATTTAAATATTAAAGATAAATAAACTTTAGATTAATTTATTTTAAAATATATATTAATTATTATTAACGTGTTAAGAAAAATATATTAATCAATATATTGATGATTAAATTTTCATGAAAAGTTTTCAAGAATGCCTTTTAGTTTTTTTTAGTACAATGTTACAAACTAAAGTTCCAGGTTATAAATTGCAAAAAATTAAGGCTACTAAATTAATTAATTGACGAATAAAACAATTATTATATATATATATATATTTGTAATCAGTTTAAAGTAAAATTAAATTTATAATGAAATCTATACAATTATGTGTTATATTTTATTTATTCAAATGTACATTAATCATATTTAAATATTAATTTTTAATTGAAATTTATAATACTGTATTTGATGTAGCGTTTCATGCATTAGATTCCGAAAGATAATGGTCAATATGGTTAATTATAGTTAAACAAATCGATTATTTAGTTATCCAATCATCGATTTTTTTTTAATTTATTTAGAAATCTGATTCATTATATATCAAAATATTTTTCAGCGGATATTTTTTACTAAAATATTTAAAGAATATAAAATAATCTAAGAATCTAAAACGATTGAGTTATTATTAAATTATAATTGTAAATTAATGAAAAAAGTAAGTCAATATTTTTTTAATCATTTTAAAACAGATAATTTTATTTGATGTATTAATTTTATTTCCTGTTACTATATTGTAAAGAAGAATTATACATATACGAATATAGGCATCTTCATAATTACAATATCATGTTATATTTTTATAAATAAGTTTTATTTATTCATATTATTAAATAATGAATTTTCTTCCATAAATATATTAATGTGTTTGATTTCTAAATAAGAATCGCAAAAATTAGAATAAATAATATAAAAATATGTAAATTTTATTTATCAACAAAATTTCAATACAATTTAATCCAAGCAAAAATTTTAAATTTAACTGAAGATTTGTTGGATGATATATATAATGCCAAATCAATAATTATAAGAAATATACATATTATTTAAAAATAGTTTATATAAACATACGTTTAAATATGTACGAAATACTAAAATTCTTTTTTTTAAAATCCACATGTACGTATTAGTTCATATTAATTCATATTATTCAAACTTAAATGCCTAATTACATCTATAAAAAGGAATATGTATTGAATCAAATTTAAGAGACAACTTTAGTTAATAATTTTAGAGTTTATTATTATAGACATCAAGTTATAAATTTAAACTCTCAAGAATATTATAATTCTTTAAATTATGAAATAATTTTTTCTATAATTACATAGAGATTCGAAACATAAATTTATGTAATTAAATCATGAATCTTTTTCTAGTTTCTGACTTCATATAATATTTATACATAATATATATAATAATTCATGTAATAATTAGAGCATAATATTATTTTTAAAGTCATATATTTAAAAAAATTTGTAACTATTTTTTTAACTATCCAATCATTTAATTCATTAAAAATTCTTTATATAAGCATAAAAGCTATCGAAAAATTTTGAATACTAGATTAACGTTGAATAAAATATAAAATAATTCAACTTTAGAACGAAATTTTGACCTTTCAGGTATCAATTAGTCCCTTATTTAATACGCCGTGTTAAAATCTAACTAAAGAAAAAAGTAAGTATAAATCTACAATCGTAAGAAGCAATGTTAATGTTTCTCCTTCATTTTTTTTTACAGGTGTCTAAGATTCATAAGATGAGATAAAAATCTGCAAAACTTTTTATTAAGTTTTGTCGAAAGCTACGAATTCATGAAATAATTGATTGACCAAGGTACCGTTATATAAACTGGTAAAGAAGGTGCGATTGGCTATTTTCGTTCGTACGGGAGAGTCTTAATTGAGCGGGCAATGGAATGGCAGTAGAATGGAAGTGGCAGAACTTTGGTAAATGGTATGCGAGCAACTGAGAAAGATGGGCAGATATGCGTGAATATTATACATATATATACATACCTATACACATATGCAGAGACAACAAAAGGAAACGCAAGACTGTAGCTTTTGCTTATTCATAGAGTAAAGGGGCTGAAGTAGACGTCAACGTTTTACCTCTTCTCAATCATTGCATAGCCGTACTCGAGTAGCAGATAAAGGCGAAATGGCTGAACTAAGATGAAATGTAATGATGTACTGAATGAATATATGGAAGTAACTGTATTATACATACGAACTAAGTCAAGTGGTAGTATTTGCTTTTTTTTCATTGTCCTTATTTCGATTTTCAATTAATCATGTATGACAAATCCTATGATTTCTACTCTAAGGAATCGATGAGTTTTCTTTTTTCTTTAAAAGAGTTTGTATCTCGTATGGAAGAAAATTGGTGAAAATAGGTTCAAAACTCTGAAGACGCGTAGGTGGGATATATTAAAGACGAGGCAAGCACAAAAATAACGACCCACGAGCGCGAAATCTTACTATTTCTTTTTACTCCTTCATTTCTTCTTCTTTATTCTTTCTTCTTCTGTTGCTCATCATCGAATAGTGGAAGCATCCAGCAGCTCTCAGCCATTCGACTGTCTTAGATTCTTTAATGCACACACACTGAGCTTTTACTCTCACACTTTCTGCAAGTACTTTGCTCTTTTCCAGGCTTTTTGGCCCTTTTCACGAGTAAAGTGAAGAAAATAAATAATAAGAAAGTAATGAAGAAAATAATAAATAAAAAAGAACAAGAAGAAAATAAAGAGTAAAAAAAAGAATGATGAAATTGAAGCGAAGAGATAGCACGATCTTCTACATGTCTTAAAATTAAAAGTTAAAAATTGTAAGAATCAGATTTTCCACGGAAATATACAGATAGAGGATATATATATATATATATATATATGTATAGTTAAAGAAAGAAAGGAGACTGGTTCTCTGTGTATATATATGCTATACGTGGAGAGAGAATATTGTATACTCGTACGTAATTGGAGTGTTTGCGCGTATTCGTACCGCTAGAGACAAAATAATAGTAAGCGGAATAGTGGCCGATTCAAGTCTTATTTGTTCATGTATATATATTAATTTTTTTTTAATTTAAAACAATTTTGGAACTCATTATTATTTATCTATTTTAAGCTTGTTAAGAAAAGAAAAATTAAAAATTAAATAAATTTTAATCATTAAATTGGTTAAGCTCTATTTTTTCATACTTTTTTTACTCGATTATTTATACTTGAATTTTCATATATTCAATGCTAAAAGTTTGAAATAAATACTTTTACTTAAATTTTATTATATAATTAAATAAGTATATTTTTAAAAGTTAAATTTTATGTAAAAATATATTTTTTTTAAGATAATGCATTACTTTAAGGTTACATACTTAATTGTCATATTTTAACTAGCATGAAATCTCAATATATGAAGCAGAATTGTAAATATTTAAAAAATTAGATGAATTATTTAAATTATTTTAAATAATATATGAATTTTTTATATACGATAGATATCATTAATATATGTAAAACTTACCTAATGCATGACTTTATCTGAAAATAAAACGTAAATATAATAATGGATTTACCATTAATAAAATAATTAAGAAATAATTATTTTAACGCAAGTTTATTTCAAAATATAAAGAAGCCAGGAAGGTATTAATATGATATTGACATAAAAATTGATTTCTAAAAAAAAGAATAGATAGTTTAGGAAAAATGTAAATGCAAAAATTTATTTCCATTATTTAAATATTTACTTCTAAATTACTAATTTTAAATGGCACGAATAAAAAATGTTCTTTTTTAGTAAATCAGATGTAATAATTAAATACCAAGAAATATTGAAACGAAGAAAAATAAAATTTATAAATGAGGTTATATATTTATTTTTAAATTAAACATTTAAATAATTTATATAGTTTACAGATAATAGTGAAGACATAATAACTTTTTTTTATATCAACTTAAACATTAATGTAATATTTAACATCAAAATAAATTTTAAAAATCAAAATCAAAATTTTTATTAAAAAATATTTTACCGAAAAGATTTATTGATTCATAATTAAATAAAAATTTTAATGTTATCTTAAAATAAATTAATCAATTATATTTATTTAATTAATTTTCATACGTCAATGAATAACGAAGTTATTTAAATTAAAAAAAATGAAATTTAAATATCTGATTAATTTCTAAAACCTAAAGAGTGTTAAAGTCAATATTTCTTAATATTTTATAAGAAAAATATTACACTTGATTAACTTAAATATAGTAATTGTATGAATTATTTTTAATCATTATTTTTTTTTAAATTAGAATTAAGTAATATTATATCAACGCAAATAAATCTATTTTAATATTACTTAACTATTACTCGAATTTTATTTTATTAATACGAGTATTTAACTAGAAGAATTTTTGAATATAGTATAGAAAAGTATTAATAAAATAAATATATAAAAAAAAGAAAACTTTTTAATTTTTCTGAAACAAACTCATCGTACGATTCTAACTATAATATAATTATAATTGATGGATTTATAGTATCATAAATCATTATTTAGTTTTATACGACATTTTTACTATTTATTACTTTCTTATTTCTGAAATATTTACTTTTTTAAATTATGTCATCGATAAAACATTATTAGTTTATAATTAAATTAATAGGTATTGAAATTAACAATATGTTTCGCTTATCAATACTTTACTCTGCTGATTTCTAAAAGTAAAAGTTTATATAATTTTGAAAAAATCTCTTTTAAACATGAATCCCAAAAACATAATAAGTTCTATTATTTTCTTACCAATAAAGTATTTGTAATAATGGATTATTATTACAATTATGGAATTGATAAACATTTTTTAAATTATTTAAGACTTTAAAATAAATTAAAAACTATATTATATGAATGAATTAATTTTTTGATTATTATAAGCATTTAATTATGTTACAAATATCTAATAAATTTATTACATAGTCAGTTTAGCTTAGTTTATAATTTATAGATTATATAAAATATTATTTGTAATATAAAAAATATTTTTATTTGAATTATATAGTAATTTAATTATGAAAGATAAGAAAATTATAAATTATAAATTATAATATATTGCTTAAGTATAATTAAAATTTAAAATAAAAAATTTTATAATTGCAAACAACTGCAAATATTTATTAACTAATTGATGATTGGATATGATCTTGAATCATGAAATATTACTCGATATTATGTTTTATTTACAACCGAAAGTGTACTACATTACTACTTACACTTATAAGACTGCACAAGAAACTTTCCAAAAATTTTATATATATGCTTTTGTTTTAAATAATATATGTAATGTATATGTAAATCAAATATGTAATTATTTTAATAAAGTCATTTTAAGCTCGTACAATTAAGTGTATGCCTATTTAATTCAACATTAAGACAATCAGTGAATAAATCGAAACTAGAAAAGCAATATAATTAAAACTAAATAACATGTTACAAAATATGCAAATAAATTTTTCAAAAGTTTTAAAATTTTTTAAAAAATTATTCATCATCATCATCATCATTATGTATGCGTAAAATAATCAACAATATTCTTTAACTCAATTCTGTACCTCAACCAGTTCTATCATAAATAATTTATGTAGTAAGGATTATAAAACGAATAGTTTATCATATCATTATTATCAACAACTTATTTAGATTTTAAATAAAATTAATATGATAAAATGGGATTAAAAATTATATTTATTTCCGTAATACTATTGAAATATGTTCAAAAAATATATTTTACTCATATAAAGTAATTAAAACTATAAATTTTTTTATAATATTGTGATAGGATTATATGTCCTTAATTTGAATCATAATTTAATCGGTTCGGTGGTAAAACATTTGAAAATTTAAAACTCTATGATTTTTTAATCTTAATTACAAAATATTTATATTAATACATAAATTTTAATAAAATGATTTATAGAAATTAATAAAATTAATAACTAAAATTGAATTCTAACAAAACTTTCAACACCATTCACGTTTTCAAATTATAATTTTTCTAAAACGATTTCTTAAATAGCTTACTTTAGTTTATTTGATATGAATTAAATATTTAATTGATTATGATTATTTAATCGCCTTTTTTATTTAATTTTCAATAATTTTATATGTCAAGAAATATAAATATTTATTAACTATGTTCAATTTATTTGTCCTTTATTATATTTACAAGAATAAAAATATAGTGCATGGAAGTCAGAAAGAAACATTTTGAATATTTGAAGGCTAAACTTCAATAATTACTAGAAACAATTATAACAATATTTATTATAAAATTATAACAAAGATTAATTTATTTATTTTACAAGCTTTTGTACCTAATATTTTTTATATATTATTTTGATATATAGGATACTACAGAAAATTTTTTAATTTATATAATTTTTTGTGTGAAACTTGATTATTATAATAAAATAGATTAATCTTTCTTATAAATATTTTTTTTATTAATCTTTATAAAATTAAATTAAATAGAATAATAAGGGAATAAAGAAGTATGAATTCTCACTTTATCTAGGAAATACATAACACTATCCTACATATATATGTGCACCAATTACAAATATGTTTCTTTCATAATACATGGTGATTTAATTCCATATACAAAGTTTAAAAGAAATAAATAGTTGTTTTCTAATAAATAAAGATGTATTTATATAAAAATAAAAAATCTTTAAAATTGTTTTGAATATGTGAAAATAATGAATAAAAAGAAAAAAAATTATATTTTTTATATATGTAGAAATGTTTATATTTATCATATATAAATTATTGTAATGTATCCATTTTGCGGAAGTTCAATACCTAATAATAAAGTAACGAACAAAAAAAGCATTATCAGAAATATGAAATGCACGAATAATTTATAAAATTATTAAAAAATTAAAACATGATACAGCAGCGATCCATTAAAACAACGATTCAAAAATAAGCAAAATGAATAATGAGATCGATGCATTGATAGATAAAAGATCGAACTAAACAATTTAAATTGTTTTTGACTGATATATCTGTCAAAAATAAACAACAACTAAAACAAAAATTTTTACTATCAATGATTGAAAGTTAACAAAAGAGAGAAAAAACTAATGATCTAGAGAATTATTAAGGATCTTTTGAATAAAACTTATCAAAATAACATCAACAACACTGTTTCGAGTCTATAAATATTGGAGATTTGGAAATTGGACTTAGAAATAAAAAGTCGTATGTAACAAAAACTCAACATTACAACTAAGTATTTTTATAATATTTGATTATCTCTTATTTCTATTCAACATTTTAAATTTTAAATATTGAAACTGAATTCCTGAATATATTAATACTTTAAATATTGTGCATAATATTTAAAACAATAATTCAATTAGTATTTATTAAAGAATCAAATCCTTAATAAAGATAAAATATAAGTTAAGACTGATCTCGAATAGTAACTGAATAAAATAACGTATGTATAAAGCAAGGTGCTACAAAAAATAAAATTACGATGTAATATAAAAAGTGTTATATTAAGTGATCAACCAACAAAAATAAAAACTACAAAAATTTATGCATAGATGAAATATATTATAAAAGGGAATAGTTATCGAATTCGACCTGTGATATTCATATGAAAATATTTGCTGTTTTTGCAATGCGAGGACGTCCAGATCTCAAAGTTTTTGTTGAAACTGTACCTATCAATTCAATTTCTAAAAATTCAAATTTCGATGTAAGAAACTATATGTATTCTTAAAATTAAAGAAAATCGTGACAAAAGTAAAGTTTGACACAAAAGATCGATAATTAAGAAAAAATAAGATGATTTGACGATGTAATGTAAAGGTAAGAATATTAAAAAATGAATTTTGATCATTGATCACTCTCAACTGTGTCTTTTTTTATAAGATAAAATATTTTACATTCAAGTAAATATATTTAGTATAAACAAACTAAAAATTAATATTATAAATATTTTAATTATTTATCTGTCTTTCTCTAATATATAATAGTATCTCAAATTACCGATTTAATTTCTCTAGATTTGAAGCATTACGATATGTACGATTATACATAGTCAATAAATACACTTCATTAAACGTTGATTAAATACATAATTAAATAAAAAATGACTTCATTCTGATTTATTACAATTGAAAAATCTTTAATAAAATTTACTTTGTAAATAATTTTCATGAATAATTATTTACGAAATACATTCATTTTTTATGTCAAGTGTATTAAAAAACATTCTAATGTTATATATTAGAAGTATAGAAAGCAATTCTTTTATAATAGTTCCATAGTAGTTCTAGGGCTATTTACCAAATTCCTTGTTAATATTCACCGCCTAACTGTTGATACAAAATCGAATCTGGCTATTTCTCTTCAGAGGGAAGTTGATAACTGAATTATAAATATCCCTCCGAATATAAATACTTTCTCATTAAAATATAGGAGAAATTTTAATCTTAATAATTTTTATAGAATAAAATGCGATCTAATCATATTTTTTTCTCATTAATGTTATACAAAAACTATTTTATAACTTTTTATCAAAAAATAGAAAATCATTGAATCAGGATATTCATAAATATATCGAAAAATTATTTAAATGCCTATCACTATTTTACCAAAAATATTTTTTACAAGTTTCATTAATATGAAACATTAAAAATTTTATATATTTATAAGTTACTTATTTTCCATATAATTAAAAATATACTTAGTAACACGATTATTAAATTTATCAATTACGAAATATGTTTTCTCTATTTCGAATAAGAAAAGTTTTATATATTAAGAAAAAATAATAGAATTGCGTGATATATACAGATAATTTTTTTCATTTAAGGTAATTCTGGAAACTTTATAATAATAAAACAACTAAAAAAATTAACTTAATATTTTACTGTTACGAATTAATTAGAATAATAAATTGTAATACATTTTGTCTATACTATATAATATAATATAATATTAAGAAGAATATAAGAGATACTTATTTTTCAAGTATTTGTAACGATATAAATACAATATTCATTGATTACACTGAAACTAATTTACACACCCAAATTTTTTGAACCTCAATTAATTCCTTTATATATATAATTGACGCACATATCGACATCTTAGTTATTGTTCATATTATATTTTTTGTAATCGTTAAATTAAACTTATTTTGTTTCTTTATTTCTGTATAATTGTAAATTTAATTTGATTAAAAACATGCATATTTATTATATTCATTTTTATATTCTAATTTGTAAATATAAACTTTCTTTTATTTTATTATTGTTGCATTCTAGATTTTTGTTGTCAATAATACTAGAGCATTCTTTTTTATTTTAATAAAGTTTAAATATTTTGATAAAAAAAATTTTTTTCTTTCATTTACTTCAATATTTTTTATTAATTTATAGTTATAAAAGAGCTGATATAATTTTAAACAAATATCTTTTTCTTTCAATCATATCAATTATTATTTTTATTATTATTTTGTATTCTTCAAAACCATTGTATAGTTCCTAAAGTTGCATTGATTGCATTGATTGCATGACACTTCATCAAACTCAGTTTTCATTTTTTTTTTAAAGACAACTTCGATTTACAGCTTGCAACGATATAAGCTTATGCATATATGGTCATATAGCTAATGAATTTGTAGAATGATGAATATTTAATTTACGTTTCTTTCTTATGCTTTTATGAACATTTTATTATTAAAATTTAAATCATAATTATAAAAATACTTTCTTATATAAATATATTCAAACTCTCACTTATTTATTTTACACTTAACATTTATGTTGATTTTGTCATTTAGCTTAAAAGTAAGTTTGCTTTTCAAATATCTTGATTATTTATAATCTAAATAACAGAATTCATATTTTTTATTATATTTTATAATAAATAATTGAATAAAAAATAAGACGCGTATTATAATTTGAAAAAATAGAATAAATTTCATTAATGTAATAAATAATTGAATTTCTTTAGCTTCAATAATTGTTAAATTATAAAGATTATTTTACATACCTTATCAATAAAAATTAAGAATACTTAAACATTTAATCAATAAATAATTTATAATAAGTAAAATATTCAAAATTTAATATTCAATTATAAGGATAGCTTAAAAATAATATATTGTCTTTAATTAATTTAATTTTGTAATTATTTGTAAATATTGTCAAGTTTAAAAATATCAGCATCTTAAAACTAACATGATTGAAAATTCAATTAACTGGATCTTTTTAAAAACATTTGTAATTACTTTTTATATTAACTTTAAATTAATATAGAATAGTCCTTTGAAAAAACAAAAGATTTTTTAAAATTATTTTAAAAGATTTCTGAAAAATGATTTTAATTTTTAATTGTTTCATTGATTGATATTTAAAAAGAACTGTTTAAAATTTCACGAAATAATTTTATAAATAAAATTATAATTTTTAATTTATAATTGTTTCATTGATTGATATTTAAAAAGAACTGTTTAAAATTTCACGAAATAATTTTATAAATAAAATTATAATTTTTAATTAATAAATAAAGGTTTTTTATTAAGAGTTGATTTTTTAAATATATTAATTTATATAAAACTGATCCACTTTAAATTAATAAATAAATTTTATAAAAATCACTATCGATATAATTAATATATTAATACGAGTATTGATGAGTTTTATCAAACTACTAAAAATATTCACAGAACAAAAATATCACCAAGAATAAATGTTAAGAGGAAGTGAAACGAAGCCTAAACAAAAACATGCACCTTTGTTTGAAACCTTCCATTTCCAAACAGTATTAAAAAGTAATGGATATTACTGGTCAACTAGTGCCCTTCAAAAATTGACTCTAATTAATTGCGTAAATGAAAGCAACGTTACGATTATAAATTTTTTATTGCATTGGCTTTGATTACGTACATTTGCAAAATACAAACAATGTACTCACAAAATAATTACACGAATGCATACAATATTTACACAACTGTATTTCTTAACTGCAAAACCAAGCGATGACAGCGCCAGCATATTAAGGCCTCTACTCATGGATGGAATAAGAAATAAGAATTAAAACGAGGAATTAGAAAACCAGTTGTATCAATTATATAGCTAAGAATAAATGAATTTTTTGTATAACTTTATTATTATCCGTTTACATTTATGCAATATTCTTCAGTTTTTCGGAATACGATTAACTAATTTAATACTCGTTTTAATTTTAACATAATGAATATTTAATAATTATGGTTATAATAATATAACTATTATCAAGGAATTTTTATAAAATATACAGATACATTAATTTTTTTACATTATCTGTTTATCCATTTTTTTCCAAAGTTTTTTAAATATTAATAACCATGTCAATTGATAATATTTAATATAATTTGTAATATAAAATGAATAAAATGTTTCTAATTGTATTTTCTAATAGTATAACTTTTAAAAATAAGAATTTATATTTCTAAGTATAATAATTATAATATAATTACAAAAGTTAAAATTATAGCTATAAATAAGAAAGTTTTTAGAATGTAGATTTTATTTAAGTAATTATAGTATATGAAATAGTAACAATACCAAAATATTTTACGGTATGATGCAGCAAAATCGAAGATATTTAATCAAACAAAGAAACATAAATAACATGATATATATATAGCGTCTGTCGTTTAAAACAAAACTATTGAAGTTGAAATGCTTTGTATCTTTAATTATTTAAAAATTTAATTCATATCTTAGTTTCTTAAAACATTAATATTTTACTATGAAAAAATAAATAAAATTAGTAATAAAAAATTATACTATATATGCTAAATTATATAATTAACTAAGTGATATTAATCAATATATATTATTTGGTAATAAAAATTATTATTTGGTAGAAAAACCAATTTACCATTGAATAATACTTTAATATTTAATAAATTCTAAAAAATTAATGGTAAAAATACGGAATTATACATAGCCAAAGAATATAATCATTATTATAAAAAAATTTTTAAATAAAATAAAATAAAATTTTAAGTAAAATAAAATAAAAATATATAATAAATTTTATTTTATTTTATTTATTATTACATTAAATATTTGATAATTTAATGCATCAAATTGTTGAGAAATTTTTTGTGTAAAATGGGTAAAATGTATTACACTCGAAGCTATAATTTTTTTATCAAATACTTTTTAAGATATTCAAAATAGAGTAAATATGATGATTTCCATATTATATCGAATGTCTCAAATATAGCTTTGAAAATTAATATCTTAGATATAATAATTTAATTTTTAATTAATTATTTTTATTTATGAATAATAAATAAATAATACATAAAAATAAAAATGGGTTTAAATATAAAGTAAGTCTTACTTTTTAATTTAAAAAATTCACGATAACAATGTTTAATATTACAAATATTAACATGTAAGTACACACGTAATATGAAAATTAAATTAAATTGAGTAAATAAGAAATATTGTAAATTTTAAAAGAAAATAATATAATGTTTAATACATGTAATTGAAAAAAATATATAAGAATAATAAAAAAAGAAATGAATACTTGTTGTAAATGATAATCGTGGATATATAGAAGAGGTATATATTTATAAATAATAAATAAAGTAGCAAAAATTTCTTCTAACACCTACAAAACAATATTATATGTAATAGAACGGAGTCTCATTAATAATATAATTTTTCACGTCCTCGATGAATTTGGGAAAAAATAGGGATGTTAGGGCATCAAAATTGATCATCGATTTTATGACGGTGTTCCTAGTAGAAGGAAAAATTATCATTTGGATGAGAAAACAGAATTTTGGAAGAGACGTGTATCGTAGAACAGGTTGTGGTGTATGGGTTCTCAATGATGAGGGACGGGTAACAAGAAAACAATCCAACTGAGTAGCGGAGCAACGGAGCAACGGATTAATGAAGGAACGGAGTAACGGTCTATTGAAAACCGTCATGAGTGGAAAGTCCCAGTCGGCGTTCTGACAGTCGTCCGTCCGCCACTCGAGCGCCGAAGGTGCGTGTGAGCGGGCCACGGACACGAGCTACAACTGAACATATTCGAGTCGTACCAAGCGTGGCTCTTTCTTCACTCGATAGTGAGTACGGTTCACCTCACGGATGCTGAACGCGAGTGAACGTCAAGAACTCCGGGAACTTCAGCTGCTGTCCCTTCTCAAGCGCAGCTCCAGGAGGAAAAAGAAACTGTGAAAAATAACCGTGCTACGAGTCACTTGATCAGTGCCTGGCCTTTCCTTTACTCACTTTTCTACTCTCTACACCGGATCCTGCCAATCGGTATGTCGATCTTCCCAAACTTACTAGTCATTTAGATAGTAGAAATACTTGCCAAATTTTCTTTTATCCGAGATCGTAAAAAGAAACGATAAGCCGTTTAAAGATAATTTGACAATCCTTGTATCTGACTAACTTTAAAGTTCTTATATTTAAATATATTACGATAGATTACACTTGCTTTTTCAGTATCGAGGTCTGATATGATTTATCTATTTCTAAAATCACTGGAATTAGATAATCATTACGCTTGAGTAAGAGATTATTTTAAGCGGTTTTACAAGCAATTCTTTCGAATAATTATATTCCAGTATATTATAGTTTCCATACGTCAGAAATTTCTACTCGCATTTTTCTAACTGTAAGATTGTTTTTATATATAATTTTTTACCGATTAAATTAATTCAATATTCGTCTAGTCTTATCTAATTAATATGAAATTTATTACACATGAAATTAGACACTTTCTTTTTGCATTCCACCATCTATCATTCATTAGCTAAAACTATTATTTTTTTATATCGATAAAAGAATTTTTATAATTAATAAAAGTATATTTTACTTTTTAAATACGATATATTCATATGAATATCAATTAAAAAAATTTATTTTGTCTATAAATCTGAAGTTCAAATTTTATTTGAATTTGAAAGAATTTCTTCGATATTTTTTATCTGGAATTTTAAAAAACTCTATACATCTGTTTTGTTATTTATTTTAATTTAATACGAATGGTATAAGATAAAACAGGTTTGTAATGCTCTGTAACTAAAATTCTCTAAATATTATATTTAGAGTTTTACAACGGGTAAATAATGCATTAAAATTTTATTGAATACATTTAAAATTGTACTTTTAATGAGTTTAATAACTTTTAATATTTTTAATGATACCAAAAAAAATAACAAATTTCTCTTCCTTTAAACAAAATTTACTATTTGTAGCATTTCAAATGTTGACGTCGCAATTTTATAACTTGAAAAACTAGTTCTATGCAATAATTTCTTTCATTGTATTATTTTATGTTACAACAAAAATAATTATTAAAAATACAAAATAGACATATGAATTAAAAACACATAAAATAAAAAATCTTAAGTATTAATAGTATAAAATATTATATTTTTGATAAAAGATTTATGAATTATTTGATTATTAGTTTTAAATGTATTATCTGATAGTTAAAAGTGAAATGCAATATTTATAAATCATTTCATTCTGAGTTTTAAAGTGCAACATAAACTAAAACATAATTATACTTTACATTAATTTACATTTATATATTTATTAATAATTAATACTTTATAATTATTTTATTTTAAGATACTTAAATAAGCAAAATAAGAATAAATTCCATAAATTTTCTAATAAATTGTAAAAGTTGACGTGTTTATCGGATAAAAAGAATTATATATTTTATTTACTTAGAAACTTGTAAATAATTATTACAAAATAAAAAAATCACTGCTCAAGTATTTTAGCCTTTTAAAGTATCTGATAGAAATTATAAATGTCAGCAGAATCAATGAATATTTCGCTAGATAAAAAATTTTAAATAAAAACCTGTTTCTAAAAAACTTGCTTCTCTACAACAACAGCCTTTCGTTTAAAGCAAATCTCATGACCTGATTGACAGGTGCCTCTGTTTTGATCTTGTGACTGCGTCAATGAGAGATGCGGAACGAGCTTAGTGCACCTGATAGGATTGCCGAGGAAGTGAACCAACGATACTATCAATCTAGGCTGAATCACGAGCAGAGAAGCAGTGTCTTATGCATCTGAAACTATACCTGACATTTTGTTAAGAGCTTACTGCGTTTGATCAGTGGTTTTTAATTTTAATCTATTTATATTTTTCTTTATGATTCAATGACTAAACAATCGATTTTACTTGTGAAACTAACCTTTATGTATATATATCAAAATTAAATGAAATTATGAAGTTAATGAAACGATAGACGTAGACTAATAACACCTATAATCAAATTTATAATTGAATTACATCTACAGAATGCATTCTCCAAATATGTCATACTAAACTTTAATTCGAACGTTAATTTTTTTCGTAACTCAATATTGTCTTTTTTATTACAAGTGATTTAATTATCATAATATATTTTATTTATAGCTGTAATATAAATAAATATTATAATATTTTTAACATTAACCTCCAAATAGTTCCTCTGTAATAACATTTAACTTATTTTAATTACATATTAGTTATATCATACTACAATGTTCTATTTTATATAAACAATTTTGAATATATAAAATTAACTAATATTTTTTATTGTTAATATTGATAATATTATTCTTAAAATAAATAAATCAACAACATTTCATAATCTATTTATAGAAAAATTAAATAAAAAATTTCGTTTCTTTACTACAAAACTTTAAAATATAATATAAGCCAAATATATGTTCAATAGAAGTTTCAAACAATATTTAGTAAATTTATTCTAAAATGTGTAAAATCTCTGTTTTTAGATTTCATTTTTTATTGTTTACTTATTAATATTTCAATTAAAATAAATCGATGAAATATAAACATAGTAAAAATAGAAATCAACAAATTAAATAAAGTTCATATATAGTAAACTTTTTACAATAATTGATATTGTAGAAGACACAAATAGATAGGTAGGTTAACTATTTTTCCTGATAAATTTAATATGTATATACACATACATAAAGAGAAAGATAGACAAAGTTGTATAAATACTTTCATCACAAAATTTTAGAAAACAGATTCTTTATCATGTAGATCCTACTTTTATTCTGAAAATTTCCGATGAATTTTGTAAGAATTAGTTAATAATGTTAAATTTAAAATTTTAGATAGACATAGAAAATTATTTTTTAATTTTAAACTAAACTTTTATATATTTAACGTTAAACATATATATTTAACGTTTAAATAATAATTTTTTTGGTTAAATATAATATACAGTAATAAGAAACTTTTTATTGGTCGTGAGACCGACAAATTTCTATTTAAATATAATATTTATTTTTATCAAGACTATTTTATGAAACAAATAATTTTTTAAATATTTGATTGTATAATAAAAATAATAATTTATCATTTGAGTAAATAAAGAGCAAATTATGTATAAATAATATACATTTGCATCTAAAATATTACAGACTTATTACACAAATATAAAATTAATAAAGCGTATTCAAAAACAGAATTCAAATAGAATTTGAATTATTTTATTCATTACTGAAAAACCTATAAAAAGCAAATAAGAAAAATTTCAAATGTATATTTTTTAAATTTCAATTCTGCTTAAACCATAATTTTAAAAACATTTGTCGATATTTTAATTATATATATATAGTAATTATTATATAAGCCTAAATAAATGTACATATAATGAATACACATAAATAATGTAATAAGACTAATTTATAAGTATTTATAAAATATATACCAAAATTTATTGTAAATATATACTTTTTTAATATTCATTATTAATTATTTATAAATTTGAATATAAGTAACCATTTATTCGAATTGAAAATATCTTTTAAAGTAAATAGGTGTGTAAAATTAATGTAATATTATAGTAAATTAATTTTAAAATGTAAAAAAAGAATTAAACCAATTAGGATTTAAAAATATTTTACCTACGAAATCAGTGTTTTTATTATTGTATAAAATTCATAGTTTACAATTATTTTACATAAATTAAAACATATTTATTATTTTTAAAAATATATGATTAAAATAAAATTGAAAAAAAAATATATCAAATAAAAAAATATAAATTTGAAGCATTAATTAATTATAAGTTACAGTAATTTAACAAAAACTTTTTATTTATAAAGAAATATTTATATTAAAAGTTTCAATTGTTGTAGATTAAGAATTCATATAAATATATATAACATTACTTTTCAACTTATTGGTTTATAATTATATATATTTTAAATGAAAATATGTATTAAAAATCAACACGATTGATAATTAAATAAAATAATCCGTTTAATTAGAAAATTGCAAATGGTAAAAATTAAAAAATATGTTTTATATAAATATCTTATTATTTATTAAAAATAATTAAAATGATTTTTGAGATATTTAAATTTACATAAAATGTAAGAATTTGCATCTTAACGCATCTAACTTTTTTAATAAATATTCCTCTACTGGATTATTTTGAATTTTGTCACGTTATATAAAAATTAAGAATAAAAATGAAATAAAATTATTTAAATATCACAATACTTAGTTTTTTCAGTTTTATAAGCATTTAAAAAAGTTAGAACATTATTCTAATTATTTCTTTTTTAATGAATTTTAAAAAATTTTTAATAATTTCTCATGTAATTATCATATTAAATTTTTTGAGATATTTTGACTATGAATGATATTATTAATGTTACTAAATTCAAGCAGAAATTTTATACATTATTACCTACTCAACACGTAATTGATAAAACAAATATATAAGACGAAAAATTTATGGTTTGAATAAAAAGGTAAAAAATATTTTAATTTAAAAATGTAAGCTATTTTTTGCTGTTATAAATGACTAAAATATACTTATTAAAAAAGAATTTAAAAAAAATATATATTGCTACTTTACCTCTGCAATTTTTATCAATAAAAATAAAAAATTTATAATCTTTTAAGTGAGTAAAATAAATAATTATCGAGAGATAAGCTAATGTTATCACTTTCTTGTTTCAATATTTTTTACATGTTTATAAAATTAAAAGAAATAAAATTATTTGGTATTTAGACAATCTTGTTATTTAAAATATAATTAAATATACTTATATCTGAATGATTTGTTTTTATTTCTTAAAAATACCTCTTAGTTAAAAATAAATAATAATTTAAAAATATAAAATAAAAGAATTTTAATTGTTAATTATTTATATGAATTTACTTATTGAAACTATTAATATTGTAATTCATCTATATTAAGATGAAATATATTTTATAAATTATAAATATTTTTTAGATGTATTATATTTTTAAAATATTTAAAGAAGAATATTATTTTTTTAGTAATATTATTATTATCAAAATGTAATGGTAATAATGCAGATAATAAAGGAAACGAAACTTTTTGAAAAAATTATCTAAGCTTATTAAATATTTGTAAACAATGTACCCTTGGGATAACAATGACCAATGACTTATAAATCAATCATCAAAAGAAATAAGTCCTTTATATTACATCGAATTGATACAGTAACGAAAATATTCTGTTTCTGTACTGTCTAAAAAAAGACTTGTAGCTTATTGAGTTCAATTTAAATGTATATATTTATTCTTGATATGATACAATATTGCAAAATTATAATATTCATTTATAAATATTTAAAAAGTATAAAAATATTTCTTATTTTTACTACTTGCGTATATTTAGTAGATAAATTTATAAACATTATTAAAGTGTATAAAATAGGCTTTTTCTATTTTCTTAAATTAAAAATTAATTTGTATTATATATATTTGAAAGAAATATTTTAAAAAGTAAAACAATCTTATATATTAAAACTTTATCTCAATATATATCTTACAAAAATATAAATTTCTAAATCATTATTATCATGTATTATAAAAGATTGATATACAAGAAAATTTTTCTTTTTTATCCTAATTAATTCTTTGTAACATAATATATTTTACTACCAATAATGTAATTAATATATATATATAATTTAATCTATATACATATAATAAAATATTTTAACTGAATAGCTAAATAATTGTTTCATTCATATTTATTGAAAATTAAAAATATATATATTGACGTTACATATCTTAAAAGATATTATATATAAAAGGAGAAAAAATTTAAAAAATAGTAGGATAAAATAAGGAAGAAAAATAAATAAAAAAGTATGAAAATAATGTATTGCAATTCACTTATATTATATTATATTAAATAACTATCTTCTTCATTAACTTTTAAAATTATACATTATTTTAATACAAAAACTTTAAGTGTACGTATTGTGAATTACTAATTTTTAAAGCTTCAAAACTCTCGCATTCTTCAAAATGACATTTATATATTATGTTTGCTAAAACTCTGACCGTGGTCTCATGGGAAATATGAAAAAGAAATTCGAGTACCATAAAATTGTTCAATTGCTTGACATACTTTCACAAGTGTATATAGGCTGTTATATACTGTAACATCTCTCAGCTTCTCTTCGAACAAATGAAATAATCGGTTCCAATTATCTCTGCAGATATGTATTCATATCCCGGTATTACATCAATGTATTCCCGGTCAACTTTCCCTTACTCATCACTTTCTCCGGCAGTCGAGTCACGGGAATATCAATGAAATTGACCACATCCTCAAATAAGATATATAACTTAAAGCTCTAAATTCGGTTTTCAAATTTCTCACCTAGCTATCCAATTAAAAAATTGAACAATTAAGTCAAATGCATATAGTATATAATTCGAAAATTCTTACAAGTTTTAGAAAATCATATGTTTACGAATGTTTATACGTACAAAAAAATGTTCTTGCTTTGTATTTAATCAACACGTTTCATAAATAGATACACTTTTTTTGTAGTTTCTTAATTTGCTAATATTAATTTTAGAACAACTTAAACTATCTGAATTCATATGTTATAAATATTTAAACTGTACTCAATAATTGTTTTTCATTTTTATTATTTACTCGTTTCTGAATTTTCAAGAAATTATCTTAATAAACTTCTTAAAATAAAAATTATTCATATTTAAACTGATACAAAATTTGTGAAAATTTGATGAATAATTTGATAATATTTTTAGAAATATGAAAACTATAAAATATTAATTTATTCTACTTTTTGTACAAATATTATAGATTAACTGAATATAAAGTATCAAACAAATAATAAATATATCACAAAATTTACTAAACTAATAATCAAATATACTGAATTAAGTGTTTAATATATAAATTAAATTTCATATTCAATAATCTTTTATATTTATGGTGTACTTTATACAATTATTATAATTATAAAAATATTAAAATTTCTTATTATCCTTTAGATTAAAAAAATCTAAATATAAAAATTTTATTAGATTATTTATGAATATTTATATATATAAAAGGATTGCAGTGAATATTAATAAATATCTATAATTTATAAAAGAACAGATTGTATATTATAAAAATATATTTTTGTATGTCACATAAATAGACAGAAAATTAATAGTAATATAAGAATATTGTATATTTTTATAAATCCTAATTAAACTCATATAAACTTGACTTAATTTTCCGGTATATTGATTAATATGTATATCTTCTACTTTATTATTATAAAATAATAACTGTAAGACATATCTATGAAATAAAATTTACGTAAATTAAATAAACTTTAATTTAAAGTTTTCTTATTAACTTTTTATTAATACTGTTAATATATTTAAGATTCACTATATAATTATTTTTACTTTAGAAAAACATTTTTATATGTTCACTCTTCTAATTTTTATTCAACTTTAATTCTACAATATTATTTTCATAGAATAAATATAGTTGTTTAAACTGAATAATATGTTGACGAATAAAATGAAAAAAAATGATAGAATTAATGTTTGAGCAAATATTGTCATGCGTATGTAAATACATACGTACATCAATTACATATACGAAATTTGTATACGAAAAATATAATTTTATAATGTAACTTTTAGTCAATTTTATAAAAAAAATAACTTTTTTTAAAAAATGTGTTATAATTATTATATTTAGTTATTTAAAAAACGAATATATGTGTATATATATACTTGTTTTACTAAAGAAATATTTGTTAAACAAGTTATACCCGATAAGATTGAAACATCAGAGTTTAAATATCCAATTAAGATTATTGTTTAATTATGGAAAATACATTTTATAATATAATTTAAAATTGAAAGTTTATCTAGAAAATATTAATTATATTTAATATGAAAGATTATATCGATAGTTTCACTTATATAACCTACAAAATTAAATTTTAAAATAACTTTATAAAATAATCATTTTAAATTGCAAGCAATTAATATTTAACTTATAAAAGAAAATTCTATTTATTTAATATGATGATTAACATATTATTCAAAAGTGGTTAAAATATGATAAAAGATGATGTTTTTCTCAAATATTAATACAATGTTTTAATAATTTTAAAATTATTTTCAGAAAGACTGTTCTTAGATAAATATTATTCAATAATTTACTAATTTCATATTATAAAATTTAAAAAATTTATTTTTAAATAATTGATTCTGTAAAGAATAATTATAGAAATTTAAGTAACGATATTCTAATATATTTATATTATTTTTTTATATTAAGGTTTTATATTTAAAAGTAATCTTTACACAAATTAATTTTATTCTAATTAGTAAACATTGTTGAAAAAATATACTTTTCTTTGGAATTACTTTTAAAAAATATTACTATATAAATTATATTGTATTTTATTAAATTTGATAAAATCGAAAATTTTCTTATCTAAAAATATTTTAATTAATATTTTCTTTTTCTAATATTTATTCTAAAATAATTTAAAATACAATTTATAATAACATATATTTATCTAAAGCTATTTAAAATTTTATAGCATTTCTTTACAACAGTAACATTTCATTCTATAATAATTAATGAATCAAAACGGAAAAAAGTTAAGTAAATCAATTTGTTCAAATCATACGAATTACTATTAGTTTCGATATTTTATGACAATGTAAATTTATTGTTCTATTTAAAATGATATTTTAACATACATCTATATATAATTTTTTATTATAATATTATCTATAATAATATAAATTTTTTAATTTGTTTATAAAAAAATTATAATTGACAGTTTATTTATATTTTACGATAAAATTTTACTTATAAAGTAAATATATTGTTCAAAATTTAAGGAATATTCCATTTTTATTAAGTATATCTAAATATAAATTGGAATATGAGTAATTTAAGGTTTAAAAAATTGATTTTAAGATATTTAATTAATGAATTACTCTATCAGTGTAATTATATTTCAATTTATATTACCAACTTGAGATTTTTCATAATATACATTTACACAGCTTTTCTCTATGTACTATCAGTGTACATCCATAGGGATTATTACCAGTTTCTAACTATAAATCAACTAAAATGATAAAAAGTATCATGTGACATGACCATTATCACAATATGATAATAGCTACATATCTTCATAAAGAATGAATGGACAATATTAGTTGTATGTATATTGCAATGCAATTTTGTTAAACCATTGTTTACATATTTCATAAAGTACTGATTTCATCACTATTAGTTTAAAAAATAATAGAGCGGTGACATTAAGCAACACGAAAATGCTGAAACAGTAAATTTAAAAATAAAAATGCCAATCAAAATATAATTTTTATGATTACGTTTACATTTATATTAATACTTTCATTGGACATATTTTTCCATTAAATATCTTTTACATGTATTTATAAATAATTTAAAAATTTTTAAAACAGGTAGTAAATCTTAAGCTGAATTTAATATAAAGGAATGTAAGTATATTAATATGGTATGCAAGTCATAAATAATTTAGTCGGTATAATTTATTCTTACATACATTCAAATTTGAATATTAAGTTTAATTCAAAATAAATATTTTGAAAGATACATTACTTATCCATGAATTGTATATTTTATACAATTAGTAATATTTATACATTAAAACCCATATGATTTTATGATTTTTAATTTTATTTTACTAAAATTATAATGAATATAATTCCACCCATGAAAGAATTTATATGACTGATATTTTCTGAAATAGAATTTATACGGAAATTAAAACTTAATTTAATTTAAGTCATACAAAAATAAGTAGAATATAAATTTAAGTTTGGATTTTATATATTTTTAAGTGAAAGATAAAAAGGTTTTCCTTGCATCATCAGTTTTATTTATCATGCTGGATTGACTCAATGGCTGATTGTTTATTTCATATCACTGTTAGCGTTTATGCTGAACACAAATTTTGAAATACTTTTTTACTCTTTATTCTCTACTTTTATTTTGATATACTTTATACTAATTGAGTTATTTATGGAAAAATTATTCTCATAATGATAAATCATTTATTTTAGAAAGAGATATATCTTATAAATATTTTAGTATTTTAAAACATTATACACAGTTTGTTGATTAAAGTAGTTTATATAAATTTTTTAATAATTATTTAAAAAGATTTGAACATAAAAATCAGGGTACAATTGTGATAAAATGGACAAATTTTTAGTAACATAAAGAATTATTTCAAATTTATTTTACTACCTTTGAATTATCCGTTACTTTAAAATGTTTTTAAACTGAATTATGTTTTTTACTAAGAGGACCTTTTTTTTAAAAAAAATAATTAAAATATTGTAGTAGAATCATATTTTAAATATACTTTTCTTGTGTATTAAATATAGTTCTTAAATTCTTATCCTATTATATGATTATAATTTATATTTGTTTGCTACCATAAAGATAAAATAATTTGTTTGATATATTAATAAATTTTTGAATTATAAACTACAGTTTTGTCAATATTTATTTGCTGAAAAATTTTTTAAATTATTTTATGAAATAATGTTAACAATATATGGTAATTCATGTATAAATTAACTTGTACTTAAACAATTTTGTATCAACATAATTTTTTAATGTTATCATTTTATCAGCTTTTTATATCATATTATAAATAAATAGAAAAAATTATTCATAATTATATTTTTTTTACTATTTCAAATCAAATAAAATTTAATTTATTTATCAGTAAATTTTTATAAAATACAACATTTTTATGTTATTAACTAAGTTTAATATTAAAATTATTTGAATTTTCGATATATTTTTAATCACTAGAGTTTTGATCCATTAATTCTTTTATATATTGATTCATATTATTAAATAATTATGTAACACTTTTAATTTATTATTTTATATTTATTAAAATTAATTTTGTACTGAATAATATTAATTTCATATATTTCATAAACAATCAAATTTTTACTTTTTTCATAATAATGATCTGTACTATTAATCAATCTAATTATTCTTTTCTATCTATTGTATAATAATAATATTAAATTCTCCATTTAAATAAAATTTAATACAAAAAATACACTGAATTAAATTTAAATAAAACCTAAAAATGTTTGGAAATAGTTATATAATCGAGTTTTTACTCTATTATAACGGATCATGAGACTCTAGCTATAGCATTTGTACATAAAATTTTGTATAATATATAATTTACTAACTCAATCAATATACCTACAATCTTTACTGTTTCAATTAACCTCATTCTATAATCACCTAATGCAATTTATTTTTTTTTTTAACTACTTGTTTAAACGTAGCCATTTTTATTCATTCTTCAATGCTTATTGCCAGTAATGTATACACTATCAAATTAAAAATCTGCAAACTATATTTTAACTATTGAAAATAATATGGTTCATCTTGCATTTGTTTATTATAGAAAAAAAAAAATTTTTATTTTAGTTTTTAATGTAGAATTTTTTAATAACTGTTCATACTTCGGATTTCTTCATATTCTACAAATTGGAAAACTTTTATTTTAAAATATTAAACATAAATCATAAAAACATAAAATTGTTTGAAACCAATTTACATAAAATTCATTTGGATTTGATTCTTAGTTAACAAGCCTCGAAATTTTTCATTTTATTCTTTTAACATATGTAGTTTCAATATTGATATAAATATAAATTGTATTATATTACAAAAGTAATTCAATTTTTAAAATAATGATATTCTTAATAGGAATATAAAAATTTTTCAAAAAAATTGTTATATCACTTATGTTATATTTTTTTCAAATATATGCAAATTATATAATGTATTATATAAGAATACTGTAATGTATTCTTGCACTTTTAAATATATAAGATTAAAAAAGAAATGTTAAATAAAATTTGATAAAAATTGGGCAGGTATCATGAAAGATTAACATTTAGTTTAGTAATGTTCACCAGTATCTTATTTTTTTTTATTTTTATATTTATTATAATTATTATACCTATATATAGCTGTTTATAAACGATAAAAATTAATAAAAGAAAATTCTAAATGTCATTACACATTATTAACGAATCAAATCAAACAAATAAAATGTACTGTCATATAAATATGATACATAGGATACTACAATTATAGTAATTCTAAGTATTTTGACAATAAAATTTTTTAAAATCAACTTATTTAGCTTGTTTTTATTTATATAATTTAAAATTGTATATTGTAGTTTATACTTTAATATAAGACTTGGTACGTAATCGAAGATTAACAATATTCATAAATGATTTTTACTTTTGAAAAAAGAAGCTGACTCGAATTATAATCTAGTATTATATAGAAGCATTTTAACTTATTTAAATAAAAAATACTATGTAAATCAAGTAAATGAATACTTAAAGGTGTCAATCATGAATAGTGACTTCTTACGAAAGTTTACCTACTTACACAGTTGCATACACGAAAACACAAATTATATATCTTATTTTTATACATTTGAAAAAATTTATATTTTTAATGCAAAAGAAGTAGATATTAATGCAAATGATGATGGATGATGACCATTTCTGGGATAAAAGACCAATTCTTAGAATATAAAATAGGTATAGAATCAGATATTATAAATTCATATTTTATTCATGAAGCAATAACATTATTGTAAAAAAATATTCGATGAAAGTTCATCAGAAATTTCTTTATATAAGTTAAATAAAAAATACTTTGAAATTTAATATAAATTTATTTAAAATTTAAATGAAGCAATATTTCAATTATTGTAATATATTTAATATTTTTCTAATATATTTTTTTAGTGATGTTAATATTTTCATATCACTGATAATCATGAATAATTTTATGCTAATCTTTAAAGTAGAAAAAAAATCAATTTTATTTAATATTTGATAGTATTTTTAACTATTTATTTATACAAAATTATGATATTGATATTTAAGGAATGTGAGAAATAGTCATATTTCTCAATGCATGTAATTTTGCCAATCACAATAATTTTTAAACTCCACGCATGTCTGTAAGTGACCAATTAGTTGTAGCAATCACTTTTCTATCTAGCAGAAATACTAATAGAAAAGAATATTTCTTAGTAATCACCTTTTTTTCTTTTTTAAAATTCGTTAATTTAAAATTAAAATTAAAGCCAATTTTTATATTTTATGATAAACTATCTTAAAAATTTGACTACGTGTACAACAACATATATAGGGGTAATCAGGCTTATAAAAAATATTTCTACAAATAATTAATTATTTAATATACTTTCTAATAAAAATTATATGATATATGAATATAATAGTATCATATTTTTATGTTGTATATCAAAATTTATACATAAATAGATTTTAAGTCATTTTTACAAATATAAATGCTTATGTAAATGATTAGAGAGCAAACATGAAAAATTTAACTTTTTACATATAATTCTTAATAATCAATATTTATACTTTTTATAAGCTACACGTACGTATGAAATCAATAGTGAATAGTGCATAATATTGAATAATTCTCTATAAAATTAAAATTAACTAAATTACAGAAAAATTACTAATTTTATTAAAAATTAAATCTTCTAATTGTATTTAAAATTTTAAATTATTATTTATTTACAACTAAAAAATCATTAAAAGTAAATTATTATATTTATAAAAAAAATTTTTTAATAATCTTTAGTAACATAAATTATAATATTACTATTTACTTTTTTCAAATATTTGAATTCTGGAATTAAAAAAAATTTGTATTTATTTTTTATATTAAATAATATATTCTAATATGTATTAAAAATTAATATATCATATAGTTATAAATATAATATTTTGGAAATGTAGGTGAATAACTTTTAAAATTTAAATTCTATTACATCAACGTGTGATATTTCATTATATAATACATTTTTCAATAATACATAATTTAATGTACACAATGATGATCTATATTATGAATTTTTCCAAAAATAAACGTATTACGTAAAAAAAATCTGCAGTCATCAAACCATAATAAATTACCGGATATTTATATTCAATTAACATTTCACAACTGCTTTGATCCATTTAATAAGACTTTCCTATTTGAACTATATGTTTTTTCTAAAATGCATATACTGATGAAATTTATTTTAATTTAAGCATTTACGTATAATATAAATATAAAAAATAAGATATATTTAAAAAATTTATTAAAATATTTTCTATTAATAATTATTTCAAAAACACTCTTAAACGTTTATATTATAATTTAAAAATACTTTTTTAAAAAGTATTTAGGACAAGAAACTGTAAGTTGCTCGACCTGATGAAAGAAAAAATTTTATATGATTGTCTTGTCAACTTGTATCTTTCGATACTTAAGATTTACTTAAAAATAATGTTTATTCAAATATTTTAAAAACTATTTATTATTATATGTAACTAATAAAAATAATAAAAATTATTGTAATTTATATATATATACATATGTATGTACATATATAAATATAATATTTCGATTATATATAAAGAATAATATAACTGCTGCCAATGAATAATATAAAAATAATATCCATTCTCATTAATTATTTAATTATTTATCATATACTTATATTTTATAACATGAGGTTCATTTTTCATTTATTTCAAGATAATAAAAATATTTTTTCTTTTATTTAGAAATAAGAGTAGTTAATAATATTTAATGAGATACTATAAGTATTTAAAAGTGCATTTTTATTTCTATTTAAAAATAAACTATTATTTAAATAATTGTACAATTTTATTATTTATACAGATCTTGTATCATATAAAACATGATATTAATAAGATAATGCTGAAATGATAAGACTTTTCATTATTATTAGTTTACTTAGTGATATATAATTAATAAGAAATAATTAATTACATATTTTATTTTTTATGCACCTGTAAATTTTTTGTGTGTTAACAAAAGCAGATTAAATTATTCAATAAATATTAACTATTAAAATATTTTTAATTTAAGTATTAAATTTTATTAGCTTGAAATAATAATAATATATTATTTTAGTTTATATATGTAAAACATTTTTATCCAAATCATCTCTATTTTTTATAAAAAAAATTCATAAAGTATAAAAAATTTATATAAATAACATAAGCAATATTTTGGTTTTAAAGCAATATAATATTTGTATAGAAAAAGTTTTATAATATATTTCTTAAAATTATCGAAATAAATTTATAAAATATTTATCCATTCTAATGAGAATTTATTAAATTGGTATAAATTATAATAAATATAATATACTTAAAAATATTATAAGATGAATAGATTAATAATTAATTAATTAATAGATATAAATAATATATACAAAAATGATATATAAAAAAAATTTATCTTCACAAAGATTGAAAATTGTATTCTCTATTAATTTAAATTAAATAATGTTTTCTAAAGTGACGCTGCTCGGTATTTTTTACAATGCGTCATATTGATAGTTAGTAATTTTATTGATGTAAATTAGGAAAATATTTATAGTAATCATTCCAAGAAAGTCACAGTTTTTTGCTTTGCAATTTTACCTACCTTATTCAAGGGTTTTGATTAAACTTAAAACTTCAAATCATTACAAATTCTTCTCAAAAACAAACACTAAAATTTATGGAAATATGAGGTTCTAGAGGGAAAAATAGGTTTAACATTATTTATAAACATTATCTATTGCTTTACGTATTTTAATTGACATTGTTATTTTCAATTTCTTATTTATTATCAGGTATAATAAATTTATTATATAAATATTTTTTTATAATATTCAGTATTCTTATTAAATTATGAAAGTTATAAATTTTTTTAAAATATAATATTTACGGATGTCTATTTTTAATCTATTTTATAATTCATCAATTAATTATATATGTATAATAAACTAATAACTAATAAAAATGTTAATCATTATTTGAAAAAGTAGATAGAAGAAATTGAATATCAAAATCGTTTTTCAAATAAACAGGTAATTAATGTTTTATATGTGCATTTATAAATCGTACATTTTTTGTATGACATAATTCAAATATATGACGATACAGACATTATTATTTACATAATAAACCATTATTGGTTTCTTTGTAAGATTCAATTATTTTAAATCAATTTATTATTGATTTAACATAAATAAACATAACAAAATATTTTTTTTATTTTTATAAATAGTAACTTCTAATTAAGATGTATCTTTAATAAAAATTCAATTTAAATGTTATGTGTAGAAAAACAAAAATGAAATTTATCTTTTTGTTCAATTTAAAAATTTTATATAGTAATATTTATATTTTGTTTGAAAATCTTAATTTAAATAATTAATAATTTTTAAATTTTGTTTTTTACAGAAAAATGCCAGCTCTTAAACTATTTGGCCGAAAATGGCTTACTGCCACAGATGATCTCGTTTATCCCGGATTATTCGAAATATTTATTAGAATTATATGGTAAAGTTTATTTCATAAATGTTTATAAACTTTTTTATTATTTACTATAAATAAATTTTGTAAAATTAAAAAACTTAATATCTCTAAATGTTTAGTTTCAAATCTTTCAAATACAAAGTGTATAATCCATTTGACAAATATATGTAAGTTATAAATTAATAAATAAAATTCTTTATACAACAATTACATAAGTAATATGAATAAATGGTATTTATGATTGATTGATATATTCTAAACATGCATTAAATAGTGTTATATAATAATACGAAATATTCGGGGAATTTTTAATGATAACTCTATTTTGAACTTTATCTTATACAACGCTTCTATTTAATCCATACCTAAATATTTTCGACGCAATTTTAATCAAACTGCTGTTAGTTTGGTATTAGACTATTTTTTCATTCAATAAATTAATCATAAATTATATTTAAATTATTTAATTTTCATTTATAATACAATTTCAAAACTGACGATAATAAAAATATGTATATAAACTAGTATGTTACTGATATACTTAAACCTTTTCTGGTGAAGCATTGTATGTTATAATACTTTATAAGATCACGAAAGCAATAATATCAAAATAATATTGTTTTTGATGTTATACTAACCAAGTACTTAAGAAATTTATTTACAGTATTAAATTTACTATTTAATATTTTAATAACGCTTAATTGATAGTGCTTATTAATAGTACATCTACGAATTACCTTCTATAGACTGTATAAAAATCTGATAGGTATTTTTATTAATTACTATTTATACTTTATGTTTGTTTTAATTTTTGCATATTAAAATTATGAAAACTTAGAAATTTTTATCTTTAAAATTAATTATAAAGAAAATTATTATCATATAAAATTATAAAATTTTGTTAAAAGTCATCAATATACATGAATTATTGAGGATTATATCATACTATATTAAAAATAAAAGCTTTAATGGAAAACTTCATATAATTTTCTAATTTTCAATACTGTTATACTAATAAATTTATAATAATTATATTTTACTAATAAATATATTTTTATAAATATTTAGTTGAATGAAATTAATATTATTTAAATTCAAAATAATTATTTAAACATGTTATAATTTATCATGATAAAAAATCAAAGAGTTTATATATAGTTTTGAAAACAAAGTTTTAAAAGAATAAAATCTTATTACTAAATTTGTATATAAGACTAAACAAGCTATAAAAATGTAATGAATTCTTAAAACTCATCTTAATCAGTTTAAAATATTAATAGATTTTGAAAAAGAAACATGGTCGAAGATTAAAATGTCGTGAAACCATTGAATAAAATACTTATTATTATTTTTTCATTTAAATAAAATAATACGAATAAATCAGAACAATTTATTTTATATTTTTTATACAACTAATAGTAAAATACATAAAATAAAAACTTCAATTTTTAGTAAAACTTTAGTTATATTATATTTTTAAAATTACGTTATGTATATATTGAATAAAATATATAAAAATTACATAAACTCGTTTTTCAATATTTATAATTTTATTAAAGATACAAATATTTTTAAGTAAATTTAATTCTCAGTTTATTAGTTTAGAACGCTTATATATAATAAATATTAAAATCTAAACATTTTTATGCAATACATATTAAATATTTAAAAAATTATTTTTGTGTAAACTCATTTTAAAAATATTTGTGTATGGATTCTATTAATTCATTCATCGTTTAAATCATTTTAAAAGTAACTAATATTAGATATTATTTATTATTTTAACTAATTTTTTATATAATATTTTTATATATATATAATTAAAAAAAGAATAGTTGTTTTTAAATCGTGATTTTTTAAAATACGTAATTAATCAGTAAAATCAATAAAAAATATAAATTAATATATATATAAAATAAATTAGATCTTTTTTCATTTTATCGTAACAGGTTAATACTAATAGGAATTGCTTGTCTCAGATATTACTCTGAAACATGGAAATGCAGAGTGGGTGGAGATCTTGTGAGAGTATTCCTTATAGGAGAATTAGCCATACTTGGAATTATCACAATTCTAATATTTTTCATAGTTAACCATAGTGCTCGTGGCTCGATAACTGATACATATGCACGTCGTTATGTTCAACCTCTTCTCACTATCAAGTAAGTAAATGATAATATAATTGTTTTTATGATATAAAAATAAAATAATTTGTTAATGATCGTTATTAAATAAAAAAATATGTATATTTCTCATAAATAAAATATATATTAAAAATAATACTAATGTTTTAAAAATATTAACATGCTAAAATTTTAATATTTTAAAGTATTTATTTAATTGTAAACTTCTAAAAGTTAATTGGTAAATATTTTTATTACAATATCCATTCATTTTCAAAATAATAATTTCATATTTCCCTCTAAATTACTTTAATTATTTTTCTGTATTATTTTGTTATACGAACTATTATGATTGTGATAAATTTCAAAAACATTTTAACAAAAATTTAAAAATAAATATTTAAATATAAAAGCTAGGGAATTATACTTATAAGTAAAGTAAACTTCACTATATGGAGGGTAAAAGCTGAATAAAATGGCAGCTATTCACGATCATCTTTATTTACAATTAATTATGATAATCTTTTATACATATTTTTACAGTTTAGTAATTATCGTCGGTTTATACCACTTCTTATTTTATTAAATATTTATTCAAAAATTAAATAACAATTGTAACTTAAACATAAAATTTACATTGAATCTTTTTTAGATTCATTTTTTTTCTAGAAGAAAGTTATATTAAATTTTATATAATTTTTAACAGATATTAAAGTTTTAAGGTTTTTTATTCATTATATATAAACTTTTATAAATTCAAGTTTAAATATATCGAAAAGAAATTTAAAAATATAAAACTATCAAGATATTTTATATAATTCTTTTAATCAATACACAAAAATGTTTTCAGTATTTTTATCGTGTACCTGCTTTTTACGTTATATTTGTTTGTAACATAAGAAAATGTTAACAAAAATATCAAAAAAATAATAATTCTAATAAATATAAAATTTATTTGGGTATAATAGACAATGAATAATATTATGTAGAAATATATTAAGAATTACAAAAAATAGTTAAAAAAAATAAATAGATCATTCATTTACAGAGTATTGCTGATACCCCCTGAAATAGCATGGAACATTCTGGGAACGATGTGGTTGTTCAGTGATGAGGTACAATGTAGCAGCGAACACTATACAATCGGAGTGGTGGAGGCAATGGTGTTATTCGATTGGGTAATGATTGGTTTAACAATACTGGGATTAGCACTGATCTTCGATCCACTCGGCTCACTTGGACTTGAGGACGACGATTTGGAAGATTCAGTGGAACATGTCAAGATCTCGAGGATTTGGTTAAGACGCTTTAAGTTTTTCTGGTGGATGAGGCAAGATGAGAGTGCTAATGACACTTTTCAACATGTTGCTGGTGAGACATAGGTACATGCGAATAATACCGTGACCTTGAGACATATGCTTTTTTTATAACGGATACTAGGAATATTACATTATGATATTTTTAGATTTTTAACGAAATAAAATTTTAGATTAAGAGCAAAATGAAAATTATATTAGAACTTAATTCAATTATAATACTCAAAATAATAATAAATTAAATTATTGTTGTAATGCAGTTTTGTATTTTTCTAAATTATAATAAACTTCATATTATTAATATATATTGTGATTGGTAATATAAATTTTATTATATTACTATATAGTTCATAGGCTGTAAGATTATTTCTATATACTTAAATCGTAAGAATTTTTCAATGTTACCGTTACCTTCAAAATATTTTTGTTCATAATAACAAAAAAGTATTAGTATTATTATTATTCATCAAATGATCCTTAAAATTTCAATTAAATAATCAAAATATTTCTTTTTTTAATTACATCAATATTACATTAATTTACATCTTCTTCAAAATAAATTTGCATAACATAAACTGATTTTCTTTGATTTTAATTTTTATATAAAGTAATAAGCCTTAATTGTAAAAGTTGGTAAATTATTTAATAAGGGTTTTTATCCAATCGAAATAATTTTAAGTTTAAACTATGAAAGATAAAAATATAAGCATATTTTATAATATACAATTAATTAATCTAGGTCATGAGATAATTAATTTTTGTTTATTTAAGGATTTTTAAGTGCTCTATTTCGTGGGACAGATTTAGTACCTTCAGATGTGATGGCCGGATGTGTTCTATTAAGAGTTAGACAGAAACGAGAAACTCTTGAGCTTAGAAGACTAAATATTTTTGAAAGACCGAAATATTACACTGGTAGTATACACATTTATTAATGAATCAATCGTTCATGAATTTACATTTTAAATTTTGAATTAATTTTAGTTTCATAAATAAATTAAAAATGAAAACGTTAATATATCTATATTTATTTGTATTTGTAACTCGGTTTTTACATATTACATTTGATTCCTTTTAGAGGATGTGAAAATATTCACTGAGGCTCCTTCTTGGATGTCATTGAATTGGGCCCACCACTACATTCAACTATCCATTGCTTCGTATGGTTGGCTCTACGTCATTTATAGGCATGCATGCACTGGCTGTTTTCGTCTCATTCGCGAGATGACATGTTGCGTTTGCTTACGGTATAGTGGATATTTCTTCTCATTACTTTTTCGGGTATGCATTTAATAAAAGATTTGCCTTGCCTCTTGAATTTAGAATACATGTGTTTGAATGGAATACTTTATAGATTATGTTAAAATTGATTATCATGTATTAATTTATAATTGATAAAAATCATCATTTAACTACTTCCTTGATCAATTTGCAATTGAATATATTTTAGAATATTTTAAGTCTAATTAAGTTTCTAAGATTAAGATAAATTCAGATGATTACAAAAGAAAATATTATTGAATCACAACGATTCAAATAAAAATGGAAAAACTAGATTTTAAAAAAACGTAACTTTTATACATTATCTGCGAAAAATTATAAAATTATATATACATATTAACCATTTTATTAAAATATTATATTAAATGTATCTATTATTAAATAATTAAATTATTTTGATTCAATAATGTATATAAAAATAATACTAGTTAATAAAATAAACTTACGAAATAATAAAAAATTATCTATTATGTTTTTAATAATTGATAAAAAATACTAAACAAAACTAACAATTTTCTTATTTTTCTTCACGGAGTCTTATAATTATTCAGAACTAATAATAAATAAAAGATATATAAGTACTTTATATTTATTTTATTTTAATTATCATATAATTCTGAATATATATTCAAAGAAATAAACGAGAACTATTGGATAATGAAATCTCAAAATTAGTTCAATTGATACATGTTCAGTTTATATAAAACCCAGAACCAGTAATAATTTTGAAAATTCATTATTATATTTAGAATAATAATATTATTTTATATAAGTATAAACAATATAACATGAAAAGCGAAAATTTTTGTGCACAAGAACGTTTTTACTGACTTACGAAGTGACTAATTTTATCATCTATGTGCGTGCATGTGTGTCTAAATAATGTAATATTTAATTAAGATTTATCGGAAAAAGGAGTAAATAAATACACTTGTATAATTCCGAATAATAATATGTATAATGTAAACATAAAATTTGAAGAAATACTATAATAAAGACTATCTTATCACAACAGAAATAATTGAAAAATATTTTTAACATTAATTCAGCTCTTAAGACTTTTCAAAATATTACTTTAATTTAAGATAACTAAGTTCATTCAATTTTAATACTTTTTCTATAAAGATATTTTTTATATGATCTTTATACATTGATGTAATGTAAACATACTTGTTTATTTTGTATTATTACGAATATTATTTTGTTTGGATAAAATAAAAAATAATAAAGATAGAATAATGATTCATGTTTTGCTTTTTACATACATATTTATAGTTTATTGATATAATGAGCTTGGATTATATTATTTACTAAATAATTATATTTTTGAAAAATATACTAATTTAGATTGAATTTTATTTATATGAAATAGATTAATTATAAAAATAAATCTTTAAACTAATTATTACTGCAGAGAAAAAAATAATTTTAGTCGATCTTAAACAGAATTCAGTCAATTTAAAATAGTTTTTTGCTATTTATATATAATAAGTTATTATTTATAATTAAATAAATTATTTCAATAACTTATTATTGTAATTTTCTTTTATATTAAATTTATTTATTTTACATCACTTCACATCATTTAAAATTTTATAATAAATTATTTACTTGCTAATACAAAATAATTAATTAAAAGATGATTTTGACTTTAATTTAATAAATACAATTGTACGTTTTATTTAAATAAAAGAGGTATATAAAGTAAATGAAATGTGTATTGGGTTAATTTTCTTTATGTATAGTTGTACAATGTATTCGAGAAAACGCATAAATATTTTTTTCATATTTGTTTGTAGAAGGAAGCGTAACATTGTTCTTGATGATAATTGCTGTCTATGCAGTTTATCTGGGGTGAAAACTCTTTCTAAACTCTCAGAAGATGATATACTTTTCGCATCTTTTAGAAACCACCTGTGCGAGGTTAGTATAAAAAGATATAATTTCATATATTTTAAAATTTTTATATTTATATGTGTGAATTATTTAGCAACTAAAGAATGATTTTATTTCAATATTAATATTACAATACGAACATATAGTATTTAGTTTTACGCAAGTTGTAAATATTTAAATGAATCGATAATTTTATGAAATTTTTTCACAATAATTTTTCTAAAATAAAATAGTCTAATATTTTTTGTTATAATGTTATTAAATTTATCCATATATATTTATATTATAATAATTGTGTACAAAATTTTGACATTAACAAATATTCTTTATTTATAAAGTATTTTTAATTATAATTTGGAATATCATTTTTACTTTAAATATTTAGTTATTAAATACTTTATGAATTAGCTATATACTTGGAATTTAAAAATAAATTATTTTAAACAGTTGTAGCTGTCTATATAAGAATGAACTTCATTTTTTCGTGATATATTTTACATATTTTTATTGTATATTATTTTATTGCTTTTTCTAGATACCTTTTTGTGTGTTAGCTGATCATAAAACTTCTAGTATCGTGGTTGTCATAAGAGGCTCTTTGTCTTTAAGAGATCTCATTACGGATATTGCTGCAGCTTCTGATTTCTTCGAATCAGAAGGTTTACCGCCCGGCAGTATGGTAAGTACTTATATTAATATTTGTTAATTCATATAAAATTATTCTGAATATTATATAAATAACTCTATAACATTTAAAATACAAATTAATATTTGTAATATATATTCGATTTTCGGTATTTTATTAATTTTTTTTCTTACAAATATAGACTAGTTAAATTTTTTGTATTTGTTTCAATTATTTTAAATATTCTCGTTCGTGTGTTCATAATTTTATTGTTTTAAATATTTTATTCATGAAATCGAATTAAATTATTATTATTATTTTGATAGCAACAAATTTATTTGAAAATACATTGATGTATTACAAATTGCTTGTGTTATAAGTATTTATTATTGGATTTTATTATCAATGAAATTGATAACTAAATTGTAGATTCCAATATTTTCAGGCTCATAGAGGTATGATTATAGGAGCTAAAGTACTTTTGAAACAACTTAGTCAATACAAAGTTCTCGAAAATGCATTTAAAATATACCCACATTATAATCTTACACTTACAGGTATGCTAGAAAAATACATATTCTGATCGACATTCATTATTTACAAACCACTGAAAATGTTTATAACAGTTATATTATTTCAGGACATAGTTTAGGCGCTGGATTAGCAGTATTATTAGGAATATTAATACGACCTCGATATCCCTATCTCAGAGTTTACGCTTTTTCAACACCTGGTATGGAATAAAAAATTCAAATTTATTATTCACATTTTTTTTCAATATAAGAAAAAAAATAACTATTGTATTAAAATATGCAACTAAATAATTTTTTTTACATAAACTTTCAAATGTGAATAATTTATAGACATAAAAAATATAAATATTTAATTAAAGAAACATTCAGTTATTTAAACAAATGATTAAATTATATATGTTAGAATTATGTATACAAAGTTTAAGTTCAAATGTTAAGCATCAAATTAAAAACAGTATACATTCATTTGATGGATTAGTTTTTTATAGTAATATATTGAGATTTAAATGAAAAAATGAAAAATCTTAAATTATTATTGCAAGTTATTAAATTTATTTAATCTTATAGCTGGGTTACTTAGCAGAGAAGCTGCAAGAATGACAGAAGAATTTGTATTTTCCATAGGGCTTGGCGATGATTTGGTAATGAGACTTAGTGTTGATAGTATAGAAAATTTTCGAACTTCACTATTAATTACATTACAAGCTTGTAGATTTCCAAAGGTAAATATTTCAAAACATTTAAAAGTAAAAATATGTTTATATTTGACAATTATTACATTTAAAGTACAGATAAAAAATAAATAATTTAAAATACCAGGTTATGATTAAAATTTTTGAAATACTTATATTTATTTTTAAAAATTGAGTTTAATTAAATAATATTGATTGTAAGATAAAATAGGTTTTTATTATATAATTTCAGTACAGAGTCGTTCTTAATGGATTTGGTTATATATTGTTTGGGGTTCCTGATAGAGATTTAAATAGAACATGGAGGAATGGTAATACAATTAACTCTATTCCAGGACAACTGCCTCTTCTTTCTGAAGCATCATCCATGCGACAAACAGTAAGAAAATTCAAATTTTTATAATGAATTATAAATATTTTTCAAATATATCCAATATAAACTTATAATATGCAATTATAATTATATATATTTAATAATAAAATAAAAATTTCAATTTCTGAATGCATTATAAATATTATACATACAAAAAATGAATAAAATTTATTATAAATAATTATCTGCTGCTTAATTATCAATTCAACAATTACACTATTTTTAGGAAACAATTTTAGAAAAAGATGTTACAAGAAGAAGATATTCAAAAGTTAGACTTTATACAGCAGGTAGAATATTGCATATTTCTCGATGCAAACCAGCATCAAAAGAAAAGAAAAGGTTTATTCGATTACATATTTACAATTATGAATATAAAAAAAACGCTTACATTAATAACAAACTCATTATTATAGGAAACAAAGTAATAAAGACAAAAAATTCGAAATGAGATGGGCACATCCAGAAGAGTTTATGGAACTTTCTGTGATGCCTCGTATGCTCTTAGACCATTTGCCAGAGAATCTTGAAGAAGCTCTAGCAACTTTGATCAAACAGCAAGAAGATTTGTCTTTTATATTTTAATTTATTATTATTATTATTATGATATAACTATCCATTTCAGCTAATAGATTGATCAAATAGAATTGAATTTAATGATTGATTCTGAATGGAGCTACATTAAAAATGTACTCTTCATAAGGCAGAATTTTTTCATAGCAGTTACCATTTTCAATGTTCATAAATCAAATTTTAAATAGAATTAAAATTTTTTGAAAGACAATATTAATATGTAAATATATTTCAATATCTGTTCTTTTTATACATACTTTTATAGATTTATTAGAAAATTTGAATTAATAGCAAACAAGATGAATCTAAGTGTATTTATGTATATATATTAAAAATTTATTAATGTGTAAATTATTAAATAAAATATGGGATTAGATGAATTCATAATACTTTTTAAAATTTATTACGAGTATTATAAATATCACTCATAATTATGTATATATAAAACCTGGTGACGTGCTATATGAAAATTTATCTAAAGAATTATATGACTCTAAACTCGGAGATGAAAAATTATCATCCATGAAATCGTCCTCATCGCATTCTGCTTTCTTTTTTAAAGTGCAAGAATCTACGTTATTACCCATTATGGACTGACAGTTATTATATATTGGCATTATTCTGTGTCCACTTGATATCAATATGTATGGATCAAAAGGGAAGAAAGTATCTAACGCGTTTATAAAACGGTTTGTGTTCTGAAGTACTGGCAGATTGCTACGTGAATTCCTTTCAATAACTGTATAACAATAAGCTAATTGGTATTTTCTGGTAACAGTAGCAAAATTTTGAACAACTGCTGGTTGACAAACTCTTAATGGATTTAATCTACATGTGACTATTTTTGTAAGATTAAGTCCTTGTAAGAATAATAGATCTGGATAAAACATATTTTATATCAATTAAAATAATTTTATAGAAATATAAATTTATTTTTAAGATATTTTATAAACTTACTTCTTTTTCCATCTATTATATCCTTATGTTTAAAAGCTAACAAATAAAACATGGCTTGGCATATAGAATAAAAAACTGTATGCACACTAAAATCACTATTTATACAGTCTAAACTATCTTGTGAACTAATATAACTATGAATCCAAGCAGACATTTCTGATAATACACCTTGTATTAAACTGAAATTTTTTTTATTTTATTAAATTTTCCTGATTAATTTTATTTAATTATTTACGTGTTAAAAGTAAAAAGAAAAAATATCCATAAGCTTATACTGTATCCAGTTAATAATAAATAACAATAATTATTTTGTTTATAAAATAAATCGAACTGTAATTATTAACTATTTAGTTTTTATAGATAAATATATCAAAATAATAATTAATTACTACTAATTAAACTTACTTAAGTGAAATATAAGATGCTCTTGCCAGTAAACTAACAATGTAACACACAGCTGACTGTCTCATGATCGAAGCTACATTTGGATTACATACTTTTTGCCATAACCATTTAATAAATGCTTCAGCTATCATTGATTTAAAGCTACAAAGGTAGAACATAATAAACTGAATATGGTGACTGGCATGAGTAGGTAAAATAATTCTTTCAAATATGTGTAACAAGTCACTATAAATGCTTTTTAATGAATCAATTTGTAACTGTACTTTGTCATGGCAGCAATCATACACATACATGAGCAGCTGCTCCATGCACACGTCCAACATTTGTGCATTTGGATGTTTCATTTCTATATTATTAGATTTTTTACTATTACTTTCTGCAGTCGAATCTTCCAATTTAAAAATTGTTTCATCATCTTGTTCCATTTCTTCACTCTCATATTGTTGAATTTCAGATGGTGGAGTACTTACATCCAAAGCTACCAATCTATTAAATAAAAGAATTATAACTATGAAATATATATTGTATTGATATTTTAATATCATACATGAAAATTAAAATAGTACCTATGTATAATTAAACCAAGTAAATCTTTTCTTAATTGTGGAGCATACTTTAGTATTTGAAGTAAAGCAAATATATATTGTTGTGTTATTACTATTCCCTCTGAAGTATGAGGATAATGAGATGTGAGACTTTGAACAAGTACATTGCTTGACCTATAATTTATTTGAAATAAATTACATATATATTATATTAAGTATGCTATTAAAAACTTTTTAATTATCAATGTAAAATTTACGTTTACATACATTGGTATAATTTTTAAAATTTTTTTTAATAAGTCATGAATATGACAAATTTTAGTTTGGTAACTATCAGGACATTTTCCATTTATCCACCGTAAATTATTTTCAGAAGCTAAATAAAAATATTATAAGTATATTTAATCCTTTATCAATAATTATTTTTAGAATTATTCTTCATACTTACTTGATCTAAATTGTAAAACAAGTTTATCAATTACTAATTTTGAATGATAAATATACATGCACATTAAATCTTCAATAAATTTTTTGAAATTAGTTGTTATTTCTGGAGATCTACTGATCCAATTTAAGCTGAGAAGAACTTCAATAAGAAGTCTATGGATAGGACCCAGTAACGACAAACATTCTTGAAGATCATTTAAAAGCTCAAGTAATTCAAAATCCTATATTAATTTATATTTTAATATATTAATTTAAAAACATAATTTAAAATAATTTAATTTAAAAATAAGTTTATTATATTTTTCATTTAACTTAGTTTTATTTATTACATTATTTTGACAATATAGCTTAAAAATAAAAATTTATATATTTAAATAATATTTTAATTACTTTAAATTAATTTAATTAAGAATATAAAAAAAAATTTCAGAAAATTATCTATATATACAAGATCTCATAATAAATATCAAAGATAAAAATATTTTAACATTTTTAAATTAGTTTTAATTTAGCATCTGAATTTCTAATAACGTATGATTTTAATCATGCTAATAAGAGAACTTAAGTAGAGACTAGACTATTTTTAATTGAAAGTATACCTAAGTAGTTGACTTTTAAAATTATCCAGAAATAATTAAATTAAATGTCATAAATTTGTATTTTACATTTTAATCATTACTACAATCATTATATAGTTATATAAAAATAATTTTTTGAATAATTAATATTTTATTATTTAATATTACTAAATAATTTGCGATATAAATTACTTTTATTTTAATTTTTAATATTACACATATACTACAGGTTACTAAAATATTTTTATTTTATCTTTTTCAAATCAAATTTAATTTTATAATCATAAAAAATATTATATATGTGCATACATATATAATAGAAAAAGCAAAAAAAAGTTTCATAATTATGAAAAAAAAAATATATATATATAAATTAATAACTTTTTTAGTTAAAATCAAATCAGAAATCTTCAGTTTTTTTAATAGATGCTCTTTTATTTAAGCTAATGATCTTTATTTTTAACTATATTTAAATTATTTATACTTTCATCAAATATACAGCATTATAAAAGCCTTATACAACTACTTTAAACTTATAAATTATATAATTATATATTATTAATTATACTTTACAGCTTATATATACTGCTGTTATAGAGCAACTTTTTTATAAATATACCATAAAAAAATAATAAAATATTTAACAATCGGTGCAAAATCTTTATAACTAATTAAATTAGTTAAGAATTATAAATTAATATTGAATTATTGTTATACCTTTACATTTGAGTCTCGAAGTATACAAATCATATCTTTGTATGTTTGACGATCACAACCATTTTCATAATTTAAAAGAACTTTTTTCAAATTTTTTGGCAGTTTAAAACATATCCGTTTCTGTTGACCAACAAATGCAGTTCTTACACTAGATCCCTTCAAAATTGATGATACACTACTAACACGAGATGATACGATTGACATCTAAAAATTTAACAATACATATAGCAAGATATTAATTACATCAATCAAAGACATTAAATTCTAAGCTACCTTTGCAATAAAAAATGTATATTACATTTATAGTATTCAGTAGTAATGGGTTTCAATTTTCGAAAGTATACAATAAAACTTGTATATTACAATAAGGCAAGAATGTTAATAAAAATAGTTAATGGATTTACAGCTTATTTAACTTAAATTAATAATTTCTAAAGAATAATAATAATAAATTATTTTTAAAACACATTTATCTGAATATTATTTTAAAAAACTAAAAATTAAATTATTAAATTATAATTCTGATCGCTTCTTAACAATGTGCATCTGGTTTGTTAGGTTTGTTAGGTTATATCTTTATCTAATCATTTTCTTACGGCTATTTTACAAACAAAAATGAAAAATTTAGGAACTAAATATTTTCACACATTTGAGGCATATAAATACAGAAGAAAAACTATTAACACTCTTTTGATCTTTTTCTAAAAAAATTCAAAGCTAAACGACGAAATAATATCAACGCATGTTATACACGCAGTTTACACTAATTCTAAGCTATTTCATGTCTGCGCATGCGTTGTGTGGATTAATGACAATTTGCATTCATTTGTGTTTTTGAATTACATTTAAAACAAGTTCGATAGTTTAATTATTTTTTAAATAAAAATTTTTTGAATTTTAAACATTTTAATGTCACACATATTTTGAGATTGATATATTTAAAGTGCATTTTAATTAACATTAATAATTAAAGCAATTAAAGAAAGTTTATTATTAATTAATTAATCCAAGTAGAACTGGTACACATACTGTTAACATCCTTTTCATATTTTGTAATACCCCGGATGCCACGAATTTAGTTTGTAAATTTACATTGAAAAATATCAAAATGATTTTTTAAAACGGTTTTTATTTAATGTTAAGAGGCAATCTGTGATAACATATAATTAAAAAATTATACGATATGATAATGCCTTCTTAGTTGACAAATGAACTTAAAAATTTATGAAATGTAACTTTTCTTGAATCATTGGTTAAATATACCATCTACGCTTGTTTCTTGCTTCCATTTTTAATAGAATTGAAATCAATCTAATAAAGATCTACATTGTATCCATCTTTTCTTTTGCAGAGCTCATATTTAATTATGTTATAAAACTAACCATGATTATATTTAAGAAAATATATAAAGTAAGAGTCAAGCCCAGTAATATTTTTTTATTTTAATTTTAATTGAATCTTACATCATAAGCTGGTAGAATGTTTGGATTTTTACATCATATTTTATTATTCATAACTATTAAATTGTTTAATTTGACTAATCCATATATTTAATTTAACTGTATTTATAAATTATCTTTATATTTTTGCTTTTCTTTGTACTTAAATATTATAATACTCTCAAAACATTGATTGTCATTGTTTGTATCACAAAATCCTTAATCTATACATTGTAATGGTGCAATCAATATAACAAATATAATTCATAATTAAGTTAAATTAGTTACCATACTAAGTTTTAAATATATTTTTAAATTTTGATTTGTAATAGCTGTTGATTCAGAAAGACATACATTATTCAAAATGAATTTTAAATACTAATTTGAATAAAAATACAAATTTTAACATAACTATGATTTTTTTTAATCTAAATCAAATATAGGTAATATAATTCAACATTGATGATAATTTGAATCATAATTAGTTTTTCAATATAAGAAACATGAAGCTTGAATTTCATAAATAATTATATTTATAATAAAAAATTATATTGTACCATTTATTTATACATTATACCTTAATAAAAAATCAGTTTATTAAAAAGAAAAACATCTTTATATTTATATTTTCTTATTTTACTAATTGCTACAAGTCGACATTTATCTTGTTTAAAAATGTTAGACAATAAAATATTTTATATTAAATGTTAAGTTTTTAAACTTGTACTTATTAATTCTTAATATATAAATCACTGTATATCTAGTTTCTATAACTTTATCATTTTATTTAAAAGAAAAACTAATTTGTCGACATAATTCAGAAATTTATTTATTTTTAATAGAAAATTAAATATTTAATAATATTTAATAAAATAATATTTAATAGTATTACAATAAAATAATATTTATTTATATTACATTCATTTTGTATCTAACTGAAACGAATACTTGTAAAAAAATTATAAAGTATTCAACTATAAATGTTATCGATTTAATAAAAAATTCTGAATTATTCAATAGCAATCGATACAAAACGAAATCTTTATTGCCAAAGTAAGCTGTAACATCAAAAAAAATAATATTAAGGACAATTTTATCAATGAATTTTTAAATATTAACATTTATAATTAAAAAATAAAATTTACTTCATAAATGTGAGTTCTGGCATACCAGGATCTGCACCTTTTCGAAATCCTTTAAAAATAAAAAATTAATATCAGATTATAAACATAATATTATTTACTTTATGATGAAAAAACTAACCTAAAAATAAAACAGCGGGTATAAATCCCCATTGAAATACAGTTTTAGAAATACTGATGACAACTGCAATTTTCTGTTTGGTATGCGGAGCTAGTGACATTTTCTTCTTTATTTTTTGAGCAGCAATTTTTTAATAATAAAATGTACTTTACAAACACGTGTTAATAAAAGGATAAAATTTTACGTATTATCACTTTTCATGCGAGTATTCTTTGAGCAGATCCTTAAATTGAGTCTAGTGAAAACAGTCAGAAATTATAATGATTCAAAAGTCCCTACACTCGTGAATTTCTACGTTTGACGCAAAAACGTTTGCAATCGTAATCTAAACACGTCAATTTTTAACCTGCTCTTACTATCTTTTTACTTTTCTCCTAGTCCTATTCCTAGATCTAAAGGCAAATTTGTGTATCGTTTCGGTATCGCTTGTCACTCTCGACAAAAAAGGAATTAAAAAAAAGAATTACACAATTACATTTATAAATTATTTTCGTTATAAATTATAAAATCGAAGCGCTTAGATTAACTGTAAATAATATACCTACATACAAATTCAAAAATGCTTTTGTAATTATTTTACATATTAATTTTAACATGTACAAATAACAAAAATAATAATAATAACATAAAAATAATTAATTAATATTATACGGTAGTGGTTATGTTTATTATTGCCGGTTAATTTTCTCACGAATTACAAGGATGCTATGCGTAACAATATGCGATTATAATTAATAATAATAATAAAAACAATGTATAATTAATTAATAATGTGGGAATCAGAGAGTTGGGTGTTCAAGTTGGACTTATATCGACCTGTTCTCGCTTTTTTTCTCGCGAAATAACATTTCATCGACTTTACACCAATGCGTTTTGATATGTATAGGTTTATGCATTGATAACGTGGTGCAAAATTACCTCGCAAAATTAAATTAAGTATATGCAATGAATTGTGTAGAAAGAAAATTAAAAAGTAGAAAAAGGCCACGAATGCTGTGATTCAAGACTTGGGCAGGTTTAAACATTTCTGGTCTAAAAATTCTAACTCTTAATATTCCATAAGAAATGAGATAAGAGATAACTTATATTTATAAATTATATATTCCTAAGTAATGCACCAAAAAAAAAGGTTTATTAAAAAAATATTATAGTCTCTTATAAATTGTCTAATAAACAAAGCAAATAAAATAGCTCATAGCAAATAAATAACTGAAACAAATCTATCTTTAGTACAGGATAAGTAAATAAATTCATTATTTTTTTTGCCATATTTATTCTTGTATAACATTTTTTATTATATCTGATAAAATATCTACATAAAATATTATAATAATAAGTTCATTGTTTGATATTATGTTTCTTAAAGACCTATTTATATTTAATTTAATCAAGGAGTGACAAATACTATATAAATATTCTATAAAAGTATTTGATTAAAAGATAATGATTTTTTAAAATTATTTATAGCTTTGCACACGTAGAATTATCTTATTTCAAATAAGATAGCTAAGAAGTGATTTTATATCGCTTTAATTAATTTTTAAACAAATATTACAACATTGCAGTACATTATTTAATTATTAAGTAAAAGTAAGCATTGTTTTCTGTTAAATTCATAAATTTAAATATAAGGATACAATTATGTAAATGTTAATGTATATTTTCAATCGATATTATTTTGAAATATGTATTAAAAATTTAACAAATAACTTGTTTAAAATTTTCTAAAATACTGCAAAACAACTTTGTTATATTTTAAAATCAATTTTTTGTATTATATATGTTATTCTTATGAGATTTAATAGTAATATGAATTATTCAAAATTAGTTTAATTTTTGTGCAATCATTCACTATAAAATATTACTTTTTGATCAAATAAAAATAAAAATTAAAAAAATGTGACAAGTTAATAAAGTATATTAGGAGAAAAGTACAAGCATAAATATATTATAAGTAAAGAAATGTTTTAAATTTATATTAAGATATTTATTTTATAAATTATTAAAAGTGCTTTAACTTTTGAAAAAGATTTTTTAAATAAAATTATTGTATATTATATATTGTATTGTATATTGTTAATAAAGTATTGTATATTATTAGTAGAAAGAAGTAATAAATATGTATGATTCTGATTATTGTTAATTCGATAAACGATATTTGATAAATTTTTGAGATACAATAAATTTATAGTTAGTAAATTAAAAATTATTTTTTAAGACAAAAGACTTTATATTTAAATATTTATATATTATTTTATAGCGTTAAATTTTTAATTTTTATTTATTTATATGTACACTATGCATTATTGATTGCATATATTTAGTACTCGATAGATTTATTTGTCTTGTTATCATTGAAATAAGAATGTATTTAAATATTTTTTAATATTTTCTTCATTCAGAATTAAGATTTTTTTCAAAATAATTGTAGTGGTGTAAAATATTCATTATATCGTTATGAAAATATTCATATGTTGTTTTTAATAAAAGAGAAAGCAAAAATTACTTTTAATTGATGATATTCTATAAAATTATTTAAGTATGTTTAACTATTAACGTTTTAATATTTTGCTGTATATATTAAGAATTGACAACAAATGCATTACATTGTACGATTACTCTAGTTTATTTGCAGTAAAATTCGAATGTTGCACCTATATTGTTCTTTTTGTCTTATATTTCCAATTTCCAATGTATTCCGAAGTGATATTTCTTATTTCTACCATTTTTAATTAAAATATGGAACTAATAGATTAGAAAGTAGAGTAATTTAAAGTGTAATTAATTTATTGATATTTCGTATTGTAATGGCTGATTTAACGAAAAAAATTTTTTTTATTATTTTGTATTGGATATGCGAAACAAGATTGGTAAGTTTTATTAAACTTTCAAAAATTTAAATTTGATAAGAATATATTGAATATTAAAATAATAGTTAAAATATAGGTTATAATGTATTACTTTAAAATATTATATTCTATATCACTGGATGTAAAATATATGTTCTATTTTAGATATCAGCATATTATTGTAATTGGGGGTCATGTACACCGGATAAAGAGTGTTGTGCACCACATAAATGTTGTCCTAAACCATCAAGGTTATATACAAATGAAACATTATACGTGATGTAAGAATATGTTTTTATGAAGTAAATAATAATTTGCATTTCATTAATATTTTGAAAATTTAATATAGGACTTGGATATTAGTAGTATTGATAATTGTAATTACATGTGCTTTATTCAAGTACAAAAATCAAATTTGTCGAAAGTTTAATAATTCATCTGGAGATAAAATTCCTTTTGCAGCATGATTATTATTATAAAACTCAAATTATACATTGAAATAACAATAATTCTATAATTGCAATACTAACATCAATTGAAGATAGCGTGATAGAATGGATTCAGTATTCTTGTTGCAATTGTTCTACAAACATAAATTATTTAATCATTTAATGTTTATAACAAAACTTCTGTGATTTATTAAATAAGATACTGCTATATTTATCGAAATAATAAATTTATTTTTTTCTAAAAAAAATTTGTATTAGAAATAGAAATTTAGAAAATTTTATAACATTTAAGTAAAAATGTTTATGTATATTGTAATACTATTTACAAATAATTATGAGAATTGTAAATAAATATTTGATTTGAAAAAAAATTTATATAATTATGTATAGAATATAATATAAACAATGATAATACTCTAATTAATTAATACTATAAAAAGCTTGCTTTTCTTGAAAGTAAAAGTATTGTAAATATTGTATCAATTTATAATAAAAATAATATTAATTTTTATAAAATTAATTATTTTACTGCATTAGATAATTATTTTATTTAATTGAACATATTTTGTAAATAACATATAAATAAAATTTTAATTGCACAAATTAAATAGCTAATTATCTATTTTTATTTAAAGTTCATTTAATTCAATATTTTACAATGTATTAAACGTATAAATTTTAGTAAATTTGTAGTGGCTGACCTATTTATGACGTCATATTGAGCTCCGAAATTTGAAAATCAATAATTGTCGTTTGTACTAGTTGGTGGATATGACAGTTCATGAACGAAATGTCTGTCATGCCAAAACATAGTATTAATTACGCATCGTCTGTAATCCATTAAACCAATAAGGAATAAATTTACATCTTTAAAAAGAATGTCGCGAAATATTAAGTGGACACTCGGGATTGTTACTGGAATTTCCGAGTATTTAGTTTACGTATGTACTTATATATTTTAAATATATAAGGTCATGTTTTTTTCATAATGAATATTAATGTTCAATAAATATAAATTTGTATAAAATATTAATAAATAAATATTAATAATGTTTTAAATTTTATATAAAGTTATAATAAAAGATTAAGAAATGAATGGTGTAAAGTATTTTATTTATATTTTTGATCGTGGTATTTTTAAATTAAATAAATAATTTGAAAATTCTATTGTCATTATACTTTATTTATATAAATTTTGACGATGTAAATTTAATTTTAAAATGATCACTAGAAAAGTAATATACAAAACTTATGTTTTAGGCAGAAGCAAAATATTGTGCCTTTGAAATACATGGAGAATCAAAGTACTATATGTAAGTCATTAATTAATATATTTAGAATACATTTGTAATAAATATTAAAATATAATATAAATTGTATTATTTAATTATTTTTATATAGGTGTCCAGGAACTGAATATTGCTGTAACTTTGGTTGTTGTGTATCACCAGGTTTTCAAATTTATCATCTGTGGTATTATTGGTACAATAACATTTTTAAGATTAGATTTTATCAAATTTAAATAAATTTAAATAAATTTAATTTATTTTTATAATTTTAGGTTATTGGTAATAATTATGTTTTTGGTATGCTCTGGTGGTGGTTGGTGGTATCGATACTGGTTACAAGGAAGATACACAGCAGCAGTATCTTCTATACCTATCAGATCCTCTAATACAAGAGCACAAAATACTCTACGAAGTTCAACATGTCAACCACAGCAAGCTCGTATTTCATACAATACAGCAAGGAATACTGTCCTTTTACACAGAATGTGGAAGGGTATGTATTAATATAGTATTTTATTATAAGTACAATTTAATTTGTTTATATGTATAATTTTTTTAATCATTTTAATCATTATATATTCAACAGAATATTTAATTTTAGATTCTTAAAGATATATTGAGAAAACTTAAAAAGAATTATAATTAAATATTTAAAATAATTTAATTATTATAAAATATTGAATCGTAGTATATATTTCTATACATATTATTTTTATTTTGATTTTGTAATTAATTTCATAAAATTATTAATGTCTTAGAACTAATGTAATCTAATTTATAAATTTTTAATAATATTAAAAAGTTATATTTTAAAATATTGTTAAATATATCGCTTAATTTCATAATATAATTTTGTTAAATGATACTGTTACAATTTGAGATATGTATGATTAACAAAAAATAGCAAAAGTAGGAAATTAGTACAGGAATAAATGAAGAAAACTAATGCAAAAATTTTAAATAAAACAATATTAAAAATAGTATTAATATTAAGCATAGTAATGTTAAATATTGTTACGTATTTATCCTCTGGAAATACATTGTTTTTTTGTGATTTCAGGACCACATAGAAATATAACTGCACCAACCTACAATGGAGCTACACCAACAAGTTCAGCCATTCATTATCAGAATACAAATGTTGTACTAAATGATGCTAATTGTCCTTATTACCAATTATATGGACCACCTCCTAGCTATGAAACTGTGATTGCCCAAACACAAAGCAAGTTTTCTAGTCCTTCTTCACCAAATTTATGCCAACCGAATCAGAATTCTCAATTATCTGTAACAACTTCTAATAATTCGACAAGTTATGTTACTCAGTGTTTTTACACTGTACCTGGTAAATTAGAACCTGAATTGAAGGTACCTCATTATGATGCTCCAAGACAAGAGAACTTTAATTCAGCCGAGTATGTGAAACTTGTACCACAATATGAATCTACTCAGGGGAATGGAGCACTACATTTTCTAAGAGGATTTTGTTATGAAAGAAATAGTACTACAGATCCTGGTAAATCCTTGGACATTTGTAATGCAGAAGAAAATACCACTGCAGAATACGAGTCTGCTACTATGGATTATTTGAATAATTCATGTTCTTTAGATCGCTCTTTGCAATGTCATACATCTTCTGGAATGTTTATATCCAAAGTTGGGTAAGTTAAAAAGTATTTATTCGAAATGTAAGAAGAAAAGTAAGAAATTGTAGATAAAATATAGTATATCTTAATAATTTCTACATAAATCAATTATTATCTAAATTGTTCTTTTATTAAGCTTGAAATAATTTGTATTTCATTTTGCATGAATTTCAGTAACATAAAAGATATTTATTTAAATTACATTTCTTGATATTATTTATTAAAAGATATTTATTTAAATTACATTTCTTGATATTATTTATTTTATGTACTTATTTTAAATTGTTTTTTAATTTTCTAATTTATTAGATAGTATAAAATATATTATTTAAACATCGAATTTATAAATATTTCCCTAAAATGTAATAGAATTAGTCTGTAATTCCTTTTTTTTTTTTATAAAGAATAGAAAAATATCTAAAGAACTGTAATTTAGCTGAAGTACGTTTGTATTTTCTTAAAATAGATAAAAATTATAGAAAAATATCATGGCATTTTATCAGATATTTGCATGTATCACTTAATATATTTAACAAAACTATGTCATAAATATCCATATAAATCATATATCTCAGATTATTTTATTTTTTATTTTTAAAAAATATGCTATTGTATAAAAATTTATATGTATATCTAAAAATAGTAAAAGCTGTAAAATAAATTATAAAGTATATACATATATACTTTTGATATAAAATAATTATTATACTTTAAATTATAGCACATTAAAAGAAAATAAGATTTCTAAAATTTATTTTTTTTAATATATTTATCTTTGATTTATAAAAAACAAAATAATTTATATTAATAAAATAACAATTTGAATTTTTTATGATTTAAATTTTCTAGTTTTATTATCTAAACTGAAAGATTTTATTGTTTGATTATTATAATTTTAATTTTTTAATTTTTAATTTCTTTTGTAATAAGTACTATACATTTATGAATCAATATTGTATAGTTTAAATTCAATAAATCATTATTGAGGTCCCAAATAAAAATCAATATTGGCATTTATTAGACAATCAAGTTTGCAAAAGATTCTTTTTCTCTATCTTATATAACCTAGGTAAATTTATTTTATTTATTTCATGATTAACTTTTTTATTTATATTAATATTAAATAATCACGTTAAATTGTTAATTAAATATATTATGTAATATATATTTTTTTTTAATTTTTATGGAGGTTTGTTATTTTAGTATATATATTTTAGAGAATATTATTGAAATGATTTATTCTATGTATTCTAATATGAAAAAATCGTTTAAATGAAATTATTACATAAAGTGATAAAATGAAATTTTCTTAAACTTTGAAATATTATTTTAATAGAATCTTACATTTTTAAAATTTTAGAATATTCATAATTTTAAAGTTTTATTATAACTTGAAAGAAATCGTTTACTGCTTATACATGTTATTATATGCACATAGATTATTCTATATTATTATACTTATTAAACATTTGACGAATTTAAAAATATTATATTATACATTTTATATATTTTCAAATTGTTAATTGAAGTAATTTTTTACAAATATTTTTGATATATTTTATATAAAAATGAATATGAAATTTTATTAATTTTAGCTATTTTTCTTAAACTTTATTAGTGTACATGGAATTTTGCGACGAGAACATGTCAAATTTGATTCGTCAAATTCATCGTTATCTGATTTAGCATCCGAGCCTGTACCCACAACTTCTTCAACATTTGCTTCCGACAGTTATTCCTCTTCATCAAGTAGACTATCAAATCGATTTGAATCGCGTAAGATTCAAGGTGGTTCTCTTAAAATCATCAGAAGACGAGGACAGCAAGTTAAATACCGAGAACCATTCAAAATAAGCCAAAGACTTAGCTCTACGGATTATGAGTCTCCATCGACAAGTCGAAAAAATGACGGCGAGTTATTGCACTTCGAGTCGCAATTAAATCCATCCAATAATATGATATTAGCGGTCGATTCAGATGTCGATTTCGATGTATCCAAACAGCGATATGAATATTGTCACCGCCACAGTCAACAACACCAACACTCTGTTGTCTTTCCAATCGCTGAACAAAATAGTACAAATTATAATTTTGAAAGTAAACGCAAACTAGAAAGATCTAAATCGCTCGATTAAGGATAACCTTGACGAATTTCAAGCGCTAAATCACTGAACAAAATCTCTATGAGGGTAGGAGTATTTCTCAACGAAAATCTATCTGATTTCGAAGAGTGAATTGGTAAAAACAAATTTTATTCTACATGATACTAAAACCTATAAGGTTGTTTATTTACCTTAATATTTGCATTTTACGCTGCTCGTTCCATTTACTCATAATATGTTTTTTATTATTTCTATAGTTTTTTATTTAGCTGCCTCTCTATTGCTTATTGTTTTTTTTAATTTTAATTTATAATCAACAAAGATTTATTACATTAAATTTTTATTAAACTGATTTTTATAGTAAGATAAATACAAATAAAAACTAATTTAATATATTTTTATATATATTTTTAATTTTTATGAAAAAATGGTCAAAAGTTAATTTATTTTTATGAGTAAGATATATTATTAAAAGGTTTCTGAAAAATGATAGATTTTAAACAATACCAAAATATTATTGAATTTTAAGATATAATTGAAAAATCCATATTTTTCTAAGACTTATAAAGGCAAATATTATTTTAATATTAGTAAAAGATAATAATTTCTGTTCTTTATCATTGTATGTAAACAGTTTAATTGGAAAAGAAAACATTTATTTCATATAATCAATTTAAGTAAAATTTATTTCAGCAATTTTTAATAATTAATTTAGAAAACTATTAATTTTATATTTTATAAATGAGAAAAGATATCTTATCTTAAGAAATATACTTATTAAATAATCATTGTAACAAATTTGTCGATTATACGATATATCGTATAGCATTTATGAAAAATCGTTATAATAATTTTGAATATATTTATTTTACAAGTTGATTTATGTTGCATTTACAAATACATTTAAATTAATTTATAGTTATAAAATGGAAATAATGAAATTGTTGATCATGAATATTTAATAATTTTTATAAAGTTAACAGATTTTTTTAATTTTAAAATAACTAACTTTTGTGGGGGTTTGCTTAAATTTAGATATTTTAAATGATTAAGATATCAGAGATGTTTTATATTTTTCATTTATTTTATTATTTTATACCTTGCATTATGGATTTTTAGAATTATTAATTGATATTCAAGTATTCTTTTTTAAATTTTTTTTGTCTTAATTTATACATTTATAATAATATGTAGTTATTACAATTTGTATAGTATAATGTATAGTATATGTAATATAATTACAATATGTAATTATTCATTATTACTTAAGAATATTTTCATCGCGAAAATCATTATTATACGATTTAAATAAAAGATTTAAAATTGAAACTTATAAAACTAATATTAATTTTTAGTCTCTTAATGTAAACAATTAATATGAAAATGATATTACAAATCGTTAATAGAATTTGAACAATTAATGCATTGTCAATTACATTTTTTTGTTTCTTTTTCTATTGAATTTTTTTAATGAAAAAATTATTGATTATAAGATAATTCTATATTTTTATAAAAGTGTTGAAACAATTTTTTTAGATTCATGAATAGCAATATTTTCATAAACATTTAATAGATGTTTAATTCACTACATTTTTTTATTATTGTATAAATATTTGATCAATACAAAATTAAACTATAGTTTTGATATACGAAAAAAATTATATTTGATGAAATTAATCAACTAACAATCTAGAATAAACTATTTGTAAATTAAGATAGAATTGAAATTATTTAAAATAATTATGTAAATATTAAAATAATGCCAACACTGTTATCTCATATTTTAAATTTTAGCTTTGAAATGTCTGAAACACCTCACGAACCAAACTATTAATATTTACATTTTAGTACGTTTTTTATCAATATTAAGTGAACGTACTCACAAAAATTTAATTCAGATACTAAATAATTTTTTTAGATTTTCTTCACAAATATAGAAATTTATGAACACATATTTCTATTTTTAATGTTTAATGTACTTAACGTAAAATTATAATAATATCATCCAGTAAATACGTGACAATTTATTATTTTCTTTATTGTAATGCTTGATTACTAAGTGATTACTTTAAGTACTTATAATTTTTTCGAAAGATAAATATATAATAAATCATAACATAGCTAAAGAAATTGAAAAGTATTTCTTCATGGAAAGAATTAATGAATAGATAAATTCGGTGCTCCATAATTTCTAAATAAAAAAATAGAATTATTTGAATACTTTTCGATAAATAATCAAGTATATAGCATGATTTAAAAAAATAGATATATCAATTAACATTGAACAAGTGCGCTTTTGTCTTTAAGTGTGTATATAATGTGAAATACATGTAAAGTAGGAAGCTTACAAAATGTCACAATTGACGCTAATTGTTTTTCATTACAATACGTATTAAACTAGGTGTGCTTATTCTGACTAAATATAAACCGTTAGTCATAAAATTATATTATTAAAATAATTTTTCGTAAGTTTTAAATAAATATTAATATTTATTTTTTTGTTATTTGATCAATATAATAATATGAAATATGTAGAGTAACCCAAAAACATATCGTTTATTATAAAAGGAAGAAAAAATATTTTAGAATAAACTGTGAATTTTTAACAGAAATAACATTAAGTATTAGAAAAAGTTAATTTTATTACTGTTATTATTGTATTAGTAATTAATATCGTTTATGTGATATTGTGCAAATAGCAAAAGGAAGTAGTTACGTTTAGTCAAGCCATTGAAATAATTGTATATTTATGGTTCAAGCTTATAACAATCACAACAAAGTCATTTAGCTTGTAGTTTAGTAGAGATTCAATATTTCGTTCCTTTTTCAATTCGAAATAATAATCCAAATTGTATGTGCCAATAGTTGAAAAGAAAGTAGTTAACAGCAAAATAATAGGAATGATGTTTTATGTGTAATAAAATATGCAAAATTTGAAAATAATGCGCAGAATAAAGTTCGTTAAAGAAGCTGATGCATAAGAATATGCAATTATATTTTTTATCTCCGATTCTTAACTGAAATTGAATTAATTTCTTATTGTATGGTAATAAAACATTACTGTCCATATATTTTAAGTTAAAAACAAATTATATGTTGGAAAAAAATTTAAAAGAATAACACGGGTATTTATATTTGATATTAACTTTGCTTATATATTATATAAAAACTATAATAAATAATTCATGGAATTGTTTATTATATAGTCGAAAATTTATTTATACATATTTTTGGTTATAATTTAAAACTTAATTTACAAATAAATTTTAAAGTAAAATATTAAAATATAGTTTTACTATGATACTTGAATAATGAGTTTCAACATATAACAGTTAATATAAAATCAAATGTGATAATAAGTTACATAATTTACTAAAAATAATATTAAATTTATTTAGTAATTATAATTATTTCAAACAGTTTAACATTATAATAATTCTTAATTATTATTTAGAAATTTAATAACTTGATTTACAAGAATTAAAGGTGTGAAATAAGAACTATTCTTTAACATTCCGTAATTTATTGAATCAATAATAAAATCTATTATAAAAAATATTTTAATTAATATAAATACTGTCTTATTACAAATAAAGACAAATAAGATATTTATTCAATTATAAATAACGATTAAAAATTTTTTTAAATTTCTATTACTTCAGGGTATCATTTTGTATCATTTATTATCAAATATATTTATGAATATAAATTATTGTCTAATATTTTTTAAATTGATATTCTCCTTAAAGCTTTAATATATTTGATTTATAATTTATATAATATGACAGTAAAAAATACTTATAAAATGTAGTTGATGGTTGAAAAATAGCGAAAAATATATATTCTTAATTAAAAAGAATAAATTGTTGTATTAAATTTTTTGAAAAATTATAAATTTAATAAAGAGTTTCTAAAATGTAATAATTTAAAAAAAATATATTAGGTATATTTGAATTCACTGTTAAATCATAAAAGAACTATAACGTAACCATTTCTTTTGAAAATTTTAATAGAAAATAATAATAAAAAATTTTAAATATTTTATGAAGTGGTTTTTAATAAAAGAAGTGATATATCGACAATATTTGTGATAATCATACGTTATCTTTAAAATTTGAAATTGTTAATTTCAAAATTCTTAGTCAAAATTCAATAGAAAATTCACGTAATCATTATAATCAATATGCATGATAATTTTTTATTAATTTTAACTTGACATACTAGAATATATTTATTTAAAAGCATTAAACAGCTGATAAGGCAATATTAAAAGATTATTTTATAACCTGCATCGGGTTATATAATTATTATTAAAATAAGAATTCTATTCATTATTATTTTGCGATAAAAATAAATTTCTAGTAAATAGAATTTAATAACATCTTATCTTTATATTATTAATAGAAATCTTCAAAGTTATTTTTATTTTTCTTACGAAATTAATGTTCGTGTTATTTGAATCTACCTTATATAAATTACTTTAACACTATTTGTGCAATGTAATCATTTTAATAGCTAATAATGAGATAATTATAATAAAATTATATAATATATTTATATTTTCATTTTTCTAAGCTCATAAGGTAATTTAAAAAATTTGTTTATAATTAAAAATTTTTCTTTATTTTTCATCATATTTCTTATTTAAAATTTCTAGTTATTTGCTCTATAAATTTAAATAATTAAAGCCCGATACTTAAATTCATAAAAGAATAGATACTCAAAACCTCAGTTTCTCCCTCACGCGAATAAAGCGGACATAATGCGCAACTACATACATATATGCCTACACTATTTTACGGGAAATCAATAAAGAAACTGGTAGAGAAAGTAAAGCATCCGTGGAAACGCCGCAAGAGTGACAAGGTTATTTGATCATACGTTGTTCTGTAATATAGAAGAAAATATCTTATTATACAGTCGACGAGTATTTTATCTCCACTTTTCTCTTTTTTCCGTATACCATTATTTTGCCAGCAAAAAATTAAAACAAAAAACTACGAGCGAGTAGAGTAAATTTAAAAAACTAGAGAACGCTACTATACGATATTGTTTCCGGTTCGATTCTGAGACTCGATGGGTATGAAATAAGCCTGTTCATTCCAAATTTATCAAGATGTCTGTGAAGGTGAGCTTCACCTCCCTCTAAGTACTACGAAGAATAATTTGCAGACTATTGACGTAAGCGCTAAAGTAAGAAGTACTGTAATTCAATATTTTCCATTGATGTTGACAATATAAATTTTGTACCGGATCAAACTCATTTTATTTGACTATTTTTTAGTTATTTTTGTAGGATTCAGTTGAAAGTACTTCCAAAGTTTGACAATTATTTGTTATTTGATATGCAATATTAACAGAATTTTTATGTTATGGTATAATAAATTCCCTAAATTAATAATTTCAATGATACAACTTTAAAAAGGTTTTCAGAAGTCTTATTTCATATTTAAAAAACAGCGAATTATTCTAATACCTAGTTTTAGTGTATAGATTTTTTTAAACATAATTTATTATAAATGGTGCTTAAATTATCTAAATAAAAATTCAATAACTATTATTTTATGAATGATAATATAATCTAAGAGCTTGCAATACACGCTGCATCTTATATTTACAATCAATTTCTTATTTTTTGTTACATTATTTAAAATTATTTAAAATATATATTAAAGAGATAGAAATTTATAAAATTCAAAGCAAAAAAGACCAAGGTAAAAATTGAATGGAGAAATCGGTATGAAATGCTTATAAGATAAACAGTTTTAATTTTTTTCTTCGATAATTCACGCAATTTATTATTAAACTAATTATTTTTAACATAGAAATTTCAAGGAAATTCAATACATTTAAATATCATAGAAAATTATTATTATTATTTTTATTATTATTATTATGTTCTTTATACAATGCTATAATAAAATATGCAATGAAAATATCAGCAAAATATGTTTTATATATTTTATGTATGATTCATTAAAAAACTGTCATACATAATTAAATAATAAAATAATATACTATAAACTATTATGACAAATTTTACTGTATTTATCATATAAAAAATGGGCTTAATATATTTTTAAGATTGAAATGATTTAACCAAAAATAATATAAATCAGTATTTCAATATATTCATACTATTTATCATACTTAGAAATATAATTTTAATCATATTTTACGTTGCTTCATACATAATTCTAATAAATATTGATGTAATATATAAATTTTATTTCAAAGACAACGCATTTAATAAAATTTTTAATAATTTCTATATTATTATTATTGTTGTTGTTGTTGTTATTGTTATTTTTATCAATAAAAGTTTTTAAATTAGTGTTTTATATTTCAAATTTTACGTAGAGTTTTAATATCATTGTTCAAATGTTGAACGTTATTTGGGTAAATGTGCTATGAAAATGAACTAAAACAAAGTTCAATCGCTGCATACTTTTTAACACATGATAAACAATGTAATTATATTATACAAATTACAGTACTTACCTGTGTAATAATTGAAAATTTTCTATTGTATGTATAATAATTTAATAATTGATAAAATTACCGAATTAAAATTTTATGTATTACATAAAATGCAATAGATGTATGCGTAAATATAAAGAATTGTTAAATCTCAAAGTGAATCTTAATTAAAAAACTCAATTTTTGTGATTTGTTTGCATATAGAAGCTTATAACTTTTTTTGTTTATGAATATCTTCAAAAAATGGCAAGGCACTTTATATTGTTTATTATACCATTCTTCTTTCAGCCACGCGTAGACTAACAATGGTAAATATAAACAACAAGGAAAATTGTAATTCGAGTACATTTACTAATTAAGAATACATTGAACTTAGTTTAATCAAATAATATGTGATTTGAGTAATTTTCGTTGCATAATTATTTTAATCAATTAACATTTAATTAGTAATAATAAATTAATTGATTGAATTATTTATTTATTATTGATATAGATAAAAAACGCAATAGTTAACATGAAAAAGGTAAAAAATGAATACTGTAAATATGGATACGATTTAGTTCTATATACTGCCTTATATTTAAAATAATTTTAAAATTTAATTAATGTAGATAATTGATTTATTTTTTATTATATTGTGTTGGTAATGAGCATTATATCAATAACTTCAAGAAATAAAATATTCATTTATTTGCACGATAATTTTAATTTAGAAATTTAATTATTTTAAAGCGAATAGTAAATGGATGATATAAGCAATTCACCAAATCAATAATTTTTTTAACACTACGTCATTGAGCTTGAAAATATTTAATGTTCAAATTTAGCATTTCTTTACAAATAAGAAAACTTATTTATTTCATGAATATTTTTAAATGCTTGATTAAAATTAGTCGAATTAATAATGAATGAAGTATTATAAGGTTTTTCTAAAGTAGGTATATTTTATCGTATTTAAATAAGTAAAAGTTAAAATATTACAATATTTTATAAAGTCACAGTCGTACGGCTTAAAAGCTTCGTTAAAATAGAGACATCCAGCAGACATAAGAATGGAAAATTAAATGTTATGCAAAAAATTTTTGGGGATTAAATTTAATTTTAAGATGGCATGCGTAACATGGAAAAAAGTAAAGTAGAAGGAAAAAGGAAAAGTGCATATTATAATATTTGAAAATTAAAAATGTACGAATGGCGAAAGCTTAAATAAGAATAAGTTAGGAGGGTAGGTGTTTGACCAGTCTCTATGCAAGGAAAATGCAAAGGCCGACGGTAGCGACGCTAAGGTGATATTTGACCGGTGTTCCTAGTGTTTATAGACGACAATCACAACGTGTCACGTGCTCGGCGTGCGTTGCGCCCTCGACCTCAGATTTTCCGCAAGTCGGAACTGTGACACGCGCCATAGTTTGGAGCTTCCCTTCTTTCTTCTTGTACGTGAATAGTTCCGTGGCTGACTACGAAGAAGTTCCACGGATCAACGGTCCAGAGAAGAATCCTTCGCTTTCAACTTTTGTATCTCGAAGATTTCGAAAGATTGTGACTGTTTCTGCGACCATCAAAATAATTTAGTGCAGTCTATTTTAACCCTTCGGGTAACTCTTTTTTATAAATCTCCAATTAACTAGGGATATGTTTGAATTTACGTCGCAATGACTTCACATAATAATGTTCAAGATTTTGCATGTCGTGAGGCCTCTACGAATAACATTACACCGTTATTATTTAATCTTCTCAATGAAATTTCCAAACTTATCATTTTTGGAATACTTTTGAAAAGAGTAAAATCTTAACAATATAAATTTTCAAATATTACAAATAATCTATTTTCTTTTAATTTACTAATTTTTAAATTTTTCATAAATTTGTTTAAATATCGACCGCTTTTAAAATTTATATATTTTGAAATTTATGAAGAATTTATCTGCATATATTTATATTTTCAGTTTTTTTTTAATTATTTATTCTCGATGCATTGAATTAAATTGTAATTTTACATTATTTATTAGTTGAGATAAGTGGTATCTTAATGCTACTGTCAGCTTATTCTTCATTCATTTTAATTGAAAGTAAGATGTATATAATGGTTTTTATAACCGAATATTAATTCACTAAATTAAAAATTAGTACAAATTATAATTGCTAGTAAATTCTGTAATATCAATATTTTAGTAGCTTTTCTTTTTTCATAGATCTTAAAATGTTTAAGGATTTTATAAATTAAAATATATTTTTAATAGAGAAAATGATAAATAAAAAATTCAAAGTATAAATTTAAATTTTACTATTTAACGATTCATTTAAATAATATTGTATTTACGTATTTCTTTTAATATTTTAAAAAAGAAATATTTTTTATTATAATTTATATAATAATAGAATATCCAACAATATATGAGTTATTATAATATTATTTTGTATAAAATGATAAATAGAAAACTTATCAATAATGTTTAATATAACTTTTATTTTTAAATTGGTATTGTGTATTTTTCAAATAAAAAAAATTATCAAATAGCAATGATATATAATACATTTACTTTTAAAATAAAGTGTTATAATTTATGTAATATATATATATATTTCACTTTTATGTTTTAAAATTTTTTAATTATTTAAAATTATTCATTGATATATTTGAATAGATGCTCGGATAACAGATATTTGAAATAAAAAAGATTATATACCATTTATGTATGCATATACATACAAAAAAATGTACGAGATGAACTTATACATTATTTTACTAGCACTAAAGCTGTAAAAGAAAAAGGAGTTTAAAAATCTAAATATATTTAGATACAATAATACACAGAGACATGCAGAGAGAGAAACAGAGAGTAGATTAACCCTACGTTGCAAGAGAGCAACTACAATGTGCGTATTTTATCGATATGCAACGCGCAATTAATTTTATTTTTTGCTTATACAGACTGTCAATTAAAACTGGAAAATTGAAGACAATCACATTAGGTAATAAATTCCATTTTCTTGTGTCAAAAATTTATTAAATGCACGGTATTAATTTATGCATGTCAATCACATGGTACATTTTTTATTTATTAATACACTTTAATTGTATTACAATTATCGAAAGTCTTTTGAATAATTTCATTTTATTTTTTCTTTTCTTTTTAAATTTATATCTGTATATTTATGCTTAAAAAAATTCAAATTATATTACTTTATTCTTTATTAACATACAATATATTATTATATATTTTTAACAATTTTTAAACAACAAATATTTAATTTTTATTTTCTTAATTTATTATAAATAATTAAAATACAGTAAAACATATAATTTTTTAATCAGCGACTTAAGATTTATGATGAAAAATTTCAAAAATTTACACAGATAATTAAGTACATATTATTATTAAAATATTTCTCGTTCATTTAATATACTAATCATGATTTCAGTATGGCACAGTTTATATATATATACATAGTTTTTAATTATTTAAAATTTTGAAGAACTATTTAAAAAAATATACTATTTTTTTACAATTATGAAAAATATCATATGCGTAAGTAGTAATTGTTAATGAAATTAAAACATTTAAATGATTTCATTGATGTAAGCATGTAACTAGTGTATTTTATTTTATAAAATATTCATACATAAAAAATTTAATGTATAAATCATATAACATATTAAACAATATCATTCAATTATATTAAATAATAAAGATATGCACTGTAATGTTTAATGTAATCTTTTAATAAAAAATATTAATAGATTACGAATAAATTACAATATACTATGATAATATGACGTATTCTATATAATTAATTTGTAAAATTTTTCCTAAATTTATTTTATATAGAATTCTAATATATTCAACTGTATATGTAATTAATATAATATATGTAATGTATGTAATGTAATTAATATATTTTCATTATCATTTAAAATATTTTTTTATTTCAAATATTAATATAAATGACTTTAAAAAATATATATATATCATAAATAATTAGATAGTTTACTCTAGCCTGTAGCTATTAAATCTTATGTTGGAACAATATATTAATTAATGATTTGAATATTTCACATAATTTATTATATATTAAAAATTATATTTAAATATATGACTTAAAGAATGTAATAAAATTTATATGTTATCTGAGAAAGCTTTAATTTTTTACCTTATCAATTCAATAAATAATTAATTATATTGCTTTTTGTTATTCAAATTTATTGATATTAAAAAAAATTAAATATTTTAAATAATAATTTAATTTCAAACTTAAAAATCTTCTACATTATGAAAATTGTTTAAAAATAAAAAAAATTGAATAAAAACATATGCAATTATATTTACTTTATCACAATGACAAAAAGAGCTAATTCATATTAATTTTAATAATAAACATATGATTAAATTTAAAAATGCCTAAATTATAAATATATTAAAATTAAAATATTTAGATACGTATTTACGATAATCTTAATCTTTTATAATTATTGAATTTGAATAGAGTATATAAGATAGAATTTAAATTGAAATTAATGATTTATTGCCTATCAAATTAATTTTTTTGAAAAAAGATATTCTTTAATTTAAACTATTTATAATCTTTAGATTAATTGTTATCATTTCATCTCACTCATAGGTAAAATTTTAGATCTTGATAGCATTATTTAATTATCTATATTTATAGCTAAGTACTAATTAAACTAAACTATTCTAATATTATATATAAATGTATAATATTAAATTGATTAAATAGACTATCTCATAATAGAATTTGCAATATAAAAGTTTCAAGAAATATGTTCGAAATATCTTCTATATCACTAAAGGTAGATTAAATAAATTTAGTGTTTACAGCTTTTATATATTTCAAATTTTCATACATATTATAAATAATAATTAAAATATCATTTATTAGACTATATTTAATATTGATTAACAAAGATTTATCTTTTTTATATTTTATTATATTTATATTTTGTTTCACCCTAAAAATTTTGTACAAGAACTAGCCTAGTATTGCCTAATATTTAATTTTACGTTTATACTTAGCTAAAAATTTTATTTAAATATTTAATAAAAATATGTGTATACTACATTGAATCTATTTTTGAATATATGAATTATTTTTTGTCCAAGAAATTTTCAGTAAACTGTTAGAAAAGATTATTGTTTAATGAGCATTACCAATTTAGTTTTTCAAATGATTTTTTCACATTCTTTATATTGTACAATAAAATAATTTAAAGTATTTTCGAAAAATATCTTCTTAACGGAATTTTAGAATAAAATTAAAAATAATTTATATTAATCAGAAATAAAAAAAATTAATCAAAAAAGTTTCGTGTTAATATTATGATGTAAATATTGATCATTTATTAATTTTACTCGTTATTGGATTAAATTCTAATAAGCTTTAAATTATAATTTATTAATATTCAGAAATGTTTATATGAAATGAATTATATGCAAATTTACTATAAACTGTAATTTCAACTAAACATAAGTGCAGATTTGAAAGTTTAGTACGCTTTAAAATAAAATAGTCTAAATATATATTATTGTTTTGAAAATCTTAAACATAGTCTTTATAACATAATCATATTAAAAGTGTAAATAGCATTTTCAAATATATATAAATACAAATAAACACTTCTTATATTTCTTTTTTTGTATACAACTATAATATAAGCTAAAACCTTTGATCAGTAGGATCCTAATATTGTTGAAATACAAGATTTTTTTATTCATACTAATTAGTATTATAAATTTAATATTAATAATATATTAGTTAATTTAAAGTACGATTAATAAGTTTTTAATATTAATTAATCAGAGTTTTTTATTTGTTTTTTCTATTTTTAATACAATTAAAATGTTATTCTTAGATGATGAGATACAAACAAACAGAATTCGAAGACGACAACGCCAGCAGTGTTGGATCAGTAGCATTGAATAGTGATGTATTCAGTACGTCTTCAACTCATGTACGGTATCATTCGGTTAGTGCATAATTTTGATATTTTCTATGACTGCAAATAGTAAAAAATTAGTGGTTACAAATAATTTAATATTTAAAAGAATATACAGTACACATTTGAAGTTCAATAATTTGAATATAATTTTTATTCACAATGATTTCGAATTCAAATGATTTAAACATGTTTTATCTGTTGTTTCAAAATTTAATTAATAATAATAACAACATTTTTAGGGTATTCTTATATATACTAATATATATTAATTATTTTTTTGATTTTGTATTTTTTATAATTTTAATAAGTTTTTGGTAGGATTAAACTAAAATTTATAATACGTAAACTACTATTAAATAAATAAACTAACATTTGATAATTTAATATTATTATTAGTTAAATTACAATTATAAAAAATATAAAAACAAGAACATATCAATCATAATATCTGTTTGGAAATTATTTGCTTAAATTTTCATTATTCTTGCAACAGTACAATATGAATAGAATAGTCATTTTCTGTTATGAATGAGTATCAATTGAATACTAATATGATAATAATGAAATACAAAAATAGTAGATATTATTTAAATTTGAATTATTTTATAATAATATGAAATTAATTTTCATTATAGCAAAATTAAAAAAATATTTTGTTAAAATTTTAATATGATAAAGTTCAGATAATATAACAATTACAATTGGTAAAATAACGTTACGGAATTTTCTATTCACTTATGAATAAAGAAAATCAATTTGAAATTTAAAGTAGTTATAAATTAGCTAAAGAAATTAAATTTATCAAATTTAATTTAATTTAAATTTAAATTTTTCAATAATATTTAGAAATTAGTTAAAAAATTATATTCAATTTTATGACTAAATTTTATGTTTTAATGATTTAATATTTTATAATTGATATTTTATAAAAAAAAGTTTTATTACTGCTATTAAACTCCCAATATTAGTAAACTATTCAAGTATTTTTCTATAAAAAAATTTATACTAATAAACATATTAATTATGAAGTTTATAATTAGTTATTGTTAAATGTTTTTTCAAATGAGTTATAATTTAACTTTTCAAATAAACTGACTTAAATAGATTATTAAAACTATCTCTGTAAAATCGACAATTTTAAAAGTTTCTAAGATTTTATTAACAATATGAATTACTGTAATTTTCTATAAACTAACCTTTGTTAAAAATATTCAATTTATAAAATTCTAAAAGTCCAAACAAAATAAAAGGCTTATTTTTCTTAAAATAGAGTATAATTTGGAATAAAAAAAATTAATTTAATTATTTTAATAAAATGAATCAGTTCTATTTATATTCTCAATTTTTATATTTTAGTGAGATTTATTTATATCTTTAAATGAAAAATATTTATTACTAATTTGATTACATGCTATTAATTTTTTTCTAATATTTTTAATACTTTAAAATCTGAAAATCTCAGAAGACAATGCTTAATAATTAGATTACTCAATAATTAAACTATACAATATAAATATGATGTATATAAATTGATATATATATATACTATATATAAATATAATGGTTTATTTTGAAGTAAATTCTTTAATTAACATCAACTATTCTTTTAAATTAAATATTCTATAGTTGATTTTTAAATCTTCTTAATAATTTTATTGATAGATTTTTTGATTATCAATTTAGTAACATGTTTACAATATTTATTTTCTATACAAGTTTATATTTATAAATACTTTAAAAACCAGTATACAACTATTTAATTTTTTAATGTTATAATATAAATACCATCTCTTGATTTTATATAAACTTATTGAATATGAGGAATTAATTTTGAATGAATTTTTATTCTATATAAAATTGTTATAATAATACTAATTTTAAAATTTGAAATCAAAATTTTTAATTATAAAATAATAAATTTATAATTTTATATCGAATAAATTAGTGATTTATTAATAACAACAATTTTTTAATGAAATGAATCTTGATTAGTTTCTATATTTTTACTTATACCATATAAATTGTACACATATTATCTAATATATATATTATTTAATAATATAATATAAATGATATTTTCTAAATTTGATTTTGAAAATAATTGAAATATTCAAATTTTTTAAATATATTTAGCCATAACTTTTCATCAAGGTTATTCTATCATGATTTAAAAATGAATGCTAAAAATTTGTATTGTCTAATCGACGATTTAAAACATATTAAATATATTTAATTATAAATAAAAATAAAATAATAAAATTACAATTTTTTATAAAAAAAGAAATTTTACAAAAAATATAAAATGAAAAAAATTCAATTAATATTAAAATTTTTATTGTAAATGAATCAATTAATTTAAGAAAATTAACTGTATAATATAAGCTTTACAAGTTAAAGTTAAAATTTCTCTCTTGAAAGTTGTATTAAAATTTTAATTTTAATTTCATTATCCATAAAATTAGTTTCTTGCACATAAACAGATAATTTATTGTTACAGAACTTAATTAATAAATTTACAATTTGAAATAAGTTGTAAAAATACTGTTTTTTATATAAATATATATTAAAATAGTGTTTTTAATTTGAGAAATTGTTTGGATAAACAGAAAAATATTTATACACACTTATAAATTTATAAATAAAATATATTATATCGATTTTTAAAATTTTTTATTTAAACAATTTATTTTCAAAAGTATTTTTCCAATCAAGTCATGACTTTATATTTCAGGGTTCATCATTTTGGAGAGCAAGAAGTATACTGGAGAGATGCCTCATCATTATATGTGTGGCATTGTTACTTATGGTACTTGTATTATCTATAGTAATTAGTAGCAAAAATGGTTGGGATGAAGCACAAGTTCTTCATATTACATCACATAATGAAGGTACATTTGTTAAATAAATTTCGCTAGTCAAATTTTAAATATATTTTTAATATTATTTATTTATACGTTAGGTTTTCAATAATTATCTCTTTTTAAATTAAAAATTTTTGTTTATAGTTTTTATAGTGAAAATAATATTTAATAGATTAAATACTTTATAAATTATTTTTAAAATTAATATTGATTTTAATTAATATTCATTTGATTTAAATATATATTACTTTAACATATAAATATAGTTTTCGTAATTATCTTACTATTTTTACGAAAATTATATTAAATTATATATTATATTTACAATTTTATTTAATAATTTACTTAATGTTCCTAATATCAATTATGACAAAAATTAATTTTATAAATTGTTTATAACTTTAATTTATTTCTTAAATTAAAATTTTGCATGTAATTTATAATATTGATAACTCCATTACGTTGACATACTGTGTTTTTAATTAAAATTTCTTTACAAATCAATACAATATTATACGAACAATATTATACGAACAATATTTCATACGAAAATTTCATATATTGTAAATAAATAAAATAATAAGGAATCTATCAAATAATAAAAGAAGAATTAAGACTTAGTTTATTTTTCAACTTTATTTAATGTAACGAAACATATATATTATGTTTGGATAGATTGATTTTAGAGTATATATTGAATAACACGAAAATATGAGATGTGATTTACAAAAGTATTGTATCTTCATAAATTTTATGTATAATGAATTAAAATATTTCAGTTTTAATAATTTCATACTTTTTTTGGACAGATGGTTCTCATTGTATTACCGAGCATTGCGTAAAAGTAGCAGCTTCGATAATAAATAGTATAGATTATTCTGTGAATCCATGCGATGATTTTTATCAGTATGCGTGCGGTGGGTGGATTAAAAAGAATCCTATACCTGATGGAAAAAGTATGTGGGGCACTTTTGGTAAACTAGAGCAGGACAATCAATTAGTGGTAAAAAATGTTTTAGGTTTGTCTTTATTCTTAAATATATACGTATATGTACATATATGAATAGAAATTAAACAAACAAATGAATCAAATAATTTTACTGAATATATTAATTGACTAAATTTGATAAATTATATCTTATTCTATAATATTACTTTTTTATTTTTTCTAGATATATTCTTAAATTACCGTAATCAATTAATAATCAATAATATATTTTTGTACGACGTAATGAGCTTCACAATATAATCGGTTCTGATGCTCCAAGTATCTATAAAACACTATGAATTTACTATTTAAGGCTAAAAGAAATCTATTACATCTTTCATTTTTCTCTTTCACGCACAGACATTTCTTTCTAATTATTCAATAAAATCAATTTAGTTTTAATTATAATTTTAATTTATTTAATTCTTGGTATTATTTAACTTTAATAACCTTTGCCTTTCGGTTATCAAGGTTTAAATGTTTTATATAAAAATCAACAAGATTAAAATAAATTATTAACGCAACAAAAATATTTATAATTTTTTAATAAAGTTCCTTATTCTGTATTATTCTACTTTTTCGTAATAACACAATTTCATTCTTAATTTACATTTTTTCTCGCAGATGAATACTTTTCAGTCTATTGTAATAATGAGTACTTATTCGTCTAAGAAAAAAATTTCTTGCATCTATAAAAATTTGGTGCCTAAAAAGTACAAAAAAATTATTAATTAGTTAAGTTTTATTGAATTACCGTTATTAAAAACTAAGATTTTAGATTACATACAAATTTTTAATTATCTTAAAATTGAGATTTTAGTTTTATCGATAATAAAGCCACTTATTTTTAAATTTTGATTATTTTTGTTAAATATTACATTTTTTTTAAATTAATACATTTTTAAAATTTATTATGTTTTTATAGATTTATGATTCAAAGATTTACTCATATTTGTATTTAGTTACTTATAAGTAGAAAAATATCAAAATAATATATTTTTTTTGTTAATGTATACTTATTATTATTGTAGATAATTATTTTTATGTATATTCCATATACATTTTTCTTTAATACCAGAAAATAATATAAAAAAATTATAAAATAAATATTTAAGGAAATAAATCATTACATACAAATATCAAACCAATAATTAATAGGAATCTTGACGGAAGACTAGTATTTTAAGTAAATATTACTAAATTATAAAAACCAGAAGCTGATCAATTTTGATATTAAGAAAATTTATATTGGAAAAAGATGATAATTTCCATAAAAATTTAAGAATAGCTGAATCTATTCCTTATTTTGCAAATTCTTTATATTATAAACAATGTTTTATATGAATATCTATTTTGTTTTTAAAATAGTTGTAAATTTATATGGATATATAGAGCAAGAAACGAAGTATTCACATAAAAATTATTATCTACCTCAATTATTATAAAATAATATATAGATAAACTTATATTATAATAAAAATACTTAAAAATAAAACATTATTTATAGACGTTGTTTACTCAATTAATAATAATTATAGCTTCTTGTAATAAATATATTAATAATAAATATTATAGAAAAATATTTTGTAAAACTCCTAAATTACTTTCATATGTTGAATAAATTTATAATAATCATTATTTACAGTAATAAATAAATAAATAAAGTAATTGATTTTACAATAACTAAAGAGAAATTTTTGAATGTATTTCAGAAAGGTCTTTTGCTGATATGAAGTCAAAAACTGAAAAAAAAGCCAAACAATATTATATATCGTGCATGGATGCTAATGAAACAATAGAAGTTTTAGGTGCTAATCCGTTATTAGATTTATTGCAGAAAATTGGTGGTTGGAGTATAAATGGGCAATTTAATATAAGTACGTGGTCATTACAAAATAGTATGCACATTTTGCAAAATGTATATAATATGGGTGGCTTGTTTTCTTGGGCTGTAAACGAAGATGATAGAAATAGTAGTAGACATATTATTCAGGTAAGTTATATGTACACGAGTCATATAAATAAGAGATAAATTATTGAAATTCTCGTATTTTAATTTAAAGACAATTTTCCTGATTAATTTTAAATTAAAAATAAAATAATATTTTTAATTTAAATTATTTTATAGAAACCAATTTCATATTGAATTGAAAAATATATTTATAATTTAAATTCAATTCAATATAAGTTTAACAAAGATTTATTATTATCATGAATGATTCATATTCGATTATGTAAACAATAAATGTAAAATCTATTGGCATGCCTATTGTATTGGAAAAATATAGTTTACTATATATATCGCAGTGCTCTTACAATACTATCTTTGTACCTGCGTCCTACAAGAGTATAGGTACAACTTCTCTCGATGAGCTCCAATTCATAGCTATTTAATTTTATGCACGTTAATTTTAAGCTGTTGTATCTTCGAAGACGGTGGAGACCTTCAAAATCGTAACGTGTAAAACTAAATGGATGAAAAATAAGAGGTTTGGTAAATGATGATTGCGTGATTCTAACAGTAATTCTAAATAAGTAAAATATTTAATGAACGTTCACATTTGTAATTATAAATGAGAATCGAGATGCTGCACTGATGCCGGATTTACATGAAATACAAATGTCAATGATTTATTTTTGCATAAAATACATAAATATATTTAGGTGCGCACATATTCTAGTAGTAACCTTTTTTATTTTCTTCTTTCATTTCTCTTATTCTCTCTATTTCTCTTATTTCTCTTATTTCTCTTTTTCTCTATTTACGTCTTATTATTTATATACTACATATTTGTTTCTATTCTCTGTAAATTTTTATTATTGCTACTCTCTCGATCGTTATATAGCGTTGCATTAAGAAAATCTCTTTTCTTTTGGCCTATTTCGTGAAAGTCGGCTTTCAGTAACCATTATCTTGCGGTGCATATCACATGATGATAATGATAGATGTAGCAAGATGATCATCACAATAGCTAATGAGATACTATTGATATTACAATTTTTATATATTCCATGTAAAAGATTACAGTAGACAATATGTGTAAAGTATATACTTTGATAATTATAAATAATAGCATAATTTATAAATAATTCAGGCAATGTTTATTTTAATAATACATTTGAAGAAAATATTAATATAATAATTTATTTTTTGTAATTTAATTATGTAAATAATATTACTAAAAATGATTTGGAATAAATAATTATAAAGAACATATAATTTACATGATATAACTGAAGTTGTGAATAAAATTATTTTTAAAAAAAACTTTAATGAATTAAAAAGATAATTTTTTTCAATACTTTCTCTTAGTCTCAGAAATAATAAAATTTTTATTACTAGTAGTTTAGCTAATAAAAAAGATTGTTGTAAGATTTTTTGTAAAACAAGTATTCATTTGAACGAATAAAAGATATACGAAACCACATTCTTTATAATAAATAGTTTATATTCATACTTTAAATAAAACATAATAGAGCAAGGAATATCTTATATCATTGCATTGATATATATTAACCCTTCTTTGTTAAAAATTTTTGTCTACAATATAAGGTATTTTAATTAATTATTTGTATAAAGAAATTAAAATTCTATACGTTATTGTCTGTGTTTATTAAACTATTTTCAACTTTTACATATTTTTAAAATTCTTCTTTGAGAAAATAAATTATTTTAAAAAATTTAGATGTAAATAATTTATATGCAAATATATGCTTACAATTAATAATATACTTCCTGTTTTAAGTATATTTTTTCTATGTTTTAAAATTATTAATTTCAATCTTTTACAGATTGATCAAGGTGGATTAACGTTACCAACTACTGATAATTATTTAAATAAAACAGAGCACGGAAAAGTCCTAGTAGCTTATTTAGATTATATGACTAAGGTTTATTGTATTTATTGTAATATATTGTAATTTTTGATAAAATTTTTTAATAATTGTATTTATTTTCGATAGATTGGAGTTTTATTAGGAGGAGAAGAAAATTCGACTAGAAAGCAAATGCAAGATATTATTGATTTTGAAACTAAATTAGCCGGAATCACGATACCACAAGAGGAACGCAGGGATGAGGAAAAATTGTACAATATTATGTCTTTAAGTGAATTACAAGAGAAAGCACCATTTGTATATTTCATTATATTATAATTAGATAATTTAGTAAATAAGATATTTAATTACTTTCAACACTTTTTTTATTTGATATTTTTTAGATGTCATGGATCGATTATTTTCAAAATGCAACCCTTATTGTTCAGAAGAGAATCACTAATAAACTTAAAATAGTCAATTATGCGCCTGAGTACTTTAAAAAATTAACAAAACTTGTGCAAGATTACAACAAAACGAATGAAGGAAAAATGTACGTTCTGTCCGATTACTCTACGTGTTGTCGAGGCGTATGTATGCGTGTATACAGCAGCTTCAACAATATTGATTTATTATTACAAATTTTTAATTGTTCTTCACCTATTTGTATTTTGGTTTTATTTTTAATAGAATACTGAATAATTATCTAGTATGGCAAACGGTAAGATCACTTACCTCATGTTTATCAAAACCATTTAGAGATGCTTACAAAGGCTTACGAAAAGCCTTAATCGGTTCAGAGGGTCGAGAAGAACAATGGCGTTATTGTGTAAACGATGCTAATAATGTTATGGGTTTCGCCATTGGTGCTATGTTCGTTCGTGAAGTTTTTCATGGCAAAAGTAAACCTATAGTAAGTTATGATTTTATAATTTATAAATAATATATTTTCAAATGAAAAACCAATGATTATTCTTTTATCAAATTTTTACTTAAAAATATATGCCAACAAAAAATTAAAATTATAATATTAAATTTAATCTTTAGACATGCTGGTATGGTCTATGCTTTATACCTTAAGTAATGATCATTATAATTCAATATAATATTTTCATTTTATTTGAAGTATTCTTTGAAATAATTTTTGTTTTATCTAATAAAAATTCAGTTTAGTATTTCAATAATTATTTTATCAATGAAAATAGTTTAGAAAATGTATTAAAGAATATGAAACTATGAATTATTTTTGTTAAGATCTCTAATTTATATACATTAATTTATTATCAAATATATATACTTATAAACTTTAGTTACTTTCAAAAATAATTTTGAACCTATAGATGAATTTAATAATTTATATTCTATTTCTTAGAATAATTGTTTTTTTTCATTAATATAGAAATACAAATGTATGGATATTATTTATGAGTATTGTTTAAATTATATTTATAAATTAGTTATTTTACATCTTTTAAGCTTGAATTATAATACGTTAACGATTTCACATTATTTGAAAGTTCTTTCTGGTATTTAAGATGCGGAATAAAACTATATAACATATTTAATTTAACAGGCAGAGGACATGATAAATGAAATAAGATTAGCTTTCACAAAGAATTTAAAAAATTTAGATTGGATGGATGCAGAAACTCGTAAATCAGCTGAAGAAAAAGCCAACGCTATCACAGACATGATTGGATTTCCAGATTTTATCTTGCATTCTACTGAACTTGATGAAAGATATTATGATTTATCGATAAAATCAAATGAATATTTTTTGAATAACATTCGTGTAAATAAGTATAATTTGAAGAAAAATCTTGAAAAGCTTGATCATCCAGTGAATAAAACTACATGGATTATGACACCCTCGACTGTAAATGCTTATTATACACCAACGAAAAATCAAATTGTATTTCCAGCTGGCATTTTGCAAAGTCCCTTTTATGATATGAAAAATCCAAGTAGTTTAAATTTTGGAGGAATGGGAGTTGTTATGGGTCATGAGCTTACTCATGCTTTTGATGATCAAGGTAAGTACAATATATAATAAAATTAAATTAATATAGAAAAAGATTGAACGATTTGTAGACTAATTTATATATTTATAATAAAATATATAATAAAATTATTTATTATTCTGAGCCTAGGTGAGTAAATTTTGATATAATATGAAATATATTATATTATATATTATATACAATATAATATGAAATGCAAGTACTATTTATAGATACATAATATAAAACTATAATATAAAATGCAGCTATTATTAGTGGCATAATTTATTCCATTAAAAGAGAAAATTATTTTCTTTTTTTAATTATATAACTTTAAAAATATATATCTTTTATTAATAAAAATAGTTTATTAGTTTTCTACAAATATTATATACATCTTATATATATACAATATTATAAATAAGTTAAAGTTTTTTCTTTGTGTAATAATAAAAGGATTTGTAAAATTTTTCAAACTTATTATTCTTCCTTTTTTATTTTATTATGTTTTTATTTACATAAAAAACTAATTTAAAACTTTCAATTACAATAGTTTTTTTATTTTATTATTTATTCTTGTATTTAATAATGATTTACAAAAGGTGAATTTATTAATTTAATTAAGATTTATGAACTTCAAAATGAAAATTATAATATTGCAATTATAAAAATAATTAAATTGATACCACTAATTTAATTTTAAGGTCGAGAATACGATTTGTATGGTAATTTGCACCAGTGGTGGAATAACGCTACCATCGACAGATTTAAAAATAGAACTGAATGTTTTGTTGATCAATATAGTGAATTCGAAATTGAAGGTAGACATGTAAATGGTCGACAAACCCTGGGTAATTTATATTTCTAATATATACAATCAGTTATTAAATATTAACATTATGTTATAATTAGAGATGTTATATGCGTTTTTTAAAAAATAAATACTATAATCGTTATTTTTATTTATATATAGTAATGCCGTAATAAATTAAAGTAGTAAGCAACTAATTTTTAAGTGTATTTGATTATGTAAATATAACAAAATATTTAATTTAATTTTAAATTTTATGATTATTATATGCGTTACTTTATAACTATTTATTTGAAATCACAAAACTTTGCTTTTAGATATTTTATAACCGTGTATTTTAATATAAATTTGTAAAATTTAAAAAATTGTATTACTTATTTGTTTTTATATTAATTCTATTATAAATATAAAAATTAACTTTATTTATATAATTAGAATAATAAAACTGAATTAATGTTCACATGCATTCTTTTAGTTTATTTTTACATGATTTGGAAAGAAATATCTATTGTATGATTTCCAATCCATATAATTTTTTAATTTGTAGGGGAGAATATCGCTGATAATGGTGGACTCAAGGCTGCTTATCATGCATATTTAAAGACAATTAAAGACTACAAGGATCAGTTACCGTTACCAGGACTTAATCTAACGCATCGTCAATTATTTTTCCTAAATTTTGCTCAGGTATAATAATATAATTTATACGGGCAATTATACAACAAATTTCTTAAAAAATTAATTTTCAAATTTTGAATAATTGTTTTTTTGTTAATTTTTATATGTTATAGATTCAAATAGTACTACAATGTATCTTTTAATACTAATTACTTTTTTCCATCCATGATTTTATAGGTATGGTGTTCAACTGTAACACTAGAAGCGATCGGTCTTCAAATCGAAAAAGATTCTCATTGTCCAGCCAAGTTCAGAGTTATTGGGCCTTTATCAAATCTCGATGAATTTTCTGTCGAATTCAACTGTCCAAAAGGGAAAAGAATGAATCCAGTTCATAAATGTGAAGTATGGTAATAAAATTACAGCTTTTCAATTTATGGAAAGGCTCAAAAGAAAACACATTTTTATATGCACGTATTTTGCTGTATGATATAGTTTAAAATTATATTTATAATTGATATGAAGAGATTAATTGATGGAAAATAAGATATGAATAGGTATTGTGAACATCAAGAAATTGAAAATTCTTTTTTCTAGTATTTTGTACATGATCGATATAATTTACCATATATCTTTGCTTCATCAAGAAGATGAAGACGATTATAATTTCAGAAATGCTTTTAAAACTATATGAATTTTAACGGCTGATAATATTTTTCTTTTTAATCGATAATAATATTATTCTTAAATTTTCTTTTTCAAATAAATAAATAAATAATGATCAGCTGCGACAAGTAAATAAAGTGTAAAACCTTTATAAAATAATCTTAATAAAACATTCTTAATAAAAAAAATCGTCGACTTACTTTTGCAGACAGGATACAATTTAAATCTAAAGAATATTTTACAAGAATATTCATGCAATCAATATTAAAATGTATTAATTGATAAGATTTTATTTCAATTAATTTGACATTCAAAACTACACGAATAGAAAAGATTAATTTTAATTAACTCAAATTTTTATAAATGAATATAAATTCTCAAGTATACTGCAATAGTTTGATAAATTCAAAGACGCTTTTAATGAATGATATAACGCATTAGTCACATTATATTAATTTTTTCTTATTTCACAATTTTATTTATATAGAAAAAATTAATTTAAATATTTAAATTAAATAATTCCATACACGTTTATTTTATATAATTTATGTAAATATGAAATTCAATTAAAAAACGTAAGCTATTTTATAGATTCACTATTATATAATATAATTAAAATATTTATTTAATGTTGGATTTTATATCAATTGTCAAAATAATTTAAAATAATTTTGATGTTAGCGAATAAAACTAAATTTAATTCAGTATTTTAATGAATATAATGAATCTGATAGATTGGCTTATCTATTATTAGTAAAATATTATATTTGGATAAAACGAATGAGATTGAAATATATAGATAAAATATATTTTAACGATAAAGTAAAACAATTTCTACTGTAAAAAAATAAAAATATTAAATTCTACTTTAGAATTATTTCAAATTTGTACACGTTTTATAGTAAATATGAAATGTTTTTCATTAAATAATAATAGTAATATTTTTATTCAATTACAAACTATAATATTACAAATAATATATAATACAATAAATGTATAATGGATGAGTTAATAATTGTTAAATAGATGCTTTTTATTATTTGTGTTTTAAATATTAGAATTTTTATTTTCTCTTTAAATGTAGATAAATTAGAAATTTTGTTAAAAATAGCCCAGTCGAGGTATAATGTAATGTAATAATTACAATAAATAAAATAGTTTATTTCTACATAACTTTACAATAAGTATAATTATAACGTTGAGAAATATTATGAAGACAAATTATTAAATAAGTTTTAAAATATTATAAATTTGACAAATAAAGTCATGTAAAAAATTACAAAATGAATAAAGTAATATGTAGATTCATGTACTCTGAATGATCTATTGGTCTTAAAATATAGAAGATGACAGAGTATATAATTTGTTAACAAATGTGTTGACTGTATAAGGATAATAATCATAGAGCATTAAGCTATAAATAATATTTATCGAGTGCCATAAATAATAAGTTTTCACACCGAATTGTTATGTAATATATTGTGCATAATTTATGTATAGTTTGATATAAAAATTTGATGTAAAAGTAATACTTCAAATAATTATTCGACAGTATTTTTCTTGTATGTATCGTAAAATTATTTAATTATATCTAGTATAATATAAATACAACTTATATTTGAATTTTATCTTTTATTTATTTTATTTAGTTTCAACACATTTAGTTTTATTTAAAGTTATTTATTTTACTAAGTTATGTATTTTTAGATTTTATTTAAAAATTATAAATTAATAGTCGGTAAAGCGACAAGAAATTTCTATAAAATAGTTTTATCCGTGGTTTTATTAAAAAAATAAATTTAATTTTTTTATATTAATATGAAATTTAAACAATATATTTTCCAAAATACAAATAATAAGACTAAAAATGATCATTATGAAGAGTCCGATAATTAATAGTTGTACGTGACCCAATTCTACTGGTTGAAAATTATTAAAACCTACATGTTTTAGATCTTGTTGAAAGATCCATTTAGTTTCTAAATATTTTAAAATACCTGTTGATCGTAGACGTAATAAGCTGTTTAAATACAATACAATTTTAATATAAATTATTTTGACTGTTTAAATAATATTCATTGCAATTAAATATTAAAAAAATTACTGTATATTGATGGTGTTTCGGTATTTTGAACCTCTATAATGTAAAAATGATATTTTCGAGCTCCAATAAGTACCAGGAATTTTAACAATTTGACATTTATGTCGAACATGTTGATATTCCTTTAGAAATACATCCGAAGCTTCGATATAAACAAATCCTCTTCGACAAAGTGAATTCCTTATTTCCATTTGATTTTCCATATCGGGACAATTCCTGTTTAACATTTTGGCCCACTTTTTTTTTATTGCTTTGGGCTTATTACTTTTTATTATAGTCTAAATATATAGATAATAATAAATAAATTATATTTACATATCACTTAATTCTGTATTCTAAATTTAGAAAATTAATTTCTTACATCAATTAATTCATTATAGGCAAGACTTTTGTTTCTTACACAAAGTGAATGAGTACCCAATTTCCAGACATCTTCAAGATTACTTATTCCAACATAAGGTACTCGAGAGGCCAAATATGAAGTTAAGGTACTATTAAAGCCACATGAAAGTAGCATCCCCATATTAAGTGCTGCAAGTGCACATAATCTTAGTGACCATGAACGCGGCAGATACTGAAATCCTATATATTTAATATAGTGTTTATTTTTTTAATTAGAAAAAATTAATACCTTTATAAAAATAACTATTTATATATTATTTTCTTAAATAACAAAAAATTCTAGTTATATGATAAAAGTGTCATGATTTATAATAAAATGTTAAAAAACACGTTCAAATTTTGAATACTTGTAAAATTATTTTCTTTCAAATACAGCTGAAATCTGTTTTACTATAGTGTTAAAAATATGAGAAAATTCTGAGAATTAACGTTATATTATATCATTATAAACTTTAATATTTACAATGTCTTACCAATGTTTAATGGAGTAAAATTCAAATAATTCTAAACAACCACTATTATCCATTACTATTATTTTTTAATATATTAAAATGAATGTGTAAAAATTTACATACATTGAGATTGTAAATGCAATTTTTTTTTCTTTGCCACATATAAATAAAATTGAATAAGAAGAAAAGCACATAGAAAATTATAAACCTCCACATATGCTCCTGCTTTATCCGAAATATTGAAATTTAAAATTATTTTCATAGAAGAAAAAGCAAATAAAAATAGTCTAATAAGGAACATCATCTTCTTAAGAGCTTTATAAGCAGAAGCAATCTACTCTTTCTAGGTCAAAAATCATTGGGAAGTGAGAAGAATATCGGTAAGTTTATTTATGTATTTTTTACACTTTCTTAAAAATCTTACAATATTTTTATGTTCAGTAATTTAATAAATATGTATAAGTATTCAATTATTTCATAAATTATATAAATTATTGTAAAATAAAACTACGATTAATTTAACAATATCACTATCAACAATTGTTGTACTTGAAATTAGTTAAGATTAAAATTTAGGATAAAAAAAAATTTTTATATTTAATAGTCATTGGAAGTAAATTTTTAATTATAATGATGATGATCATCATGATGGCGGTGGTGATACTGGTGTTGGTGATGGGAGGTGTTTGAGTGATGAGAATCATATAAATTACGTTTAACATATATTTTAGCATGTTAATAATTGTATCTACAAAAATTATATCAATTGAAATTAATAGAAACTATGAATCGCAATTTGATTTTACTTTGAATTTAAAGTTATTCTCTTATTAAGCTTATACTAAAAATAAAGTACATTTTAACTAAATAGTGAGGTCACTAAATAAATATATAAAAAAAAATTTGTAGTATTATAAAAAATATTAAATTAATATATTTCAATTATATATATTTAATTTATCCACACAGTAAACATTACAATCATTAATTAATAATAATTAAAATAAATATACCTAAACTTTCGAATCATTTTTGAATCATTCTTGAAAAATTTTTATTTATCATTATCTTACATAAAAATCGTCAAAATTATATAAATTAGAGTTAATTTTTTCTTTCTTATGCATTTCTTTATTTTAAAAAAATATACTTCAAGTAGAAACATAAAATTTGTCAGAAAAATTACATTTACTTTTCATTTGCTTTTATATTATATTTATTGATAATCTTACATAAATAATTAAAAACGGAATAGTTTTTATATTGAGAAAGTTATTTATTAATGATAATAATTTAGTACTGTACAATAATTAAAACTTGGTAAAAAATATTTCAAGAAACCTTGAAATATCACTATATGAACATAAGCTTTAAAATAAACATCTAACAATATAATATTGTAAACTGCACTTGCTTTATTAAGATATTTTTTCAAATGATTTATGTAAATAATTAATTTTAAATATTAATCTTTTATTAAATTTAATAAAACTTATTTCTTCCGAAGTTCAAATACTACCATATTTTATTGTCTGATTCGTTAAACAGTAGAGTATAATTTTATATTGACTTATAACATCGATGATAAGATTTAAATAAGTACTATGTAGGATTATAAATATATGTATTTCAATAAAAAAAGATCTGGGATTCTATATATGAAAACTATATAAAGATTGTACAGAAATTATATAAACATAAAATGTTTATACGGATAAAGTTGTTTAAAGTTATTTAGTATCTAATGAAATTAAATTTTCACATTCTAAAAATTGATTACTACTAAAAGTTAATGTTAAAATATAGAATATCAAATAGTTTAAAATCTAAAATTTAAGGCAGTAAAAATAATTTGTTATAATTCAATAGTTTTTTGTACTTATATTTGTTAAAAACAGTAGAATATAGATATTAGATTCGTAATAATAAAAGATAATTATTTGATACTTATTATTATTAACAAAAAAATTAAAATATTTAAATACTAATATGTTGAATTTTTTTAATTTAAATCATAATTATAATTGCTTAAAATGTATTGTAAGAGTTTTTTGAAACTGCTTTTTATTTGTTTTTTAAGTTTTAATATTAAAAAACTTTTAAGTGAAATCTTGTTTCTGAACTATTTAAATAAGTAATATTTGATTTTCCATAAAAATCACTTTACGTATAATGTACTAATAATCATAATACATATTAAAAAAGTTTTTCAAATTTCATTTCTAAATAAATGTATTATTAAAAATATCAAAGGTAGTTAATCAAGAAAAAATTTTTAAATATTTTACATATAATATCTATTTTAAATATAATCTATTTAAGCTCCATTAATTTATATATATTTATTTAAAATTTATTTAAAATAATAAAACTACTATAAAATGAAGTGTAAACCTTGTCCACTCGTTGCTCCAAGGATACATAGTAAAGTAAACATTGGAAAACTGAATTCATTGCAGCATTCAATATTTTTGCACCAATTTTTCTTTACATTGTAAATAGTAATCATAGTTAAAGTTAAAACAATTACGAAACTAGTTGATAGAATCCAAACGTATGTGTCAAATATACGTGTGTACCACCATTTTGAAACAAAATTACCTTCAGAAAGTGCAAAAAGTGAATATCTATAAAATATGCAAATAAAATAAAATGAATTTTAATTATAATAATTTTTTGTTCACGATAAAAAGAATTTATTTATTATTTTTAAATCATTGTTTATACTTACGAATTCTTGCCTATAACTGTACTATGTGTATAATAGGCTGTAGTTGGGATTTTAATTAAGGACGCTGTCAATAAAGCATCAAATTTTCCAGTTTTTAAAATTGAATATTCATCCGATGGATGATATATCGACCTACGAAATTAATTTTTTTCGTCGATATTTTATTTTAATAAATTATAGACACAACATTTTAATACCTAAATTTAAGAGTTTCTTGCACTGTAGTCCAAGCATCCCCAAAATATCCTGATACTTTTGTATTATTTTCAGTGAATATCAAATATGGACTTAACTGTAAAGATTAAAAAATTTATTTAATTCATTATTTGTTCTTTAATATTTATTTCTATTTATATATTTTATTTCAATTAAATGATCTCAGAAGCTTTTTATTACAAATAAAATTTTGTATTTATAATAGATATTGACCTTATATATTCTTTTTGTTTTCACATAATATAATAAATATTATTGTTGTTATCAGTACCTTTTTTATACTGATTCTTTAACAAATTTAACTGATGGTACGAAAAAAAAGTTACTATTACATAAAAAAATACTTGATCCACTCAAAAAATACTATACATTTAGAACTTCTCGTGTGATTATTTTGTTACTGTTTATAAAATTCTATAGAAGTAAAAGAAGCGACAATTATTTTATTTCAAAAGCATAAAAAATAATTAACACTAAAAATTTTAAAAATATATAATAGTATTGTAGATATGAAGATAATAAACAGTAAAATTAAAGTCATCAAAATATTCACAATTAAAAGAGAAAAAATGGCCAAATAAATAATATCATTAACTTTGTGTTAATTAAAATTGAAAAATAACATAATTTTTATAAAGATAAAAAAGGCAATCATTTCAGATTAAGAAAAATAATAAATTTCAATTAAGTTATTAGTATATGTAACAGAAGACCAATTTAATTTAATTGAGTGTGATAATAGACCTGTATATACTTAAGTATTATTAACGATTTTGAAAGCTAAAGAAAAATAATGTTTGAAACTATTCTAATTATTTAGGAGAAGAAAAGGCCACACTTCGGAGTAAAATGATGGAAATAAAAAATCTAAGAAAACTATTAAGTTTTATCCTAACTAATACTTTTATTAAGATAGCATTGATACAAATTAAATATAAACATTTAAAAGAAGATAGAGAGATTAAAATACATCTGTCTTAAGCTGTAAAATAATAAGATGTATACACATTAGCAGATGAAATCTAAAACTTTTGAATTAATAGTATCTACTTCAGTTTCTAAAGTGTCAAACTATAGTTACACTTTTAAACTAGTTACTAGTTTCAAATTTCTGATCCAAATACATATTTATTAAATTTAATTATAGATTATATATATATAATTTATTACAGAAGGCTTTAAGATTATATGGTCATCAATGACCAGCTTATCATGAATTAAGAAGTAAGAAATTAATAATTCGTGGCGTAGAAAAATGATTTAGGTTGTAAAAAATACAAAAAATGTTTTCAATATGATTTCATGAAATAATACTTTAAATATAATATAGCAATGTAACATATGATATAAAATTATTATTTTTCAATAATGAAACATTATTTGAAAGATTGATTTTCTATATTCAAGAATTAATTTATATTTTACTATCCCATATTTACATATTTACATTCATGATTAGTTACTCTGTACTCACGAATATAGTAATAATGAGACAGCATACTTGGAGGATTAAATATTTAAGTAGCGTAATAGTAAAATTAAAAATATAAAATCATATATATATATATATCATTCTCATATATATATATCAATGAAATAAATATAGTTTTTATGCGATAAATGTACAATTTTATGTATTTAGATGTTGTTACTTTATACTTAGATTCATATGCATAAGAAAAGTAACAAATTTCACATTATAAATTTAAGCCATAAATAAATCTTGACTATATTTATATTCAATATAAGGATAGTATCTTATATATATTTTTAAATTATGTGTAAAATGAAATAATTTGAAGATAAAAAATATCTACTTATTCAGATTTTTTGAGTTTATGGAAATTAATCCTAAATGAAGATTGTAATCGAGGATTTTAATTATAAAAATCTCTGCTTCTATTATAAAAAGTTATAAGGCTTTTAGATATTAATTCAATTATATTGCATTTTTATGTATTAAAATTAAAAATTATTTTGTGCGACTAAAATTATATTGATCCAATAGAAATTTAAAAATCTTTTATCAGGCTTTGACTAAATTTGATTAGTACAAATAATTCCTATAAGAAATTATAACGTACTGTACATTATACATATTAATTTTATATACATATTAAATAATTAATAAAATATATTAGTTGATACAATATCAATTTTTATACGATAATACATTATATATTTATTTAAAAATTGTTTGTGTATTTAAATTGATAATTTAATGAATAATTTTATTAAATATTATTAAATACATTTGCATTACTTAACCAAAAATTATCAATTATTTTTTTCCAAAAGTTTGTAATAATAAATGATAACTAATAGTATATTACATTGTCAACTGCAATGTGTAGAACTTTCCCATGAAGATCATTTAAAAAATCAACAGAACAAAGTGCGCTGCGATTAGGTTTTACATATTCAAGATTTTCGAATTCACCGGTAATAGAATTTAAACGTTGAACTCTTTCAGGTCGAAGTAAGTTGTCGTTTTCATCTCCACGTTGATATTTTAAAAAAGGAATACACATTTCTGCCAATGAATTAGAAAATAGTATCTAATAATTTAAATAAAAAAAATAATTATTATCTTTTCTGTAAAGATTTTTAATTATGCTAAGCTTAATTGAATTTAGTTAAATTGTTAGAATTAATATTTAAAGAATATATTTATTAAATACCATTATAATATAAATGTAATTAATTTTTAAATACATATTTATAAAGATACAATTATACAGTAGTATTTACGTTTAGCGTTCTTGTTACTCTAACAATAAATAAAAAAAATACTGAATAGAATATGATTAACCAATATTTTTATCAAAATATAAGGTCTATATAAAAGAATTATATAAGATTTGTTCCAGAAATCATGATATTAAAAACTAATGCTTTTTGCTTACATTATCGATGATGACAAAGCTATTTTTATAAAGCATTTTGAATAATGGAAAAAAAAATTAATGTTAGTTATCAAATGTTATCATAAAATTCATTAATATTTTTTTTATGCAATATAAAGTTATAAATATATTTTCTAGAAAATATTATTCTGAATATTTATATTTATATTTATATTTATATTTATATTTATATTTATATTTATATTTATATTTATATTTATATTTATATTTATATTTATATTTATATTTATATTTATATTTATATTTATATTTATATTATATTTATATTTATATTTATATTTATATTTATATTTATATTTATATTTATATTTATATTTATATTTATATTTATATTTATATTTATATTTATATTTATATTTATATTTATATTTATATTTATATTTATATTTATATTTATATTTATATTTATATTTATATTTATATTTATATTTATATTTATGTTTATGTTTATGTTTATGTTTATGTTTATGTTTATGTTTATGTTTATGTTTATTTTTATGTTTATGTTTATGTTTATGTTTATGTTTATGTTTATGTTTATATACAATATAAATGAAATAATACTGATCATAATTACAGATAACAACTTTAATTACTATTAGCTTATAAACCTTTGGTTTTTCTTAAAAAAAATATATAATTGTTAATACTGTCTGTATATACTGATGCATATTTTATTTTTGTTTGAAAAAAATAAATTATTTTTTAACCTATTTAATTTTTTTTAAATATATAAATTTATGAAATATTATTTTATTTTTAAACTTATTTCAACTGATTGAAAATATTCAAATAGTCATAAAGCAAATAGATTTGTATCCATTTGATACTAATACTATATGTCATCATATAGAAATTGAATATTTAATATATTTTATTCTCTATTTATTTAAAAAAATAATTTATCAACTTATTCAGAATAACATACATACCAATTCCAGAAGCGTATACACATATATATAGATAATATATATACGTATTATTTTTTATTTTAAATAATAAATAATTTAAAATATATTAAATTTTTTTATTTCTATTTTTCTTTCTTATCTATCTTTTTAAAATACTTTTGGCAATATATTTCATAAACAAATATGAAATATTTATTGATCTAACAAGTAGTGTAAAAAAATGAAATCATAATTTTTCGGATAGAATTTAATTTTTACAATAGTCTCAATATAATTTTGTATATTGTGTTTTTCAATACTAAAATTGTCTATTTATTACGTAATAGAATTTTGGTAACTAAAAAAATATGCATTTGTTTCTTTTTCTGCCTTCTTAATAGTAGTTAATTTTATTATAAATATATTAATCATATTCAAAATTTTATAAAATAAGAAGGATTTAAATTCAAATATTATGTCGAATGGTAAGACAATTTGTAAACAATTTAGTTTTATACATTCTTCTGAAGTTTATTTTATATATAATTAATTGTAGGCATTATAATATAAGTAGATATGTAAAAAGGGCAATGAATTTTTCTTATAACTTAGTGATAACCCTTACAGATTTAGCTTTATTCGCTCGTAGCGACTAATTTTATTACTATTTTTAAATAATAAATATTGTTTATCGAGTATATCTCATAGATTGATATCTATCAGTAATTACAATAGTAAAATTGTCTTTAATATTTATTATTTGGCGTTAGTCTGTATTTACTTCAACCCTACTGTAATAGTGCAAACCATGTAATCTTTATTTAAGCAAAACACATTATACTATTTTTTATTCTAAATTTGAATAGCATCTTGAATAAATAGTAAATTGTTAAAGTTTATTAAAGGAATTACAAACGCATTTTCAAACTTTAGTTTATCATATTTTTAATTTATTACAAACTGTTGTAGTACCAATTTCGTTAAATAGTACAAAACTTTACAATATGTAATATATTACACACACGAGTTATTTATCACCCTCAAATCTAGTAAGAGAGCAAAAATTAGTGTTCGAATTTTTTTTTATTTTTAACAAAATGACCTTGACTAGTTACAATTTTTAGTATTATTGATTTTTGTATTATCATTCTAACTGATAAGATGATCCATTTAAATTTTCTATAAAATTTGTTATTATATAGTTCTATTATACTATTAATTGTAATGAAAATATAAAATTAAATTTGTTTATTTCTTCAAATAGACTAATATTGTATAATTCGAACAATTAAAATAAATAAAAGTTAACACATTTATAAGAATCGGATTAAATATTTACTTTTAGCTTAGTTCCAGAGATATTTTTTAGATTTTTCAAATCACCAAATATACATTTTTTTCAGTATTATGAATATTATGTATTTGTTTATATTTAATAGACTAAAAAAAGTTTTACTATGAATATCAATCGAAACATTTTATTACTTAATTAAATATATATAAATATTTTCTTGAAATTATATTTTAATATGTTAACTAAATATATTCGATATAATTAAAAATACTATTCGGGGAAAGAATGATACTCATTTCTTACTTTTTTAAATAAAAAAAACTATAAAACCTTAGAAGAATTAGTTTTATGTAAATTAAAATAATGAAATAAAATATTCAAAAATATATTTACTAAGAATGATCAATTATGAGTTTAAAAGTATCAATAAAATGATATATTCTTTAATATATGAATTCAATGCATTTTTTTTATGTTATTAAAAAAATAGTTATTTTTTCAACAACTTTTTCATTCTATACATTTTAATCGAATTAAAAAAGTATTTATTGAAAGATTTTTATTTAAAAATTTACTTAATATCTTACGAATATTGGATTAAAAAATTAAACTCTATTGGAAATAGATTTAAATGTACCGACTTCCGTAATATATTTAGAATTTTTTATTTTGTTTAGTTTAATTTAATTTAAAATTTAATTTTAATAAATAACACTTATTAAATTTAAAAAATTTAAAACAAGTACAGATTATTGTACAATATAATAGGTAATAGAAAGTGCGATATGGCTCTTGCATAATCTAATGATTCTTTTATGTATGATTGGCTAAATTCGTTGCTAGTTACATAACCTTGAAAAAGATGGATTGATCCTTTTTTTGTTTATTTAGAAAATAAAATAGTATGATTTTGGGTGATGAAAGGAGGAAGAGTATAATGGTAATGGTAATGTTAAATTGTGACTCAATGTTGCACCGAGTTAAGGTATAAAAGAAAGAAAAAAGAGAGCGGCGATGAAGCAATTTACAATAGCAGTATATTAGTTATAGACAGTGATTATCTTTACTACAAGATACTATACGTATATGAAACTTCATAGTGCACAGGTTTTTGTCTTTTAAAAAAATTGAATATATGTATCGCGCCCTTTCCTGTCAACTTTTCAATCTCTTTGATACTTTTTGATTTTGCCTTTATTTGCTCTGAATAAATTATATTTAATTATTATATTAATGATAATATTAAAATAAAATTTTTCACTAAATTAAAACAATCGAGCGTGTGCGAACCAACGAAGAAATAAATTTATACTAAGACCAAATTAGCACTTAACGTGTAACACATTTTAAGAATAGAACAATTTATAATCCTGTGTAAGTTAATTCTTATTTTATGTCTATCAATAATGAAAGTGGAATACATTTGCAGAAAAATTGAGGACTATAAGTATTATATATATTTTATAAGCAAAATTAATGCATTTTTTTCAGGAAGAATACTTATCAACATAACTTGATGCTATTAACATTTATACAAAATCTCTTTTCTCCGTATAACTGCTTATTTATCCTTCCTACTTGTAAGCAATAGAAGTATTGATACCTAGGAAAACTGAGAAAAATATGGTATCCACCATATTTGTTGCCAAAAATTTCAATGTTAATCTTATATTATATTAAAAATTATATAAAAATTGATGTAAACTGAAATATATGTAATTTACTTACAAATATACATTTTTATAAAAAGAGTTTTACTTTTTATAAATATATTATTGACATTTTTTTACATAATTTATTTTATTTTAATTAGGAAGCGTTATATCTGTACATAATTTGTTCTTCTAATGCTATTTTTAGTGTCTTTAAAAATCGAATATTATTCACTCTTCAATGTATGAAAATTTATTTTTTAAGTGGATATTTTATGAAACCAACAATTCTTAACATTTTAATAGTTCAAAAAAATATTATATTTGCATTAATACCATTATTTTACAAATTACCTATTTTTTTAAATTTTTAAATTCTTGTTGCACAATTCATTATAATGAGTATACTTTGAGTACTACTATTCTTAATGTTTAAGAATTATGAGCGTTCACACCTTCCGAATAATTTATAATATATTTATTTAAAAACTATTATTTTGTATTTTTAATTAATTTACTTTTATAAAAAAATTTTTTATTTATAAATTTAACATTACTATAATAGATTTTTACTTATTATACTTTTTTTCAGTTTTCATTAGCTTTTTTATATATTTATATTATATTATAACTTTTTATCTTGTATTTGCTTAAATAATTTTTTTCATATATAATTATTCATATATTATTGTCCATTATAAATACAAGCCATTTAAAATAAATATAATTTTAAATACGATTAACTAAGTATATCAATGTTGAGTGTATTTTTATACACAATAATTATGAAAATAAATATATTAATGTAAAATATATGGAAAACAAAGACCAAGCAATTTATGTATTTACAAAAAATTTCTGAAATTAAGATTTATAACATTATAAAAAAGTTATGTATTGAAAATGAAAGTGATATATATGCATAAAGGAGTGGGTGTATGTATATGCATATACAGCTTTTAGTATAGCTAAGTATAAAATTGTATTAATTAGTATTTAAATATAAAAAGTATTTTTTAAATCATCTTAAGATAAAATATACTTGTGAGGAGTGAATTTTTCAGAATGAAGTTCATTAATTTTAATTAAAATATATTATAATTTTATCTGAAAACATAAATATTTAAATTTTTTTATAATCATTATTCTTGAATATTTATTTAATACACCAAATATTAGTTTTCGAATTTTATTTTAATGAAGATATAAATTAAAACTAGTTAAATTTCAATAAGACTCAAAAATATTAACAAGGTTAAAAACGTTGTCTATGAAATATCTTGTTTTAATTTATATAAAATTTTCAAAATTTTAGAGATACATAAATTTTTATTATTACCTTTCAATTTAAGTATATTTTCTACATAAATCCTATTGTATTATTATATTACAATGAACTATAAAACTAAAAATTTCTTTATAATGAAATGCTTTTATGTGAGTATACTTTTATTACTAAGTACCTTTTATATATTTTTATACTATTGTAATTAAATTTATATTCATAAATCTAACAAAGACTTTTATCTATTTAGAATTTATTTTTATTCATAAAATCTATTTTTATTACATAGATTTTTTCGAAATATATTATTTTTTAGAATTAGTTAGTCTGTTATAATTTCATAAAATGATATTAAATTCATGTCACGTTAAATGAATTTTTTTGTATACGAGGAAAATATTTTGTATAAAAAAAACAGGAAAATAAATATTATTATAATAAAAAATTTCATTTTTAAATACATAAAATAACAAAATCAGAATAAATAGTTATAAATTATAATAGCCTTCAAATACAATTGTAACGTTTGAAAATTAAATCAATTTGATTAATATAAAGTATTATAATAATTATAAATTGAAAAAATTCTTTACATGTAACTTTTAAACTTCATCATTAAAATAACGTTAAACAATATTTCTTTTTAATTGTATTATCTATTGTCTATTAATCTTATTTATTTAATTATCTCTATTAAAATCGAAATAAAGAATTTTCTGAAATTGTTAATCCTGTTAAAAGCATAAATCCTCCATACGTATCATATTTTATTCATCAAAAATATTATTAGAAAATTATTGTACAATTTCGTTATAGACCAATCTATTCAAAATATTTATAAAGTTTTGAGATGATCGGAAAATAATGAAGGTGCTTTTTTGCTACCATAAGTTGTTCACCTACTCGCAAATGAGTTGTTACAAGTAAATTGGTATAATCGACATTTGGCGTTACATTTATAATGTATTATGTATTTTCAGTTATATAATGCAGGAGGAATTGATCTATTTCGCTCGACTACTCTTTTCCTTCTACCCTCTTGATTGATATCCTTTTTAATCAATCATTAGCAAATTAAATAGTAAGCCTTTATTTTATAGTTGTATTTCTTGTATACATGATAACCGTTATATATTCTTATGTCTAATCGCCTAGTTATAATAATTATATATTATATAATATTATTATTACAAAATTTAATTTTAATAATTACTAGAAATTTTTAGTTTTTTAATGGTAGAAATATTATTTCAAATATATGAAAGAGATAATTTATACAATACTATTTGATTAATATTAATTAATAAGTATGAATTATTTGATTAAGAAATACTTTATTAAATTGTAATGTAAAAAGAAATAAATATAAATCAAACTATTTTATTAGATATTATTTAATTACAATTCAATTACTTTTCAATAAGCGCAGAATAAAATGTAATATTAAATAAAATGTATAATCACTGACCATTCTAAATAAGATATTAAAGATGACTATTTAATAATTATTAAAAAAGAATTATTTTGGTTAATAAATTAGAAACTTGAATTTAATTTTTTTAGCAGTGAATAAAATAAATAAAAAACTATATACAATTTGTTCAAAATATGTTCAAAATTTAATGTTTAATACTCAATGGACAGTATTATTTCAAGAAAACAAATATAGATATGTAACGTTAATTTTTCAAGATATTTAAAATATTTGAAAAATGTTCATACGATAATTATTTAAAAAAAATGATGTAATTATAAAATAGAGCCCTATATATTAACTAATATTATGATACTTAAATATTTATTTATAGAATCATAATAAAGTAATTAAAAATAGAAATTTAGTATTTTCGTAATATAGTTGTAAATTTTTGATATAATATCAATTCCTTATCGTTGATCCTTCTTCATCAATTTATTAGTGTGGCTGACCTCTTATCTCTATGCTTTATTTTTTATCATTGGTGACTCCACTGACGGCTTCGAGGTGAATTACGAGATTCACCTTAAGAACTAACGAATATCTTTATCGCAATGAATCATCAGACAAATCAACTTCCCAACTCTATTCTAATCTTTAAATTCTCTTCTATATCAATATTCAGTTTTTTGTCTTACATATTATTCTTAGTTTTTAAATGATTATTTTTATATAGTTATAAGATATTTTGAACATTTATTTGCGCCATGTGCAAATTCACACATTTATACATAGTTAATTTTGCTGTATTCAATTCATAAATCAGGTGTTTTTGAAATTACATTTGGACACGACATATTTAAATCGCGGTTAGAATAGAACTTTTTATATTATTTTTATTTTTTAATCATGATCAAATTTTTCTAATGAGAAACAAAATTAAAATATTTAATAGATTAAAAACATTTATAGTAAAATATTATTAAATATGATTTTAGCATGATTTTTATCGATTGCTTGTTATTCTTCAAACTGTTTTAAAATATACTTTTAAATCTATTAAATAAATTACTTTTAAATAAATTAAGTTTTCAATAGTTATGTCCTACAGAATTAATTTTTACGTGATTATAGCATAAATATACATTAAATATAAAAAGTATTAAATCTATAATTTATGCACTAATGTAGATTTTTATACATTTCTTTGTATTACTATTAAACAGTAATATAATTTATCGTAGTAGAGTTTCTAGAATAGATTCTTATATTTTTATTATAATTTAAAAAAATTGATGAAATTTCATAATTTATTAATTTATTATCATTATACCTCCATAAAAAATAATAATTATGATTATTATTATTATTAATATCGATTAATTGATTTTAAAGATACTTGATCCAGAAAAGAATAGAATACTTAAAATTATTATATTTGTATTCAATTTTCTGCACAAAATCTTTGTTTTATTGATCTTTTTTCCAAAAAATATTATGTATCCGTAGATATAATATTAAAAATTGTTTAAATGTAAACATTTACAGCTATTTATCTTCTAAAGATTTTTTTCTTCCTTATTTACACGAATAAAGTAAAATAATATTTATGATTGAATCGGTAAAAACTTACATTTTTATGTTCTATTAAGCTATGTTTTTTAATACATAATTAAATAATAGCATAACATAAATCATAATATTATCTTAAATTCTAATTACAGATTATATAAAAATAAATAAAACATTAAAAATAAATAGAACATAAAATTATCAGATGATAAACATCAGTTAAATCATCTAATTGTCAAGAGAAGGAATAGTAAAAGCAAAGAATTTTAATTTCGTTATCATTATAGCCTTTTTTTATATTATGTATATTTAATTATTTTTTATTTTACTAAAATATATTAGACATAAAATTTCCAAAAAATAATGTTTTATTATTACTTCTATTTTTAGATGTACTAATTTATGAGTAAAGATATAAATAAATAGAGTACAAAATACATGGTAAAAATGTATATTCTATTACAATATTAAATATTATTTAATATACAAAACTTTAATTTTGTATTTAAAATTTAAATCATTCTTAAAATTATAATTTTTTTTACATAAAATTGAAATATATAAATTAATTTATTCGTAAGTACTATTTAAATTAAAACTGTAAATGATATTTTCATATTTTTATAACTTTATTTCTTACACAGTTTGTGATACTTATATCAACAAATATGTTAATCTTGATTATTTAAAGCTACTGATCAAATAATAATTTGATATTAATATCTCAATATTTTTTTTTAAATTTACTGCTGAACTATTTACTACTATGTTCATTTCATTAAAAATATATATTTATAACAATTTACGTATATAGTTATATTAAAAAGTGTATTTTAATGATATGTTTTAAACATCTATTTAAGAACTAGACAATGAATTTGAAAATCAGCATATTTTAAAGAATTTTATTCATTGTATAACTCGGTCATTTTGATCTTATTTCTTATCTACTTAAGATATGTGACGGTGTTTCTAATTGATATCTATATAAAGATTTTTTTAAATTATACTACGTATAAAACATGTAAATTTTTTAAATCTTACCATATTAAATTGATAATTTTCTACCGTTTTATTATATTTTTAAATTAATCTTTAAATTATATATTTATTGTAATTATATTAACTTAAATTTGCATAGTATCTAAAATTTCTGAAAATCATTCATTAATAGAGTCCTTAGTTTAATAATATGTATTGCATTTAATAGATCATTTATAATTTTTTTTAAGTAATCTATTTGAATTAATATTTTAAAAATAAATTCCATTATATATCAATTACATAAAGTATTTTTTATTAGTTTTATTTATCTTATATTACTTTAAAAATGTAATTATTTTAACGAATTTTAAGTTATACTATTCTTATTAATAAATTCTTAATTATTTTAGAAAGTGCAGATTCTTGTAGCTTTGTTATTATGTTGCGAGAAGCTTATTATTATTAATTGATTAATTTTCTATTAGTACCTGATACTGTATTAACAAAAAAAAGTTATTTATTTGGCTTTTTTGTCTACTTTTTATAATTAGGATCGTTTAGTTAATATAGATTAACATAATGATATATAATTTTATTATATTATATTTCTAACTTTAAAATCTTAAATCTTTCAATAAAAATTGTATTCATAAATAAATAATTAGTGCCTTTTCTATCAATCTTCAAATTTCATAGTAAAGGAATATTCGTTATAGTAATACTACTAAGGCATGTAATTTTATGTATATCGAATACATAATTTAAAAGTTATATGTCTGTAAATAAGAAAGCTAACTTTTGTGATTATACATTATTTTTTCCCTTTAAATTTATTTTATATATTTATCATTATTGATCTTTTGAAACTTATTATATTAAAATTTATAAGTATAATGCTAAAATTCTTTAACTATGCATCCTAGCTATTAAACATTTTTCAATTTCAAAAAATTCATTGGTTGTCTAAATAATTTATTAATCGATTTATTAAAGTATATTCATTTAATATTGTAGTTATATTTTTGTAAAATCCTTATTTTACAATTTTATTTTATATGTTTGTGCTTAATAAATTAATTATAATTTTACTTATTATAAGTAGTATATACAATTTTAGAAGATATATCGAATTTATTTTACATATATTTTATGATTTTAATATGATAGAAACATATAGATTATACAATATATATTGTTTTAATTTGTTAAAGACTTTACATAGCTCTTTATTATTTATGAGATAATATTGTAAAGTTGGACACCATGATTAAAATAAAAATTGAGAGTTTCTATATGATTATAAGTGAAGATATACGTAAAGTGATTAAATAAATATCACGGTTAACCAGAAATGGGTCAATATTTAAAAGTTTTTCTAAATAATGAATGTAAAATTTAGTTGATACTTCTGTGAGTTTAAGTAAGATAGTTCGAAATAGTATCATTTCATACTTTCAGTCTGGTACCACAACCGTCGTAATATCATGAGCGATGATCATCTCTGACAGTAATATAAATACAGTTGTACAATCATTTGGGCGGTGAAAATATTCGAATATTGAATAAATCGTCGTTATTAAATATTTAATCAATAGCTCTTGTTTAACATAGTACTTCATTAGCTTTGTATTTATTTGTATACAGTAGGTTTCAGTCTTGAAGGTTCTTTATTAACTTTATTATTTCCTTAACCTTCTTTTTTATTTGGTTACTATTTTCTATATTTCAACGAGGGGATACAAACTTTGGATTAGAATCCAATATGAGATGGAATTTCAAACGGTAGTTACATCAATACAGAGAAACCACTTCCTCCAATGCAATGATAGAAGAAAATGTTTCTTAAAGATTTCCCTATTTTATATTTACACAAAAAGTTCTTTATGATCATATAAAATTGACTTAGTCTAAAGGGTTTTAAGAATGAGTTCAGTAGATCAAGTTGGAATGAATGTTTCATTTCATATTTAATATATTTCTTTAGTACACTAATGTTTAATTTCATAAAAAATATATATTTTAAAAGGATATATTTTATATTTTTTACAATTTTATGTTTATGTTTTATGTGCATTCGTATATTTACAAATTATATGTATATTCTTAAACTTAATGTATACGCTATAACTTCCACATGATAAATCATGATAGCAACAAATTTAATATTATACAATTTCTTAATAAATCAATATTTTTCGTAAAACACTTAAATAATTAAAATATAAAACATTAGTTAATGATTATTTCTGTCTATTTTCAGTTAATTTTATTGTATTTTCATTAATTATTTTTCGTTTATGCATACGATTTATTATTTTTTTATATTACTGATATTAAACTGTTTCATAGACATAAATAGTCTGTTATTTGTCTGAATTTTTTATTATTCTTGAGTAATGTAAGTATATTTATATACGTATAAATATAAACAAGTTTTCTAAAACCATTTATTTTTTAATAATTTTAAATATTTAGCTTGTTATATTTATTCTAGATCAATTTTCTATCCTTTTTTAAAATTTATTATAGAATTTTTAAGTTTTGAACTACTCTTGGATTTTTAATTCTTTTTAAAACTTTTTACAATTATTATTAATTTAGAACATATTAATATATCACTTAATAAGAATTCTAAGAATCCTTAATCTAATAATTATATATATTTATAATATTGCATGCAAATTCATGCATTTACTTTTTTATATTATTTAGAAAATGATACACTTTTTTTGTTTTAAATAGAAAAACTATAAAGAAGATACTATTTGATATTTTGAACAGTTTTGTTTTTTTGAAATTTTTGAAGGTAAATAATAGAAAAATAAAATAGTAAACTGCATATTATGCAGTTCTGATAAAAAAAATATAATCATGTTGGTTCCAGATACCTAGTTGGTGTAGTTGGTATTTAAAATCATAAAAATTGATCTATTATTTTCTATAAATATCTAAAGTACATATTTTTGTAAATATTATTTGTAAATATACTACATGCAGATACTTTTTCATAAATATATAAGTTTATATATACTTAAAACTAAAGTAAACGGAGAAATATGGAAAATTAATGTTTCAGGACAAATTTTGCTAAAATCATATAAAATTAAAATTTTTTTAATTTACGTTAACTTTTTATGATTATATTCTAAATTCATTATACAATAAACTTATTACTATCGTATAAAGATCAGTTTCATTACATTCACAAGATTATTTATTATTTTACTAAAAATGATCCGAAATCCAATAATTCAATTTATTTATTTTATAAAATTATAACAACAAAAATTCTAAACAAAATAACAAAATAAATGATTAAAAATAAAATATATATAAACTTATATAATATAATAGATTTTTAGTTAACTAATATGATAACTTTTTCAATGCCAATGAAATATTATTAATAAAAAACTATTTTCCATATCTTCTTTTAAGTAGTATAAACTACTTTTATTATGAAACATTTTATTAAATTGAGTTTTTGAACTTACTTCTGAACTTACTTTTACCTTTTTTACTCGCAGTATTTAATTAAATAAAATTTGAATAAGTGGACATGGTTATTATCTGAGAAATTCTTTAGAATATCAAATCGATCTTATTTATTCAAATTTTATATGTATATTTTTAATTTATAATTGCATTATTTAAATATTGAATATGTTTTTTTATATAATACAAAAGTATTCTATTTAAATGATAATTATGATATTTTAATTAAATATTAATATTAATATTTATGGATTATTTTATAATTTACAAGTATATAGGACAAATTTTAATTTATTCTATAAAAAATTATCTATTGTTAAATTTACAATTTTATATTTATTTTTAACCAGTTATTTGCTTGTTTCTTTAATTATAATTTGTATATGTACCACAAATTTATTTTTAATATAATAATTTTTTACAAGAGTTTTAAAATTTCTTACATACTTCTTTATATTTAAAAAGGTTGTGAATTAATTATGAAGATTTTGGAATAATGAAATACTTCAAGACATGACTATTAAAGTTATTAATTGATTTTTCAATCTTTCAAAAAATATTATTATTGTTATACTATATAGAAAAATAAAATATTTTTACCTACTAAAAATTTTATTTTTTGATGAAAATGAATATATTTATTTTCATTTCTTTTAAAAAAAATTATATTTTGTATTTAACAATGTATTTATTGATACTAAGGTTTTGTATCTTTAAACATCTGTTACATTTATAAGTACATATATCTTTGTGCTATTAATATATGTATTATAGATCTCAATTAATCAATTTTTTAATAGCAAATTATCGATTTGTACATTAAAAATATTTAACATGTAAATATAAAATAGCTTAAATTTTATCTTGGATCCTTACATATACGCTGTTTTTATTTCCATAAAAATATAGTAGTATTAATATTTGTACTATAAAATTTTTTATTTTCATAAGCCTGTTATTTATATTACACTAATGGTATATAATTTTTTATTATTTTAAATAATTTTCTGCATACATATATAGTAATATTTAATTATTCCCTGATTAAATTTCATCTTTATAATTATTTTTTGTAATTAATCAATACTTATTATATTAATATTAAACAAACTTCGATTTACGATATCATTATATTGAAGCTATTTAAGGCGATTAAAATTAAGTCCATTGTTAAAAATTATATTGCAACTTTCAGTATTACTAAATATTTCTAGATGGCTCTTAATATTCTGAAAAGGTTTTCAAATACAATGAACTATAAACATCTTTAGACCAATTCAAAAAATATTATTTGGCTAAAAAAGTTACAACATTGCATTGATTAGATAAGAAAAAATAAATAATTGAACATTAAAATACTTTAAATAAATTTAAAAAAATTTAAAAAAATATATTTAATCAACAACTTTTTCTGTTTTAAGTATCCTGATTTTATCTTCTAGTATCAATTTAATTCTCGATATTTTTCTGTTTCTATGTTTTTAAAATTATTTTCTCTTTTAAAATTATTAACAGTCATTATGAGTTATAAAGTAAAGATTGATTTATTTATACAAGTATTCAGTTAACATGTAAAATTATAACATCCGAAAAATTATTTAATACCTTTGACTCGTCAATTATGACAATTGTGATCTTTAAAATATCAAAAGTACATTAGTTAATGATATCTCATGAAATGATTTAAATTCTTTAAATACATGATACTACTTTTATATTTTTAAAAAAATTTAAAAAAAATAAATTTTTTATTGAAATGATGCGTAAATTACTTAAAAAGAATTTCAATTATACTCAACATTTTTATTTAATAAAAGTACAAAATTGAACGTAAAGTTACGTGGTAATGTTAAGCATATTTGGAAGTTTTCATTCATTATGTAACAGATAACTTATCTTTGAATATAGAAGTTATGTAAAATTATATATGTTATGATTTTAAATATTATAAAAAATTATCTTTTTGAATGATATTAAAAACCAGTATAATTATGTTATCATTACTTGAACATACTATTTTGGTTTCAAATTTAAATCGTATAATTTTATTTTTATATTGTTTTTTTATTATTATTTAAACTAATCTTATATTAAGAATAATAATATTGAAATCTATGCAAGAACATACCATTATATAAAAATATCCCATCAATAAAGTATAAAACATTCAATATATCACAATATAATCGAAACAAGTTGTAAGAAATTATGTGCTTCAATAAAAGAAATCTAAAATTATCGATAAATAATTCTAATATATTAGTAAAGAATAGATTTCATTATAATATAATTTATTAAAAATTTTGGATAATCAGTAATATATCAGAATAGTAAACTTTACTTGATATATTAACATTTTTAATATGTAGTTTTATCAATTATTTATAATGCATTATTAGTATTACTACCAGAAATAACTATTTCATAAAATTTCACAATTCATTAGTCTCTATATATAATTATTATGTAGATATTAACGAATTATGAAATATGCAAATCAAAATTTTTTGATCAAAAGTTTAAAATGAGATTTATAAAAATATTTGTATGTATTGAATTTATTGATATAATTTATTTATTCAAGCATCTTCTATTAAAAAAAAACTTCAGACACAAATATTAACTTTTTTTACAAACTCGTAAGTATTTACTCAATTTTAATAGCTCTTTAATTCTACTTTAATAATTATAATTATGTTCATATAGATTTTAGAAATATTTTAAAGTGTTTTTTAAAAATATTAAAGTAGCAAACATATTTATATTCATATTCATATGAATATATATTTATATTCATATATATATATAATAATTTATATTACGCATACATATATATACTAGACATAATTGATTTCTAAAAATCTTTTTCAATATTTAAAAAGATGATCATATATCTATCGAAAATAAAAAATATTTCTTGAATATTTAAGTGTTTTAGAAAATTGATTGAACTAAATAAATATTTTTACGTTTGTAAGAAAAGTGTGTAATAATATTTTCATATCGTATTTCAAAACCAGAAAATATAAACTTATTTTAAAATTAAATTAGTGCAATGATAAAGTTTTACGGTAAAAGAAATAAATTTAATTAAATTTTATAATAATAAATACTTGAAATTTTCAAGAAATGATTCAGAAAAAGATTGTAATTAGAAATATATAGAATTTAAATCTGAAATATGGTCTTATTAATTAATTTGAATTAAAAATTTTATTTATAACGTTCAATCATTATTTAGCTATTTGTAAATATACGTGCATCTGAAAAATATAAACAAATACTAAACAATTATATAAAAACAAAATTACGTCTTACCACTTTATTTTTAACTAGTAATATAAATAAAAAATTTATTTATTAATATTATCACTAAATTTCACTTAGTATTGTTAATAAAATCTTCTATAATATATTAGTAAATATATTAGTAAAATTAAATATTATAATAATCTGTAAAATTTAAAAAAAAATTTTATAGTAGTTAATATGTTTTTAGATAAAAACGTATCAGTATAAGATTTAATTCACAAGTTATTAAGTTATTTAAATTGAAACACTACTTCAGTTTAATATTTCTTACATCAAATCTTAATAAACTATAGCAGTTTAAATATATTTTAACTACATTGTTCTATTTAAAAAATTATTGAAATTTGGAACTATAAAGAATATCTATTCAATTAAAAGTTTTTTTTTATATATTTAAAAAAGTCTCAATCTTATTAATCAGGTATAGCTATAATCACAAGGATTAAAAAAATTTTTAATTTTAAACGAATTTTATTTTTTAGAAACACTATCTTAATAAAGATGCAATAATTTTAGAATATAATGAATTTTTAATAAAATAATGATAAATGAAATGAAAGTTAGAATTGGGAGCTTGAGTATTTATATTTTAGAAAAAAATTGGGTATCAAGAAAAATTTCTTTACAAAAATTAACTACAAATTAATTTCTTTTTAAAGAAAAAAGATATTTTATTCTATTGTAATTGCATATGTAATGCTTCCAATGAATTTTAATTATTTAATTTTCTATTTAAGGGATCATCTACATTTTGATAAAAAATTGTATATAATAATATAATAAGAAAATTATTTTGACTTCACACATTTTATGACTTTTAAATTATGTTATTAGAACAAGGTATACAAAATTTTATAATTTTCCATTAGAATCTGATTCTAAATACTCTTTATTTAAATCATGTATAGTTGTACGAAAGAAAAGAAAATAGATTCGAAATGAAAATAAATACTGAAGCAAATAATTTGACAATAATTGAAAATTTCATGAACCTTAATTAATATATATCTATTATAAATTTTTTTCTTTTTAATTAAATTATTAATTTAATTTTATATTAATTTAATTTTTATATTAAAAAAATAGTTTTTGATACCATAAAAATTACTCAATAGAATTGCACTTCTTTACAAAAATACTTCAAAAGATTAGTATACCGAATGATAAAACACCTTCTTCAATCGAATTAAGATATAATATGAGAATATTAGAAACAAGCCCTGGGTCAGCAGCCTTAGTAAAATAAGTTAAAAGGAAGAAAATCAAAGAAAGGAAATGAAAGAGAGAGTGGAAGAAACAAGAAAAAAAATTAAAATAGAGTATATCTAGGAAATGCTTCAAAATCTGGAACTATGCCAATTTGGATAATCTTAGAAATTACAGCATTTATTATTTATTTACTTCCAATTAACTAGACTAATATTAATTTATAGAAATTTTGTAAATATTTTATGGAATTTTCATCATTAAATCTTAAAGAAGAAAGAAGTATAAATGCTTAAATGACTTACTTTTATTGTTAATTTAATTTTTTGAAAACATTGTAATATCAGCTATAAAATTATATTTTATTTTATAAGAAAGTTGTTGTAAATTAAAAATTTTTATTTAAACAAAATATTTTATATAAATTATTTATTCAGAAGATCTATTTTATTCTACATTAGAATAATGTGCAAAAAATTTTGAAGTACTTATATATATTCATAAATGTCATACTGTTCATTAAAGACAATAATATTACGAATCCATGGCATAAATATATACATATATGTATATATATCTGTGTTTATATATTAGTTAATATTTAGTTATACTAATACAGTAGCTTAATATGCAAATTATATAAGTTTTATAATATTTTTAACTACCAAGAACAAATCTGTAAATAAAGTATACATTAGCAATATTTTAATATTTAAAAATCTAAACATGAATATAATTTACTCTATGAATTTTAGTTATTATTATAAGAAAATAAATCCGTATAAATTTAAAAATAAAAAGATGGCTTTTACTACCTAATAGCAAATAAATTGTAAAATTGCAAGCATCTCACAAGAGATACGTTAACAAATTGACTTTCAAATTGGTCAAATTTTTAATGACTACTTTTTAACTTTCATTCATGCAAATTTAATTTTGTAATATCATTGGGTATATTATCTAAACGTATCGCCCTCCTCTTTGATCCTTGAACTCTGTTGATGAATTCTTTACAATCCTATCGCCTGCTCTATCTCTAGTAACAAGAAATTTGCGCATCAAAATGCATTTTAATCGTCCCAAACACAAATATAGCAAATTTTGATTACATAATTTTTCAATTAATTTTAACGATTATTTGATCGTATTACTGTATATATCAAGTAACTGTTCCTATTATACAAACATCTATTCAAAGAAAGAAGAAGGTTGGCTTTAATACACATGCGACATTTTAAATAGCAAGTAATAGAATTATAAATTTTGTAATAATAATAAAAAATATTCTTAATATTTACTTGTTTTTTAAAACACGATAATATATAGTATTATGTTTGATAAACTAATATCGTAAAGTTTCGATATGTACGAATTTCACTCGACATCTTCTTTTAAAATTGTATTTTATAATATATAATACTTAATATTAGAAATGGTGAAATATTTATAAAATAAAAAAATTCATCATATTATTTTTAAAAATTTGCATTGTTACCTAGAAAACAAAGTGTTGACTTTTAATTATAGTAGCGAAAATACATTTTTCTTTGACAATTTATAATTTATTATTAAAATATATAGTGTATAATATTTAGCATTGAATGTTTAAATTCAATTGTTTTCAAATTATTTTTACAATTATAATTTTTTTAAAATTCTTAAATATTTTTATTAAAAATAAAAATAATATAAAAAGTTAGATAATTAATTTTTTTAACCATTCAAAGCTTTTGACGTAACATTTGCGATTATTTTGTAAATATTTATAGTACAGGATAAAAGAGAGATGTAACGTCTATATGATATGAAACAATATCATTAAAGGCAATTTGAAGATAATAGTTCAAATATTTGAAATGTTCAGAATTAAAGATTTTTTTATTTAAATGTTACATCAATAATAAATTCTAAATAAATTAAAAACAAGAATTTTCTTGAATATTTTTTTTTAAATTAATAAGTGAATTTAGTTAAATGACTTAAATTTTATTTTAAAAATTTAATTGTAACTGATTCTTTATAAAATATATAAATACTGCAAATAAATATATTTAAAAATAAATGTAGGTAAGTGACTTTATAACTTACTTTTATAATTTATATTCTAAACCTGTACTATACATGTGTGTGTAATATATATTAGAGATATAATGTTTTCTATAAATTCGGTAACTTATGGATAACTTAATAGCTAAAATGTGAATTCAAAATTTATAATAATATGATTCTCTAATTAAGTATAAGTAATGAATTTTAAATAATTCAAAATTGTTGTGAATGCAATAATGAAGAAATTGCAATAATCAAGAAATATCATTTAAACAGAAAAATAAAGCTTTTCTCTTTGTTTATAATAACTTAAATAAAATCTAAAGATTTTGAAATTTAAATAAACAATTATATTTATTTTAAAAGGAATACCTTTTTAATTAATTATCTATATATGTCTCTTCTTGTATTTATATAACCTAGTGTAAAAATATCATGTAAATATTCATTTATAGAAAATAAATAAAATCAACTGTAACTTTTTAATCTGTATTACAGTATAATATGATTCAATAAGTTTAATGATGGAGAAAAATGTAGTAAAATAGTAAAATTAGATAATAACATTATTTCTTTATAGAAAATTACTTTTTAAATTTTATTTTAAATTATAAGCATTATATATATTGCAAGTGTACAATCCACTAATAATAGTTTAAAATTTGAAAAATTAATAGAATACAAGTACATATAAAAATATAAAAGTATTTAAAATAATAAATTACATAATAACAATAACAAATTATTATTTTAAAATATTCTTAAAAGAGTTAATTTTAAGTGAAAAAATAGATGTATTCTTGATTTATATTAAAGTTGTTAATATAACAAATTCTTCTAATCATAACTGATAGTTACATGAAATATTAATATGAATGTTATGTTAATTAATTTTTATTAATATTTAAATATTAATATTAGAATCACTTTTAGCCAGAATAACAGACTCCATTAATTTGAAAATATTAAAACTGAATACATTTCTTGGTTCTTCGTAGAATCATCATGTAGAATATATTTTTGCATTTGATATATTAATTGACATTTGTAAAACACGTTTATATATTATAAAAGCTTTCTAAAAATATGTTAGATATTCAAATTTATTTAATAATTAATATATATTGCTTATTACGAGACAAGGATATCGAAAAAAATTACACACAATAAGAAAGACTTTCGGAAACGCCCAGAGTTCTATTATCAAGTAAATTAATTAAGAAAAAAGTTCAAAATAAAAAGAAAAAAGTAACAAATTAAAGAAATAAAATAACATGAGTAAAGGAGACGAATAATTTAAAGAAGAAAAAATTTGGCGCCAGTCACAATCGACGTATCAGCTATAATAGATTAGCATAAGTCGAAAACGATCGCAAAACAGCTATACTTTAAGACAAGAGTATAGATCACTCGTAATTTGGACTTTCGTGACCCTCAATAACACTAACCACACTAACGACATAACAACGATGTCGACAATCATGCGGTGTCTTCTGCGCACGTAAGTTTTGCACACATGTGCGTGCGTGCATGTGTTGACGAAGTAAAAAAAACTGAAGGGACAGCAAGGGAGAGAGAGAGAAACAGGGAGAGTCAAAGAAAGGGAGAGAGAGAGAGTGAAACACATATACTAATGGTTTGTGCAGATAGGCAGACAGAAAGAAGAGAAGAGAGTTGTCTCTGCTCTTTCTCCTTCTCTTTCTTTCTCTATCGTTTTCATTGCTATCTCTTTCACTCTGTTGCTGCTGCCGTCCTTACGAATACGAATGCGTAAGATACAGAAGAATGAAAGAGGAGGAGATCTCCTCCTCGGAGCACACGGCACCGCTCAGTTCAGCTCGCACATATATGCGCTGAGGGACGCGCGCCTCCTGACTCAGTGCCTGACAGGCCGGCAAGCTCTTAGCATCTCTTTTCTCTCTGTCTCGAGCCGGCTCTCTCGCGCTTATATTCTTGATCATTAGTAGCAACGCGCCGGTATCGCAACAACGGCGACCACGACGACGATAGTTGCTCTTGTATTGGAGAGTTACTCCAGCGCATGTACATCCGTGCATAAGTTCGCAAATATACATATGTACGTGTGCATACATAAACCGCGTAAAGCCCAGCTAGTCCCGGCAGAAGAGTAGACAGTAGTCAGTAGTCGTGTGTAGTGTGTCGTCGGTGGTGGCGGTGGTGGCAACGCTGCTACCTACTGGCCCCGCTTCATTCGCGCGACCCGCCCGCCACTCTTTCGCGCGCTCTCTCTATTCGTATTTGTATCTATTGAGACAATAGTCAGCACTACACGCACATATTAGCCGTTGTTGCTGCCACTGATAGCGACCGTGAGCTGCTTGCGACTCCTCCGGGAAAAATAAAGAACGTGAGAAAGAGTGAGAGAAAGGGAGAGAGAGAGTGCACCCCCAATCGCGCAGTTCTCCGAGTTCTCCACGCACACAGTGCCTTTCACCGCGAAACCGCCAAGTCGCGAGGCGACCGGCAGCTGGAATACCTCTCACCTGTAGAACCCTCATCGCCTCCCTTTGCAAACACCGTTCGATCCACTGTTTTAGTATGCTTTTTAAGTCAAGAATCTTACAATTTTGAAGTAATAAAAGAAAAGGATTACAAGGATTTTTTTATTACGAAATTTCTTAGGAATTAAAAAAAACGAAAGTGCGAGAGAAAAAATCTATGTGTACGTGAAACGCAAAGTCACGTAGAGAGAGAGAGAGAGAGAGAGAGAGAGAGAGAGAGAGAGAGAGAGAATGAATATTGGGTATAGAATAAATAATTATACGAAATAACCTGATATAATGAAGTATCAATGAACTATATATTAAGAGGATTTATTGAAGGGGATGCACCAAAGTATGTTGCGATATCTTTAGTGCCAGTAGGAAATAGAGAAAGAAAGAGAAAGACGCGAAGAGAAAGTTACAACTATCTCGCACAAACTGTAAAATGATTTTCGCAAAACTAGAAGGCTCGAGTTCGCCACGAATTACCTTCAAAAACATTTTCTCGTGAGTTATCAACAATACTTGACTGAATTTTTATTTCATATACCATCAATTCAGTCTCGTATGTAAAACACTAACTTTCAAAAATTATTTCAAATATTTTTACTGACACTAATTAAAAAAACTAAGAAGGTATTTTTATTAAATAACAATCATTGTTTGATCACTATAATGGCATATAATATTTTACATTATTGAGGAAAGTGCAATGTTGCGGATTCAAGAATAGGTGATGTTCCGTTAAGATACATAATTATCAAGATTTTGGCCGCAATGCCCAATAGAATCAATAAGTAGTAATAGTTATCGGAACAAGGAATACGTTCTTGAAGTTGGTCAACGAAGTTGCTATTACTTCTTTAAATTTCTTGTTGCGATACATAACAAGGAAGAAGAAATCACTATCGACACAAGCTAGCTGCCGCTACTACTACAACAGGAGGAAGAGGAGAAGGTAGTGGTGGAGAAGTCGTGGGAGAAGGAGGTGGCGGAGATCGGTGACAGAGATTGAACCGCCTGCAGCCGTCGTGTCGCCGCTACTTCAGGAGAGGAAACAGACTGAATGCGCCTCTTGTTTTTGCCGTTAGCGCTTGGAACGATCGATTGTTTACAAAACTTTAAATTAATTATTTTTTACACATACAAAAAGAATAAAAAGATTCAAAACTATAAGATTATTTCATACATAACGATAGTACAACTAATTTTGTACATTTTTTGTGTATTTTCAATCAATTTCACACCGAAAATAAGCATCATTAAGAGGGAGACTACCTGAAGCTTTAATGCGAATACTGGTGCGACTAGGAGAATAATAATAAAATAGAATAAGACTAAGTGCAGTGACGAAAAATTATAATAAAATTATTCTTTTTTGAAAAATTTATTTTTTTTTAACTGTAATCCTAACGCGATTACTTCAAGACCTTAATTATAGTTATATACCGTAGTGATATCTTTATAAACTTTTTCATATTATAATTTATATTACAAAAATTTATTGATTAATTAATAGGTGTTCACTACACATTAAATAAATAGTGCAAAAAATTGATGAAATATATAAAAATTAAATTTATAATTGTAATATTAACTAGTGACTGTGTTATATAAAAGTAAGATATTACGATTTAAAAAAAATTAAGAAACAGCTAGGAAATAATAAAAAGTCTAGTAGAGAAGTATTAAGTAGTTGAAATTTAACGCTTTATACGTATATAATATATCAATTATAAAAAATCAAATATAAGGAATAAAAGTTATTGTAAGTATAAATATAACAGTAACTGAACCAAATTCAGTACAGGGAAAACACTTTAGCAACAAAGAAAAAGACAGAACGCGAAGCGACCAACACAAACTACAAACCGCTCACCAAGTGAGCGCGTCACTCAGCGCCATCCCATCTTATGCGGATGCCGTTATCGCTTTGTCTCACATTACATCGAGGTACATAGTGTTTAAAAAATTTCTTTACAGTCCTGCAGAAGCAGGAACTGTTTTGTTAAGGGAAAATGATCACGAGGGTGTTATTGCTCTACGTTAATACTGCTCGTGCATTCGACGCCCCGCATAACTGAGATCATATTCTCGACACATCGATGAAATTCTCTTTCACTAGGTGGTTATCTTACGGTTTTGGTACAACAAAGAGTATTTTAGCTATGGGAAGTAGTTGCAATACATGCCGCATGCACGAAGAGATCAGGGCAATGAGTCTTGAAGCGATAAAGGAACAGATACTAAACAAGTTAGGTTTAAAACAGGCTCCTAATATGACTGGTAGGGCTTTACCAAGGATTCCACCGATCTCTAAGCTTATGGACATGTATGGGATACAGGCCGATCAACCTTTAGAACCTGGCATCACACATCATGAAGAAATCGATGAATTTGCCGCCAAGACTGAGAGTGTCTTTGCTTTTGCGCAACCTCGTAAGTCTTTGTTTTACTGAAATTTTTTATTTTATTAATACTTTTTATATTTATTATAACGTGTTTAATTATCAATAAATAATACCCTTCCTTCAATAACAAATGAAATTATTAAAAAATTTTATATTTCTTTTACATATTAATCTCATAAACTTGTTTTATTAGATTAGGTTATATTATAACAAATTAACTGTCTAGGATAACTTTATAATAAGCTTTATACCTTCTTTTTATTATCTTTAGTACATCTTTTATATATTTTTTAACGTTTTTAATTAATCTGTATATTTTTTATTATAGTACATACTTTAAGTAATTTTATGTTACCTTAAGAAAATTAATTATAAATTTTAATAAAACCAATAATTATTATTTATTCTTAAATAAATTCAATTCAGTTTCTAATATAAGTAAATATGTTTACTTTTTCAATGGTGTTTCACAATATCTAAATAGTTTTGACTTGTATAAGTTCTGAAAATGGAAGTAATTATCGAATAATGCACTGTTAAAATGAACATTCATAATTTTAGATGAATATAATCATGTTTAATTAAAGATTAAACATAAATTAATTTTTTACTTGAATCGGTTGTATAAATTCATTTGTCATTTTTTCATATTTATTGATACTACTTTAGCACAATACATAGTATGTAACCATTAACTTAGGATATAAAATACTTCTTTATAATATGTAATGTATTTGAACCACTCAATTAAAATGTATATAGTTACCTAATGAATATTCATAGATTATAATAAATCTTAAGTGAATTAACATTTCTTGTAATAAAAGAAAATTAAATGAAAATTGATTGCTTTTTCGTTTATAATGTTCTCGATCTTATCAAAAAAATCAAAAAGTTGATTCAATAAAATTTATATAAGTATTTAAATATTTCAATATTTCTATATATCTCATATACATTTCTTTAAAGTAAAATTTAGAACTTGATTTTTAAAAATAATTATAATCGTCAAATTTTTTTCTAGACATTATTAAACAATATAAAGAATTTTTAAATATAAAATTATTTATATAATATTTAATTTGTACTAATTTAATAATATTGATTTTCTATAAAAATAATATTCTAACAGTATTAAGGATATGTATGTAATAATATATATTTAATATATATATATATTAATAATATTCTTCTAGTACACATTCAAGGAATTGAAATTCATGTTAATCTTAAGTTCCCGCCCCTTTTATCATTGCATCTCAACTTCCCTCTGTTCTTTGATCTCACTCAGATTCAGACTTACTCTCCCAACCCCCCCCCCCCCCTAACTCCTTCTTCCCTCTCGTCGTCCTGTCCTTTTTTCGTCACCCCACACCGTTGATCCTCTCTTCCCTCCCTGTCTTCTCTGCCGCCGCTGCTATATCCTGGCCTGCCCCACGTGTCCTCCCCCCTTTTCTCTCCTTCTTGCGGTTCCATCTTCCGCTCTTCTGACTCGCTTCCCCAGTCTGCTCTTCGCCCCCCTGCTTCCCTTCAACTCCTTTTCTCTCTTCTTCGTCCGTTTCCCCTGCCTTTTCCCCTCGCCTTTTCCCTTCCCCAGTTTCTTCCCCTCTTCCCATTTCCTGTTTTCTTCCGCCCGTCTCTCCTCCTTATTTCCTCGCCTTGCTCTATTAGTTGCTTCTTAGCTTCCGTGCTTTCCTCCTTCGCACTTTCTCCCCCCTTTTCTCCCTATCACCTTTCCTTCCTTTCCCACTTTCCGTCCTTTTTCTCCGTGTCCTTCCCTTTTTGTCTTTCACCTACCCATACCTCCTGCCCTATCCCCTTTCCTCCCCGTTTCTTCTCACGTTTTGTCTTCCCTTCCTCATCCCTCTCCCTCCCTGTCGTCCATCCTGCCCTCTCCTCCAGTGCCCCTCTTTTGGTCCAAGTTCTTCTCTTCCTCTCTGGTCGCCCCCTCTACTATCTTCCTCTGCCCCGTAAGCACACCACTTATTTATCCCTCTCTATTTCCCGTCATGCCTGGTATCCCCTCTTCACGCCCTTTTACTATCTGTTTCTTTCCCCGCTCCCGTTTTCCCTTTGCTTCTTTTTTCCGCCCTCCGTGTCGAGCCTCTGTCTCCTCCCTCCGCCATTCTCTTTCCTTTTTCTGCGCCTTTATTTCTGTCTATCTACCATCTTCCAAACACCCTTTTCCCTACTCCTCCTTGATTTGGCTCTCTGCCCTGGCTGGCTCCTTGGTTCCCTCTCTTTTCTTATCCCTCTGTCCTCTTCCCTCATATACTCTCCTGTTTCTCTTTTCCGCCCCCCTCTTTCTTATTTTCCTCTCTCTCCCCCCCCCCCGGGCGCGGCGGCCCCGCGCGCGCTTCCCTCCGTCCCTCTTTTTCGTTCCCCGCGCCCCCTTCTTACCGCGTTCCTCGTACCTTTCCCCGCCCCTCGTCCTCCCTTCTCCTCCCTTTCTCGCTCCCCTCCCTTCTTCTCTGTCTTTGTTTTTCCTTCTTCGCCCCTCCTCCCCACGTCTCCCTACCCCCCTTCCTCTCCTTGACGGCTAGGCCTTCTCCCCCTCTTCCTCCCACTTCTTTCTCCCCCCTCCTCCCATTCCCACTGCTCGGGTCCCTCCCCCTCCCCGCCCCAACCCCCCTCCTGTCCTTTCCCTCGGTATCCTCCACGTCCTTCCTCCT